>CM041295.1:72688047-73888047 GCA_023052935.1 Piezodorus guildinii
ACATATTATTTCAATATTATCATTGAAAATCAATCCCCAAGCTGCAAAATTAAATTTAAACCTTGTAATGTCTTAATGGCAGCATTTCAAAAATAACAGTAATCATCATTTACAATCCATAATGCAATTATCAATCCAAATATCAATAATTTATAAAAAATCAATTATTCTCTGTATTTTATATGAAAGTGACATTTCAAACAGTTTAATAATAACAATAAAACTCATCCCAAGCTGCATAGTAAAAAATAAATCACATTTCAATAATGGCTGTAATTAGCAATCGCAAGGCAAAAAATAACTTGTTCATAATCATATTTTCAGCAACAATTTGAATATTGGTATTAAAACATTCCCCCCAGTTGTATAAGAAAAAGATATGAATCACTGTAATTTTGTAATATCAGAATTCCAATAATTATTGTAATTATGATAAAAATATGGCTGTTATTTCATTATGCAATATATACAAAACATTTCCAATTACATCTTTTTTCAATATTAACATTAAAACTCACCCCCATGATGCAAAATAAAACATGAATCACTGTAATGACTTAATGGCAGTATTTAAATAACTGTAATAATCATTTACAATCCATAATGCATCCAAATATCAATAGCCATTTTAACTGACACCAGAGCCCGTTAATCATTTTGAAAATCAATTAGGCACTCCGCTTTTTACAATCAGAAACGATACACTTTTAAATAACTGAGCCCTCGTGGCACTTAATAAGCACAATGCTTTCTTAGCGTCCTTTTCACTGGTTGGATAATATCTGACGTAAGATCAAGTATCTGTAACGCAGAGTTACCATAAGTTACCGCTGCCATAATGATAATATGAGTGGGTTTGCATACTATTTAATTAGTATAATATTTATATTGTATTAAATTTTTAAAATTAATTTCCTTTCCTATTAATTAATTTTTGAAGCATTAAGTATTAGATTTAAAATACGTATATTGTGAATATAAATAAGAACCCAATACAGATGGACTGTAACTCTTTGAAAAATAAGTATTCTTTGTCACTTTGTCCCACTCTCTCATGAATATGAATGTTAGTTGCCCACCTTAATAAACTCTTAAATCCGAGCTATATTATAAATCGTGTTAAAGGAAAAATGTCAGTTGAGTGTCTCACTACAGCTTTCACGTCATCCTTTGGGTGAACAGTGCTTAGAAAAAAAAGAAGGAAATTAGCAATGTGTAAAGAAAATAAACTCGGTTAAATGGACTCAGGAGACCTTAAAACGGGTATTTCCGTTGAAAGCTCTTATTGAATTGGAAAATCTATACGAACCTAATTCTTCCAATTATATATTTATCATATATACGTGTAGGTAGTTTAAAACAATAAATTAACAGTTCTGTTTCTTAAATTACCAGTTTCCTTTTCAAAATATAATAATGAATGGTTTATAATAAAAAAGCTTAACAGGTCAAAAATAAATTTCTTTAAAATAATTTTATGTTGCTAATGACCCTGAAAATCTTAAATATTATCAAAATTTGCGAGTTATTAAAGAGGTTGGGTGACCAGCTCAGGCGTTATACACGAATGTGCCGATGGTTTTATTTTTCCTAGGATATATTTTGATAATATGATTTCCCTCCGTTAAAATTGAAATGGGGAAATAGGAATGCATTGTATAACCAACTGTTGAAAACAAAACAACAGAAATTTTTTTCCCCATCGAAAAATAATATAGAATAAGTTGTATAATGTACTCTTAAGAAAAGTTAAATATTTTAGAAAAACATTTTCTAACATACAACTTACATACAAAGCTAAAGAGAACAATGAATAGTGGTGAAAAGCGCATCAACTCCTACAATTATATGATTTAATATTATCCATGGTAGGCCATATGTGGAGATGATGAGCTGTCACCTCTCCATGAGATAAGTAACTTATCGAGCCAATTCTATGGAGATGTTTCTGAAGCAGGAAAACGCTTGCTCCCGAGGTAATGACATTCGTATGCTATCTTCACTTAAAAAGGACTCCCATTGCTTTCCTTGAGCTAATTTTGTTCTTGCTACTCGTTTAGCTGAATCATAACTAACATTGTTTGATGGCTGAGGTAGTACAGTACCTTGCTTGACCAATTTATCGGCCTCTTTATTTCCAAAGAGCCCATAGCGGCTTGTCTTATAGGAAATGATATAATAACTTTTTTTTTTTTTTTTTAATTCTTTTATTTATATTTACAACTGTACAATTTACATAGTACAATAAGTAAATGTGCTAAAAACAGACAATTGGCTTGAAAAAGACATGAGAAAAATCTACCCAGCGGTAGCACTTCAATGATTATTTGTTCAGCAGGTCTCGAGGCCACCGCCTTTTCAGACGCCTCGGAGGATTATCGGGAATATATGTCAATGAGAGGATGCGGAAAAGCGGTTTTGTATGGGCGGGTAATTTGTAATGAAAGGAGGTGTATCATTTTTGAGCGATTTCTGTAACTAGTGGGATATTCAGGTCTCTATGGATGAGTTTGTTGGTAACAAAGTAAGGAGCGTCTAGGATTTAACGAAAGATTTTGGATAGCAAGGATTGGATGTGGGAGGAATTCGATGGTTTAGTGGAGCCCCATAGCTCTATGCCATAAGTCCAGATAGGTCTAATAATGGTTGTATAAATGAGTTTTTTGAAGTAAAGAGGGAGTTTTGATCGTTTGTCAAGTAAGTGTTTTTAATAGTCGATATCTACGAGCAGTTTCCTGTCGTTTAAGTCTTGTATGAGGATTCCATGTAAGACGTTTGTCGAGATGAAGTCCAAGGTATCGTATTTGTTCTAAGTGATGAGTGGGGTATGATTAAAGGAAACAACTGGACAGGAAGTCATAGGTTTACGTCGTAGAGTGAAGGTGATTTGGTGGGATTTATTCAGGATTTATTTTGTTTCTCCAATTGTGACACCATTCTGCAATGGCGGATAAATGGTTCTGTAGGACTTGGGAAGCTACAATAGGATCATTATTTACGGATAGCACACATGTGTCATCAGCGTAAGTAGAGAGGAAAGTGCTTGGATGGATAGGGATATCAGCTGTATACACCGTGTAGAGGATTGGGCCTAGGATACTACTTTGAGGTACACCGGCTGACTGATTGAATACTGAGGAGTAGGAGAGGTTATGATTAACTTTAAAGGTTCTACCTGTAAGGTAGGAGCGGATTATAAGGAAATATGTCGGAGAGAGGAATTCGCGGAGTTTGTAGAGCAGTCCTGGATGCCAAACTCGATCAAAAGCCTGTTCCACGTCTAGAAAGGCTCTAGTGCAGTACATTCCGCGCTCCAACGTAGAGGATACCATATCCACCACACGATGGCACTGCTGAATAGTAGAGTGGGATGATCGAAATCCAAACTGGTGGTCAGGAATGACATGGTTTGAATCTAGGATCGGGTATAACCTTTTTAGGAGAAGTTTTTCAAGAATTTTGCCCATAATGGGCAAAAGGGATATAGGACGGTAAGATGGATGGGTACTCAAGTGGCTTTTTGGGCTTAGGGATCATTTTTATAATGGACAGTTTCCAAATGTCAGGAAAATAGGTAGAACGGAGAGTGGCGTTGTAGATATAAGTAAGAAAAAGGACGGCCTTTCGAGGGAGCTGTTTCAGGATGTTGGTTGTAATAAGGTCGTGGCCTGGAGATTTCTTAAGAGGTAATTTACTAAGGATGTTGATGATTTCTGATGGATGAAAGGCTTTAGGAGGTGGATACATTTGGAGTGGAACATTTAGTTCTGCTTCTACATGTTCATTATGGATTGGGTTAATGATATCGGGATGAGGACTGAAAGTTTTGGATAGGTGTTCGCCAAAGATTTGGGATTTTTCATCATCGGTTCTTGTCCAGGTCTGGGATTCAGTGAGGAGTGGATGATTAAAGGTTTTGTATTTCAGTAGTTTTGCAGTTGTTGTCCATAAAGATTTGTCTGACGTGGTTAACTTTTCTGTAAAGTTCTGAAAGTTTTTAATTTTGAGTTTTCTTATTTCTGTCTTGAGTTTGTTAATCAGTTTACTGTAATGGGTTTTGTCCGATGGGTATCTGGTTCTATGCCACTTCGCTCTAGCTCTGCGTTTTTCAGCTAATAAGAGTCGAATATGACTTGGCAATTTTGTGTCATAAGATTTCCTATTTGCAAAATGAGATGTGTTGTTGTCTATGGCTGTTTCTATTGATTTTGTTAGTTCGTCAATGGCGGAGTCTATGTTCTGTTTGGTTTTTAACGGAATTTTTAAGTCGAGTTTTTTCTCTAATGTGTCCTTTAATAAAGGAGGGAGGAGATGGTTTAAGGATAGGATTTGAAGGCATGAGAAGCAGTACCGGACTATGATCTGAGGAGAGGTCATCTAAGGATTTAATTATAGATTGGAAGGAGGGGATTTGGGAAGTAAGGAAGATGTCAAGAATATCTGGACGTTTTTTAAGAGATGTGGGCCAGTATGTGGGATTATGAGGTAACAAGATGGAATAACTATTGGAGGTTGTGACGCGGGAAAGAATCCTGCCACGAGTGTTGGACGTTCGGCATCCCCATCGTTGGTCTTTGGCGTTGTAGTCTCCCCCAGCAATGAAGCGCGGACCTACGGATTTGAATAAGGATTCAAGGTGGTTATAGTTGAGGAAATTACCTGGAGGGCAATATACAGCTGAGATTGTCATATTGAATGGGTGGGAAGCTAAGGAAATGGAGGTTGACTGAATGGCGTCAGTGGAGTGGAGGGAATCAATGAGTGAGGTAAGGATTTGCGAATGAGGGTACATGAGCCAGCGTGTGATGTGTTGTCTGGGTGATCTGCTCTGTATGTAATGTAGTCACGTATGTAAAAATGAGAATGAGTGGTGAAATGAGTTTCAGTAATCAGTGCAATGTCAATGTGTTTGTCGTGAAGAAAAATGTCAAGTTCGTCTCGGTGATTGTTCAGTCCGTTTGGTTCCACAGTAGAAGAGCTAGAGACTTGTTGTTCATCGTGGGAGACTCAGTGGGAATTGTGACAGGAGATTTGTATGGAGAGAGATGAGAGGTCTTATAGTGTTTTGGAGATCAAGTAGGAAGGAAGAGATGATAGATGTAATATCAGATGGGTTTTGGCTGGGATAGGGATAGTAGGTAGTGTCATAGGAAGGAGGATTAATTTGGGCAAGAGGTGGTTGGATATTCCTTTGGGAACGTTGTGGGGGTTGAATATTCAATGGTACTTCTGATGAGGGTTCGAAATGGTTAGAAAGAAGGGATGAAACTGGAACTTTGGGAGCGTTCTGAGGAGTAATCACGGGGGGTAACTCAACCCTCAGGGAGACATTTTTAGAGGGGGAATTGTTCTTTTGAAATTTAGGCTGAGAAGGTACGGGATGAGGAAGTACATGAGAGGTTTGAGGCAGAGGTTGAGAGATCTGAGGTTGAGAATGGGAGGAGGAAGTCTGAGGCTGGGATGAGGAAGATCGAGGCGGCTGAGAGCGAGGTGGTATTACTGTTGAGTAAGTCTTGGAAGAAGAACTAGCCCGAAGGTCGTTGAGTTGGGTTGATTCCTGCAGTCCTCCGGGCGGCAGGAACACTCCTTTCTGAAGGGCCAGGTTGTTCTTCTGGAGCAGGACTCTTCTGGGTATTTGATATTGAGGCTGAGTAAAGAGCTTTTTGTCTGAGTCTAGTTCTATAGACTATGCAACCTTTGTAATTTGCAGGGTGCTCTTCGCTGCATAAAATTTTGCTGGAGTTTCCCGAGACTTAGGACAGGTATCTGTTGAGTGCAAACCTGCACACTTGACACATCGTGCCTGGTGGTGACAGTAGGCTCTCGTGTGTACCAAAGTTTGGCAATTAGTAAACTGAACTATTTCTGGTCTTCTTCCTGGCTCCTCAAAGCGGATAACGGAGTATACCAAAGGTGTGATGTTGAAGATATCCTTATTGTTCGATGCAGGCTCAAGATCCACAAAAAAAAGTGGTAGAGGATAGTTTTCACGCGGATGCAGCACACAGGAGATGTTCCTCACACTGTTTCCCAATTCTTCAAGATCTAATTTGATTGCCTCCGTGGGGGTTGAGCTATGTAGTCCTCTCAAGACTACCCTATAGGACCTTTTTTCTTTGATCTGGAAACAATGAAAATCGAAGTTGTTGGTAGTCAAGTAACTGACGAGTTTTTTAAAATTCTCTTTGCTACTAGTGCAAATTTTTATATCTTTCACTCTAGAGTAACACTTAAAGTTCGATTGTCCAATAAGGTTGGAGATTTCTCGACAAAACGACATGAAGTCAATAATATTGGAAACAAATATTGGTGGTGGTTCTGGTTCGTTGAATTTCTGATTCACCGAAGATTCGGTAGGAAGGTTACTCAGGGGTTCAAATTTGTTACTGGTAGGAATGGCTGGAGCAGATGTATTCGTTTCAATTTTGCTTGTTGAAGGTATACTTCGAGATTCTGACGGTAAAACTTGCATTGATTTGGCAGATTTATTTTTCTTTTTTTTTTGGGGTTGATTTGCTAGGAGAGCCAGGAATTATGTTTTTTTGCCTTTTCTGTAGGGTTCGTCTTTTAAGGTATTGTGAGTTTGTCTCACTTATTTCAGAGAAGGCGGTATCTTCATCAGTTCCCATGCATGACATTGCACCAGAAGACATTTTGAAAAAAAAAAATAAATAAATAAAATAAAATAACTAATATTTGAAAATAATTAAATAAACTGTCTAAAAATATATACAATTATGTACAAAATATAAGCAGATTAAAATAAAACATTTCTATGAAGAATATACAAAAAAAAAAAAAGGAACAGCGGAAATCGTAGTTGAACTCGTGCACAGATATACTGTGTTAGAAATCACACTGACGAACTTACAGCTTTATTGCAAGACAAAAACGTTGATATCACTGAAACTAGACTAACCACTAAACAGTTCTTTAAAATACCTCAATACGTAACATACCGTAGGGACCACCGACGGAAAAGCCCATGCCGGTACTGCTGTCATTGTGCACCAGTGTCTCTCCCACTACATACTCCCAGTTCCCTCCTATGATTTTCTACAATGCACCGCCATAGTAATCAAGACTTTTTCTTTTGCGATCACCCTCGCATCAGCGTACTGCCCTCCTAAAATTTCCATCTCCAACATTCTATTCGAATCCTTCCTCAATTCCTTAGGAAACCACTTCATTTTGGGTGCAGACTTGAATGCCAAGAACCAACAATGGGATTCCAGATCCACGAATTGTCGTGGGCGGAATTTACAGTCTGCACTTAACTCTAGACGGTTCAACCTCCTGCCTCCTGACTCCCCTACCTACTGGTCAACTGATCCTAACCGTAAACCCACCCCACCGTCATCTATCAGAGGACCAGTAAACTGGGACCTTTTTCGCCAAATCCTGACCAGTGATATTGACCTCAGAGTAAAACTCAAAACTCCAGATGACCTTGACGATGACGTAAACTCCTTCACCATCGCTATTTAACAAGCTGTTTGGACTGCCTTCTCTCCCAAGCCCTCCCAGATAAGTCATAACCAAAATCATTTACCACAACACCTCATAGACCTCATCCGCACCAAACGCCGATCCAGATCCTTATGGCAACGCACCCGTCACCCCACAGATCGCCGCTCCTATAACTTTTATTGTAGACAATTAAAGAGGGAGCTGGCGACCTTCCGTTCCCAATCCTTTAGTTCCTTCCTTTCTTCTCTTTCGGCTTGTGACAATTCTCTGTGGAATGTCACCAAGAAAATTCTAAAATCCCACCAAATTTCCCATCCCCTCCGTCGTAGTAATGGTTCCATGGCTGCGTCTGATGAAGACAAAGCCGAGGAACTGGCAAAATACGTTTCCGAAGTTTTCACACCTCATACAGAATCCCATCCAAACCACACTGCAGTAGTGGAACAGTTCCTTCAGTCTCCAATCCCGCTTTCATTACCTCCTAAAGCAGTTAATCCCTCTGAGGTCAAATATCTTCTCCGAAAACTTGCACTCCGTAAATCTCCTGGATACGATCTCCTCACTCCTCAGATTCTCAGACAGCTTCCATCTAAAGCCGTTATATTTCTTACATATATTTACAACTCCATTCTTCGCACTACTCATTTTCCTCTCTTATGGAAACATTCCACTATAATTCTCTTCCTAAAACCAGGTAAACCTCCTAACACTACGACATCATATAGACCTATCAGCCTACTCCCAATCCTTTCAAAAATATTTGAAAAAATCCTCCCCAAACAAATATTACCTTTATTAGAATCTCACACTATTCCTTCCCATCAGTTTGGATTCCGTTCCCAACATTCAACCGTTCAGCAAGGGCTCCGAGTCGTTGACCATATTTCCTCTGCCCTTGAGAGCAAGGAGTACTGCTCGGGTACATTTCTGGACATAACGCAAGCATTTGACCGGGTGTGGCACCCGAGATTACTCTTTAAGCTCAAAAACCATTTACCCCAATCCTTATACCTAGTACTCCGATCCTATCTATCAAACCGCTCCTTCCGAGTTCGCTGTGGTGCAGAATATTCCAATCATTATCCAGTCCAATCCGGTGTTCCTATGGGCAGTGTCCTTGGTCCTATCCTCTGCAATATATACACGGCTGATATTCCTGTTTGCCCTAATACCTTCCTAGCAACGTACGCTGATGACACAGCTATCCTATCCTCTCACTTAGATCCCGAAATTGCATCTATAGGCCTCCAAACACACCTTTCTCAAATTGAAGACTGGTGTAACAAGTGGAGAATCAAAGTCAATCAATCCAAATGCAAACATGTCACCTTTACCCTTCGAAGATTATCCTGCCCTCCAGTTCTCTTTAACTCCGTTCCGCTTCCTTTCTCCCGACACAGTCCGGTATCTTGGCTTCCTTCTGGACAAAAGACTAACTTGGAACCCGCATACTAGACTTAAACGACAAGAACTTAATCGACGATTTGGACAATTATACAGACTACTGAACAGAAATTCAAAACTATCTATCGAGAACAAACGGTTAATATACAAGACAGTACTGAAACCTATCTGGACCTACGGACTTGAACTGTGGGGGACAGCCAAATTTTCTAACATCAAATGCATTCAATCCTTCCAATCTTAAGTCCTCCGAACAATAGTTAATGCCCATTATTATGTATCCAATCATACCTTACACCGCGACCTAAATATTCCATTTATTTTAGACCTTATACCATTAAAATTCTCTAAATTTCATCAGAACCTTATTCATCACCCTAATCCCCTAGCTCAATCCTTATCCAGCTCCCAACATCCTTACCATCCTCCTAGAAGGTTGAAACGGCAGTGGCCTCGTGACCTCTTGTAACATGTTTATTGGAGTTGTAGCATTGGCTAGATTCTCCACTCACGTGCTGTATGCTTGTGAATTGTATATAGGCATGAGTGACTTTTGTATATATTTTTATTGATTTTATTTTGTATATATGTATATTGTATTATTATTATTATATAAATTTATTGTTTTGTATATATCGTGTGAATGTAGTATGAATGTTGTACGTTATCACTATTAAAAATGTCCTGAATTGGACATATTGTAATATTGCTCATTAAAGAATTGTTACTCTGTAAAAAAAAAAAAAAAATTTAATCGCGCTCGCTCAAATATTTGTTTATTATAACTTTTTCGTATTTATTGGCTACTAGGCTCAGTAGCTGCGTTCCCGAAGTTTCGTTACCGACAATACTATTAATTTTAATCGCGCTCGCTCAAGAAGGGGTTTATTTTAACTTGTTCGTATTTACTGCATACTAGGCACAGTCGCTGCGTAACCAAAGACTCGTTACAGATTATACTATTAATTTTAATTGCGCTAACTCAAGTAGAGGTTTATCAAATAAAAATGGACGTATAAAATCGTTCTGTTTAGCTGATTATTATCAAACTCCAAAATATTAACCAAAAAGATAACTTACTATCCTGATAAAAAGGATTAGCGGTAACCCAATAGATGAAAAGTTACATAAAATAAACCTTTACTTGAGCGAGCGCGATTAAAATTAATAGTGTAAATCGGTTGGGAACGCAGCTACTGAGCCTTATATCCAATAAATACGAAAAAGTTAAAATAAACCTCTATTCATAATATTTTCGCCCGCGATTATAAAACTAAAATAAAACGAACCCCCGCTAATCTGACTACCAGACCTTGTATCGAAAATGTCTAAACATTGAAGTATCGGTTATACTTATTAGTATAATCGTGACTAATTATATGTAAAAAGGCCCCTGGGAACATTTAACAAGCCACAAGGGTTAAAAACATAATGTGTAATTAAAATAACCATAAAAACATAAAATCATGTTAATTTGATTTTTATTATTTTATTGAAATCGAAAAAGGTTGAATTTGACTTGGAAAAAGTTGAATTTGACTTGGAAAAGGTTGAATTTGACTTGGAAAAGGTTGAATTTGACTTGGAAAAGGTCGAATTTGACTTGGAAAAGGTTGAATTTGACTTGGAAATGCTATAATACGTAAAGTAGGATACAATTTTGTGGTTAATGAGGATCAACCTATTTGATGCCAAACCAAATTAATAACACTTGGACCAGTTGGGTCTCAGACATTAAATTGTATCGTACAAAACTTATTATATAGAGGTATAATATGAATGAGTAAAATATCATCTATGCTCCAGGACTTGCAGGTTCCAACAATTAAACATTTTGTCCATACTCAAACAGCTTCTTACTTCAGTAAAACACCAGTCTCCAAAAATCCATTAATAAAGGAAATCGGTAACTATAATAAAACATCTCTAAAACGCTACACTCATAAAAGAACTAAACATGTGTGCTAACTTAAGCTAGTTTGTTTTGATTTCTAATTTTATATTATCAATTATGTTATCCGTTTTTATTTGTAGGTTTTTTGTATAATATTTCATGCAACCATATAAATCACAATTTAATTTTACCACATATTATAGTTAATTAGATTAGAACCCGGGGGAGAGGCTGTGAGTGAATCCCTATTTAATTACACCCTTGTAAAAGCCCCGCCGGGACTGCGATTCGAACTCTCAACCTATAGCATGAGAGACTAGCTCGCTAGTCACTCAGCCACGGGCTCTTCTAACAATAATACTATACAAAAGAAAAATTATGCTAAGACTCCATTCTAACCTCCCTTGTTATAGCCCGCTTACATAAGATTGTGATAAATTCTGATATTAATATTGTATGATCAAATTTAGCTCAAAAGTGCAAAAAATGCAATAAAAAAAAACGTGCAATTTCGTGTAATATAAAATTGTAATATATTACTTAATAAATCAACGGGTTCGAAGCTGATACACGCAAGCAAATAAAACGTGCTAAATCATGGATTTGGTTATGAAAGAAATGCCAGGTAATTCGGACTAAATTAGCAGCATGTGTAACATAAAGGTCATATGGATGATCTTATTTTTAACAAAAAAAGGTAAACAAATTCAGTACTTTAAATGTACTTCCAACTAAAATTCAATTTTGCTTTATGGTTTTCGTTAATTTTGAGATATATGTATACCTAAGGTGTTCAGCATTCTATGTAAAAAAAATCTGGTACGCGCAACACACGACTTTCACTTACCTCCGTTGTTAAAATCAATTTTTTTTTTTTTTTTTTTTTTTTTAATTATAGAGATATTTACAACTGTATTAACACAAAAAATACATCAAGTAAATGTGACTGTTCACACAAGAGATATGGACATGATAGGCGTGAGAAGAATCTACCCATTGGTAGCACTTCAAAGGTTTTTCAGACAAGGAGGTCTCGAGGCCATCTTTGTTTCAGCCGCCTCGGAGGATGATCAGGAATAGAAGCAGATGAGAGATTGCGGACAAGTGGGTTTGGGTGGAGTGGTAATTTGGAGTGAAAGGAAGTATATCTAATTCGGGCTAAGTCTGCAACTAATGGGATATTCAGGTCTTTGTGGATTATTTTATTGGTGACAAAGTAAGGGGCATTTAGGATCTTTCGGAGGATTTTGGATTGCAAGGATTGGATGCGAGAGGAATTTGATGGCTTGGTGGATCCCCATAGTTCAATTCCATATGTCCAAATAGGCCTAAGTATGGTAATATAAATTAGTTTTTTGTAGTAGGTGGGAAGTTTTGAACGTTTGTCAAGTAAATGTTGTAATAAGCGATATCTGCGAGCTGTTTCTTTTCGTTTCAGTCTAGTGTGAGGATAAAATCAATTTAAGAGTTTTTAAATACATGTAGAGATAAAAATAAATTGTTAAAGAATTAATTAAATTGATTTTCAATAGAAAAATGTGTTTTATTAAATAATCTATTATATTTTTATCTACAACAATCAGTTAGTGTTTGGGGTAATCACCTCCAACTCAAATGTCAAGATGATAACAACTAGGGGCTCTGCTTCGTTGACATGCCGCCAGTTGGCAGCACGGTCAACATGAATTTCCCTTTTCAGGGACCAGAAACTGTAAGTTTTTTAGGCTTTTCATCACTCTCCATTACCCTATACGATTCCGTGTATCAGATATTTTTTCTAAAATATTTAGCTATCCAACGGTATATTATACATTTATATTACTATTCTTGCCCTTTCACCTGTGTTATTTAATATAGCTTTAGAATATGTCATTGAAAAGGTGATGTGTACCGAGAAAGGTTTAAATATAGGTGACAAGATTCCGGTTTTGGGGTATGCCGATGATCTGGTACTGCTAGGTGAAGACACGGAAACCATACAACTAAACACAAGTGTGTTAATAAAAACCGGTAAAGAAATAGGACTCGAATTAAATACCGATAAGACGAAATATATGATTAGTAGCAAAAACGGTGTCGATCTTGGTGATATTGATGTATCAGGGCATACTTTTGAACACGTAGAGAAATTTAAGTATTTAGGTTCAATTATAACTAGAAAAAAATGAAATCCAGGAAGAAATAAAGTCCCGGTTAAAGGTGGGAAATGCGTGTTATTATTCAATTGCTAAATTACTTAGTTCGCGGATTCTGTCTAAAAACTTAAAAGATTAGAATTTTCAAAATTATTATTTTCCCGACGGTTCTTTACGGATGTGAAACGTGGCCGCTTACTTTGAAGGATGAACAACGGCTTAAGGTTTTCGAAAATAAGGCACTGCGTAAAATATTTGGTCCGAAAAGAGATGAGGCCACTGGGGAGTTTAGAAGGTTGCACAAAGCGGAATTGCGGAGCTTGTATCCTGTGAATATAATTGAGTTGATGGCATCGCGGAGACTCAAATGGGCGAGTAAAGTTGTTGGGCTCGATGAGGAGCGGATTCCGAGAAGGTTGGTATTTGCTGATCCGACTGGTAGGCGTCCGAAAGGTAGGCCGAAACGTCGATGGGAGGATTGCGTTAAGGCTGATCTCGGGGGTTTGGGCTTGAACGGTGAACATTGGACGAGTCTGTGTTGGCGGAATTTGGTGGTATCGGCATCGAACCTTCGGGTTCGCTAAGTCTATATTATTATTATTATTATTATATATTACTATTCTTGTGTTCAAAAACAGAAAAATTGCATTAAAAAATATGTTTGCGCTTTTCTGCTTTAGTTGTTAATCAAAGTCGCTCAACTTTGATATTTAGTCGTCCTTCATCAGTGTCATTAAGATGATATGGTTAGTCTTTTGGAATGTACAAAATTTAAGGTAATTTAGAGGAAGAACATTTAAAATATCGGCATTTAAGCCCTGTCAGACTACTTCAATCAGAATTAAACCTACATGATATTAAAGCCTATTAAATTTTACATCAAATAGCGAGTTTAATCAGAATCGTTAGAGCCGTTTTCGAGAAAATCGTAAAAAGGTGCTTAATGCATGGGATAAAGTAGGACTTCCGGTTAGCCGATTTTAGTGAAAAGGTTGCTGTAACATCGAGGGCACATAGTTGTCTTACATTTGAAGTTTCAGTTTCTTACGATTTATGGTTTTTGAGCTAGACTTACCACACACAGACCTTTTTTCGGGACTTATTCATTTGGACTCGGAAGACCCTAAAAAATGTATTTCCGTCGAAAACAGGAATTCAAAAATTTTCACGATCGCAGTACTTTCCTTTACTATATATAGTAAGTGAAAGTAAAACTAAATAGCTTTACAAATTTACCTATCTTCTAACCAACGACAAATTTAAATGGAAATCGTCAGCTTTAATGTTTAATATATCCCTGAGGTGCATTAAAATAAAACATGTACAAGACAGATTACTGCCTACATTAGATATAAATGAACATTGGTTGAGGTGTAAATTTAAATGAGCAATAAATATGAATAAAATATTTTACTCCATTATTCTATGTACAGTAAATTTTAAAAAATAACCAAAATCAATAACACCTAAAACATTAGTCATGATTTTAACAGAATTGTTGTACTTTTTAGTTAATGTTAATTTCAGGATCAAAAATAGTAATACTAGGAGAATACTAAAGTAGTGAGTAGAAAGTAGTAATACTAGAAATGTCAAGATTCTTAAATCATTTTTCTTTTAATATATAAGAAGTTTTAAAGATAATCTATGCACCAATGATAATGGTTGAAATTGATGTTTTAAAAGTATTGGGAGTGTCTGAGTTACTACTATTTGAATTTAAACCTAAATATTGTTTTACACATACTACCTACCACTAGAAATCTTAAATAATTATTTTAAGAATTGGGAGTGTTCGAGGGATTTTGGAACTAAAATAAAACCATTATACATTAATATACTTTATTCATGAACAAAAAATGCTATAATTTTCTCACATTTTAGTTTAAACAGAGCAATCTTTAGTACACAAGAAAAATACTTATTTTCAGGGATTATTAAAATACAGGAAACTTTACAACTAATTTTTATTTTTAAATACATAAAATAAACATTTTAAAGGATTAAAAAAAGTAAAGTAAATGCATACACAACATTAAAACAAAGAAAACCTCACAATTTTTAATGCATTTCCTTATTATACAATTATATTATACAAGTTCATATCAATGAGGTATATCACAATACACAGAAATGTAACAGTAAAAAAACAACATAAAATATAAAATAAAGAAATCTGAGACTACAAAATGATTAACAAAAAAGTTGAAAATTTTCACAATTTTTAAATTTTAACAAGGAAATCATTTAAAAACTATTAAAACTGGACATCTGACAATTATTCAAGCATTTCAAATGCATAAATGAAATATCTATACAATAAATCTTACTATTTCCCTTATAATAAATATCAAAAACGTTCAAAACCATTGAGGAACAAAATAATAGTTATACATCATTTAGTAACAAACAAAAAAACTTTACAAGTGTCAGTAGTGCTGATATTTGACAAATAAAACACTCCAACACATATGGAATAAGGAAGATTCACACCTCTTAGTTTTTACCAACGAAATCATTGGCAGACAAAAATACATTTTTTTAAGCTAATAAAATTGATAATTCTTCTAACAGTTTATTTCCAAGCAAAGATATGGAAATTATATAAAAAAAATATATAAATTATATAACTATGGAAATACAAGAAATTGGACATCTAAGACAATGGTTAAGATGAAAGTACTACATTTATTATTTTATCTATTTTTAATATTTATACATAATATAATCAAGAATAATTAAAACAAATTAAGAGTATCTATAATGCTGATATTTGACAATGAAAACACTTAAACTTTTATGGAATGGGAAATGTTCACACCTTTTAGTTTTTAGCTAAGACAAGAATACATTTTCTTTCTTTTTTTTTTAAACTATAAAAATGTAAGAAATTTTAATATTCCAACAGCTTTCCTCCTTTACATGCAATAATAATAGATTTCCTGCGTACAATTATGTATAAAACATCTATACAAATAAATAGAATCATTACATATAGATTAAAATACAACTATTGTTTGTACTAAAAATAATGATGTAGATAGCATCTATAAATTAGAAGCATCTGTATTTGAAAGTAATATAACATAAAATTCTATAATATAAGGATACAACATTTTTAAAAATCATTCAAAGTGAAATAGTTTTTATAACTCACATAATGCAGTGGATAAAGTCTACAAATTAGGAGTGAATTTATTTGAAAGTAATATAATATAAAATTAGAAAATAGAAACAGATTAGGAGTTTTTGTGTAAAAATACCTTGCAATTTAAATTATTTTAGTTTATTGAAATTTACCGATTATTGATAAACTAAAAATTAAACTAATGAACTTAATATTATCAAGAGATTACATGAAAATTGTCACAATCTTTAAGTTTTAACAAGAACATTTTTAAGATATAATGTATGTAAATAAAATTTGTGTACAAGAAATCTTATCATTTTTTTTCTATAGTTCATATCAATGTTTTAAAATCATTCGGAAGACAAATGATCATTAAACACAATATAATAAACAAAAAAAAAAAAAAAAAAAATTGGAGGGTCAGTAGTACTGATATTTAACAATGAAAACACTTTAACACTTATGGAATAGGAATGTATACACCTCATATTTTTTAAAAAAATAAATCTTAAATAAGACTACTTAGACAAGACTGTTAAACAACCTTAAACTAGACTGTTAAACTACAAGAAATGTGACAGTTCTTTTTGGGTCCTCCTTTATATGCTATCATCATTATTTTCTGGATTGCATTGGAATTGTAGTATAATGCATGGCTATGAATTCAAAAATTTTAAATATTATGATGACATTATTATCCTTTATGATTTTCTGGATTGCAATGATAAATAACATTCCAGAAGGCTCATTATTTTTCCTTAACTACACAAGTATGTTTTCAAATTATTAAGAAGCAAAACAATATATGAGCTATAATCATGATCTATATTATATATAGTAATTCGAAAATTAGATATGATGAAGATATCACATCATATAATATATATAATTATAGATGATATATAATATATCATATAGATCAAGATATCATATAATCTATACCAAAAATCATTTTTAAAACCTTTTTTCTATAATATAAGAATACAAAATTTTTTAAAATCGATTCATTGTAAAATAGTGCTTACACCTAATATAATGTTTTGGATAAAGTCTACAAATTAGGAGTGACTGTATTTGAAAGTAATATAATATAAAATTAGAAAATGAAACAATTTAACAAATTCTTAAAAATACAAGACTTTTTTTAACAATTAAAATACAAGAAATTCTGTAAGTATCCTCCTTGAATTGCTATCATAATAGATTTCCAAGTGTAAAATTAAAAATAAAGAATTTAAAGCAGAATTCAAATTATAGGGAATAAAAATAATCTCAATATATACTCTAACAATCATGTGTAAAAATGAGGAGTTTCGATATAATGAAGATAGTTTTGCCAAACAGTCATAATTTTTTAAAAAATTTTCTTATAATATGAAAAAATGACAGTTTTAAAAATCTGTTTGCACTTAATACAAAGACGTGGATTTCAACTATAAATTAGGAGTGTAGTATAAATAATTCAATATTAAAGAAAAAAGATACAATATTAATATTCATTTTTTCGAAAAGTATTTTAGTATTAAAATACAATTTCTGAGAAAATATTATCCTTTTTACATAAGGAGTGTCTGGTTATATAATACTTTTAAAACGAAACACATTGAAAAATTAAATAATATGTAGGTTGGAATTCCCTAAATAAATAAACAGATTAGATAATTATGATATAAGTTATAAAGTATGGAGATACAAAGTATTATACATATATATATTTACATACAAATTCAGAAACCACATGTATACTTTTTATATTTTTACCTATATCATATTAATATAAATATGATAACGTCCATGGATTAGTTGCGCTTGTATTTGAAAATTAAAAAGACCTTATTAATATAGAAAAAAAAAATTACAACTACTAGATAATATCTTTGAGATTAGTATAATACAATAATAATAACAGGTATGATACAAAAAATGATCACAACTAGATAATAATAATTTTTTGAAAAGTACTGAAATACTTATATTTTAAATTTGACAAAATATTTCAACTGAATAAGGAGTGAACACTGCTTTCATATTTCAACTATAAAAATCATATATGATATTGAAGTATTAATACATAGCTATAAATTTAAAAATTTTAAACATCAAGATGATAAACATATCATTTACGAACAAGGAGTGTTTAATGGTCATTAATTTTTATATAAAAAGCACTAGATATGATAGAAATAATATTTTATATGAACAAGCAGTCATTTTGAAATCAGTAATGTCTTTAGTGCTGATGATCTATATCCAGAACACTAAACATAGTTTGGAGATATAAAGTATTATACATATATATAAAAAAGAAAAAAATTAAAAATCTTCTTAAGTAATAAGTAGGTTGGAATTCCATAAATAAATCTATATTACAATAAACTTTAGATAATAATTATGAATTGTTTTTATAATAATTTATTATATTGCAGTATTAATACATAGAATAAGGAGTCATTTTGAAATCTACAAGGTCTTTAATACTGATAAAATAAATTCAGAACACTAAATCAAACTTTGGAGTTCCCTAAGACCATATAGATAAATAAATAAATATAAAATATATATATATATATAATATAATATATATATTATATATATATATATAAATAGACAAACATATAAACATATGTATATCTTTTATATTTTAATATATATAAAAAAAAAAAAAAAAAAAAAAAAAACCTGTACCACTACAACCCATGAAGGGTCTTGGGCTCAGTACATATAGAGATTCGTACTGTTTCTAGGCCAACGGCAGTGCAATGAGGTGATTAGGCCTTAATCGCGCTCAGCCGCCAGGTTTTTCCCCAATTAATTTGGGTACCCACTTTATAGAGGCTGGGTCTGCCCCAGGAGGGTCTCCATATCCTAGGGTCGCCCCCCGACTGAATTAACAGAATAAATAATATTCTGCCAGAGCCGGGATTCGAACCCAGGACCCGGAGCACAGCAGACTAGCGCTCTATCCACTAGACCACGCCGCTCCTTATTTTAATAAATATATATATTATATATATATATATATATATATATCATAACTAAAATAATGATGTAGATAAGATACAGAAATTGTGAGCATATGTTACTGAAAACAATAAAACTCTATGAATATATTACAAAAAAAAGATGATCGCAACTCCTAGATAATATTTTTTTCTAAAGCACTATAATAAGAATCTTTCAAATCCCATTGAAGGATATATGATAAACGAATGACAGCTGTTTTCATATTACTAGTATAAAATCATATATTATATTGTAGTATAATGCAGGACTATGAATTTAAAAATTTTAAATATTATGATGACATTATTATCCTTTATGATTTTCCGGATTGCAATGATAAATAACATACCAGAAGGCTCATTATTTTTCCTTAACGACACAGGTATCTTTTTAAATTATTAAGAAGCAAAACGATATATATGAGCTATAATCATGATCTATATTATATATAGTAATTCGAAAATGAGATATGATGAAGATATCATATCATATAATATATATAATTATAGATGATATATAATATATCATATAGATCAAGACATCATATAATCTATACCAAAAATCATTTTTAAAACCTTTTTTCTATAATATAAGAATACATTTTTTTTTTTTAAATCGATTCATTGTAAAATAGTGCTCACACCAAATAGAATGTTGTGGATAAAGTTTAGAAATTAGGAAAGACTGTATTTGAAAGTAATATAATATAAAATTAGAAAATAAAACAATTTAACAAATTTTAAAAATACAAGACTTTTTTTTAACAATTAAAATACAAGAAATTCTGTAAGTATCCTCCTTTAATTGCTATCATAATAGATTTCCGAGGGTAAAATAAAAAATTTACAGCGGAATTCAACTTATAGGGAATAAAAATAATCCGATATATACTCTAACAATCATGTGTAAAGAAATTCAAACATTGTAAATATTAACATGACATTATTATTCTTTATAAAATAGGAGTGTTAGATGGTCAATTATTTTACATAAAATAAATTTGATATGAAGAAAATAATATTTTATATGAATATATATTAACTTTTAAATCAACAATGTCTTCAGAGCTGATGATCTATATTAGGAGCACTAATCAAGTTCAGAAATATGAAAGTAATTTATTATATATATAATATATGTATATGTAGACAAACTTGAATACCTATGCATAGCTTTATATGTATTGATATATATAAAACTAAAATTATGATGTAGATAATGTAATAGAAATTATAAGCATCTCTTTCTAATAAAAGAATATGAATATATTACAAAAAAAAAACGATTATCACAACTCTTAGATAATAATATTTTTTTCAAAAGTACTAAAATAAATATATTTCAAGTCCCCTTAAAGGAATGAAGAAAAGGAGCGCCAGATGATTCAATATTACTTGTATAAAATTCATATATAGTATTGTAGTATAATGCATGGCTATGAATTCAAAAATTTTTAAATATTATGATGACATTATTATCCTTTATGATTTTCTGGATTGAAAATGATAAAAAACATACCACAAGGCTATTATTTTTTCTTAACTACAAAAGTATGTTTTCAAATTATTAATAAGCCAAACGATATATGAGCTATAATCATGATCTAAATTATATATAGTAATTCGAAAATTAAATATAATGAAGAAATCATATCATATAATATATATATAATTATAGATGATATATAATATATCATATAGATCCAGATATCATATAATCTATACCAAAATCATTTTTAAAACCTTTTTTCTATAATATAAGAATACAACATTTTTTTTAAATCGATTCATTGTAAAATAGTGCTCACACCAAATAGAATGACGTGGATAAAGTATATAAATTAGGAGTGACTGTATTTGAAAGTAATATAATATAAAATTAGAAAATGAAACAATTAAACAAATTCTTAAAAATACAAGACTTTTTTTAACAATTAAAATACAAGAAATTCTGTAAGTATCCTCCTTTAATTTCTATCATAATAGATTTCCAACTTACAGGGAATCAAAATAATCTCGATATATATATACTCTAACAATCATGTGTAAATAAATTCAAACATTTTAAATATTAACATGACATTATTATTCTTTATAAAATAGGAGTGTTAGATGGTCAATTATCTGACATAAAAAAAAAATGATATGAAGGAAATAATATTTTATATGAATATAGATTAACTTTTAATTCAACAATGTCTTCAGAGCTGATGATCTATATTAGGAGCACTATCTCAAAGTTCAGAAATATTAAGTATTTTATTTATATATATAATATATATTATATATATATATATATAATATATATATATATATGTATATATAGACAGACTTGAATACCTATGCATAGCTTTTATATATTGATATATATCAAACTAAAATAATGATGTAGATAATGTATAGAAATTACAAGCATCTCTTTCTAGAAATAATAATCTTTGATATATACTCAAACAATCAAGTGTAAATAGATTCAAAAATTTTAAATATTAACATGACATTATTATTCTTTATAAAATAGGAGTGGTAGATGGTCAATTATTTTACATAAAAAAAATTGAAATAAAGGAAATAATATTTTATATGAATATAGATTAACTTTTAAATCAGCAATGTCTTCAGAGCTGATGATCTATATTAGGAGCACTATCTCAAAGTTCAAAATATTAAGTATTTTATTTATATAATATATATATATATATATATATATATATATATATATATATATATATATATATATATATATATAGACAAACTTGAATACCTATGCATAGCTTTTATATATTGATATATATCAAACTAAAATAATGATGTAGATAATGTATTGAAATTATAAGCATCTCTATCTAGAAATAATAATCTCGATATATACTCAAACAATCAAGTGTAAATTTTAAATATTAACATGACATTATTATTCTTTATAAAATAGGAGTGTTAGATGGTCAATTATTTACGTAAAAAAAATTGATATGAAGGAAATAATATTTTATATGAATATATATTAACTTTTAAATCAACAATGTCTTCAGAGCTGATGATCTATATTAGAAGCACTATCTCAAAGTTCAGAAATATTAAGAATTTAATATTTATATATATATATACACATTACATATATATATATATATATACATATATATATATACACAAACTTGAATACCTATCCATAGCTTTCATTTATTGATATATATAAAACTAAAATTATGATGTAGATAATGTAAAGAAATTATAAGCATCTCTTTCTAAAAATGATAAAAGAATATGAATATTTAAAAAAAAAACTAACATCACAACTCTTAGATAATAATATTTTTTTTCAAAAGTACTAAAATAAGTATATTTCAAAGTCCTCTAAAAGAGATTTTAGAAAAGGAGTGCCTGCTGTTTCAATATTACTTGTATAAAATTCATATATAGTATTGTAGTATAATGCATGGCTATGAATTGAAAAATTTTAAATATTATGATGACATTATTATCCTTCATGATTTTCTGGATTGCAATAATAAATAAGATAACAGAAGGCTAATTATTTTTCCTTAACTACAAAAGTATGTTTTCAAATTATTAAGAAGCAAAACGATATATGAGCTATAATCTTGATCTGTATTATATATAGTAATTCGAAAATTAGATATGATGAATATATCATATCATATAATATATATAATTATAGATGATATATAACATATCATATAGATCCAGATATCATATAATCTATACCAAAAATCATTTTTAAAACCTTTTTTCTATAATATAAGAATACAACATTTTTTTTAAATCGATTCATTGTAAAATAGTGCTCACACCAAATAGAATGACGTGGATAAAGTATATAAATTAGGAGTGACTGTATTTGAAAGTAATATAATATAAAATTAGAAAATGAAACAATTTAACAAATTCTTAAAAATACAAGACTTTTTTTAACAATTAAAATACAAGAAATTCTGTAAGTATCCTCCTTTAATTTCTATCATAATAGATTTCCAACTTACAGGGAATCAAAATAATCTCGATATATATACTCTTACAATCATGTGTAAATAAATTCAAAAATTTTAAATATTAACATGACATTATTATTCTTTATAAAATAGGAGTGTTAGATGGTCAATTATCTGACATAAAAAAAAATGATATGAAGGAAATAATATTTTATATGAATATAGATTAACTTTTAATTCAACAATGACTTCAGAGCTGATGATCTATATTAGGAGCACTATCTCAAAGTTCAGAAATATTAAGTATTTTATTTATATATATATATATATATATATATATATATATATATATATATATATATATATATATATATATATGTATATATAGACAGACTTGAATACCTATGCATAGCTTTTATATATTGATATATATCAAACTAAAATAATGATGTAGATAATGTATAGAAATTACAAGCATCTCTTTCTAGAAATAATAATCTCGATATATACTCAAACAATCAAGTGTAAATAGATTCAAAAATTTTAAATATTAACATGACATTATTATTCTTTATAAAATAGGAGTGGTAGATGGTCAATTATTTTACGTAAAAAAAATTGATATGAAGGAAATAATATTTTATATGAATATAGATTAACTTTTAAATCAGCAATGTTTTCAGAGTGATGATCTATATTAGGATGCACTATCTCAAAGTTCAGAAAATTAGTATTTTATTTATAAATATATCATTTATAATATTATATATATATATATTATATATATATATATATATATATAGACAAACTTGAATACCTATGCATAGCTTTTATATATTGATATATATCAAACTAAAATAATGATGTAGATAATGTATTGAAATTATAAGCATCTCTATCTAGAAATAATAATCTCGATATATACTCAAACAATCAAGTGTAAATTTTAAATATTAACATGACATTATTATTCTTTATAAAATAGGAGTGTTAGATGGTCAATTATTTTACGTAAAAAAAATTGATATGAAGGAAATAATATTTTATATGAATATATATTAACTTTTAAATCAACAATGTCTTCAGAGCTGATGATCTATATTAGAAGCACTATCTCAAAGTTCAGAAATATTAAGTATTTTATATATATATATATATATATATATATATATATATACACATATAATAATATATATATATATATTATATTATATATATATTATATACAAATATATATATACACAAACTTGAATACCTATGTATAGCTTTCATTTATTGATATATATAAAACTAAAATTATGATGTAGATAATGTAATAGAAATTATAAGCATCTCTTTCTAAAAATGATAAAAGAATATGAATATTTAAAAAAAAAACTATATCACAACTCTTAGATAATAATATTTTTTTTCAAAAGTACTAAAATAAGTATATTTCAAAGTCCTCTAAAAGAGATTTTAGAAAAGGAGTGCCTGCTGTTTCAATATTACTTGTATAAAATTCATATATAGTATTGTAGTATAATGCAGGGCTATGAATTGAAAAATTTTAAATATTATGATGACATTATTATCCTTCATGATTTTCTGGATTGCAATGATAAATAACATAACAGAAGGCTAATTATTTTTCCTTAACTACAAAAGTATGTTTTCAAATTATTAAGAAGCAAAACGATATATGAGCTATAATCATGATCTATATTATATATAGTAATTCAAAAATTAGATATGATGAAGATATCACATCATATGATATATATAATTATAGATGATATATAATATATCATATAGATCAAGATATCATATAATCTATACCAAAAATCAATTTTAAAACCTTATTTCTATAATATAAGAATACAACATTTTTTTAAAATCGATTCATTGTAAAATAGTGCTCACACCAAATAGAATGACGTGGATAAAGTATATAAATTAGGAGTGACTGTATTTGAAAGTAATATAATATAAAATTAGAAAATGAAACAATTTAACGAATTCTTAAAAATACAAGACTTTTTTTTAACAATTAAAATACAAGAAATTCTGTAAGTATCCTCCTTTAATTGCTATCATAATAGATTTCCAACTTATAGGGAATCAAAATAATCTCGATATATACTCTAACAATCATGTGTAAATAAATTCAAAAATTTTAAATATTAACATGACATTATTATTCTTTATAAAATAGGCGTGTTAGATGGTCAATTATTTTACGTAAAAAAAAATTGATATGAAGGAATAATATTTTTATGAATTATATTAACTTTAAATCGAATGTCTTAGAGCTGATGACTATATTAGAAGCACTATCTGAAAGTTCAGAAATTAGAATTTTATATATTATATAATATTATATATATATATATATATATTATATATTATATATATGCATGTATATATAGACAAACTTGAATACCTATGCATAGCTTTTATATATTGATATATATAATACTAAAATAATGATGTAGATAATGTATAGAAATTATAAGCATCTGATTTTAAAAATGATAAAGAATATGAATATTAAAAAAAAAAACGATTATCACAACTCTCAGATTATAATATTTTTTTCAAAAGTACTAAAATAAGTATATTTCAAAGTCCTCAAAAAGAGATTTTCGAAAAGGAGTGCCTCTGTTTCAATATTACTTGTATAAAATTCATATATAGTATTGTAGTATAATGCATGGCTATGAATTCAAAAATTTTAAATATTATGATGACATTATTATCCTTCATGATTTTCTGGATTGCAATGATAAATAACATAACAGAAGTCTAATTATTTTTCCTTAACTAAAAAGTATGTTTTCAAATTATTAAGAAGCAAACGATATTTGAGCTATAATCGACTATATTATATATAGTAATTCGAAATTAGTATGATGAAGATATCATTCTATAAATATATAATTATAGATGATATATACATATCATATAGATCAGATATCATATAATCTATAACAAAAATCATTTTTAAACCTTTTTTCTATAATATAAGAATACAACATTTTTTTAAATCGATTCATTGTAAATAGGTCACACCAAATAGAATGACTGGATAAAGTATATAAATTAGAGTGACTGTATTTGAAATAATATAATATAAAATTAGAAATGAAACAATTAACAAATTCTTAAAAATCAAGACTTTTTAACAATTAAAATACAAGAAATTCTGTAAGTATCCTCCTTAATTTCTATCATAATAGATTTCCAACTACAGGAATCAAAATAATCTCGATATATATACTCTAAAAATATTGTAAATAAATTCAAAAATTAATAATAACATGACATAAATTCTTATAAAATAGAGTAGATTTTATTGACATAAAAAAAAAAAATATATAAGTAAATAATATTTTCCTTATATGATATCTATATTAAACACTATCTCAAATCAAAATATTAAGTATTTATATATATATATACACATATATTATATACACAAACTTGAATACCTATGCATAGCTTTCATTTATTGATATAATAATACTAAAATTATGATGTAGACAATGTAAAGAAATTATAAGCATCTCTTTCTAAATAATGATAAGAATATGAATATTAAAAAAAAAAACTATTATCACAACTCTTAGATAATAATATTTTTTTTCAAAAGTACTAAAAATATTAGATATTTCAAAGTCCTCTAAAAGAGATTTTAGAAAAGGAGTGCCTGCTGTTTCAATTACTTGTATAAAATTCATATATAGTATTGATATAATGCTGCTATGAATTAAAATTTTAAATTTATATGACATTATTATCTTCATGATTTTCTGGATTGAATGATAAATAACATACATTTCAACTTATGGAATCAAAATATCTCGATATATACTCTAACAATCATGTGTAAATAAATTCAAAATTTAAATATTAACATGACATATTATTCTTATAAAATAGGGTTTAGATGGTCAATTATTTTACGTAAAAAAAAAATTGATATGAAGGAAATAATTTTTATAATATTATATTACTTTAAATCAACAATGTTTCAGAGCTGATGATTATATTAGAAGCATATCTGAAATTCAGAAATATTAAGAATTTTATATATATATATTATATATAATATATATATAATTATATATATATATATATATGTATGTATATTAGACAAACTTAATATATGCATAGCTTTTTATATTGATATATATAAAACTAAAATAATATGTAATAATGTATAGAAATTATAAGCATCTGATTTTAAAATATAAAAGAATAGAATATAAAAAAAAAAACATTATCACAACTCTTAGATTATAATATTTTTTTTCAAAAAGTACTAAAATAAGTATATTTCAAAGTCCTCTAAAAGAGATTTTCGAAAAGGAGTGCCTGCTGTTTCAATATTACTTGTATAAAATATTCATATATAGTATTGTAGTATAATGCATGGCTATGAATTGAAAAATTTTAAATATTATGATGACATTATTATCCTTCATGATTTTCTGGATTGCAATAATAAATAAGATAACAGAAGGCTAATTATTTTTCCTTAACTACAAAAGTATGTTTTCAAATTATTAAGAAGCAAAACGATATATGAGCTATAATCTTGATCTTATTATATATAGTAATTCAAAATTAGATATGATGAATATATCATCATCATATGATATATATAATTATAGATGATATATAAATATCATATAGATCCAAGATATCATATAATCTATACCAAAAATCAATTTTAAAACCTTTTTCTATAATATAAGAATACAACATTTTTTTATAAAATCGATTCATTGTAAAATAGTGCTCACACCAAATAGAATGACGTGGATAAAGTATATAAATTTAGGAGTGACTGTATTTGAAAGTAATATAATATAAAATTAGAAAATGAAACAATTTAAATTCAAAATATAAGACTTTTTTTTAACAATTAAAATACATAATATATCTGTATAGTATTCCTTTATATTGTATCATAATAAATTTCCAACTTATAGGGAATCAAAATAATACTCGATATATACTCTAACAATATTGTAAATAAAATTCAAAAATTTTAAATATTAACATGAACATTATTATGTCTTTATAAAAATATATAGAATATGTCAATTATTTTATAAAAAAAAATTGATTATGAAGGAAATAATATTTTTATATGAAATATAATTAACGTTATAATATGCAATGTCTTCAGAGTGATATTATATTAGAAGTCTACTATTGAATAGTTCAGAAATATTAAGAATTATTATTATATATATATATAATCATATAATTATATATATTTATATATATATATATATATATATATATTATATATATTTATTGCATGTATATATAAGACAAACTTGAATACCTATCATAGCTTTTATATATTGATATATATCAAACTAAAATAATGATGTAGTATAATGTATAGAAATTATAAAATCTGATTATAATATAAATGTATAAATAGTAATATTAATATATAAAAAAATAAACGATTATCACAATTCAGATTATTAATATTTTTTCTAAAAGTATAAAATAAGTATATTTCTAAAGTCCTTCAAAAAGAATTTTCAAAAGGAGTGCCTGCATATTTTCAAATTAATTGTATTAAAATTATAATATATTATTGATAAGACATATAATGCATGCTTTATAAGAATTCAAATAATAATTTAAGTATTATGTATTGACATTATTATCCTTCATGAATTTTCTGGATTGCAATATGTAAATAATCATAACTTTAATAGTCTAATTATTTTTCCTTTAACTACAAAAGTAGTGTTTTCAAATTATTAACGAAGCAAAACATATTGAGCTATGAAATCATGATATTTATGTATATATTACTAATTCGAACAATTTCAGATATGATTATGAAGATATCAATCAGAAATATTATAATTTTAGATATATTAATATATATATATAATATATATAATCTATAATAATATAATCATTTTAAAACTTTATTTTTATAATATAGAATACAACATTTTATTTAATGATTCATTGTAAATATATGCTAACACCAAATAGAATGATGTAGATAATGTATAGAAATTTAAGCAGTCTGTTATTTGAAAAGAATATAATATAAAAAAAAAATGAAACAACTTTATAAATTTTTTTCAAAAGTCTTAAAAATACAAGACTTTTTTTAACAATTAAAATACAAGAAATTCTGTAAGTATCCTCCTTTAATTTCTATCATAATAGATTTCCAACTTACAGGGAATCAAAATAATCTCGATATATATACTCTAACAATCATGTGTAAATAAATTCAAAAATTTTAAATATTAACATGACATTATTATTCTTTATAAAATAGGAGTGTTAGATGGTCAATTATCTGACATAAAAAAAAAATGATATGAAGGAAATAATTTTTATATGAATATAATTAACTTTAATTCACAATGACTTCAGAGTGATGATCTATATTAGAAGCACTATCTCAAAGTTCAGAATATTAAGATTATATATATATATATATATATATATATATTATATATATATATATAATATATATATATATAATTGATATATAGACAACTTGAATACCTATGCATAGCTTTTATATATTGATATATATAAACTAAAATTATGATGTAGATAATGTAAGAAATTAAAGCATCTCTTTCTAAAAATGATAAAAGAATATATAATATTAAAAGATAAAAACTATTATACAACTCTTAGATATATTTTTTTTTCAAAATACTAAAAAAGTATAATTTTCAAAGTCCTTAAAAGATTTTTAAAAGGAGTGCCTGCTGTTTCATTTTACTGATATAAATTCAAATATAGTATTTTATTTATATATGGTATGAATTCAAAAATTTAAAAATGAATGACTATTTTTTATACTATGATTAATAATACTAAGATAATGATGTAAGATAATGCTATTAAATTTCCCAACTTATAGGAATCAAATAATCTCGATATATACTCTAACAATCATGTGTAAATAATTCAAAAATTTTAAATATAACATGACATTATTATTCTTTATAAAATAGGCGTGTTAGATGGTCAATTATTTTACGTAAAAAAAAAATTGATATGAAGGAAATAATATTTTATATGATATATAATTAACTTTTAAATCAACAATGTTTCAGAGCTGATGATCTATATTAGAAGCACTATCTCAAAGTTCAGAATATTAAAATTTATAATATATATTATATATTATATATATATATATATATAATATATATTAACAATAATATAGACAAACTTGAATACCTATGCATAGCTTTCATTTATTGATATATATAAAACTAAAATTATGATGTAGATAATGTATAGAAATTATAAGCATCTCTTTCTAAAAATAATAAAAGAATATGAATATATAAAAAAAAAACGATTATCACAACTCTCAGATTATAATATTTTTTTCAAAAGTACTAAAATAAGTATATTTCAAAGTCCTCTAAAAGAGATTTTCGAAAAGGAGTGCCTGCTGTTTCAATATTACTTGTATAAAATTCATATATAGTATTGTAGTATAATGCATGGCTATGAATTCAAAAATTTTAAATATTATGATGACATTATTATCCTTCATGATTTTTGGATTGCAATGATAAATAACATAACAGAAGTCTAATTATTTTCCTTAACTACAAAAGTATGTTTCAAATTATTAAGAAGCAAAACATATATGAGCATAATCTTGATCTATATTATATAAGTAATTCGAAAATTAGATATGATGAAATATCATATATATAATAAATATAATTATAGATGATATATAATATATCATATAGATCAAGATATCATGTAATCTATACCAAAAATCATTTTTAAAACCTTTTTTCTATAATATAAGAATACAACATTTTTTTTAAATCGATTCTTTGTAAAATAGTGCTCACACCAAATAGAATGACGTGGATAAAGTTTAAAAATTAGGAAAGACTGTATTTGAAAGTTATATAATATAAAATTAGAAAATGAAACAATTTAAAAAAATTCTTAAAAATACAAGACTTTTTTTTTAACAATAAAAATACAAGAAATTCTTCAAGTATCCTCCTTTAATTGCTATCATAATAGATTTCCAAGGGTTTAAAATAAAAAATTAAAAGCGAAATTCAACTTGTAGGGAATAAAAACAATCTCCATATATACTCTCACAATCATGTGTAAATAAATTCAAACATTTTAAATATTAACATGACATTATTATTCTTTATAAAATAGGAGTGTTAGATATTCAATTATTTAACATAAAATAAATTCGATATGAAGGAAATAATATTTTATATGAATATATAATAACTTTTAAATCAACAGTGTCTTCATAGCATCAGAGTTCAGAAATATGAAGTATTTTATATATATATATATATATATATATATATATATATATATATATATATATATATATATATATATTATAATATAGATATGTATGTATATATAGACAAACTTGAATACCTATGCATAGCTTTCAGATATTTTTATATATCAAACTAAAATAATGATGTAGATAATGTATAGAAATTATAAGCGTCTGTTTCTAGAAATGATAAAAGAATATGAATATATTAAAAAAAAAATGATTATCACAACTCTTAGATAATAATATTTTTTTCAAAAGTACTAAAATAAGTATATTTCAAATCCCCTTAAAGGAATGATGGAAAAGGAGTGCCTGCTCTTTTGATATTACTAGTATAAAAATCATATATAATATTGTAGTATATTGCTTGGCTATGAATTAAAAAATTTTAAATATTACGATGTCATTATTATCCTTTATGAAAAAGGAGTATTGGATGGTCAATTATTGTACATAAAAAACATATGAAGGAAATAATATTTTATATGAATAAAGATTTATTTTTAAATCAGCAATGTCTTCAGAGCTGATGATCTATATTCGGAGCACTAAATCAGAGTTTCTGAGATACGAAGTATATATATATATATTATATATATATATATATATATATATATATATATATATATATATATACACACACACAAATGTATATACATATGCATATCTTTTATATATTGATATATCAAACTAAAATAATGATGTAGATAATGTATAGAAATTATGACCACCTGTTTCTAAAAATAATAAAAGTCTATGAATATATTACAAAACAAAGATGATCGCAACTCCTAGATAATAATATTATTTTACATAAAAAACATTCCATATGAAGAAAATAATATTTTACACGACTTAAGATTCATTTTCAAATCAGCAATGTCTTCAGAGCTGATGATCTATATTAGGAGCACTATCTCAAAGTTCAGAAATATTAAGTATTTTATTTATATATATATATATATATATATATATATATATATATATATATATATGTATATATAGACAGACTTGAATACCTATGCATAGCTTTTATATATTGATATATATCAAACTAAAATAATGATGTAGATAATGTATAGAAATTACAAGCATCTCTTTCTAGAAATAATAATCTCGATATATACTCAAACAATCAAGTGTAAATAGATTCAAAAATTTTAAATATTAACATGACATTATTATTCTTTATAAAATAGGAGTGGTTAGATGGTCAATTATTTTACGTAAAAAAAATTGATATGAAGGAAATAATATTTTATATGAATATAGATTAACTTTTAAATCAGCAATGTCTTCAGAGCTGATGATCTATATTAGGAGCACTATCTCAAAGTTCAGAAATATTAAGTATTTTATTTAATATATATATATATATATATATATATATGACAAACTTGAATACCTATGTATAGCTTTCATTTATTGATATATATAAAACTAAAATTATGATGTAGATAATGTATAGAAATTATAAGCATCTCTTTCTAAAAATGATAAAAGAATATGAATATTTAAAAAAAAAACTATTATCACAACTCTTAGATTATAATATTTTTTTCAAAAGTACTAAAATAAGTATATTTCAAAGTCCTCTAAAAGAGATTTTTGAAAAGGAGTGCCTGCTGTTTCAATATTACTTGTATAAAATTCATATATAGTATTGTAGTATAATGCATGGCTATGAATTCAAAAATTTTAAATATTATGATGACATTATTATCCTTCATTAAGATCGCAACTCCTAGATAATAATATTATTTTACATAAAAAACATTCCATATGAAGAAAATAATATTTTACACGACTTAAGATTCATTTTCAAATCAGCAATGTCTTCAGAGCTGATGATCTATATTCGGAGCACTAAATCAGAGTTTCAGAGGTACGAATATATATATATATATATATATATATATATATATATTATATATATATATATATATATATATATATACCCACAAACTTAAATACATATGCATATCTTTTATATTTCGATGTATACCAAATTAAAATAATGATGTAGATAATGTATAGAAATTATGAGCAACTGTTTCTAAAAATAATATGAGTCTATAATATTTTACAAAAAAAATTATCTCATTTCGTAGACAAGAATATTTTTCAAAGGTATTAAAATAAGTATATTTCAAATGCCCTTAAAGGCTTAATGGAAAAGGAGTGCCTGCTGTTTTGATATTACTAGTATAAAGATCATATATGATATTGTAGTATGCTGCATGGCTATGAATTCAAATTTTTTAAATATTATGATGACTTTATTATCCTTTACGAATGAGGAGTAGCTTTAAATTTAAAATGTTCAAATATTGTGATGGCAATATGATCATTTACGAACAAGAAGTGTTTGAACATCACTATAAAATATAAATTACTTTTATAACAGAACAGAACCATTTTAATTAAGGCTATAATTAGCATAGTCAATGTCTACAATAACAAATTTATAATCATGTTTACATCACTAGTTTAACTATTGGTATAAAAATATGCCCCCAAGCTTTAATTGTAATAATTTGTAATATAAATCATTGTAATGTCTTAATGGGTGTATTTTGATAATATCAGTTATCATCATTTACAATCCATAGTGCAATAATCAAGTGATATTTTAAACAGTTTGATATTAAAATTGTACTTTCCCCAAAGCTGCATAATTAAATAAAATCACTGTAATGAAATAGCAAATACGTTTTAATTAGGGCAGCAATTAGTGATCACGATGTACAAAATAACATATTCATTATTATATTTTCAGCACAAATTTGAATATTGGTATTTAAACATCCCCTGCCAGCTACATATTAATAAAAATGAATCACTGTAATTATGTTATGCAATCTAAATAAATTCACATTTTAAACAGTTTAATAATAACATTAAATCTTCTTCTAAGCTGCATAATAAAAAATATATCAATGTAATGAAATAGCAAAAACATTTCAATAATGGCTGTAATTACCACACAAAATATAAAAAATAACTTGTTCATAACCATATTTTCAGCAACAGTTTGAATATTGGTATTAAAACATCCCACCCCCCCAGTTGTATAGTAAAAAAAATATGAATCACTGTAATTTTTTAATGTTATCATTCCGATAATGATTGTAATTATGATAAAAATATGGCTGTAATTAAGTTATTCAATCTATACAAAAAAAAATTTATAATCACATATTATTTCAATATTATCATTGAAAATCAATCACAAACTGCAAAATTAAATTTAAACCTTGTAATGTCTTAATGGCAGCATTTAAAAAATAACAGTAATCATCATTTACAATCCATAATGCAATTATCAATCCAAACATCAACAGCCATTTAAACAAAGCAGAGCCCGATAATAATTTTTAAAAAATCAATTATTCTCTGTAATTTAATCAAGTGAGATTTCAAACAGTTAAATAACAAACATCAAAACTCATCCCAAGCTTCATAATAAAATATAAATAACTGTAATTACATAGCATAAATATTTCAATTATGGCTGTAGTTAGCAATCGCAATGCAAAAAATAACTGTTCAAAATCATATTTTCAGTCAAAGTAAAATAAAAAATGAATCACTGTAATTATGTTATGCAATCTAAATAAATTCACATTTTAAACAGTTTAATAATAACATTAAATCTTCTTCTAAGCTGCATAATAAAAAATATATCAATGTAATGAAATAGCAAAAACATTTCAATAATGGCTGTAATTACCACACAAAATATAAAAAATAACTTGTTCATAATCATATTTTCAGCAACAATTTGAATATTGGTATTAAAACATTCCCTCTAGTTGTATAATAAAAAAAAATATGAATCACTGTAAATTAGTAATATTAGCATTCCACTAATGATTGTAATTATGATAAAAATATGGCTGTATTTACGTTATTCAATCTATACAAAAAAAAATCATAATTACATATTATTTCAATTTTGACATTGAAAATCGACCCCAAGCTGGAAACTTAAATATAAAACTTTGTAATGTCTTAAAAACTCATCTCACGCTGCATATTAATATATAAATCACTGTAATGGTAATGACATAGCTGAAACATTTTAATTATGGATGTAATTACTAAACAAAATGTAATAAGTTAAAGTAAAATAACTTGTTCATAATCATATTTTCGGCAACAATTCGAATATTGTTATTAAAACGTTTCCCCACAGTTGTATAATAATAAAATATGAGTCACTATAATTTTTTAATATCAGCATTTTAATAATGATTGTAACTATCGTTCGAAATATGGCTGTAATCACATTATTCAATCTATACAACAAAAAATTTATAATCACATATTATTTCAATATTAACATTGAAAATCAATCCCAAGCTGCAAAATTAAATATAAAACTTTGTAATGTCTTAAGGCAGCATTTCAACATCAACTGTAATCGTCATTTACAATCCATAATGCAATTATCAACAGACATTTCAACAAATGCAGATCCCAAAATGATTTTTAATTTAATCAGTGACATTTCAAGCAGTTAAATAGTAACATTAAGACTCTCCACTGCAATAAATATAAATCACAGTAGACATAGCAGAAATATTCATAATGGCTGAATACAATCGAGCAAAATAATTGTTCATAATATATTTTCAGCAACATTGAATTTGGTATTAAAACATTCCCCCGTGTATAGAAAAGATTGAATCACTGTATTTTAATATCAGCATTTCAATAATGATGTAATTATCGTTCAAAATATGGCGTAATCGTTATCAATCTATACAACAAAAAATTTACAATCACATATTATTCAATATTATCTTGAAATCAATCCCAGCTGCAAAATTTAACCTGTAATCTTAATGCAGCATTCAAAAATAACAGTAATCACATTTACATCCATAATGATTACAATCCAAATCATAATTTATAAAAACAATTATTCTCTGTATTTATATGAAAGTACATTTAAACATTTAAAAAACATAAAACTCATCCCAAGTGCATATAAAATAAATCACATTTCAATAATGCTGTAATTAGCAATCGCAAGCAAAAACTTGTTCATAATCATATTCACAAATTGAATATTGTTATTAAACATTCCCAGTTGCATATAATAAAATATGAATCACTGTAATTTTGTAATATCAGCATTCAATAATGATTTAAAATATCAATGATTCTGTAATTTAATCAAGTGACATTTCAAGCAGTTAAATAGTAACATTAAGACCATCCCAAGCTGCATAATAAATAAATCACAGTAATGACATAGCAGAAAATTTCAATAATGGCTGTAATTACAATCGCAAGGCAAAAAATAATTTGTTCTATCATATTTTCAGCAACAATTTGAATATTGGTATTAAAACATTCCCCCAGTTGTATAAGAAAAGATAGAATCACTGTAATTGAATATCAGCATTTCAAAATGATTGTAATTACGTTCAAAATAGGCTGTAATTACTTATTCAATCTATACAACAAAAAATTACAATCACATATATTTCAATATTACATTGAAAATCAATCCCAAGCTGCAAATTAAATTTAAACCTTGTAATGTCTTAATGCAGCATTCAAAAATAACAGTAATCCATTTACACCCATAATGCAATTATCAATCCAAATATCATAATTTATAAAAAATCAATATTCTCTGTATTTTATATAAAGTGACATTCAAACATTTAATAATAACAATAAAACTATCCCAAGCTGCATAGTAAAAAATAAATCACATTCAAAATGCTGTAAATTAGCATCGCAAGCAAAATAACTTTTCATAATAATTTCAGCAACAATTGAATATTGTTATTAAACATTCCCCCCGTTGCATAAAATAAATATGATCACTGAATTTTGTATATCAGCATTTCATAATGATTTAAAATATCAATGATCTCTTAATTTAATCAAGTGACATTTCAAGCAGTTAAAGTACATTAAGATCATCCCAGCTGCAATAAAAAATATAATACAGTAATGACATAGCAGAAAATTTCAATTATGATGTAATTAGCAACGCAAGCAAAAATAACTTGTTCAAAATCATATTTCAGCAACAATTGATATTGTTATTAAAACATTCCCCCAGTTGTATAATAAAAAATATGAATCACTGTAATTTGTAATAAGCATTTCAATAATGATTGTAATTATGTAAATATGGCTGTAATTACTTATTCAATTATACAACAAAAAATTCAATAATATTATTTCAATATTATCATTGAAAATCAATCCCCAAGCTGCAAAATTAAATTTAAACCTTGTAATGTCTTAATGCAGCATTCAAAAATAACAGTAATCATCATTACAATCCATAATGCAATTATATCAAATACATATTTTAAAAAATCATTATTTCTGTATTTAATGAAGTGCTTTAACATTTAATATAACAAAACACCAGTGTAGTAAAAAAAAATACATTAATAATGGCGTAATTAGCAATCGCAAGGCAAAAAATAATTGTTCATAATCATATTTTCAGCAACAATTTGAATATTGGTATTAAAACATCCCCCCAGTTGTATAAGAAAAAGATATGAATCACTGTAATTTGTAATATCAGCATTTCAATAATGATTGTAATTATCGTTCAAAATATGGCTGTAATTACGTTATTAATCTATACAACAAAAATTTACAATCACATATTATTTCAATATTATCATTGAAAATCAATCCCCAACGCAAAATTAAATTTAAAACCTTGTAATGTCTTAATGCAGCATTTCAAAAATAACAGTAATCATCATTTACAACCCATAAGCAATTATCAATCCAAATATCAATAATTTATAAAAAATCAATTATTCTCTGTATTTTATATGAAAGTGACATTTCAAACAGTTTAATAATTTATGATGTAATTAGCAATCGCAAGGCAAAAAATAACTTGTCAAAATCATATTTTCAGCAACAATTTGAATATTGTTATTAAAACATTCCCCCCAGTTGTATAATAATAAAATAGAATCACTGTAATTTTTAATATCAGCATTTCAATAATGATTGTAATTATCGTTCAAAATATGGCTGTAATTACTTATTCAATCTATACAACAAAAAATTTACAATCACATATTATTTCAATATTATCATTGAAAATCAATCCAAGCTGCAAAATTAAATTTAAACTTGTAATTCGAATGGCAGCATTTCAAAAATAACAGTAATCACATTACAACATAATGCAATTATCAATCCAAATATCAATAATTTATAAAAAATCAATTATTCTCTGTATTTTATATGAAAGTGACATTTCAAACAGTTTAATAATAACATAAAACTCATCCCAAGCTGCATAGTAAAAAAATAAATCACATTTCAATAATGGCTGTAATTAGCAATCGCAAGGCAAAAAATAATTGTTCATAATCATATTTTCAGCAACAATTTGAATATTGGTATTAAAACATTCCCCCCAGTTGTATAAGAAAAAGATATGAATCACTGTAATTTTGTAATATCAGCATTTCAATAATGATTGTAATTATCGTTCAAAATATGGCTGTAATTACGTTATTCAATCTATACAACAAAAAATTTACAATCACATATTATTTCAATATTATCATTGAAAATCAATCCCCAAGCTGCAAAATTAATTTAAACCTTGTAATGTCTTAATGGCAGCATTTCAAAAATAACAGTAATCATCATTTACAATCCATAATGCAATTATCAATCCAAATATCAATAATTTATAAAAAATCAATTATTCTCTGTATTTTATATGAAAGTGACATTTCAAACATTTAATAATAACAATAAAACTCATCCCAAGCTGCATAGTAAAAAATAAATCACATTTCAATAATGGCTGTAATTAGCAATCGCAAGGCAAAAAATAACTTGTTCATAATCATATTTTCAGCAACAATTTGAATATTGTTATTAAACCATTCCCCCAGTTGCATAATAATAAAAATGAATCACTGTAATTTTGTAATATCAGCATTTCAATAATGATTTAAAATATCAATGATTCTCTGTAATTTAATCAAGTGACATTTCAAGCAGTTAAATAGTAACATTAAGACTCATCCCAAGCTGCATAATAAAATATAAATCACAGTAATGACATAGCAGAAATATTTCAATAATGGCTGTAATTAGCAATCGCAAGGCAAAAAATAATTTGTTCATAATCATATTTTCAGCAACAATTGAATATTGTATTAAAACATTCCCCCCAGTTGTATAAGAAAAAGATATGAATCACTGTAATTTTGTAATATCAGCATTTCAATAATGATTGTAATTATCGTTCAAAATATGGCTGTAAATTACGTTATTCAATCATACAACAAAAAATTTACAATCACATATTATTTCAATATTATCATTGAAAATCAATCCCCAAGCTGCAAAATTAAATTTAAACCTTGTAATGTCTTAATGGCAGCATTTTCAAAAATAACAGTAATCATCATTTACAATCCATAATGCAATTATCAATCCAAATATCAATAATTTATAAAAAATCAATTATTCTCTGTATTTTATATGAAAGTGACATTTCAAAACAGTTTAATAATAACAATAAAACTCATCCCAAGCTGCATAGTAAAAAATAAATTCACATTTCAATAATGGCTGTAATTAGCAATCGCAAGGCAAAAAATAACTTGTTCATAATCATATTTTCAGCAACAATTTGAATATTGTTATTTAAACCATTCCCCCCAGTTGCATAATAATAAAATATGAATCACTGTAATTTTGTAATATCAGCATTTCAATAATGATTTAAAATATCAATGATTCTCTGTAAATTTAATCAAGTGACATTTCAAGCAGTTAAATAGTAACATTAAGACTCATCCCAAGCTGCATAATAAAATATAAATCACAGTAATGACATAAGCAGAAATATTTCAATTATGGATGTAATTAGCAATCGCAAGGCAAAAAATAACTTGTTCAAAATCATATTTTCAGCAACAATTTGAATATTGTTATTAAAACATTCCCCCCAGTTGTATAATAATAAAATATGAATCACTGTAATTTTGTAATAATCAGCATTTCAATAATGATTGTAATTATCGTTCAAAATATGGCTGTAATTACGTTATTCAATCTATACAACAAAAAATTTACAATCACATATTATTTCAATATTATCATTGAAAATCAATCCCCAAGCTGCAAAATTAAATTTAAACCTTGTAATGTCTTAATGGCAGCATTTCAAAAATAACAGTAATCATCATTTACAATCCATAATGCAATTATCAATCCAAATATCAATAATTTATAAAAAATCAATTATTCTCTGTATTTTATATGAAAGTGACATTTCAAACAGTTTAATAATAACAATAAAACTCATCCCAAGCTGCATAGTAAAAAATAAATCACATTTCAATAATGGCTGTAATTAGCAATCGCAAGGCAAAAAATAATTTGTTCATAATCATATTTTCAGCAACAATTTGAATATTGGTATTAAAACATTCCCCCCAGTTGTATAAGAAAAAGATATGAATCACTGTAATTTTGTAATATCAGAATTCCAATAATTATTGTAATTATGATAAAAATATGGCTGTTATTTCATTATGCAATATATACAAAACATTTCCAATTACATCTTTTTTCAATATTAACATTAAAACTCACCCCCATGATGCAAAATAAAACATGAATCACTGTAATGACTTAATGGCAGTATTTAAATAACTGTAATAATCATTTACAATCCATAATGCATCCAAATATCAATAGCCATTTTAACTGACACCAGAGCCCGTTAATCATTTTGAAAATCAATTAGGCACTCCGCTTTTTACAATCAGAAACGATACACTTTTAAATAACTGAGCCCTCGTGGCACTTAATAAGCACAATGCTTTCTTAGCGTCCTTTTCACTGGTTGGATAATATCTGACATAAGATCAAGTATCTGTAACGCAGAGTTACCATAAGTTACCGCTGCCATAATGATAATATGAGTGGGTTTGCATACTATTTAATTAGTATAATATTTATATTGTATTAAATTTTTAAAATTAATTTCCTTTCCTATTAATTAATTTTTGAAGCATTAAGTATTAGATTTAAAATACGTATATTGTGAATATAAATAAGAACCCAATACAGATGGACTGTAACTCTTTGAAAAATAAGTATTCTTTGTCACTTTGTCCCACTCTCTCATGAATATGAATGTTAGTTGCCCACCTTAATAAACTCTTAAATCCGAGCTATATTATAAATCGTGTTAAAGGAAAAATGTCAGTTGAGTGTCTCACTACAGCTTTCACGTCATCCTTTGGGTGAACAGTGCTTAGAAAAAAAAGAAGGAAATTAGCAATGTGTAAAGAAAATAAACTCGGTTAAATGGACTCAGGAGACCTTAAAACGGGTATTTCCGTTGAAAGCTCTTATTGAATTGGAAAATCTATACGAACCTAATTCTTCCAATTATATATTTATCATATATACGTGTAGGTAGTTTAAAACAATAAATTAACAGTTCTGTTTCTTAAATTACCAGTTTCCTTTTCAAAATATAATAATGAATGGTTTATAATAAAAAAGCTTAACAGGTCAAAAATAAATTTCTTTAAAATAATTTTATGTTGCTTAATGACCCTGAAAATCTTAAATATTATCAAAATTTGCGAGTTATTAAAGAGGTTGGGTGACCAGCTCAGGCGTTATACACGAATGTGCCGATGGTTTTATTTTTCCTAGGATATATTTTGATAATATGATTTCCCTCCGTTAAAATTGAAATGGGGAAATAGGAATGCATTGTATAACCAACTGTTGAAACAAAACAACAGAAATTTTTTTCCCCATCGAAAAATAATATAGAATAAGTTGTATAATGTACTCTTAAGAAAAGTTAAATATTTTAGAAAAACATTTTCTAACATACAACTTACATACAAAGCTAAAGAGAACAATGAATAGTGGTGAAAAGCGCATCAACTCCTACAATTATATGATTTAATATTATCCATGGTAGGCCATATGTGGAGATGATGAGCTGTCACCTCTCCATGAGATAAGTAACTTATCGAGCCAATTCTATGGAGATGTTTCTGAAGCAGGAAAACGCTTGCTCCCGAGGTAATGACATTCGTATGCTATCTTCACTTAAAAAGGACTCCCATTGCTTTCCTTGAGCTAATTTTGTTCTTGCTACTCGTTTAGCTGAATCATAACTAACATTGTTTGATGGCTGAGGTAGTACAGTACCTTGCTTGACCAATTTATCGGCCTCTTTATTTCCAAAGAGCCCATAGCGGCTTGTCTTATAGGAAATGATATAATAATTTTTTTTTTTTTTTTTAAATTCTTTTATTGATATTTACAACTGTACAATTTACATAGTACAATAAGTAAATGTGCTAAAAACAGACAATTGGCTTGAAAAAGACATGAGAAAAATCTACCCAGCGGTAGCACTTCAATGATTATTTGTTCAGCAGGTCTCGAGGCCACCGCCTTTTCAGACGCCTCGGAGGATTATCGGGAATATATGTCAATGAGAGGATGCGGAAAAGCGGTTTTGTATGGGCGGGTAATTTGTAATGAAAGGAGGTGTATCATTTTTGAGCGATTTCTGTAACTAGTGGGATATTCAGGTCTCTATGGATGAGTTTGTTGGTAACAAAGTAAGGAGCGTCTAGGATTTGACGAAGGATTTTGGATAGCAAGGATTGGATGTGGGAGGAATTCGATGGTTTAGTGGAGCCCCATAGCTCTATGCCATAAGTCCAGATAGGTCTAATAATGGTTGTATAAATGAGTTTTTTGAAGTAAAGAGGGAGTTTTGATCGTTTGTCAAGTAAGTGTTTTAATAGTCGATATCTACGAGCAGTTTCCTGTCGTTTAAGTCTTGTATGAGGATTCCATGTAAGACGTTTGTCGAGATGAAGTCCAAGGTATCGTATTTGTTCTACAGTGATGAGTGGGGTATGATTAAAGGAAACAACTGGACAGGAAGTCATAGGTTTACGTCGTAGAGTGAAGGTGATTTGGTGGGATTTATTCAGGATTTATTGTGACACCATTCTGCAATGGCGGATAAATGGTTCTGTCAGGACTTGGGAAGCAACAATAGGATCATTATTTACGGATAGCACACATGTGTCATCAGCGTAAGTAGAGAGGAAAGTGCTTGGATGGATAGGGATATCAGCTGTATACACCGTGTAGAGGATTGGGCCTAGGATGCCACCTTGAGGTACACCGGCTGCTGATTGAATACTGAGGAGTAGGAGAGGTTATGATTAACTTTAAAGGTTCTACCTGTAAGGTAGGAGCGGATTATTAGGAAATATGTCGGAGAGAGGAATTCGCGGAGATTTGTAGAGCAGTCCTGGATGCCAAACTCGATCAAAAGCCTGTTCCACGTCTAGAAAGGCTCCAGTGCAGTACATTCCGCCCTCCAACGTAGAGGATACCACATCCATCACACGATGGCACTGCTGAATAGTAGAGTGGGATGATCGAAATCCACACTGGTGGTCAGGAATGACATGGTTCTAATCTAGGATCGGGTATAACCTTTTTAGGAGAAGTTTTTCAAGAATTTTGCCCATAATGGGCAAAAAGGATATAGGACGGTAAGAGGATGGGTACTCAAGTGGCTTTTTGGGCTTAGGGATCATTTTTATAATGGACAGTTTCCAAATGTCATGAAAATAGGTAGAACGGAGAGTGGCGTTGTAGATATAAGGAAGGAAAAGGACGGCCTTTCGAGGGAGCTGTTTTGTGTTGTAATAAGATCGTGGCCTGGAGATTTCTTAAGAGGTAATTTACTAAGGATGTTGATGATTTCTGATGGATGAAAGGCTTTAGGAGGTGGATACATTTGGATTGGAACATTTAGTTCTGCTTCTACATGTTCATTATGGATTGGGTTAATGATATCGGGATGAGGATTGAAAGTTTTGGATAGGTGTTCGCCAAAGATTTGGGATTTTTCATCATCGGTTCTTGTCCAGGTCTGGGATTCAGTGAGGAGTGGATGATTAAAGGTTTTGTATTTCAGTAGTTTTGCAGTTGTTGTCCATAAAGATTTGTCTGACGTGGTTAACTTTTCTGTAAAGTTCTGGAAGTTTTTAATTTTGAGTTTTCTTATTTCCGTCTTGAGTTTGTTAGTCAGTTTACTGTAATGGGTTTTGTCCGATGGGTATCTGGTTCTATGCCACTTCGCTCTAGCTCTGCGTTTTTCAGCTAAAAAGAGTCGAATATGGCCATTGGCAATTGGCCAATTTTGTGTCATAAGATTTCCTATTTGCAAAATGAGATGTGTTGTTGTCTATGGCTGTTTCTATTGATTTTGTTAGTTCGTCAATGGCGGAGTCTATGTCCTGTTTGGTTTTTAACGGAATTTTTAAGTCGAGTTTGTTCTCTAAATCATAACGAAATTTTTCCCAGTCAATGTGTCCTTCAATAAAGGAGGGAGGAGATGGTTTAAGAATAGGATTTGAAGGCATGAGAAGCAGTACCGGACTATGATCTGAGGAGAGGTCATCTAAGGATTTAATTATAGATTGGGAGGAGGGGATTTGGGAAGTAAGGAAGATGTCAAAAATATCTGGATGTTTTTTAAGAGCTGTGGGCCAGTATGTGGGATTATGAGGTAACAAGATGGAATAACTATTGGAGGTTGTGACGCGGGAAAGAATCCTAACACGAGTGTTGGACGTTCGGCATCCCCATCGTTGGTCTTTGGCGTTGTAGTCTCCCCCAGCAATGAAGCGCGGACCTAAGGATTTTAATAAGGATTCAAGGTGGTTATAGTTGAGGGAATTACCTGGAGGGCAATATACAGCTGAGATTGTCATATTGAATGGGTGGGAAGCTAAGGAAATGGAGGTTGACTGAATGGCGTCAGTGGAGTGGAGGGAATCAATGAGTGAGGTAAGGATTTGCGAATGAGGGTACATGAGCCAGCGTGTGATGTGTTGTCTGGGTGATCTGCTCTGTATGTAATGTAGTCACGTATGTAAAAATGAGAATGAGTGGTGAAATGAGTTTCAGTAATCAGTGCAATGTCAATGTGTTTGTCGTGAAGAAAAATGTCACGTTCGTCTCGGTGATTGTTCAGTCCGTTTGCGTTCCACAGTAGAAGAGCTAGAGACTTGTTGTTCATCGTGGGAGACTAAGTGGGAATTTTGACAGGAGATTTGTATGGAGAGAGATAAGAGGTCTTATAGTGTTTTGGAGATCAAGTAGGAAGGAAGAGAGGATAGATGTAATATAGATGGGTTTTGGCTGGGATAGGGATAGTAGGTAGTGTCATAGGAAGTAGGATTAATTTGGGCAAGAGGTGGTTGGATATTCCTTTGGGAACGTTGTGGGGTTGAATATTCAATGATACTTTTGATGAGGGTTCGAAATGGTTAGAAGGAAGGGATGAAACTGGTACTTTGGGAGCGTTCTGAGGAGTAATTACGGGGGTAACTCAACCCTCAGGGAGACATTTTTAGAGGGTAAATTGTTTTTTTGAAATTTAGGCTGAGAAGGTACGGGATGAGGAAGTACATGAGAGGTTTGAGACAGAGGTTGAGAGATCTGAAGTTGAGGATGGGAGGAGGAAGTCTGAGGCTGGGATGAGGAAGATCGAGGCGGCTGAGAGCGAGGTGATATTACTGTTGAGTAAGTCTTGGAAGAAGAACTATAGGAGGCCGAAGGTCGTTGAGTTGGGTTGATTCCTGCAGTCCTCCGGGCGGCAGGAACACTCCTTTCTGAAGGGCCAGGTTGTTCTTCTTCTGGAGCAGGACTCTTCTGGGTATTTGATATTGAGGCTGAGTAAAGAGCTTTTTGTCTGAGTCTAGTTCTATAGACTATGCAACCTTTGTAATTTTCAGGGTGCTCTTCGCTGCATAAAATTTTGCTGGAGTTTCCCGAGACTTAGGACAGGTATCTGTTGAGTGCAAACCTGCACACTTGACACATCGTGCCTGGTGGTGACAGTAGGCTCTCGTGTGTACCAAAGTTTGGCAATTAGTAAACTGAACTATTTCTGGTCTTCTTCTTGGCTCCTCAAAGCGGATAACGGAGTATACCAAAGGTGTGATGTTGAAGATATCCTTATTGTTCGATGCAGGCTCAAGATCCACAATAAAAAGTGGTAGAGGATATTTTTTAGGTAGGATGCAGCACACAGGAGATGTTCCTCATATTGTTTCCCAATTCTTCAAGATCTAATTTGATTGCCTCCGTGGGGGTTGAGCTATGTAGTCTTCTCAAGACTACCCTATTGGACCTTTCTTGGACCTGGAAACAATGAAAATCAAATTTGTTGGTATTCAAGTAACTGACGAGTTTTTTATAATGCTCTTTGCTTCTAGTTCAAATTTTTATATCTTTCACTCTAGAGTAACACTTGAAGTTCGTTTGTCCAACAAGTTTGGAGATTTCTCGACAAAACGACATGAAGTCAAGAATATTGGAAACAAATATTGGTGGTGGTTCTGCTTCGTTGAATTTCTAATTCACCAAAGATTCGGTAGGAAGGTTACTCAGGGGTTCAAATTTGTTACTGGTAGGAATGGCTGGAGCAGATGTATTCGTTTCAATTTTGCTTGTTGAAGGTATACTTCGAGATTCTGACGGTAAAACTTGCATTGATTTGGCAGATTTATTTTTCTTTTTTTGGGGGGGGGGTGATTTGCTAGGAGAGCCAGGAATTATGTTTCTTTGCCTTTTCTGTAGGGTTCGTCTTTTAAGGTATTGTGAGTTTGTCTCACTTATTTCAGAGAAGGCGGTATCTTCATCAATTCCCATGCATGACATTGCACCAGAAGACATTTTGAAAAAAAAAAAAAATTATATAACGAGATTTAAAAAAAAAAAAAATAATAAAATAAAATAACTAATTATTGAAAATAATTAAATAAACTGTCTAAAAATATTTACAATTATGTACAAAATATAAAGCAGATTAAAATAAAATATTTCTATGAAGAATATACAAAAAAAAAAGGAACAGCGGGAATCGTAGTCGAACTAGTGCACAGATAGACGGTAATACTGGCGTACAGCACTCCAGCTGGCTGGGCTAAGTACGAAATGGCTCTACGAAAGTTTTAGAGACTAATGGCCTTAGTACGAGGGCGGGCAGGTAGCGGTCTGCCGTCCACGTGCCTGACACTTTAGGTTAGCTCACAATTTCTCACAAGTAATAGTCAGTATTTAAGAAACTCACCTAACTTCAGAATTACGTAAAATGTTCACGCACTTATAAAGTTATTGTTTATCAATTTTTATCGTAATCTGTAAGAATATACCACTACGGATTGATAATATGCGGAGATCGACAACAAAGTGTAACAGTTGCAGCCATGACACTGAAAATAAAAATATATAATAATTCGCAGCTATACTTAATTTATGGTCCAATGTTGACTTTATATGGAAGTGAAAGTACCTCTTCTGACGCTCCCGAATACCAGTTAATCTATTCAGCAGAGTTATACTTTTTTTGGCTTGTTCGCCTTGTTTTTGAATTTGTGTATTCCAGTTAAATTTTGTATCATGGTTCACCCCAAGATATGTAGCTTCCTCAGGGCGCTGCAGTTCATTCCATGCACTGTAATATCGCTGCTAGCAGCCCAAATCGTAATGTCGTAAGAATGGACTGAAGACGTTTAACAATATATTTATAAAACTGTTAAAATTATGCCTTCCTAAAATCCTGCAAGTACTTTTATTTATATACAACTTTTCCCCCCAAAATTCCGTATTTCCCGCTACTTTGAAAAAAGCTAATTCTAGTTTCAATGGAAATACACGTTTTAGGGTCCCCTGAGAACAAAAGACCAAGTTTCGCAAAAAGGTCTGTGAGTGTGTCCGTGTGTGGTAACTCCCGGGCGGAAACGAAAAGTCCTATGAAACTAAAATTTCATATTTAAGGCATCTATACGCCCGAAATGTTACAAAAACTTTTTCATCAAAATCAGCCAACCAGAAGAGCCACTTTATACCAAGCATTTAGCACCTTTTTACGGTTTTCTCAAAAACGGCTCTAACGATTTTGATTGGAAAGCTAAAGATTTTAGAAAAAATATTATCTTATACACAAGCTTGTAAAAGTTCTTAAATAGTGATGAAAAGCCGATAAAACTAACTGATTATTTTAGATAATAATACAATAGATTTTTTTTTAGATTGAAATTTAATTAAATTAATTCTTTAATGGTTTCACGAATTTGTATCCCTAAATCTGTTAGAAAATTCTTTAATCGATTTTTAAAACGGAGGTAAGTGAAAGTCGTGTGTTGCCAGCACCAGATTTTTTTTTTTTTTTTTAACGAATGATGAAGAGAAATGGACTTTCTGATCTCATTATCAATTTCAATCGACGTGCTAATTGGCTTCCAAGTTGTTTGTTTACATGTGCTTTGTGCTTCTAGTTGACTACAATTGTACAATTGGCCTGCAGCGCGAAGGGGCCTCTAACTGGATTGGACTAACTGTGCCCCAATCCGCTTGCCTCTGTATTGGTAGTTAGATTCTCAACCAGTTAATTATCCCCTTAATACAGAGCCCGCCCGCCTGTTGCCTCAAGGATCAAGGGTTTATGGATTCTGCTACAGATTCCGGGATCGGGGTATATTGTCTTTAATAGAGCATGCCATCGCTTTCAGTGCCAGACCTTCCTAACGATGTTCCACTTGACCGACATTCACGATTCTACTAGATACTTTGGATTTTTTTTTCAATGAGTTAGTTACTATAAATATCTCTTGAGAGATACTTTAAGGAAAATTAGGATTGTGATTTTTTAAAAATGCATATGGTGCGCACAACACACAACTTTCATATAAGTCAGTTTATGAACTTTTGAAGGAAGTTAGAGTGGAAAAAGGTTTAAAGTATTTCATTCAGCTTCGATACAAACCTTCATTTAAAATTTACATGTTGTGAACGGAAGGCCGTGCAACACAGTGAGACAAGAGGTAGGTGAAATGCGGCAGTTGTTGGTGATATTGAATAATAATACATTTTCCACATACCTTCAACGTATTATAATAAATATTCAATTATTATTATAAGGTCAGCTCTACAACCCGCAAGCGAGTCTTGGCTTTCTCCACTAGCAATCGCCATGCGTCCCTATCTTGTACTGCTGCCATCCACTGCCTTACCCCGATGGTCCTTAAATCAGCTGCAACACAATCCGACCACCGCAACCCGGGTCTCCCAATCTTTCGCCGGCCAAACTGCTGCTCCGTCAGAATCTTCTTCGGTATTGAATTATCAAACATCCGTGCGAGGTGTCCAGCCCATCTTGACCTCCCTGCCTTGATAATTACAACAATGTCAGCATCGTTATAGAGGCCATAGATCTCTATATTCCTGCGTCTTCTCCATTGTCCATCCTCATAGGTGGGCCCATAGATTTTTCTAAGGATTTTCCTTTCGAAAGTTAGGAGGTCTCTCTCATTTGCCTTTGTAGTGGTCCAGGTCTCAGAACCATAAGTCAGAACAGGGCGGATGAGGATTTTGTAGAGAATTACCTTAGTGCGTTGCGAAACAAGTTTGCTTGAAAAGTGTGAGCGGAGTCCATAATAACAACGATTCGCTAGTATTCTTCTTCTCTAATAAATATTCAATTACTGTATTTTATATAAAAACTTTATGATTTATTTATTTTTTTTTTTAAACTTTTATTATAAATAATGTTTGATTTCTTAAAATGGAGTTTCTACATTAAGAAAGCACGTTTTCGTGATTTGCATATCACATTTGTTTGTTTTGATATTACTTTATCATTCAGTTTTTTTTTTAGTAACATTTAATTATATTATAGTATTTTAAAAAGTAATATTTGATGTTATTATCCGATTTTTTTATTTTCTTCCTCCCTCTCCTGCTACTTTCGTAAACTCTCACAAGACCCCTCTCTCACGAATTTTCACCTATCCCTTCCATCACCGTGTAGCGCGTACACGCTACAGAATTAAACCTTTTCTGGAAACAACTTTAGGATCAACTTTATGGTATGAGCTAAGAACGTTTTTTTCTCTTATTCTCCTCATATATTGCGCTTAACGTATTCATCTTCCATACTGCAATGTGACTCCACACAGTAGGAAAAAATCACGATTTAGTGGCCAAAATTCTGCAACTCTTGATCTAATCAAGATAAATAAAAAATTATTTTTCAATTATGTGTATGGGGTGTCGTTTATTAGTGAGCTTGAAAAAATTTTCTCGTTACATTTTTTATATTTTTAATTATTTTTCAAAGCTACTGATTACATAATTTTTTTGGTATTTGATCAATTTATTCTATATAGGAGCGTTTAAATCGAAATGAATGACCTATTATCCACTTCAATAGAGGTATACAGAATTTATAAGGAATTATTGTTTAAAGGCTAAAAATCGACAAATTTAAATTAACAAAATAATATATTTTTCATACTTATCCAGTGAATAAAAATTTTTTTTTTATTCTATTGTAACACAGAAAAGACAAATTATAAAATATAAAAATTCTGTATACCTCTATTTGAGTGGATAATAGGTCATTTGTTTCGATTTGAACTCTCCTCTATGGAATAAATTGATCAAATACCAAACAAATTATGAAACCAGTAGTTTTAAATAATAATAAAAATATAAGGAGAGTAATTTTTTCTCACTCACTGATAAAGGTATTTCTATACTCATAAATGAAAAAAGAATTTTTAATTTATCTTGATTACATCAAGAGATGTAGAATTTTAGCCACTAAATCGTGATTTTTTTCCACTGTGCGCCATGAGGTTTTTAACCAAATAAATATAAACAAATATAGCACAACTCTGTGTTTTACTGATTGCCAAAATTATGTAAAACATTTTCTTATATATTATATTTATAATTTTATTCGTTGTTTATTATATTGTTTTTTATATTATTTTATTATGTTTTCAAGATTTAAAAAAAAAAATTCGTCATCTTCATTTTATCTTAAATCCGTTCATTTATTTAACAATGGCTTTCTCATTTTACTTTTGAATTAATAGAAACTTATGAAAAATTTAGTAGTATGTTTGTTTTATATATATATATATATATATATATATATATATATATATAATATATATATACATATACATATATATATATATATATATATATATATATATATATATATAATATATATATATATATATATATATATATACATATATATATATATATATATATATATATATATATATATATATATATATATATATATATATATATATATATATATATAAAACAAACATACTACTAAATTTTTCATAAGTTTATATTAATTCAAATGTAAAATGAGAAAGCCATTGTTAAATAAATGAACGGATTTAAGATAAAATGAAGATGACGAATTTTTAATATAAAAACCAATAAAATTATAAATATTAATTTAATAAAATGTTTTATATAATTTCCTCGCGCGGATCTCATTACCGCTTATGGGGAGCGTCCCACGGGTGGCGGATGTGGGGAGGGTCGGTGGAATTTCCTCGGAAGCTCCTCCCGGCTAAGTCCGATGGACTCGCTGACCAACAATGAGAGCGGCCCTCCAGGCTTGCTGGAGGGTGTGGCGTAGGTTCGAACGCCCTACTCACATATTTTAGTTCACAAAATACCACAAACAGTCATGGATTCCTCTGAGGTAAAACGCTCATTATCCGGAGGTAAACTAGTCCCCCGTTCGGGTCTCCGGGTGGGGACTGCTTCAAGGGAATCATGGCGCAAGATGAAAATTAGAGATCTAATGATAGGGACGTGGAACGTTAGAAGTTTAAATACGGCAGGTGGGTTAAAGTCGGTCACGAATGAAGTTAAGGGGTACCATTTAGATATCGTTGCATTACAAGAGGTTCGCTGGCCAGGGGAGGGTTCGTTAACAGAAGGAAAGTATACTATTTGGTACGGGGGGAGCGTTAATTATTGTTTAGGTACCGGGTTTCTGATTAGGAATAGATTTCTTTCCGCATTACGGGACGTACAGTTCTTTAGTGAAAGAATATATATATATGGGTCAATCCATTTGTAATCGTCCAATTTTTATTAATTTTGCCGCTCGACAATTTTGGTTTTCGTGCTTTTTTGACAAGTTATTCTCTCTCCTTTCGTGAATATAAAACCATAAATAACAATTTTTTCGGGCCAATATTATTAGTGTTGCAGCCGTTTTAAGTCAGCTTCATGAGCGAAAACATGTGTTGGGAAAACAAAAATTTGATTTGATATCTAAAAAGTTAAAGGAATTAGAATGGTTTTTCGATCACATGTTTTCGCCCGTGAAGCTGACTTAAAACGGCTGCAACACTAATGATATTTGCCCGAACATTTTTTTATTTTTGGTTTTATATTCAGGAATGAAGAGAGAATTTGGTCAAAAAATCACGGAAATCAAAAATGTCGAGCGGGTCGATTTTGAATGGATTGACACACATCTATATACATATATATATATATATATATATATATATATATATATATATATATATATATATATATAAAACAAACATACTACTAAATTTTTCATAAGTTTATATTAATTCAAATGTAAAATGAGAAAGCCATTGTTAAATAAATGAACGGATTTAAGATAAAATGAAGATGACGAATTTTTATTTTTTTAAATCTTGAAAACATAATAAAATAATAAAAAAAAAAAAACAATATAACAAACAACCAATAAAATTATAAATATTAATTTAATAAAATGTTTTATATAATTTCCTCGCGCGGATCTCATTACCGCTTATGGGGAGCGTCCCACGGGTGGCGGATGTGGGGAGGGTCGGTGGAATTTCCTCGGAAGCTCCTCCCGGCTAAGTCCGATGGACTCGCTGACCAACAATGAGAGCGGCCCTCCAGGCTTGCTGGAGGGTGTGGCGTAGGTTCGAACGCCCTACTCACATATTTTAGTTCACAAAATACCACAAACAGTCATGGATTCCTCTGAGGTAAAACGCTCATTATCCGGAGGTAAACTAGTCCCCCGTTCGGGTCTCCGGGTGGGGACTGCTTCAAGGGAATCATGGCGCAAGATGAAAATTAGAGATCTAATGATAGGGACGTGGAACGTTAGAAGTTTAAATACGGCAGGTGGGTTAAAGTCGGTCACGAATGAAGTTAAGGGGTACCATTTAGATATCGTTGCATTACAAGAGGTTCGCTGGCCAGGGGAGGGTTCGTTAACAGAAGGAAAGTATACTATTTGGTACGGGGGGAGCGTTAATTATTGTTTAGGTACCGGGTTTCTGATTAGGAATAGATTTCTTTCCGCATTACGGGACGTACAGTTCTTTAGTGAAAGAATATCGGTTGCTATATTTCAAGGGCGTTGGTTTAAAATCGCGTTTATAAACATTCATTCTCCCACCGAAGACAGTGATGATGAAGTAAAATGCGAATTTTATGATAAACTAGAGTCGGTTTACGATAAGTTACCGCGAAATTACATTAAGATAATACTAGGCGACGCGAACGCAAAGGTTGGAAGGGAAGAAGTATATCGTCCTACAGTCGGTAAAGAAAGTTTGCACAAATATAGTAATGATAATGGTACCCGACTAATAAACTTTGCCATTTCGAAAAACCTAGTGATCAAAAGTACTACGTTTAAGCATAAGGATATTCATAAGTATATCAAATCGATTATGTTTTAGTACAAAACAGATGGCAAAGTAGCATAATTAACGTTAGATCGTATCGTGGGGCAGAATGCGGTTCTGATCATGAATTAGTAATCGCGAAACTTCGACAACAACTATATACAAAAAAGAGAACACCGAACTATATTCATCTCGAGAATTTTGATCTAGTTAAACTGAACAATCCCGGAATTAGAAAACAATTCGCGATGGAAGTAAAGAATTGGTTCGAAGCTTTGGAATCTTTAGATGAGGAACACGAAGATGTAAACAAATTATGGGAAGGGATCAGAGATAATATAAAAGAGGTCGGTAATTTGTGTCATGGGAAGATCGAAAATAAAAAGAACAAACCCTGGTTCGACGGGGATTGCCAAAATATGTGTGAAAAAAGAAAAGCCGCTAATCTGAACTCCTTAAATAATCCAAGCGATGATAACGTGACTTACTTTCGTGTAGTAAAAAAAGAGACCTCAAAATTTTTAAAAAATAAGAAAAGAGAGTATCTTAAAGACAAAATAATAAAATAGAAAAACACAGAAGCGAAAATAACGTAAGAGAGATGTACAAAGGTATAAGCAAATCACGTAAAAGATTTGAACCCCTGTTAAATGCGGTTAAAGATGCAAATAACAATATAATTGCGGATCCGACTGAGATATTAAATAAATTTAAACAACACTTTGACGAAATTCTCAATACGGAAAATAATAATCTATCTCCTCAATCTGAATATCAGAGCGCTGAACCATGGATAGACGCACCGAGTAAAGAGGAAGTCGAAATGGCGATAAGAAAATTAAAACGTTATAAAGCTGCAGGAAATGATAATATCACGAATGAATTAATTAAGGCGTGTGGAGAAGCGGCCGTTTCCAAATTACATGTTTTAGTTAAAAAGATCTGGGAAAATGAAAAAATGTCCGAAGAATGGAAAGAATCAATACTTATTCCGATTCACAAAAAAGGACCGAGGACGGATTGTAACAACTATCGTGGGATCTCTCTTCTCCCAGTATGCTATAAAATATTCTCGTCAATACTAACTAGTCGAATCACGGAATACGCTGAGGAAATTATCGGAGATTACCAATGTGGTTTTAGGCGGAATCGCTCGACTATTGATCAAATATTTTCCTTACGTCAAATATTAGAGACAAAATTGAAATACAACGGTGTAGTCCATCAACTTTTTATCGATTTTAAAAAGGCGTATGATTCAATAGACCGTCAGAAGCTATATAACATCATGATTGAACAGGTAATACCTAGAAAGTTAGTAAACCTAGTAGAGATGTGTTTGTCGGAAACATTTCATAAAGTTAGAATCGGTCATAATTACTCCAAGAGATTTGAGGTGCGATCTGGTTTGAAACAGGGTGACTCCCTTTCACCTGTATTGTTTAATAATATAGCTTTAGAATATGTCATAGAAAAGGTGATGTGTACGGAAAAAGGCTTAAATATGGGTGACAAGATTCCGGTTTTGGGGTATGCCGATGATTTGGTACTGCTAGGTGAAGAAATGGAAACCATACAGCTAAATACAAGCGTGTTAATAAAAACCGGTAAAGAAATAGGACTCGAATTAAATACCGATAAGACGAAATATATTATTAGTAGCAGAAATGGTGGCGATCTTGGTGATATTGATATATCAGGGCATACTTTTGAATTCGTAGACAAATTCAAGTATTTAGGTTCAATGATAACAAGAAAAAATGAAATCCAGGAAGAAATAAAGTCCCGGTTAAAGGTGGGAAATGCGTGTTATTATTCAGTTGCTAAGTTACTTAGCTTACGGCTTCTATCTAAAAACTTAAAGGTTAGAATTTATAAAACTATTATTCTTCCAACGGTTCTTTACGGATGTGAAACGTGGCCGCTTACTTTGAGGGATGAACAACGGCTTAAGGTTTTCGAAAATAAGGTGCTGCGTAAAATATTTGGTCCGAAGAGGGATGAGGGCACTGGGGAGTTTAGAAGGTTGCACAACGCGGAATCGCGGAACTTGTATCCTGTGAATATAGTTGAGTTGATAGCGTCGCGGAGACTCAAATGGGCGAGTAAAATTGTTGGGCTCGGTGAGGAACGGATTCCGAGAAAGTTGGTATTTGCTGATCCGACTGGTAGGCGTCCGAAAGGAAGGCCGAAGCGGCGATGGGAGGATTGCGTTAAAGCTGATCTCGGGGGCTTGGGCTTGACCGACGAACATTGGACGAGTCTGTGCAGGCGAAGTTTGGTGGTATCGGCATCGAACCTTCGGGTTCGGTAAGCCTATTATTATTATTATTATTATTTATATAATTTTGGCAATCAGTAAACATAGAGTGCTATATTTGTTTATATTTATTTGGTTAAAAATCTCATTGGAAAAATTCAAACTTGATTCATAACTCTTAATTAAGTAATGAAACTTTTAATTCTAGTCATTTTGATTCAAACTGATTCATCTTAAATCTTCCGGCAACCTCTATCATGTTATAATCTTGATAGAGGCTGCATGGAAAGGGCAGTCAACAAACAAGATGGATGTGGGAAAAAAACGATCGTTTCATCCCTCGTCATCGACGAAATTACTTCATAATCCAAAATATAAAGGTCATTAAGTTAGAAGCTGTAAAGATAGTTTCAATTAATAAAATCTAAGTCGAACATTTTGATAAATGGACACGATAATAATTTTATATTCAATGGTAGAACCACAGAGAGGATAGGGAAGCCCTGCTACCCAAAAAATGACTACTGAAATAAAAGTAAATAGACAATGGCTTGTTTAAAATACTACAACATACACTAAATACCTACTTGTGCTCAAGTTATGTATAAAGCCTGTATGACTTAATTTAAGTACGTTAATCTTTAACTAAAAGTTTAAAAACAACAACAATAAAAGTAGATCCACCACTCAATATATTCCCGACCATTGTTTTTTTCCCGAATTCTTTAATTATGTAAACGTTAGAGATTATATTGGGTTATGAATACTGCGCAAATTAGGGTAGTTAAAGTAGAATAGAAAGTAAATTTTAATCTAGGACTTTATCCCTTGAGAATAACAAATTTGTACGGTTTATTTAAATATAAAACAAAAAGAAGAAAATAAATAAATGAATATTTACTTTATTCTGATAATTAGTCTTCTAAGAATAACATAAGCTTTACAATAATAAAGGATCTTTAATTTGCTAAAAATTAATTAAAAATAATTAAAACATAATTAGTTATGTTTAATTAAAATAAAAGAATATGATGAAAGTCATACTTCATTTTCATATAAACCCAAAATCTTGAGGATAATATTATTTGAATGAGAGAAAGCTTGTTCGTCTCGTAATAGATCATATTAAATTTTTTGCATTTGTTCAAGGTTTCTGAAATGGGACAAAGTCATCTGAATTGATTATACTTTGCTATCTATCGTATTCATTATGTTATGCAGTTCGGACCTAGCTGACCGTGCGGAAAATCTGAAGCTTTATTCAAAGAGGCGGCGATAAAATGACCATGCGTAATGTTACAAGCAGGAAATCTAAGAACTTATGATTTTGAGCAAATGTGATGGCGAAATTTTTTAAGTCTACATTAAGTATTAGTTATGTGCAAAGATTTATGAACTTGTATGAATGTAAACGCATATGACTAAGATACACGTAATTTGAAAATACTTTAATCAGTTTGCAGATTACGATTATTTCAGCATGATAAACCCTCCAAAATTTCAATTTTTAGCAAAATGATTGCTCAAATTACCATTAACAGGTCTTCCTAAACTTTGACGATTCAGGAAATTCGAAGGCGATTCATCTCGCATTTAATTCGAAGTATGAAAGTTATGAGTGCTCCTTATTATGTCATAAATTTACTGATGAGAAAAAAGGTGGACCTTCTTGCGAAATCCTGGAGTTTGTCACCTTGAACTAAGTCTAAAGTCGACTATTTAAACTATTGTAAACAACTTTTCATGCTGAATTGGAGATTTAAAAATTGTTTTTTTAATACAAATACATGGTCTAAATAATACACAGGGTCACTAAATTATAAATCGTACATTGATATTTCTACAGAATTATGGTTAATGTCTATCTGTATAATAGGTATTATCTTTACATGGGATTGATTATATTATTATTTATAATATGCTCCTACTTAACAAGGCAGGTGGTAATGTTGACTACATTATATAATCTTTTGCGATAGGTCAGAATCAATACCTGGTATCTGGTCTCTGTCGTCCTAGGCGTGGTCCCACAGCATGCTCTGAGACTGCCAGAGGATGGGATGCACGTGCAGTAGGCGATCCTCGAAGGCCAACGTCCCCGAATCTCCCCAGGGTAAGTACTATATTTTCATTTGTTATAATCAAAATTAATTAAACTTTATTAATTAATTACAAAAATAATTGATAAAGCTTGAATTATGTGGGTTCCATTCTAGCTGACTATGGATCATGGTTCGCTGGACCACTTCCCAAGAATCTTTCATTCTCAAGTAATGTATTTAAGTTAGATTTATATGTTGTAGGTTTATAGGAATGCATTTATTAGCATTAATGTACATATATTTTAATTAATATTCAACTGCTTTATACGGTTCATCTTTGGGATATCCAGAGACACCTCTATCACCCGATTTTTCGAAGAGTTGAAGTGGTTTTACCCTTCCTTCCGGCGCGCCGTAAATACTTCCTGTCACCCTTCCTCTACCAAGTTATCCAATCCCAGTGTCCCTTTTACATCTCGGATCTCCTTAAATTCAAATCCTCCGTTCGTTCCCGTAACGCCCTCTCGCGGCCTTTTGAACTGTATGTAACGTCCCATCGATCCACAACCTTCGATAGATCGTTCTTAATCCGATCCGCATACCTCTGGAACTCAATTCCTTCCAATATCGGAGACTTCCAAACTCTTTCAACATTAAAATCCCGTCTATTCAGACATTTTTTATCAATTTAATTCCTAAATAATCCCAAGTATAAGCTAATTTCAGAAAAAATCGACAAAGCAGACAGATACGTTAATTTATTTATTCAATTTTTCATTTTCATGGGTACATCGAAGAGCGAATATTATTTGAAATGATTATCTTTTCAAAGATGTAAATAAAGTATATATTATTTTGCAAACATTCTGATGAATTGTAATTTCTTTTTTTTTTTAACTGTATATTTAAACTTTTTTTTTCTAAATCTTATTATATCTTATTTTTCTGTTCTCATGTTAACATAAAATTGTTTAAAGTTGTTTGTGCATTTTTACTAGAATTTATCTTTTGAGTGAATTTATTTGTTTATTTTATTAGTATAATTCAATTGTTTTCGTTTATTGTACTCTAAGACTCCAGTCTTAAATTCGCTTTTTATTCCCTGTTGTATTATTCTAAAGGGACTTGTCCCAGAATAAATAAAAAAATATTATTATTATTATTATTATTATATTATATTGTGAAGATTTGGGAATTTAAAGATAAATCAGCACTGCGAGTTGTTTGGATATATCTTAAGCAAATATTTATATGATCCGTATGTAAAGACAACTAAATCTTTTATCTCAGTATTTTACTAATTAGCTATTAGTAATCACTAGATTAGTCTTCCATAAATATTTAAATTAAACCAAATTTATATCAGAGAACACTGGTTTTACTATGAAAAGCTTGAATTATACACAGTTTCAAATAAATAATTATTATAAAGTAATGAAAGCGATCTCGACCAAACATGAATGGTCTTTAGCCCTGTTTATTTTAACAAAGAAGTTTTTTTTTTGGCCCAACAATCGTACAAGCAGATGAAGTGGTCAGTATCCTCGTTCATCCGCCAGGTTCACCACCCAACCCAATGAAGATCTCGTTCCAATGACAGCCAGTCTTCCACTGCCTCAATCCGTTAACTAGAAAATTTTATTTCTTATCTTCTACCCATCAGTACTGAAATATGTTGTATAATGAAGACGAGTGTTGTGGTCATGCAAAAAACATAATTACTGTTTTCAACGAAAATGCAAGATTTAATTATGGGATCATAAATCCAACTAAGTGGCTCAGCATGAATTTTTGTCAATTTATCAAGAGGATAATAATTCTATTGCGGATTTTGCTGCTCTCCTTCGAAGTGATGTTATTGACTTGAATTCGTTTGTGTATGTGACAAAGCATTACTGACATTCTTCTACGTGCTCAGTTTATTCATGGAATTCGTGACTATTCCATTCTTGAACATTTATTACAATATAATATTGTTTTTTTTTTTTTTTTAAATATATTTATTGTTATTTACAACTGTATAATAAAATACATTTAGTAAATGTGATACAAGATAAGTTGACATGATTCATATGTAGGGATACTACCCATTGGCAGCTCCCCAAAGACTATGTTAAACAAGAAGGTCTCGGGGCCATCTTCTTTTCAGACGTCTCGGAGGATTATCAGGGATTGTAGAGGAAGCAAGGATTGAAACTAGTGGGTTAGAGTGGGAATGGAGTTTGTCATGAAAGGAGTGGTACCTGGTTCGGGCCAAGTCAGCAACAAAGGGAATATTAAGGTCTTTATGGATGAGTTTATTTGTGACAAAATAAGGAGCATTGAAGATTTTTCGAAGGATTTTGGATTGTAAGGATTGGAGACGAGATGAATTTGATGGTTTAGTAGAGCCCCAAATCTCTACTCCGTAAGTCCATATTGGTCTTATGATTGTCATGTAGATGAGTCTTTTGTACTTAAGTGGAAGGTTTGAGCGTTTGTCCAGTAAGTGTTGAAGTAGTCGAAAACGTCGAGCAGTTTCTTGTCTTTTCAGTCTTGTATGAGGGTTCCAAGTGAGACGTTTGTCCAGGTGCAGTCCTAGGTATCGGATCTGTTCAACTGGGACAAGAGGAGTGTTATTGAAGGATACTGTTGGGCAGGTTGTCATTGGTTTACGACGAAGGGTAAAGGTTATTTGGTGGGATTTATTGGAATTTATTTTTATTCTCCAGTTCTGACACCATACTTCAAGGTCTCTGATATGGGACTGAAGAGTTTGGGAGGCAATAATTGGATCGTTGTTGACTGATAACACACAAGTGTCATCAGCATAGGTAGAAAGGAAGGTGCTAGGATGGGATGGGATATCAGCTGTATAAACTGTGTAAAGGATGGGTCCTAAAATACTGCCTTGAGGAACACCTGCGTACTGATTAAAAAGGGGTGAATAGGAATTATTATGATTTACTTTGAAGGACCTGCCTGTGAGATAGGACTGGATAATGAGGAAGTATGTAGGTGGAAGGAATTTACGGAGTTTGTAAAGCAATCCCGGGTGCCACACTCGGTCAAAGGCCTGTTCTACATCGAGAAAGGCTCCCGTGCAGTACAATCCGCGCTCCAATGAAGACGAGACAACGTCCACCACACGATGGCATTGCTGGATAGTGGAGTGGGATGTTCGGAAACCAAACTGATGATCTGGGATAATGTAATTGGAATCAAGGATGGGATATATGCGTTTAAGCAGAAGTTTTTCCAGGATTTTACCCATGATGCATATAAAGAGATAGGACGGTAGGAGGATGGGTATTCAGGAGGCTTTTTGGGTTTGGGGATCATTTTAATGATGGATAATTTCCAGGAAGTGGGAAAATACGTGGATCGGAGAACGGCATTACAGATGTAAGTGAGATATAGGATGGCTTTTCGAGGAAGTTGTTTTAGGATATGGGAAGTTATAAGATCATGTCCAGGAGCTTTGCGAGATGGTAAACTCTGGATGATGTTTGATATTTCGGATGGATGGAACGCTTTAGGGGGAAGATTCATTTGGAGGGGAATATCCAGTTCTGCTTCAATACATTCGAGGTGATGAGGATTAAGGATATCAGGATGAGGGTTATATATTTTAGAGAGATGTTGTGCGAACGTCCGGGATTTTTCGTCGTCTGATCTTGTCCAGGATTGTGATTCATTTAGGAGAGGATGATTAAAATCTTTGAACTTTAGGAGTTTTTTAGTGGTCGTCCACAGTGAGTTATCGTTGGTAGTGAGGTTTTCGGTCATGTTAAGTAAAGTTTGAGTTTTGAATTTCCTGAGTTCTGATTTTAGTTTGTTGGTCAATTTTGTATAATTTGTTTTATCTGAAGGATATCTTGTCCTATGCCACTTCGATCTTGCTCTGCGTTTTTCTCTTAATAAGATACGAATGTGCTGTGGCAGTGCAGTCTGTGGAGTAGTATTGATGTTGAATGTGGATGAAGTATTATCTTTTATACTGTTAGTTATTGAGTCCGTCAGTATTCCTACAGCTTTATCAATGTCATGTCTAGTCTTTAGTGGAATTTTTAGGTCCAATGTATTCTCCAAGTCGCATCGGAATCCGTCCCAGTCCACTCGTCCTGTAATTAATGAGGTGATCGGGGGTTTAGAAACAAAGCTCGAATGCAAGGATAGCAGAACTGGACTGTGATCTGATGAAAGGTCATTCAGGGTTTCGATCATAGTTTGGGAGGAGGATATCTGAGAGGAGACAAATATATCCAGGATATCAGGACGTTTTCGGAGAGATGTAGGCCAATAAGTTGGGTTCATGGGTGAGAGAATAGAATAACAATTTGAGATTGAGATACTTGAGAGGATACTGCCACGGGGGTTGGATGTTCGACAACCCCATCGCTGGTGTTTGGCGTTAAAGTCTCCTCCAGCAATGAAGCGCGGTCCTAATGATCGAAATAGGGTATCAAGTTGGATATACGGAAGGGATTTATTAGGAGGACAGTATACAGCTGAAAGGGTAACATGGAAAGGACGACTTGAAATGATTATAGAGGTTGACTGTATGGTGTCAGTTGGAGTAGAAGGAATAAGGGAATGCGATATGGAATTATGGATAAGGATGCATGATCCGGCATGGGCAGTGTTGTCGGGGTGGTCTGATCTATAAGTGATGTAGTCTCGTATGTAAAATTTTGATCGTTGAGTGAAGTGGGTTTCAGTCAGTAGTGCAACGTCTATCTGTTTGTCATGTAGAAATATGTCCAGTTCGTCACGGTGATTATGTAGGCCATTAGCATTCCACAATACTATAGTCAGGGGCTTCATATTCATCGTGGGAGATTAAATGGGATTTCTGAAAGGAGTCTCGTGAGAAGGGTGACAAGAGGTTTAATGGTTTCTGCAAGATCTGAGAGAAAGGAGTTCAGGATGGAGTGTATGCTAGAAAGATCTTGGTTGGGAAAAGGGTGTGGATAAGGAGCGTGAGAAGGATATGTTATGTGGTCAGGAGTGTTGACAGGAGAATGGATTTGGCGTTGGGTACGAGGATGTTCAGTCCTCTGTGATACTTGAGGTAAGGGTTTCGGCTGAACAATGGGACGGGGAGTGATTTTCTGAGGATGTTCCGGAGATGGTTTTACACGCAGAGGTGGATGGTTGGAAGGGATTGATCGATATGTAGCTTGTGGATGATGATGGGTAGCCGGAGGCTTGGTTTGTGGGGTCGAAGGCGTCTGACGGCTAGGTGGCTGTTTCTTAAAAATGGCGGGCTCGGAGAATGATTTCCTGGAATCATCTTTAGCATTGGTGATGGTGGAGGTAGAAGGCTGCGGTTGCGCGATGGTTTGTGGTGATTGCTGAATTCTTGGGAAATCAACCAAATTTTCTAGTGCAGGTGCCGGAGTGCATGTCTTCTCTTCGATTCTTCGTCCCGGTGTGTTTTGAATTTTCTGTCGGAGAAGAGTTTTATAAACCGTGCATCCTCTGTAGCTCGCCGGATGGGCCTCGCCACAAAGAGCATACGTTGCTGTCTCAGTTCGAGGCTTCAGACATGTTTCAGATGCATGGGGGCCAGCGCATTTAACACACCTAGCCTGGTGAAAACAATAAGCTTTTGTGTGCCCCAAGTTTTGACACTTGGTGCATTGAACGATGATTGTTTTTTTTCTCGGTTCCTCGAAACGAACTGTAGAGTACACCAATCTATTAATATTAAATATTTCGGAGTTGTTTTTAGCCGGTTCAAGATCAATGAAAAATAAAGGTAAACTATATTTTTCTTTCGGGTGTGTAACGGGTGAAATATTTCTAACGTTGTGTCCAATTTCTTCCAGGTCTCTTTTGATGGCTTCTTTAGGTGTGGTTGAGTGAAGTCCTCTCAAGACCACTCGGTAGGATTTTCCTTCCTTTAATTGAAAGCAGTGGAAGTCATAATTGTTTGTAGTCAAGTAATCTATTAGTTTTTTGTAGCTATCTTTACAGGTTGTGTTGATTTTTATGTCATCATGTCTTGAAAAGCAACGAAAATTGGACTGCCCAATCAGATTGGCTATTTCTCGACCGAAGGACATAAAATCGTTAATTTTTGAGACGAATACTGGAGGTGGTTCTGGATTTGTAAACCCTTGAGCCGGAATCTCATTTAAGCTTTGAGCTGTAACTGAGTTGTTGACTGTAGAAGTAGACGGAGCGATAGATGACTGAGCTTTAGAGTTAATCTGAGCGATAGAGTTTGACTGAGTTGCAGACGTAGATGGCATAATTGATTCGTTCTTGTTGGCTGCAGTAGTACTGCGGGTTTTAGGCGGTGATGTAATTTGTATTGGCGGTTGTTTGATCTTAGCCTGTTTATTTTTCTTTTTGGTTGGCGAATTTTCTTGGGATCCAGGGTTTGAATGGCGATTTCTTTTCTGTAGTGAACGGCGCTTTAAATATTGTGAATCAGATTCACTAATTTCGGAAAAAGGAGTCTCTCCGTCCGAGTCATCACATGATGTAACCATATCTGAGTCCATGATCACAAATAAAGAAAAGAAAAATCGATTATATATAGATATACATATATGAACCTACAATGTCTAATAAACAGAATATTTATCGAGAAAAATATTAAAACCTTAAAACTAAACTATTTACATTATATACACATGAAAACATAATTGAAAGAAACATATCTGAGTAATAAAAAAAAAAGAAATAAGATAATGAAAGAAAACTCACAAAAAGATTAAGAAATAAAATAAAACAAAAATTAACTTTAAAGAAATAAAAGTAAAAATAATGTTTATATGAATAACGACTCGGTTACGAAGTGAGAATTGACAACAGTTCTGGCCGAGACCTTGTAAACAATAGCTAAGCAGAAGGAATTAGTAGCCTCTCGGCAGGTGCCGAAGTAGCCTCGTCTCCAGGCCCTGGCGATCACCAATCTATTACGTGCTTATGAATTTTAACTGCACTCACCTGTCTCTCCAGTTGTGATTTATAAAGTGTTTAACTGTTCACTAACTCACTATTCACAAAGTTTGAGGGCTGTTTACTCAGTAAAACAGAAATGGCAAGGGAACAAATACAGAGCGATATGAATATAGAACTGTAGGTGCGGCCATCTTAGATAAAACTATAATATTGTTAAAAATGCTTTATCACTGGAAGCTTCTAAAGTTGATAACAGGGTAATGAGTTTTGAGCAAGCCAATACTAGCTCTACCTTTGCCAATGCACCAAATGTCAATAAAATTAGATACCATTAACCAGATAACAATCAAAATTCACGTTCTCGATCAAAACCAACGGTTAACTTCAAACGCCTTGGCATTGATAAGTTTTGGATACGATATGGTCGATAAAATCATAAAACTGATGTTTGCTGAATCGATCCTCACTTATTATCATGTACAAGCTGTTTTAAGAAAGGACATGTCGCCAAAATGTGCCTTACAACACTCTTAGCTTCACGAAAATCTTCGAGAACTCTAAATTCCTAACATTCTACTTACTCCAACGACACTGATTATTCAGATTATATAATAACCACATTGTGGAGATTTTCGATCATAACCTATCTTCTAAAGACGCATAAAAATACTTTGTCACAGACGAAATTGAAGGCCAACCACAAAAATTTGAGGTCGATTCAGGTGGTGGATACACACTTCTTCCTCGTTCAGAATTCCTACGCTTTCAAGTGAACAAACAGCTCCAAAAATCAAATGTTTCTTTCCTACACCTATAATATTTTTTGTACCAGATGGAAAGTTGAATGTTAAAGTGCGGTACAAGAACACTATTTCTAAAGAAGAAACCTACATCGTTCCAGGCGGGTTCCCATCATTACTGGGCCGGCATAGGATCCGCTACTTGGGGATCGAGTTCTTTAAGATCGATATTTTATAGGAAGCCAGTGATGATGAGTATCAAAAACATGTGTAAGGATTTCAGAGGAGAAGCCCGCCAAACCTCGTATTACATTTTACATCTATTAATTTAATCATTTATGTGTATTTTTTTTTATTCTTATCCATAAAGTGTAAAAATAAACGCCTTAGCAGCGGAGCCAACGAGGATACGCGAAGTTGGAATATGAAGATAAGCACAGTCACGGGTTGAAGTGGGGGGGGGATGTGCTGTTGGTGGGGATTAGGAGTGGGGAGTTGAAGTGCAACCCCCACTCCCTAAGCGGTCACCCATCCAAGTCCTTGCCATGCTGGACTGTGCTTACTTTCAATTTCTAACTACTCGCATTCTTGTTAGCTCGGCTGCTGAGACCTTCATTTATACCACATCAGTTAATGAGGGAACATAAATGACTAGTGAATGAATATTTGAGTACCAGTTATTATACTAAGAAATGAAATAACGCGAATGTATGATTAATAAATTATGGTATACACAGAGTAAATTTGTAAATACAGAATAAAAAAAAAATTATGAAATATTTTTATTTTTTTAGTGATCTGTCTATTACTTATAACAATGCGACTAAAATAAACATATTTTATTAATTAGCTATATTTTCATTGGAATAGAGGCATAAAAGAAAAAAGTATTTTAAAAATATTGTGTTTTTTTTTTAATTCCTCGAAATAAAATGCAAAATTATCGTGATATTTATGTTAACTATTTAACTCATTATTAATGTTCCATTTAGATATTTTTGAACGATAATATAGAAACCGCTTACGTATAACTTCTCTAATTTCAGATGAGGAAGATGGTTGGGGAAGCGTTCATAAAAAACAAAACAAAAAAAAAACACGCACATTAACAAGTAATACTTATGTTAATTGTGTGCCGACGTTTCGGCCTACATTTTGGGCCTTCATCAGTGCTAAGATAAACAAGATAACAGCCTGTTACAAGTAACAAGATAATAATTAGCCCTGATGAACTTACCAGTTACCACTCAAATTAAAGCTGTTTTGATTCTCTATTAAGTAGTTTATTATACTTATCTTCCTAAAAAAAAAGTTCAGTGATATTGGTTTTTTCAAAACGTATAGCTTAATGTGGTGCACTATCGTGGAAACTACTCTTTCTATGTCGATAAGTACAAATTACCGTTAGGGCCGTTTGTAAGAAAACATTTTGGGGCCTAATTTCACCGCAAATGTACCCGGTCTTGATTATGAGATTTGTGTTTTTTTTAATATAATTGAGGTTGTCTATCGATTAAGCATATTTATAATTCAACGTTCGCTCTTAGCCCCTAGACTGAATTTCGAATTGAATACCCCGAGTATGTCATTCTGGTGAGCGACTTCTTGTAAAAAGAAAGCTAAAAAGATTTGTTTCCTATAGCTCTGATTTTCTGAGGAATATAATGGGAACTTTATTTATCATTCTAATGATAATGAAAGAACACATTTCATATGAAGTCAGACTACCTTCTATTTCGAAGTTAAGGGAAATCGAGTTAATTTAAAATCCCATTCGATATCGAATTATAAATGTTTATAACTACAACAATCGATGTGTTCGCCATTCATTTCCGTTTAAATTATCACTCAAAAGTAGCCCAAATACAGTTTTAAAACTACTTACCTATAACAATAAACAATTATAAATATCATTAGGAACTATCTGTGCTAATACAAAAGCAATCAGAGCCATAATCTGACATTGTTCATTGTTCTTTAAACAATGGGCAGGTTGATGATTAAACTTCAATCGAATTTCTATGGAAAAGATAATTCAAAAGAAATTATTGAAGATCAACATCATTTGCCGGTTTCCGAAAGTGCAATCAAACAAGAATATTTTCATACGTTTTTATTTAGTAACAAGCAAATTTCTGAATAAAAAATACGGCAGGATTTATGTTGGAGATATTGGGACTTGGGGGCGTCCCCAGGAATCTACCTCGGGACTTATCATGTAGTAAATCTCGACCATAACACTCCATCCAGCTACCTTTCGATGAACCATCCTTTTGTTCTCAATCTTGTTATTTAAGAGCTTTTAACTGAAGTATCACTTTAATTAGTGAACTCTCCAACAATAATTAGTAAACTGATTATTTATTTCCGATTTTATGTAATTTGACTTTATCATTATTTTCTGTATATATTGTATGAATGTGTACTACATCACTATTACTACTGTTCATTATGTAACAAATTGTAATATTTCTCAATAAACAATAATAAAAAAATTAGTAAACTGAAACGATTTCACTTTTAGTAGAAAATGTATTTCCTATGAATAAAAAAACAGAGATATAAAATAAATTTAGCTGACAATAATTTTTATGATGACCGTATAATAAATTTGCCAATGTAATTTTAATTTTATTTTTCAACGTAAAAAAATAATTGACTCGGTTCTAACTAATACAGAGGTTACAATCACCGCGAGATCTAGCGGATTACTGAAGAAGTTATCTGAATTCAGTGAATTAGCCACCACTAGACAGCGCTTGAAAACCACATCTTTGTCCAAGATGTTTAAAAAACTTAGTTTTATTATACAATTTTTACTTTTCCATATTTTAATTATTGTATATTTCACATTCAATTTATCATGATTACCCCCTGATAAACTAATGGGTAGAAAGTACTGATCCAAGCAAACAAAAGTATGTTTATAAGAGCACCTCTCGCAGTAAATCTTTTATGTAACAAGTCTCACTATTTGCTGTTCATATCTACTTATTATTCTCCTTATAAAATAATAGCATGATAAATTATTAGCTGTTAAAAGTCTGTGAAAAGTTTTTCTTTGCATTATGTATATAAAACAAAAGTTTGAAAGTTGAAAACACCAAGCCATTTATTAGCTGTTCTTCATACAAGTGGTTCCCTACAAAATTCTTCTCACGGACCCCTTCACATCTATGATAAGAACCCCCTAAAAGCTAAAAATAGTGTATATATATGACCAGACTTTAGGCATTGCAAGCGGCCTTTAGAGCGGAATACCTTTTATATCTTCAAGCATAATTGTTTATTTAATATTTTCATTTAATTTAAATTGCAGCACAGTGCACACATACATTAAATTTATTTTGAGAACTGATACCTAAAATATTTAATTAACACTACAAATAATTTCATAAGCCTATATTCCATAATAAATTTTGAAATTTCAAGATCTTCTTTAGTTTGTTTATGAATTTCGTAATGGTTATGTGACATTTTATTTTCAATATCTTTAAAAGCGTTTTGATTATTCTGTTCTATGAAATTGGAACTCAATAACGACTTTGTTATTAGTTAAATCATAAGCATATTAATAACGATCGTTACATAAAAGTAGCTGAACGGAAAAAGAATGGATAATGTTAGTTTTATCACCACTATGAAAACATTGAGCCATTTAATAATAACGTTATTGCTTTTCGAAGTATCATATAACGAGTTGTAAAGAATAGAACTTTTATCATATTTCTTCGATCGGTAGTTAAGTTTACAACGGATTATGCAAAACTTCTGCTAATGAAAAAAAATCGGTTTAACACGGTGATATTTAATTTGATGTCTTATTAAATAAGTCGGGTGCGGCATGGTCTAGTGGATAGAGCACTAGACTACTGTTCTCCGGGTCCTGGGTTCGAATCCTGGCTGTGGGAGAATATTATTTATTCTGTTAATTCAGTCGGGGGGCGACACTAGGGTATGTAGACCCCCTGGGCAGACCCAGCCTCTTTAAAGCTGGTACCCAAAATTGGGGAAAAAAACTGGCGGCTGAGCGTGATCAAGGGTTGGCCTAGAAACAGAACGAATCTCTATATGTATTGAGGCCTTTCATGGGTTGTAGAGGTGCAGTTTTTTTTTGTTTTTTTTTTATTAAATAAGTCACTCTTTTCAGAATAAAAAATTAAGAAAAATTTTTATGTTAGTTTGATGGACTCGAATTGTTGAAAAAATTGTTTTGTTGTTTTGTACTGATTCTAACGTTAGATATTCAAATAACCTAAAGAAGGGTAGGAAAAAGAAAAGATCTACATGCCATGCAGTGACTTCTTCATGTAGCCCACGGCTTAGAGGGACCAGAATCGCTAGTTCATTTTACTGATCATTTATACTTCCGCATGTATATAACCTTTTAACTCTTTGAATATGAGAGGTTCATTAAATACCTATTTGACAGCTCTCTTACGTCATAAGGAAAAAAATAAGTGAATTATGATCAATTTACATAAGCTATAAATTAAAAATTACTTCCACTAGACGCAGAGTAACATAACGCAATAAGATCTTTGAGAGTAAGAACACTGAAAAAGAATTTGTCAGAAGGAAAAAGCTTTTGGATTCCGTGATTTTGAATAAATTATTGTATTTTTCCACGCTTAATCCGTCAGGAATTTTCACTGTTAAAATTAAATTTTATTTATGCTTCATAAGTTTGTTGGGTGTGCGGTCATAAAAAATAACGCACTATTAAGGCCTTCATCAGGGCTGACTATGAGAGATTCCTTTAATTTCTCATCTCACCCATCACTATGAGAGATTCCCTTCAGTATAAATTTTATTTAGTTTGTTGATATTTACAACTGTACTTGTAATAAACCCAATAAGTAAATTATTCTAATTACAACATATAAACTTAATTACAATTTTGAAAGTAATTAGAGGAGGAATTTAAAGGATAGTTTTATTAATTATTTTGCTACTCCCTGAATATTATTTTTTTTTTTATATATTTATTTATTTTTTTTTATAAACTTCTTTATTCGAATCAAAACACAGATATATTACAGTGCAAGTAGAAGTCACTATCCCACTAGGGCGAGCCCGTGTGTGGGAAAGGAGTTTACCTGCAGCAATTCAATAAAAGTACAATAACAAACAGTAACAGTACACAGTATGATACAATACAATACTTAAATAATATAACACAATTTTATAAATAAACAGTAACACACTATACAGCAAAAAAAAAATATAATATTATTTAAACATTTCTGTTCTCCAGGTCCCGGGTTCGAATCCCGGCTGAGGTAGAATCTTATTTATACCATTTCAGCCGTGGGACGACCCTGGGGTATTGAGACCCTCCTGGGGCACACCCACCCCAATAAATTGGGTAAAAAAACTAGCGGCTGAGTGTAATCTCGTCTTAATAACCTCATTTCATGACAGTTGGCCTAGAAATAGTACGAATCTTTATTTGTTCCCAAGCCCAAGACCCTTCAGGGGTTGTAAAGATACACGTTTGGTTTTTCGTTGATATGTTTAGAGCCTTTAGCCCAAATTTGTCATAGTTACCTAAGTGCAAATAATGGTTCCGTTGTGTTTTGATAAATTATAAAAATTAACCTTGTGATTTAAGAGTGAAGGACTGAACCCATTTTTTTAAATGTTGATGAAACATCAATGGCTATCAGACCTGAGTCCAAGTGATCAAGTTGGTCGAATTTTGGTATAGAGGTACAAACAGGTCCATGTTTCATCGGAAGCGAGGCGAGGAAATGACGGAACCGTTATGCCAACAGACGGTTACTATGACACTGATCTCTGATGCATTATTGGCTATGGAGGTAGTGCTGTTCACTCATAGTCTGACTGATTAGAAATGGGCTGTGACGTCAGAGGTTGTAACTTAGTATTCCTGACCTGTAGCTGTTACATTTTGTCAAAAGTAACTACTATTTATCATCAAGCGTAGAAGTTCTCAGTGTAGCATGGTGTTGTCAGACTTTGATTTATTTGAAATTTTTCTTTGCGTATTGTTGGTTCATAAATAATGTTGATCCATATTTTTCTTCGCTCGACTATTCATTTTTTATTTTTCGGCCCAGGACATTTTCAGGGAATTCCAATAACATAATTTTTATAAATTAAAAGATAATCATTCCATTCATTCTAAGTAATAAATTACAAAACATTATACCATAATTTAAATAACATTACCTTTACTTTTAAACCTTAGTTTTTATAAATATTTTCGTAGCCGAAATATTACAAAATTAAAAATTCCAATATATTACACGTCTCTACAAATACCAGTACATTATACATTTTATAAAGTCTGGGGGCCTGAGATTTGGAGGGCATATTGCAAGAATGAGTGGTAACGAAATCCCCAAACAGCTCCTTGAGGAAAATATTTTTGGACGCAGGAAAGTGGGTAGACTTCGTTTGTGGTGGGTTAATTGTGTGGCTGCAGATGCGCAGAAAATGCTAAAAATCAGGAATTGTGAGAATATATTAATATAACAATATTGCACAATAATAAAAGTATTTCAGTATATAAAGTTAACATTAAAGTATTTAATCCTGAAAAAAAAAAAAATCACATAACTGTAATTATTTTTAGGCTCTTAATTTTTGGTTTCCGTTTTAAAAATTCTAAAACAACTCTAAAATTTTCCTTTTAAAGCTATAACTTTCTTTTAAAATTATCATTTTGTTGTCAAAGCCAAAATTATGTTCCTTTTTTATCAAATGTCGATCTAAATCAGTCATTTATGTCCCTTTATCTTTATTTTTTAAATCATTTTTAATAATAATAAATTCTTTATTTATTCTGGAACAAGTCCCTAAAGAATAATTTTACAGGAAAATTAAATTATAACATCAGGATTTTAGAGTAAAAACAATCACAAAGAAAAAGAATGGTAGTAATAAATTAACAGGTATCTTCTAATAATAATTTAGAAAACAAAGTAGACAAGAATAAAAATTTTAAAAAAATGTTCATATATCCGGTGCTAATTAAAATAAATTTACAATGCTAGTGAAATAAAACACGAGTACATAAATGTTTCAATACGATGCAAAATAAAATATAATAAATAATCACTTCTCTGCTTTATTTTCTGATTTTTATTGACATTTGCGAATCAATTACGATTATTTGAGAATTGGATGGACTGGAAGTGTTTCAATAAACGGAATTTGAAAGTCGGAACGATGAATATAGAAAGGAATAGAATTCCATACGGACGAGAATCGGATAAGGAAAGATCTGTCGAACGCTGAGGTTGAGTAATATTACATACAGGTCTGAAGGTCGCAAGCGAGTGTTGCGAGAGTGGACAGAGGATTGAAATGATAAAATATCCGAGATGTACGATGGACGGCGGGATTGGAGAACTTGGAAGAGGAAGGACGCCAGGAAGTACTTGGTAGGAAGGGTAAAGCCGCTTTGACTCGTCGTAGAATCGGGTTTCAGAGGTGTCCCTGGATATACCAAAGATGAAGCTTATCCGGCAGTTAAACAATTGTATAAAATTTGTTTATAGTTTATGTTGATATATTCTATGTTTGTGTATTTTTTCAAATCAGCCAATAGGTATTCGACCTAACCTAAATATTAAACAAATAAAGATTTTAACCATTACCATACATTCTTTTGGAGCCTCAATATTTACTTCATATATATGATATAGTTCTACAAATTACTTAGCTTTAAAAACTATTTAAAATTATATAAATACACCTATTCTGATTATATTAGATAGATCTTTATCAATTCATGTCCCTCAAGATAGTAATATGGTCAGCATGCAGTCTTAGTCGCGTAGCTTATTCCAATAACCAATGTAAGTCCAGGAATCCCCATTATAAAGGCTGCCTGAGCCTTATGAGGAACTCCTTGCCTTTAAGTAAATCCAGAGTTGGCATAAGAATAATTGGGAAATTTAAAATTTTAGTAAAAATATAAAAATAGTTTAACAAATAAATCCGTGCAGAGCGAGTGTAGTTAATAATTTTTAGTTGTATATTATTTAACTTATAAAATTTATTTTCACCTTTAAGAAAAATATATAATACACTTATTTGCTGTTTGAAATTGTTTAAACTCTCTTTAATTGTACATCATTAAATAATAATTGTTACTTAATTCAATTTTTAATGCTTGTAAAATTCCTTAAATATATATAGAGGTTTGCATTTGCAATTAGTTCCAATTTTTTTCTCTCTTAAAATGAATAAATTATATTAGCCCTTCGATACTTATGGCTATGAACTAAAGTACGATGTTCGGTCCGTATTAATAAGTTCTTATTAGTTACTTATTACATTTCACTAATTATATATTATGTATGGCAATTAGTGAAGAAAAGTAATGATGGTACTGGACCGAACCGAAGAGCAATGTTTATTTTTTGTAACCTATTTATTTATTATTATCATTATTTTATTTTTAAAAGCCAATTGTTTATATTTCTATGGTCCCCTTAAAGGAGCCTCTCATACGTATCGGTTTGTAGGGAATGGTTTTTCTGATTTACGACAGTTTTATAACTTCTCCACTTAGTTCTGAGTCATAAAATCAGGTTTTTGTCGCGGGGTTATGTTTCATGATTTATTTTTTCTTTATCATATACTCAGCGATATTCACCAATCAAAAACTACCTATAAATACTAATAGAGAAGGATAAATGTCTTTATGAATGCACATTAAATACATTGATGGAAAATCTGGTGCGGATAACACACGAATTTCACTTACCTCCGTTTTTAAAATTGATTAGAGAATTTTCAAATACAGTTAGGGATAAAAATGAGTGAAACCATTAAAGAATTAATTAAATGGAATTTCTATAGAAACATGTGTTTTATTAAAAAATCTATTATATTGTAATATAAAATAATCACTTAGTTTTATCGGATTATATTTTAAATGCTTGTGTATGAGATAATTTATTTTCTGAAATCTTTAGCTTTCCAGCGGTATATCATACATGTGTATTACTGTTCTTATGTTCAAAAACAAAAAATTGCATTAAAAAAATATTTTTTCAGTTTTACCCTTTAGTTGTTTTTCAAATTCGCTCAACTTGCATATTTAGCTTTTATTTATCAATGCTAACAAGATAATATGGTTATTTTTATAGAATCTACAAAACTAAAGGTACTTTATATGAAGAAAATTTAAAATTTTGCCATTTGAGCCCTGACAGAGTATTTCAATCAGAATAAAACTTACATAATGTTAAAGCCCATTAAAGTTTACATCGATGTAGCGAGTTTAATCAAAATCGTTAGAGCCCATTTTCGAGGAAATCGTAAAAAGGTGCAAAATGCATCGTATAAAGTGACTCTTCTGTTAAGTTGATTTTGATAAAAAGGTTTTGTAACGTCTCGAGCGTGTATTTGTGTAACATGTATTTTCGTTGAAAAGTGGAATTCGAAAATTTTCACGATCGCAATACTTTCCCTTGCTATATATTTCATATTCGGTGTGTGTGGCAAGTCTAGCACGAAAACAATAATTCGTAGGAAACTGAAATTTCATATTTAAGACAACTATATGCCCGAGATGTTACAGCAACTTTTTCATCATAATCGGTTAACCAAAAGGGCCACTTTATACCATGCATTTTGCACCTTTGTACGATTTTCTCATAAACGGCTCAAACGATTTTGATTAAACTCGCTATATGGATGTAAAATTTAATGGGCTTTAATATCGTGTAGGTTTCATTCTGATTGAAATAGTGTGACAGGGCTTAAATGCCAATATTTTAAATTTTCTTCCTCTAAACTACCTTTAATTTTGTACATTCCAAAATAGTAACCATATTATCTAAATGATATTGATGAAGGACGGCTAAATATTCAAGTTGAACGAATTTGATGACCAACGAAAGGATAAAAGAGTAAAACTATTGTTTAATGTAATTTTTGTTTTTTTGATAATAAGAACAGTAATATACAGGTATAATATACCGTTGGAAAGAGAAAGATTCTAGAAAAAATATTATCAGATGCAAACCTTTTAAAACCTTATATTACCTAATATAAAGTGACGAATAGGGAATAAACTTATCACTGATTAAAAATTTAATATAGTTATATTGTTTAATCTAAATCATATGTTTCCAACGAAAATAAAATTACGTTTTACTGAAATCAACTTAAAATATTTTAAAATTGAATTATATCTGATTGTTTTTTAATTGATTTTAACAGTTGTAGTAAGTGAAGGTCGTGTGTTGCCCGCACCATATTTTTTATTTTATATATATATTTGTTTTACTTTACATCTTTTCTTCCTCTGTTTAACTTATGAACTTTGGACTTTTCGTTATTCATTATACTTTTTTTCGTTTCTATCTTAAACTTTACATGTTTATTATTATTTTTCTGTTTTTTTGTCCTTGCTTATATTATATATTTTTTATTTTATTATTAAATTAATGATGAAAATTTGATTTTTCTAATATAATCTGAAGGCAAACTATTAGGAAATAAGATAATGTCTGAAAACAGACCCGTTTCTCTAATTAGCCCCCAATGTACTGTCCTTCCGAAAGGATGTCGATTAAACGAGTTAGCTTAGAAGATTGCTCCATCTCAGATGTCTCCCCTTCAGACAAAACTCGCTTTTTAGGAGGACCAAATTAATCATTCCTAATCTACTTCTATGAATAGGATCCGGTATCAACCTTTGATTAAGAAACCGTTTTCGAAACCTGATTTGCTTTTGTTGGAGAATACTTTCTGACACCTGGGTACTGATGAATACCGGATGATTGAAATTAAATCGCCAGTATTGATCGCGTATCCGACAATGAGCTCATCAATTTCTCATTCACATATTAAAGTTGAAAGGCCGTATGAACTCGCTGATTGCTGGTTTGTGCTTTACAAGATGTTTAATTTATACTTACTTCAATAATTTGATTAGTGAGTAAGGGAGTGGCGTTGTCTAATGGATAGGGCACTGGGTTACTGTTCTATGGCTCCCGTATTCGAATCGCGGTTTTGGCAGAATATTTATTCATTGTTATTCTAGCTGTAGGGCTACCCTGTGGTAGGAAGATATATTTGAGCCACACCTAACCTCTATAATGTGGGTACTCGAAAATTTGGGAATAGAAGAAGGGGGTGAAATCGTGAAATGAAACCATCCATAATCATCTCATTGCACACCCTTATCCCAGAAACAATTATCTCTATACAAACTGTACCCAAGAACCTCCATGGATTGTAGAGGTACAGAATTTTATTATATTTTCCCCATTAAATTCTTTAAACTTTTCAAATAATACATACTACCTGAAGATAAAACCATGATATGAATAAAAAAGTTGGTGTTATTTAAAATCACTCTACTTTCACTTGCCTTCTCTTGAAAAAAAAATTAGATTAGATCCCAATGAAATTTTTTTAAGATTAATTAATTTAACTATAATATCTATTAAGTCATTCAACATTATTAGAACGTTTTAGCCACTCACCATTCAACAGCTTTGTATTGGGTTGATGCAAAATTAATGCAGGTTTCCTCTATTGCAATATCTTAATTCCAATTGTGTAAAAAAGCTAATCCTAACATTGATCATTATTATACCAAAACAAACCTTATCTAATACCCTCTCTTTCACCATGAATTTGTTTAGTAAAATCGTTTTGTTCAGTGTGTTCGAAGGTCTTGAATCGAAAATGTCAAAGTGCGATTTTCGTCAAATTTATTTTTACGAATTTAAATTAGGGCGCAGCGCTGCGCAAACGGCTCGTAATATTAATGAAGTGTGGGGTCAGAGGGCTATTAATGAGTGCACGGTGCAGCGTTGGTTCCAGAAGTTTCGCAGAGGAGATTTCGACCTCGAAGACAAGGAAGGTCGGGGCCGTCATCTTGCTCTGGACAACGACCAGCTGAGGTCAAAAGTGGAAGAAGACCCAACCAAAACCACACGAGAAATGGCGGCGGAACTCGGAACTCAAAAATTGCAACGTCTTTGCCCAGCATTGATGAATCGGAAGGGGCCGATCCTGCTCCACGATAACGCCAGACCACACGTTGCACAACCAACGCTTCGACGACTGCACGAGTTGGGCTACGAAGTTCTCCAACATCCGCCTTATTCACCTGACCTCTCTCCTACAGACTTCCACTTTTTCAGGCATCTGGACAACTTTTTGAGGGAGAAAAATTTTCAAAACCAGGACGACATTGAAAATTCTTTTCGTGATTTCATTGAGTCCAGGGATTCGGATTTTTTTTCTGGTGGAATAAGAAAGCTTGTTGAACGTTGGCAAAAGTGCATTGATTCAGATGGAAATTATTTTGATTAAATATATATGGTTAAAGTAAAGATATGGCGTATTTACAATACCTACTAAAAACCTGCATTAATTTTGCATCAACCCAATATGATAGTTAATAATATTTCTCTTATTTTCCATAAAAATAAAATTAATCAAAAAAATATTTCTGCTGTTTTTTTTTTCCTTTAGTAACTTAAAAAAATCTTCAATATCTCATATTTACCTATTTTTCATTAATTTAACAATATCTCATTAATTATTTCAAATACACAAAATGAAAGGAACTTTAGAAGTAGAAATTACAATAATTTAGTGTTCAAACCCTTTCAGGCTGTTCCAAGGAGAATAAAACTTACTTGGTATTAAATACCATTTAATTATTCATTGATACTAACTGATTATTCTAAATCTTTAGAGCTGTTTTTGAGAAAATAGTAAACATTTGTGAAGTCGGTTAAATAAAGTACCACTTCTTGTTCTTTGATTTTGGTGAAAAATTTAAGAATATTTAAGAAGTGATCTAAATATTAAATTAAATGGAATTCAAATGCAAATCTATTTAGCATAGGCTGTCACTTAAAAGATAGTTGATCATTCATGGGAAAGACTTTTCGATTAACCAGTAAAAGTACTAATCCGTATCAGTAATTCATGACGTAAATGTGCCAGAGGATACCTACCACTTTTTGGCAATATGTCCTGTCTTAAAGGAGTTCAGGATGAAATACTTGAGAAAATATAAGTTAACTCCAGAAGAGGTAATAGATAGACTAAATGGGCTAGATTGGGTTAAATTTGCAGCATATTTAAATAAATCATTAAAATACAGAAATTTTTTGGTACAGCATTTTAATTATTAAATTTTTACAATCAATAAAAAATAAATCATAACATTACTAAAAATATAAATTATTATCAAAACTGAAAAAAAGAAAAGAAAAAGGGGCAACTCGACAGACGGCTTAACGCCATTGTCTTGTGGGCTTTGATCTCAAAAAATGTATATATATGTTATTACTATTTTGTATATTATGTAAATAAAGCATTTATTCATTCATTCATTCATTCAATTTATGACGTTTTGAATTTTTTTTTTTTTTTTCATAAACAGACAATTTTTTTTTATTTTCCATTAATATTAATTCATTTACTCATTTAGTTTTAAAACAAACAAACTTTTAATCGTAAATTTCCTTAACTCATCCTATTTAATTTTATTGAAGTAGGTAAGGAAATAAACCTCCCCACTTTCTCTAATTCTCCACCAAAAATTTCAATATAATTTTTTTTTTTTTTTAGATCAGCTTAAATGCAGAATTGGCACGATTAGAATAATTCAATCACCCGAGATTTACATGGAATGAATACCACCTATTTTTACATCTAGAGCATTTATCTTTTATTTTTTCAAGTATAAGTTCGTTGTTGAGTTTTGGGTTGATTAAACTTGGTTTATAAGTCAATAATAAAGAATCTTTTTTTTTCTTCTTGAAATTCAATTTAAAAATATGTTTCACTTACCTCCTTTCTTGAAATTAAGTTTTAAATGTACCCATAGTTAAAAAAGTCTGGTGTGCACAACACACGACTTTCCCTTGCCTCTGCTGTAAAAATCAATATAAGAACTTCTGAATAAAGTTTTTTTTTTTTTGTTTTTTAAACATATTTATTGATATTTACAACTGTATAATTATATACAACAAGTAAATGTGATGTATATAGTAAACTAACATGAAATACATGAAGAGATGCCACCCATCGGTAGCACTCTAAAAATATTTTAAACTAGAAGGTCTCGGGGCCATCTTCTTTTCAGACGCCTCGGAGGATTATCAGGAATCGAAGAGGATGATAGGATAGAAACTAGTGGATTAGAGTGGAAATGGAGTTTGTCATGGAATGATTGATATCTGGTTCGGGCTAATTCAGGTAACATATGGGATATTAAGGTCTTTATGGATGAGCTTATTCGTGACAAAGTAAGGAGCGTTAAGGATTTTACGAAGGATTTTGGATTGTAAGGATTGGATACGAGAAGAATGAATAAAGTTAGAATTGAAAAAAAAAATATTAAATGAAATTTAAAAAAAAATGAACAAAAAGAAATCCTTATGATCTGGTTACTTAAAAAAAATATATCAACTATTCAATATATCTATAAATGTTTGTATATTATACACACATATATTTATACTACATTTTACAATGGAACGGAAGATTAAGATACGAGGAGGTAATGAAAGAGTTGATGTGTGAAGAAAGAAAGAGAGGTGGGATTACGGATATAGATAGGCAGCGAATTCCAGAAGGATGGTTAGGGAATCGAGAATCGATTTGTGAAAGAACGCAATTCTATGTGATGGGGTATAAATATTGATTGATTGGGTTCTAGTATTCAACGAATGGATATCAGAGTGGAGGGTGAGGAGCTCATTTATGTAGGAATTAAATTAAATTGAGCTTCGATAAAAACATGTGTTTTAGATTAATATAATCTAACAATAGAAATTATTATATGCAACAATCACTTAGTTTAATCCGCTTTTCATCACTCTGCTTTACCTCTTAAAAATTTTTGTATCAGATAATATTTTTTATAAAAGGGGTACTCACTACGTTTGCTATAGCATGCTATTCGTGCTATTGTGCTAAACCCATCAATTTTATACAGGAAATAACTGTAGAAACTCGACGGGTTTAGCAAAATAACACAAATAGCATGCTATAGCAAACGTAGTGAGTACCCCTATAATCTTTACTTTCTTGCTACTTTTCGTTACCGTGCTAGACTTATCAGACATACATACAAAGAACTTTTTGCGGGACTTGGTGTTTTGGACTTAAGGGACACTAAAACGTGTATTTCCGAGGAAAACTAGGATTCGAATTTTTTCACGATCCCAATGCTTCCCTTAAGATATATATCATACATAGGTAAATGAAAGTAAAAAAGAACTATATTGTTTTTGTGAACACATTTCTTTTAGATATTGTTATATACACCAATCATTTAATTTTCTGCCTTTTTCTACTTAGTATGTTTGATAATTATTTTTTTTAAAGCTTTAGCTTTCCACTGGAATACTAATATTTGCGAAAAAACAAAACAAATTGATTGCTGATTTCTTCTTCAGCTGCTTATTAAATTATTTCATATTACAGATCCATACATTTTTTTTTTTTATTCATTTCGGAAAAAAATGGTTAATGATTTATAATCAAGAAAAAGAAAGGTACTTTTAGCTTTTAAAGTATTTGTCTTTTAAGCTCTCTCACAATATTTCTAATGATTTGTTGGTGGGGAGAGGGAGCAAGTTGGTAGTTTATTGTTGTTTGTTACAAACATTGTATAAATATATTAACAATTTTAAATTATGTTCGTTTTTGCAAGTAAAAACTATCTCCAGATAAACTGCTTATACTTATTCTTATATATCAGTAATGTTTAGGTACTTCTCTGCGTACGCCTATGGTTGATCCATAAAAGATAAGGTTTTGTGAATTGAAGAAATAAATGTGCAGTTAATGTATGTCAGGCTGCGTGAAACATTGCATACATTTTTTCCCTTAATTTATAGTCTAAAAATTATTTAAATTATTTTTCTACGAGATATGCAAATGAACAAAATTTAATACATTGCTATTGGCATGCTTAAAAAGAAATCATAAAGGTTACTAGATTTCCAAGCGATAAATTGACCTAATCTTAATAAATGTCAACTCTAAAAAAAACTATAATCCGAAAAAAGAAAAAAAAATATTAGGTAAAGATACCAAAAATGGAGCAGATTTTACTGTTAAGAGCTTAGTTACTTACTTATGTAAGGCTGGCGGTTTCTCAACATTCGTTGACCACTCTTGTTTAGTGAAATCTTAAGTCTACTCTTGGCAGCTTACGTCTTCTTAACAGGCATAAACATTCAGTTTGAATTGATAATGTCAGATGGCTGTCAAATTACACAATCCTCAAAATTTCTAGTTTCACTGAGTCCAAGCTGTTTCAGAATATGTACAATCTACATTATTTCGGAGCTTTCCTTTTACATCCTAACTACAGTGGGTCAAAAAAGTATTGACATACCCTGTTTTTCCATTTAATTCTTTGATTTTCCGTACCAGGTATCATTCTTTCCATGACAAACTCCATTCCCACTCTAATCCACTAGTTTCAATCCTTGCTTCCCCTTCAATTCCTGATAATCCACCGAGGCTTCTAAAGAGAAGATGGCCTCGAGACCTTCTTCTTTAGATTGTCTAGTAGAGTGCTGCCAATGGGCAGTTCCTCTACATGTTTTTCATGTACACTATCTTTTCTCAGCATATTTACTTGATGTATTATAATATAAAGTTGTAAATTTCAATAAAATATAAATAAATTTTGAAAATCTTAAAGTACGTAACCTATTATTGAGTAATAAATTTTATTTTTTAATAGACATTAAAAACCATTGATACAGCCGAAAAAAATTTAAATAATATAATAATAATAATAATAGGCTTAGCGAACCCGAAGGTTCGATGCCGATACCACCAAATTTCGCTCTACACAGACTCGTACAATGTTCACCATTCAAGCCCATTCTATAATTCTAAAGTTATATTAAATAACACAGGTGAAAGGGAGTCACCCTGTTTCAAACCCGATCGCACCTCAAATCTCTCGGAGTAATTATGACCGATTCTAACTTTATGGAATGTTTCCGACAAACACATCTCTACTAGGTTTACTAACTTTCTAGGTATTCCCTGTTCAATCATGATGTTATATAGCTTCTGACGGTCTATTGAATCATAAGCCTTTTTAAAATCGATATAAAGTTGATGGACTACACCGTTGTATTCCAATTTTTTCTCTAATATTTGACGTAAGGAAAATATTTGGTCAATAGTCGAGCGATTCCGCCTAAAACCACATTGGGAATCTCCGATAATTTCCTCAGCGTATTCCGTGATTCGACTAGTTAGAATTGACGAGAATATTTTATAGCATACTGGGAGGAGAGAGATCCCACGATCTCTTTAAATAATATACAAGGTAGAAATGAATAAGGAAAATAAATTGTAAAAATGTTAGTAAAAAAAGTATTAGCACAGCCATTTATTAATTAAAAAAATATCCTGCTCTAAATGAAACGAAATTTCATTAAATATTAAATTAAATTTTATAAATAAACCTTCCAAGAAGAAATATTCTTCCATAAAGGTTTAAGAAGATGAAATTTAAATGAAAATTACTTCTGGAACAATAAATTAAAAAATATATTGCTAAAAAAAATCTAACATCGTTTATCCTATAGTAAGTACAAAGGAAGTATAAAAAAAAAAAAAAAACTTCATATCGACACAGAAGCACTTTGATTAAATAACTTCAGAGAGCAGAAAGGAAGTTTTATTTTTATACTAAGAGCATTGATATGAATAAGTTCTTTGAAAAATATAACAATGACTTGGATAAAAGTTTTACCCTTTTCTGTGACATTTTATATTATTTTTAATTAAAAATTAGAGACACAAAGATAGCAGGAAGTAATTAATAGTTTTCCTCTTTGAATATAAAATTTCTTTTACAGGATAGCATTAAAACTGAAGATTATTGTTCAGATTTGACTAATATATCCCAGAACAATTATTGATACATTTTTGAAGTCGAGCACTTAACTTCTTAATGACGATCAATATAATAAAATAACTTTTAACGTTGGCAAACTCACAGCGCTGTTTTTTTTTTTCTTTTTCTTTTTTTCTCTTTGTTTTTTTTACATCAACGGTAGCTACTCCTTCTGCATCAGATGCTGTAAGGATGGTCCTTGGAGAGCCGTATGCTTTCTTAGTGGAGAGTAGAGTATATTAGCTTTATTTGTCTGGGAATTGTGGTGAAATAGGAAATTCATATCTCCCCAAATAAGTTTTTAGTATTCATGGAATCTACATCTTTATGGAACAAAATAGAGAGGGGTTTACATAAAAATCTGGAGATTGTTGAAGAAACATAAACCAATTGAATTGGAAAAAATTGGCTTGGATTTGCTAAGATGAGTTGTTCTAGGCCAAGATAAGGTAAAAAAACACCCTACTTTCTTCTGAATATCTCAGACCTCCCTTGACACCCATCAGTTGAACGATCCCTATGCCCCGATGACACGGCTATTTATACATCTTCAAATAGGATCGATACAATAATCAATAGGTTACATGCTCTCCTTAAAAAACTTATCCATTATTTTTCAAAATGGAAGATTAAAATTAAAAGAAATCTTATCAGAAATCTCAAGCAATAATTTTCACAAAAAGAAGGCCGTCCCTTACAAAAAATATTGTTATGAACAGAAACATAATCTTCTGGTCCCAGTCTATAAATTAGAAATTTCAGTAGAATGGTGCCAAAACTGTTGAATCGAAATAAATCTCATATAATTAACTTTACTCTACGTCATAAATTGTCTCGTTTAACAATAGCACACTTACTCCTGTTGAACAGATCCGGTACCTAAGACTCCATCTTGACAAGCGTCTTACTTTGAATCCTCACTCTAGACTGAAACTGATCGCAGATACCGTTTACTACAATTACTTGTAAAACATTCAAAACTACCGACTTACTACAAAAACGTATTTATATAACCATTATTAGACCGATGGCATTGATCAATCAATAGCCCGAAATAAATACACCTCATTCAATTCCCAACTACCTGCCCACACAAACCTCTAACCTAGATCTGTTTCCGATTATCCTCCGACGTGTCTGAAGAGACGATAGCCCCGACACCTGCTTTTTACTAGGCAGCCCGAGCCCCGGTGCCAGCATTGTGATGAAACCCTTACCATTCGGCATATTTTTTTAAGAATACTCATATTATTCATTACACCTGAATAAAATGGGACTGAACCCAAATATCAACAGTACTGGTTAATACAAAGGAATCGATTAAATTAGTTTTTGATTTTCTCAAGGAGAAATTATTGTTATCTAAATTATAAAGAATATAATCTTAATTAAATACAACGTTATACATTCCTGGTCATTTTTTAATTAATTTATTATTATTATTTTAATTGTTTCTTGCCTTTAAGTTTTTTTTACTATTGTCTCGTTATAAGTACTGTTGTAATCATCAATTTAAAATAAAATTATTATTATTTTTTTTTTAAATAATAAACATTTATTTGTTAATTACTTATTACCTAATAGTTCTTTCTTATAAATGTTAAATATACATATAGTATCTAGGCGTTGATGACCTTAAGGTTTTACTCCTTAAAACCTAAAAAAACAAACAATCGAGATCTATTTATAAAATTACAAATAACATTACAGTTCTAAGACTTTTTAAATTTAATATTTACTGTATGTATTATTGCACATTTACTGGTTGTATTTTTATACACAGTTTAAATATAAGTAAAAATAAACAAATTAAAAAAATTGTCCCTCAGATAATATTACTAATAACGTTTATTTATATAGTTTATTTATTCTTCAAATGTCTTCAAGTTAATATTTGAACCCTGATTTATTGGCAATGAAAATATGAATCTGAGTTTATGAGTATCTTCTATAACCGATTGCATTGATCCGATATTGCTGTTATATAATCTTATTACGGTCAAGGAAAATATTAAAGAAGGAATGGCAAGAACTCGACCCACATGCTCGTAATATCCCGTAATGGAGTCAAGTAGATGAGATTTTTAAAAGGTGTCAAAAGGATTTTACACGTCATTTATTTTATTGCTGCGGAGGGATAGAGTGAAGCCCCAATATCCACAGGTAATTCTCACTACTCACTTTTTTTTTTTTAAAGGGCTATGAAATTCGAGATAACATTGATACTTCAATCCATGGCATTATTTTTTTGTAATTTGGGAAAAGCTGTGAAACCATCTTTTTTTTTTCTTTTTTCTTTTTTTTTTTTTTTTTTTTTTTGTCTTATGTATATACAGTTGTATCGATAGAATATAAATTTAAAAAAAATAATAATAATTTTATTCTTCTAGTCTTTAATTAATTAATTAGTCTTCTGCGCACAGCACAAGATTTCCACATATTTAAGAAATTTTAAATAAAGTTAGAGTTCAACAAAAGATAAGGGATTTCATTGAATTTCGATGGAAACATGTGTTATCGGTTAAATAATCTAACAATAAAAATCATTACCTACAATAATCACTAAAGTTGATACACTTTTCGTCTTTTTGCATAACGTTTTACAGGTTTATATATAATATAACATTTTTACTATGAGCTTTAGCTTTCCAACTGTATATAATACATCTATATTACTATTCTTTTGTAAAAAAAAAATCCCGAAAAATTTTTTTTTGCTCTTGTCTCCTTTAGCTGTTTATCAAATTCGTTCAACTTGTGTATTTACCTGTTTTTATCAATGCTGACATAGAATTGCAACACACGACTTTCACTTACCTCGGCTGTTAAAATCAATTTTAGTACTATTAAATACATTTAAATGTAAAAATTTAAATAATATAAAAAGTTTCATTAGGTTCCTTTAATTAAAATGATCCTTTTCATTCAACTTATTTTATTTTCTTATTTTTTGTCCCTACGTTTCGGCTCTTTGCCATTCTCAAGGGATCTCTTTATACTCCTTTATACACTCTATACAATATATAGATATATATTTTGTCATAATTCAGTAAAATAAAAACTATTACAGGCTGACCAGCCCTGTCCTGGTTGTTATCATCTACTGATATATCATGAGTAGATGATAACAACCAGGACAGGGCTGGTCAGCCTGTAATAGTTTTTATTTTACTGAATTATGACAAAATATATATCTATATATTGTATAGAGTGTATAAAGGAGTATAAAGAGATCCCTTGAGAATGGCAAAGAGCCGAAACGTAGGGACAAAAAATAAGAAAATAAAATAAGTTGAATGAAAAGGATCATTTTAATTAAAGGAACCTAATAATACAATTATTCATTCAAACTATTCTTAATTGTAATAAAAATTTAATAAAAAGTTTCTTTAGTTTCGTTAGGAACATGTGATTTAGATTAATTAATGTAGCAATATCAAATTATTACGTGTAATTATCAGTAATAAGTGTATGCTCTTTTCGTCCCTTAAAATTAGCTTTTAAAAATTAGTATTTAAGATAATGGATTTTCTAAAATATGTAGTATTTCGACGATGTATAATAGGGGTACCACTACGTTTGCTATAGCATGCTATTTGTGCTATTGTGCTAAACCCATCAATTTTATACAGGAAATAACTGTAGAAACTCATATTCTCCTGGTTTGTTGTGAAAATACGGCTATATCCTATATTAGGGCATTGTTTGTAAGGTAATTCACCAGTAGCCTTTCCTTTTTTAACTATTTTAGCTAAATAGACCCTTGATATATTTAAGAAGAGTGCAGTTTTGTTTATGGACTGACCCTTTTCTAGAACTTCATTGACTGCTTCTTCAATTACCGATTTTTCAGGTCTTCTTCGTTTTTTTTGGACTAGGCTTTTCTATAATGCAATATTTGAAGCAAATAATTTTATAATATATGAACAAATTGTATTTAGTATTATTTTTGACCATTTTATTATTTCTGTATATATAGTATGAATGTGTCTCTATCAATATTATTATTGTTCATTGTAACAAATTGTAATAATCTCAATAAAAAAAAAAAAAAAAAAAAAAAAAAAAAGTATTATTTATTTGCAAATTCAAATTCAGGGCTATGAAAGCGCAGCTCTTTCAAGGACTATTCACCCGGCTCTGTCATGACTTGTTTTTGAAATAAATATAACCTACAAAATAAGGGAAAACTTTAGCGGCTCAGTTTTTATGAGGCTTAAATACGAAATGTATGTACGAACCCAACCTACAATCCATCTACTTATATATTTTTAAAATATAATACTAAAAAACAACTTAAATGAAGCAAATTACTTACTTTTTAGTGCCAAAAACTTTGACTCGATGTAGCAGTGTCCGTTGGTGATGCGAACTTTCAAAAGTTCGTGGGTGACGAGGAATCAGTGCTACCACCTGCCAACCGTATTCATTTCAAAACTATCAAAATAATCTAAGTAGTTCTTTCAAAACCTGGCCCTTTCATGCCACTTCTCCTCTATGTACTTCAGTCATTTTACTTTTTTGTCGCCTGAATTCATGTAAATCCAATTATGACTTTTTCCCCCGTTCAAATAAACGAACCAGTTTGCTTGGAATTCCTAAAAATGAAACAGGAAATGTAATTTCATTAAGGTTTGTTCTACACATCGGATTTCTTCTGCCATCATAATCAAAAAAAGGACATAGCTACACCATCGGTAGCTATATCCTTGTTTTGTGAATTGTGAGTTTTTAAAAAAAATTACGAGCTTTAATACACAAAGGCAATTATCCGGAATAAATTTGTATGGATTAAAATGAATATATTTTTTAACTTCTGATTTTTTTTTTTAAATTCATTATTTCGGAGTAGAGATATGGGGCTCTACTAAACCATTAAATGCTTCTCGTCTCCAATCCTTACAATCGAAAATCCTCAATGCTCCTTATTTTGTCACAAATAAACTCATCCATAAAGACCTTAATATTCCCTTTGTTGCTGACTTGGCCCGAACCAGGTACCACTCCTTTCATGACTAACTCCATTCCGACTCTAACCCACTAGTTTCAATCCTTGCTTCCTCTAAAATCCCTGATAATCCTCCGAGGCGTCTGCAAAGAAGATGGCCTCGAGACCTTCTAGTTTAGCATAGTCTTTGGGGAGCTGCCAATGGGTAGTATCCCTACATATGAATCATGTCAACATATCGTGTATCACATTTACTAAATGTATTTTACTATACAGTTGTAAATACCAATAAATATATTTTTAAAAATTCATTATTTAATTTAAGGTTTGATTTGTTGTATGTATAGAACTTTTAATTTAAAGAGCTGGAGAAACTGAGGGATGTTTCCTCTGTCACAAACCCTATTGATGTGGTGAGGTTGGAAGTCGACCTGGCCCTTACCTCCTTAATTTTATTCCCTCACGACTAGGGCTCTAATGTATCAAAACCTTTCACTAGAAACTCTTAGAGCATTTGAGCTAAAAGATATTTTCTTTGAAAAAACAGCCAACTCGAAGCCGTTGAATGATTTAAATCATATTTCGAGCATTATCGCTTTCACTTACCTATGTGTAAAATACTCGTATATAGTGAGGGAAACTATTCCGATCTTGAAAATTTTCAAATTCCAGTTTTCAATGGAAATACAAGTTGTAGGGTCCTTAGAATCCAAACAACCAAGTACCACGAATAAGTCTTGGTGTGTGTGGCAAGTCTAGCACGAAAACAATAATTCGTAGGAAACTGAAATTTCATATTTAAGACAACCATACGCCCGAGATGTTACAGCAAATTTTTCATGAAATTTAGAAACCAGATGAGCTACTTTATACCTTGAATTTTCCACCTTTTAACGATTTTCTCAAAAATGGCTGTAAAGGTTTTAATTAAACTCGCTACATCAATGTAAAATTCAATGAGCTTAAATATCATTTTGGTTTCATTCTGATTGAAATAGTCTGATAGGGCTTAAATGCTGATGTTTTAAGTTGTCTTCCTTTAAAGTACCTTTAATTTTGTAGGTGTCATAATATTAACCATATCATCTTGTTATCGTTGATTAAAAACAACGTTATACATTCCTGGTCATTTTTTAATTAATTTATTATTATTATTTTAATTTTTTATTGCCTTTAAGTTTTTTTTACTATTGTACCGTTATAAGTACTGTTGTAATCATCAATTTAAAATAAAATTATTATTTTTTTTTTTTTTAATAATAAACATTTATTTGTTAATTTCTTATTACCTAATAGTTCTTTCTTATAAAGGTTAAATATACATATAGTATCTAGGCGTTAATGACCTTAAGGTTTTACTCCTTAAAACCTAAAAAAACAAAACAATCGAGATCTATTTATAAAATTACAAATAACATTACAGTTCTAAGACTTTTTAAATTTAATAATTAGTATATGTATTATTGCACATTTACTGGTTGTATTTTTATACACAGTTTAAATATAAGTAAAAATAAACAAATTAAAAAAATTGTCCCTCAGATAATATTACTAATAACGTTTATTTATATAGTTTATTTATTCTTCAAATATCTTCAAGTTAATATTTGAACCCTGATTTATTGGCAATGAAAATATGAATCTGAGTTTATGAGTATCTTCTATAACCGATTGCATTGATCCGATATTGCTGTTATATAATCTTATTACGGTCAAGAAAAATATTAAAGAAGGAATGGCAAGAACTTGACCCACTACTTCTTCTAATTATACAGTTTTGGCACCATTCTACTGAAATTTCTGATATAAGGTTCTGTTGGATTTGGGATGCACAGAACAGGATTGTTATTCACTGATAACAAATATGTGTTAGTGTGCGTAAGTAGTGTTTGGATAAATAGGTATATCGAATGGGATATAAAGGATGGGGCGCAGGATACCTTGAGGAACACCAGCTGATTAAATACAGATGAGTAGGAAAGATTATAGTTAACTTGGAAGGTTTATTTAATTTTGTAGGTGTCATAATATTAACCATATCATCTTGTTATCGTTGATTAAAAACAGCTATATTTACAAGTTGAACGAATTTGATAACCAACTAAAGGAGATGAGCAAAAATATGTTTTAATGTAATTATTGTGTTTTTAAGATAAGAACCGTAATATGTATAATATACTGTTGGCAAGCTAAAGTTTTTGGAAAAAATATTATCTTATACACAAAGTTGTAAAATGTAATGAAGAGTGATTAAAATCGGATATAATTAACTGATTGTTGTAGATAACAAGTTTATATTGTTGAATAATTCAATATAAAACTTATGTTTTCAACAGAACTAAATGATATTCTTTAGACCATTTACACTCTATTTATTAGTTGTTAAATTGATTTTAACAACCAAGTTAAGTGAATGTAGTGTGTTGCCCGCACCAGATTGCTATATATTCATATTACCATTTTATATTTATGTTTGTTTAAATATTTTATTACTGTTATCCTATTATTTTATCCCACTTGTTATTTTTTTTTATTTTAATTGTATTGGTTGTTATCTAGTTTTTCTTAGTCCCTCCATAGTTTTTTTTTTCTCCATCATTTATTCTCAACGGTCAACAATAACCCAATCATTATTAAAAACGTTATTAGTTATTAACAAAGTATGTCATTGTGATTTACAGGATAAATATTTTTTACTCAAGGAGCTTTAGCAATCCTTGTTAAAGGGACTCATTCCAGGCTCAACCCTACTCCCTCCCTCCCACCCTTCCCCTGGAAAATCCTCAGAGGCACTGGAAATCGAATCCATGTCTCTTTAAGTTCACGAGGCGCTAGCACTACTCAACATGAACGTGATTTGAATATATCACCAGCACAAGATAACTGAAGCAGCTCAAAATCAAATATTTTAGTACTAGTTTTCATATACCAATAGCGAATTATATTTATTTTTCCGTAGTAGATATAATTAGTTGACCGTTTGAGATTTACTGGAAGGAATTAGTCCGGGTGGCGGTCAGTAAATGATACAACTAAATAGTTTCAACTATTTATTGCTTGTCAACGTTTCGATCCCCATTGTGGGTCATCATCAGGGCTAAAAATAAATATCATCATAAAAAAAAAGAAATATAAATGTAAAGAAATCAATTAATTTAATTTCAATGGCTATAATATAATAATGAAAGGGCTATATAGAACAAATTATGGCTAAAAAAAATGTACAAAGATATCAATATTCACATGAAATAGGAATAGGAACCTATTTTAATTGATTTCTTTACATTTATATTTCTTTTCTTTTTTTTATATTTTACATTCTCTAGCTCAATAGTTTATATAATATTGTATTTAATGTTATTGTAATTGTATTTCTTTTGAATCTTTTTATCCCTGATGATAACCCACAAAGGGGGTCGAAACGTTGGCAAGCAATAAATAGTTGAAACTATTTAGTTTTTTCATTTACTGACCGCCACCCGGATTAATTCCTTCCAATATATTTATTTTTATTTTCAATTGAAAAAGAAAAAAATATATACGCTAATGAATAATTCAATTATTTCGAAACCATCCAATTTTAATTAATTTGACCGCTCATGTTTTTTTATTTTCGTTATCTTTATGCCTGTCATTCTCTATCCTTTCTTGAATTTTGGACCTGTGGTTAAAAGATTTTTCTGTCACTGCAAACTGTAAGTTTTATAGATATTTTAAGTAAGCTTATGGGCTGAAAACATGTGTCAGGGAAATCTCTTTAACTCTAATTTAAGTATGTATCTTTCCTGACGTCATTACAAAACAAAATTAACAATAATACCACCTAAATAGTTTAGAAAATGGTTAAATAAATTTTCTAAAATTTACAAAAAAAAAACGAGATTTTTAGCGAGATAAAAGTTATAAAGGAAAAGGACTCAGCTTCGATTATTTTCACTTTCACTTAACTATAATGAAATATATAGTGAAGGAAAGTAACGTGATCGAAAAAATTTTCGAATTTGAGTTTTTAACGGAAATAAACGTTTTAGAGCCCCCTAGAGTGCAACGCGAAAACGAAAAGTCCTATGAAAATGCAATTTCATAATTAAGACACCTATAGAAAACCCGAGATATTGCAGCAATTTTTTCATTAAAATCAGCTAACCAGAAGAGCCATTTTATACCTTACATTTTGCACCTTTTTACGATTTTCTCAAAAACGGCTCTAGCGATTTTGATTAAACTCGTTATTTCGATGTAAAATTTAATGGGCTTTAATATCATGAAGGTTTTACCCTGATTGAAATAGTCCGATAGAGCTTAAATGCCTATATTTAAAATTTTCTTCCTTTAAACTGTATTTGAAAATTATTTAATCGATTTTAACAACAGAGGTAGGTGTAAGTCGTATGTTGCCCGCACCAGATTTTTAAATTGTAAAATTTCGACCATGGGAACATTCTTTTTATGTATGAATTTTGAAATATGGCAAAAATTCATTTTTCGCGGTTTTTAAAATGTAATATCTCAAAAATTATGAAAACTAATGTAGCTTAAACTTCTTTATGACGAATGAAATTGGTATTAATTTGGTCACTGTGACATAACTGGTTCCTGTGCTATAAATTTCTATTCGTTGTTTTAAAAACGTTTTCGTAAAAAAAAAATAAATAAATAAAATAATAATAATAATAAAATAAAACATTAACTCTTTATAGTTAGATAATTTTACAGATTTCAGAACAAAGCCAAAACTGGAAGGATCGTAAAATTAGTTTGCACATTTGTCACACTACGGTGTAGACTTCAATAAGGTCGTGCGCAGGATTTAAAAAAAAATTTTATTGGAAACATTTGGTTTTATTTTTTGTTTATGGCGTACAGGGTAAATTGAACTAAACTACCGTGATACAATTTGATCGGTCAAATGCGCTCGATCAATGTTATATTCATTTAAAGGCCTGACGCAATATTTTTAAACATTAATTTAGGGATAATTCTAAAATAAACCTCATGTTTTATAATTTTTCGTTTCTTTGTTCCTTTGGAAAAAAAAATTCTAGTGCTGGCATCTCACGACGTTCACTTACCTCGCCTTAGTCGATTTAAGTACTATTAGATTAAATAAACTTAAATTTAAAAATGTTGATGCTAATTTAAATAAAACGTTTATTTAGTTTCGTTAGAAACATATGATTTAGATTAAATAATATAGCATTATCAAATATTTACAAATAAATATTACAAATAACTTTAAGCTCTATTTGTCACATTACATTGCCTTTTACAACTTAGTATATAAGATAATATTTCTTCTAAAATCTTTAGCTTTCCAACGGTATATTATATATCTATGTGGCTGTATTCATCTTCAAATTACCAAAAACTACATTTTAAAAAATATTTTCGCTCTTTTCTCCTTTAGGTAGTTATCAAATTCGTTTAACTTTTGTATTTAAGGGAGCGGCGTGGTCTAGTGGATAGAGCGCTAGTCTCCTGTGCTCCGGGTCCTGGGTTCGAATCCCGGCTATAGCAGAATATTATTTATTCTGTTAATTCAGTCTGGGGGGGACCCTAGGATATGGAGACCCTCCTGGGGGCAGACCCAGCCTCTATAAGGTGGGTACCCAAAATAATTGAGGACCTGGCGGCGCTGATCAAGGCCTAGATCACCTCATTGGACTGCCGTTGGCCTAGAAATAGTACGAATCTCTATATGTACTGAGCCCAAGACCCTTCGTAAGTTGTAGTGGTACTGGTTTTTTTTTTTTTTTTTTTTTTTTTTTTTTTTTTTTTTTTGGATTTAACAGCTTTTTATCATCCTTAATAAGACGACATGGGTAATGATTCTGAATCTAAAAAATCAAAGGTACTTTAGAGGAAGAAAAATTTAAATATTGGCATTTAAGCCCTGTTAGAGTATTTCAATCAGAATGAATCCAATATGATATTAAAGTCCATTAAATTTTACATCGATATTGCGAGTTAAATCAAATTCATTAGAGCCTTTTTTGAGAAAATCGTAAACAAGTGAAAATTAATAGTATAAAATAGCACTTCCTGTCAGCCAATTTAAGTGAAAAAGTTCCTGTAACATCTCGGGCGTATAGTTGTCTTAAATATAAAATTTCAGTTTTGTACGAATACTTACCACACAAACACACACCACACACACAGACCCTTTTTTGGGACTTAGTTATTTGGACTGAGGGGACCTTAAAACGTGTATTTCCGTTGAAAACTGGAATTCGAAAATTGTCACGATTACAATACTTTCTATTACTATATATTTCATAATTAGGTAAGTAAAAGTAATAATCATTAATATCCTAATACCTTTAATTTTCTAAAAAAAATTAATTACTATAAAAAATAAAACTATTTAACAATAAAATAAATATCATGCAATCTTTGTACGAGGAAGAACTACCCTAAAATGGCTTGATAGACTAGGAGCCAGCCAGATGTCAATTCAATTGGAAGGATATAAATCAACTTCATAACTCATTTATGTTGTATCATCTATCACAAAATTACGAATCATGTGTTCTGGCAATCAAAAGCCTCTAGAACTGTTATTATTAGACAACCTAGGAAATTTGGTCCACCTATAAATAAACTAGCTATAAAAAATCGAATTGATCTCAAGAAAATGAACGAGATTGAAAACGTAGGTCTCAATGTAATATATATATATATATATATATATATATATAATATTATATATATAGGTTTTTATTGAAATTTACAACTGCATATTATAATACAACAAGTAAATATGCTGATTAATGATAAAATACACAAAAAAACGAAGAGACACTGCCCATTGGCAGCACTCTTTAGTAGTGAATCTTTTTTTTTTTTTTTTTTTTTTTTTTTTTATTCGTGTATATTACAATTTGTCATAATAGACAATAATAATAGTGCTACAGGATCTCATTCATACAACATTTACAATGTAAATAAAAGGAAAGTCAAATCACATAAAATAAAATCAAAATAAATAAACGTATACAATAACAAAATTTGTAGACAAAATAAAAAGAAATAAATAATATAAAAATGTGTTGTTGGGGACTGTTTTTACTAACTAATACGGGCTTAATTTACAAATGGATGTATGTGTGTGTGTGTATATATATATATATAAATTATATTTTTAACTCACTTGCCCCTACACTATCTCCGATAGCCTCCAGGGTCTTTCTTCCAAGACACTTACCTAGACTCATACTTCAAACATCTTACCTACAGAAAGTACTTTGACATTATGGATAGGAAGCGATAGCATATGTCTCAGAATACTACTCTTTTCATAGATTATTACCGCCTTCCTTCATCCCCTTTACTATCCCTTCGTATAAGTACCCCTTTAACTTTAGATATTTCATCCCAATTTTGAGATTTCATTATGTTATATATAGTTATCACTCACTCACTCACTGTTGTCCTTGTAGGACCTAAGCCTCTGCCACCATTCTTCCCCATGCCTCGCGATCTCCAGCAAGACTCCTCCAATTTCCAACTCCCATCCTTCTCAAATCCTCTTCCAAGTCCTCAATCCATCATCGCCTGGGTCTGCCCCTTTTCCTTTTTCCTCCTGGTGCACCATTTAACATTATTTTAGGCAGCCTACAGGGCTCTATCCTTTCCACATGCCCTAACCATCTCAGCCTGCTCCTCCTAATAACACAGAGGATATCAGGCACTCCATACAATTCTGTATGTTCGGCATTGCTTTTGATCCTCCACCTGTGTTCTTCTTTTACGGCTCAAAAAATCCTTCTCAATATACTCCTCTCCCAAACCAGTAGAGCTCTTCTGTTTCCTTTAGTTAGGGTCCACGTCTCACTGCCATACATTACACCCGACCTAAGTATCGTTTTGTATAGAAAGAGCTTCGCTTTCCTGGAAAGGCTTTTGTATCGGAGAGCTTTTTGCAGGGCATAGAAATAGTTATAGTATATTATAATATTAAGGATGTTATGTTCCTCTTTTAATCATAAATAAAGTTACTAAGTTCATTAAGGAGATTCATTAACTGTCGAAATGCATGTTATAGGACAGTCGTCTAAAACGAGGCATGAACAAGCAAGCATCTAGATGTGTACTTAAGGATGATTGCACTTCAATAAATTGTTTTTCCTGAGGAATCCTTTCAGAAAAAAATACCCCACTTTAACTTTAACTAAATGGAGCATAATTACTCGGATAAAGCATTGGATACAGCGAGGCGTAATGACTCCGCGCCCCAGTGCCATCGCACCGTTTGCATTGGCGTTATTTACGGCTCCCCCCGCTTCTTTACCTAGAGTCCCTACCCAACGTCGGCCCTACCAACGGCTCTGGTGTGTGTCGGCATAATTTATTTAGATCGTTTTATGAAACTGAATATATTTTCTGAATTGTCATTCCCTCATAAACTATCAGATTTTTTAAACAAATATTTTCTACACACATTTTTGGTATAGATATTGAACCGCTGAATTGCATATAGTTATTGCACAAGAAATTGTCAAAAAAAGAGAATAAAAAAAAAACAGACATTAAAATAATAAAAGTTGAAAGAAAAAGTCAACACACACATAATACTAATAAAAAATACAATACAAACAACTATAAGTAGCTAATTAAATGATAAACTATGTTAGGAGAAAAATGTTCGGTCTAACTTCGTTTTCCCCTGGTCTCTCATTTCCTGTTGGGTAGTGTATGTGAAAGGTCAATTAGTAATTTATTAGAGTTTGAATGGTATTTGTATAACTATATATAAGTATAACAATTTAAGTCTTCATTATTCTGAAATTATATTTTTTTATACCAAAAACATGATCACAGCAAAGGTGATTAATTTTTTTTTTCTTAGGGCAAAGGTTTTACTACTTGGTGTGTAAACAGTTTAAAAACACACACACATATTATATAGCGGTGCAAACAGAGTTTTTATTTATTTTAATATTCATTATTAAAATTGAAATATTTTATTAATTCAAAGATTACTCCCATAGATAGACGTGATTTTTTTAAATAAGTAATTAATAGCTTTTTTGATGGACACTAGCTCTTTTAATGATTAATTTAAAGTAATTGTTTTAATATGGTTATTGTTATAACTTTTATTGTGCTTTAATAGATCTGTTTGTGTGATTGTTCAGGATAAACGTGAAAGATTCGAAAACTAAAATATCAAGTCTTTCAAGAGAAATCCAACGCATAGACCGAGTGCAGGCTATTTTGTTAAGGATTGTAGCATATCCTTAAATCATAAATATATATATATATATATATATATATATATATATATATATATATATATATATATATATATATATATTTAGATTTATTAAATTAAATTATTAAATTAAATTGAATAGGAACGTGAAGATTTCATATCAATGAATGCTTATTGTTTATTTGTTTTTCTTTTAGATTTTCTCTCAGGACAAAAAGAAAATTCCCCCCTTCTTGTTGGAATCTCCAAGGTAAGTTAAATGTATTCATTATTCTACCATGATTTTTGATTTAGTTGGTGTTTAAAGTATGGATGACCCTTGATTTGTTTCAATTAACTGTTATCATTATATTATGTTAATTTATAATCATTTGGTGTATAGGACTATTTGTTTTAAACGCAAGATTGACTGATAATTAGAATTCTTCTTCCTCTAACTCCAGTGTGCCGTCAAGTGTGAAGTAGCAGTCTAAGTCCATCTAGCCTACTGGTCTCTATCCCTGGCAAGTCTTCTCATCTCCGGGATGTTGCATCCTCTTACTGCCCCCAGTTTTTTAGTGTAATCAGCGTACATACACCTGGGTCTTCCTTCCTGTCTAGCTTCTAGATACCACTTGGCTTTTCTGGTATTGTCCATTCTACAGAACTAGCCTAACCATTTTATTTGTCGCTCTTATATGGTGTTATGCACTGGTTTAACACCCAAATCCTCCTGAATTTTTTCATTTTTGATACAGTCTCTCCTGATTTTACCAACTATTCTTCGAAGAAATCTCATTTCTACTGATTTTATCCTCCCTACATGCTTGTCGAGGGCTTTCCAGCTCTCTGATCCATACAGGAGTATTGCAAGGAACACATATTTAAATATTCTTATTTTGCCTCTCTGCTTACTTCTTGCCTTCCTATAACAGTTTTGGAAATCGGATGGTACACTTGATCGGCCTTCATCACTCGATTTAGGACCTCCTTATCTATTTTTCCATCTTTACTTGTTATGGTCTCAATTAAAGTTCAAATATTAGTTACTTCTAGGGGTCGACCATTACACAAAATCCTAGGCTTTGCATTTTCTCTTCCGACACACATGACTGTGCTCTTGCTTGGGTTTATTTGTAAGCCTCTTATCTTCAGTTCTTCATTCCATTCATCTAAGGAAGAGCCTCAGGGTCAACTATCAGCATAATATCACCCGTATATATCATAGCTTGAGCCAGTCCAGGAATCAGGTTATGAATGAAAAATTATTCATCCTTTAACAATTTCTCTGGTAATGGTTATTCAACCATTTATTTTTGAGCTACGAGTTATAACCTTTAAGTGCCAAGAATTTAAAAAAGTCAATAAATTATCACTATACCTGTAAATTAAAACCATAAATGGGATTGTTTCATCTTTAAAAATCTACGCAACATTGCTATTTAGACAATACATCATATTACGTAACTTTGACTCAACATATTATTATATTATAACATATCATTACTAAGATTCAATTACTTTTTTTTTCATCATATAAATATTAAATAAATATAATTAAGTACCCCTAACTGTCATACTTCTCTATATTTACTAAGAATCTGGACTTTTACAGTACTTGTGTAAAAGGGTATGTGAAGTAGTATTTTTTTTATTTTATTCATTCATTACTTTGCTCCTAGCACCTACAAATTAAAATTACAACAAAATTATATACACATAACTAAGTTTGAAAAAACAGCTACTTTCTCCAAAATTTTGTGACCTCATTCATTATTAACTTTCTCATAATGTGAATAGTTAAAATTAAAAACCTAATAAGATTTATATTTTCTCTTCTTGCATCGGGAAGAGAGTTTCTATATTAAAAAGTGTCCTTTTTAGTGTGGTAGTCCTAGTTACCAGTGATTTATTTCGATTCGTATCCTTTTAAAAAGAGAATCGAGTCAAAAATGGTGGTTCTCTTCCATTTTGAACCGTATCCTAGTTACAATAAATGTCAATTGTTAAGAATCCTTTCAACGAGAATGGCGACTTTAACTTAGAATGAAAAAAAAAATTAAAACAGTCCTTAAAATATGAAAATCGGGTATATCCTTTGAAATAGTAAATTAGTCCTTTTCGGGCGTAACCCACCTCACCCACCCTAATATAGACAGTTAGACTTAAAATATTTTATTTATTTATTTATTTTTTTGTGTTATATATCAATGTTTAATCCTTAGATTTTTACTGATTGCCACCTGCACTAATTTCTTCCTATAACTCTCAGCAGTCCACTTATTGCATAATGTTTAATAATATTTTAAAATAAATATATATGTTTATAATAATAATCATCTTAAGAAGGATGTCATTTTATTTCTCCAGGTACTAATCGTTGGTGATGAACTTTGGAGTACACAGATTTTAAACTGGCTTGATAATGCTGAATGTAAAGAAAAATTGGTTACAAGTTATGAAGATGCTGGAACTAATTTTACAGCATATCAGCCAGATTATGTTATTGTTGATCTTGGTATTCCTGAACCCAGTCAAACACTTAGGTAATTAAAAAAAAATTATATATATATAACAAATGAATTTTAATGTATATTTTAGTAAATTTGTATTTAATAAAAACTCCATTAATTTAATATTGTAGCAAGATTTTTAATTATTTAAGTAGTTTAATATTAAAAAAAGGGGTATATTATTTAGACATGCCACTGATGTAATAAAAAAATAATGTAGAAATATAGATCATATATAATCCTTTAGTTTCTCTTAACTAAGCTAGATTCCTAAGTCGATCGTGCCCTTCTATCTTTTTGTCTACCTCTTCTACTTCACTCTTTTCAATAAGAAACATACAGTAAAGTGTCTTGGATAATACAATAACTAAAATTAAAATGTTTGCTCATTTAATATAAAAAACTCATGAATGTTGTTTTGTTTTTTTGTACCTGAGAAAAACATTCAGACTGGATTTCTCAGGTGTTCTGTATCTAGTCTATAATAAAAATTATTATTTAAATCTATCTATATCTATTTCTATTTAACTAACCGACTGTTTATGCCCCTTAATGTTTTAAAATAAGATATCACTTCCACATTAAAAAAATGACAAATCTAAAAATTTGAAATTTAGTAAAAGGAACAAAACTGATTTTTGAACATTAGAATTTAGGCCCAATGGTACAGAACTTCCCCAGATTGGAAATGTATTTTTAAAACACTATAAACATCTAAAATAATTAAATTTATGCTATCTATTTCTTACAACAATGCAACACTAATATCATTTCACTTTGTCTGTAAATTCATTAATCTTTTCTGCTTTATTAATTTGGGGATACTTCATGTATTATTAATTTCCTTTTAGAAAAATATTTTTTTAAGTAAACAATTTAAAAAAAATAATTATTGGATTTTTAAAAATATTAACATTTGAATAATAAATTAATAACTAAAATTAATTTAGTTGAAATATTTACAAGTAGTTAATAAAATTATGTAATCAATTATCAATTTATTTCAGGGTTCTTAAAGCAATTAAGATGGAGCATAAAGTTACATTCATTGGTATTGTGAAACAAAGGTAATTTTATTTTATTATTTTTTTTTTTTTTTTTTGGAAGTTGTTTTGACAGTATTTATTATCTTTTTAATATATTTTTTCTTTAATTTCAGTGTGAATGACAAAGAAGACTGTATGAACGCAGCTTTGAAATCTGGTTTTGATCGAGTTAGTATCACAATCTCAGTACAACAACATTTGTAAATATTTAAGTGTTATAAATACCATATTTGCTCAAATACAATTTTCATGAAAAAATTTGGTAGAGGCACAATTAAAATACTAATAAGAAATCAGTTTCAAAATAACATTTTCATTATTAAAAGAGAAGCAAACATGCTCAAATTAGGTACTGCATAGTAAAATTTAGACAAAGTTATCACAATTGAGAATGTAGAATACATTTTTGAAACTTCTGAAGAGAACGGTTCTTTAACAGTTGGTATTTGAACTAAAAGATGTTTTTAATTTGTCTATCTTCCAATTTCCTAGACAATGTTTTTTATTTTATCATTTTTCAAGAGGAATGGTTTAAATTGAAGAGACAATAAATTGAAAAAATAGGCTGTACTCTACCTACTCCACCACTTCATTGTTTAAATTATAGACTACTTTTTGGCCTTGTCCAATTTTTTTGATTAGTGTCTCAGGTCTGATCAAAGTTACGTTAAACATTTCTTGTCAGTAATTCGTATCTATTTGATTATTTTATTTTTCTCTTTAAGCCTATCTCATTAATTTATTATTCCCAAGTTTTAATGTTAAGTATCATTTGTATCAGCCATTCTTTTATTTAAGCTTTACTTTTGTTTTAAACTTGCAATTAAAACATTTTCTTAAGCATAACGTAAATATTTAATCACAATAATAGTTCAAACTCTCATTTTTTAGGAAATTATTTCAGAAAAAAAACTCATCCTGTGTAATGTAGTAAATGTGGTATTTATAACATTCAGGAAAAATATTATAATGAAATAAATAAAAGAAAGAAATGAAAGCTGTTACATTATTAATATAATATTATTTTTAGTAAGTCATTGGATTTTATACATGCCAATTGCTACTACATTAAATAAATATTTATTCTCATTATTATATAATAAATAAACTTTATATATGGTATATATATATATTTTATAATCTAATAATTTTAAATCTATTATTTATTTTTTAATAAAGTGTCCATAAAATTGAATTTTATGTTCTAATATTAAATATTTCTTTTATTTAAGAATTTAGAATAATGTCGTGTGATAGTTAACAGCAGACTGTTACTGTATGTGTTTAATATATGATAATATAACATAATATCTTATCTTTGATGCTAAGAACATTGGCATTAATAAAACATTAAAACTTCACCTCAACCATAATTTCTTAAAGTATATCTTTTCATTATATTTAAATCTTTTATTTTATAAATATGCAGTATGTTTTGATTTATATGGTACAAAAAAGTTCTAACTATGGTTGAAAAGTAAATTAAATTAGTTATGAATAGCTATTTGTAAAATTTAATTCCAAAAACAGTTTTTATAAACATTTTCTAGATTGTTTTTTATAATAAGTAATAATTTTTTTAATGTTTTTTACAGGTTCTTATTGAAGGAGAAGTGCTAAAACAAGTTCCCCAACGCACACCTGCAATGCCCGAATCACTTTTCGTTGCTCTTGAGAAAAGTAGAGACCTCATTATCATATCTGATAATAACAATAAAGTCCAGGTATTTAAATATATTTTTAAAACATCATACCTATTGAAGTAAACTAAATAAGGGAAAACTGTATCTTAATTTTTTTCTAAATAGTGGTAATAACTATTTATCCAGCTGTTAGAGTACATTTTTATTTATTAAGGTACCTTAATGAAAATTTTCTTTGAGGAATCCCCTTATCCATAAGATATTTAAAATTTTATTATAGACTTTAAAGTAGTAGAGTCCCATATAACAATTACTATGGATTACATATATTGGCTTTCTTTTTCAGGGCTGTTTAAATGGATATATAGTATTGTGAGCCACTTTTAACCCATCTAGCTTTATCAACACTATATATTGTTTATGCACATTTCACTTTAAAAAATATATTCATGAAAATATTAAAAGCTCACCTTTTGAAATCATTAAATTTGTTTTTCCTAATATGCATATTTTTCACCATATGGCACAAGCAAAATTATACAAGTCTTTTATTCACATTTCAGTTTGAAAATTTTTACAAATATTCAATTCAAACACACTAAATGTGTTTATCCCCTTTTTATCTATTTATCTCAAATAATACTGTATAGGTCTTTTGAAGCATATTTCTCTTTGAAAACATATATACCCCTTATTTCAAACTCATTGAATGCATTTATCCCTTAATAGGATCTTATGAGATGGTAAAGGTGAGAGAAAAATTATAACGGGATCACTTGTAGGTGGGTGGCTATCGTAACAGCCTCCTATGCCAAAGGTCACGGGTTCAAACCTGCAGGTGGTCCTAGGATTTTTTAATGGGAGTAAAAAATCCTTAGTTACGCCGTCCTTCAGAGGGGACATTAAAAGGTGGTCCCGAGCCTGTGGGATGTCAGGTACTCGTTAAAGATCCCTATCCTAATAAAACCTGGATAGGCAAAATTTAGGACTACCACTGTAGCATCGTCCGATTAGCCATAGTAGCATAAAGTGACGTTAAATAAATAAACAAACAAAAATTATAACAATCTCAAGTAATTTTAGTTAGAAATTTTTTTAAGCACTAGAATAAACTGAGTAATATTGGCAAGGTTGTCAAATCATAATAGTTTCTATTGTTTTGGGTCTGAGAGTTAAAATTCATTATCTAGATGATCAACTTATCAGGATAATGAGTAACTGGATGTAAAAATAAAAGTTAGCAAATAATCAAATCATAACATTCTTTAATATTTAACATTTTGTATCGGTTATGGTTAATGTGGCTTACAAGAATAATTTTTTTCTCCTTCCTGAGCTCTCTGTACTCAACAAACTGGGGCCTACACATTCTCACTTTGTTCACCAAGCTTTTTTAATTTAATGCTGTGGCTTTAAAACCATTAAATCCACCACTTCTGCAGAAATTGGAAAATTCTGTAAAGTGATCAGTCATTTGTTCCTAATGTCTGAAACAGAGATCATACATAACAATCATTTATTTTTTTTTTTTTAAATACTAATTAGTTACTTTAAAGTCAATAGGAAGTCTCTTTAAGCTATATGGTAGTACATTTCCCAGCTCATACCTTAAAAAGTCCCAATTCATATTTCTAGGGTTTTTAATATTTTTTTTTTTCAGTGAGAGATAAAGCGTCTTATTATTTATCATAAATGAATAAATTTTATGATTCAACAGTCATATTTCATTCTTTACAAATGGTTTTAATGCGATTAGAATATAAGGGTAACATATTAAATCTTACTTCTTATTCTTATAAATAAAGTGACTGTTAAAAAAACTTTGTTTTTCTCCTTGTTCATTTATATCTATATTTTTTAATTTCTCAGATGACTAGCAATATTTGAAACAGGGTCGGTATTTTTTATTTATAAAATCGCTTTATCCATCAGTGCAGATATGCAGATCCTCCCCTACCTCACCTGACTTAAAAAGTATTACATCTAGGTGTAGTTCCCAGTGGTATTGTAGAAGCAGTTCCACTATAGTCCCATTTATTGGGTTGCAAAATAAAGTATTAGCGTTTTTGTTACTGGTGATTTTAATAAATACTTAAGATTCTTGTAAATATTTTTACAATATTGTTTCTGTGATATCCTGTGTTTTAGAGTGAGGTTTGTTTGTGACCAATGCTTGGATCAGTGGACTGACATCATCAGCAGTTAAAGGACGACCCGAGCACTTTGCTCCTTCCAAGCATTTTGAGCAATCAAAATACCACTTAAAGACACGGAATCTTGGATGAAACTGGTCCATAAAAGCACCTTAACTAATACTTTTTTAGAATATGTAAACATCATTGCTCAAGTAAACATGATTTTATAAACACATAGAGGATTGAATTGAAATATTGAAAAACGCTATGAACTTATTTTACAACCTAATACTTACCAATAAGCACTGCTATCCTTGTGTTTTATCTCAGTGGCCAAAGAAGGCCATTTCTTGATCTTCTTTTGTGCTCTCTGTATTAACTCCCTAGGAATCCAGCATTGTGGGAAAAGATAAAGAGTGACTATAGTGACCCTCATGAATTGTTTAATGTGATTATGTGTGGTAATGTGTTGAGCCCTCCAACAACTAACTTTATCAGGCATGAACCTCGCACTAACAATATTGAAGGCATGCTTTGCAAATCAACAAGTTGTTATAATTTGATCATTTCTGTAGATTGTATGTTATTTAACTTTATCTATATCAATATCACAATCTATATGCTTATTATGTATCAGGCTGAAATGGTATTGAGTGCCAATGGAACTCTTTTTCAGTTTGTGAATGGTCCATGTTTACAAGTTCTTGGTTATTCTCGTGATGAAATGACTGGAAAAGATTTAGCAGCCTTCCAAGATATTACTCCTTTCTTAAGACAACTTGAAAGAGGCTTTGAATGGATTGGTAAGATAAGGTGGCGTACTAAATCAGGAGACACACTTACTCTTCAGTGTCATGCCATTCCATTTAGCCCTGGTCCTGGGTAAGTAAATTATTTCTACTCAAACTCACATGTAAATAGTTATTTGTTAATGTAGCATTATGCATATAACATTAACCTTAATATATTGGTGTGGATACTAAGGGCGTAGCAAGGCTGGTCAAACATTTTGGGTTGTTTGAAAAATAATGCAGGATTTTGGTTTAAAAAGAAAGATTTACAACTGTTTTATTTAATCAAAATAGCCTCCACTACTATTAATACATTTTTGCCAACATTTTGGAAATTTTTCCATTCCCTTGGAATAAAATTTCCCATCTTTAAAATTAAATGAAAAATAATTCTTATTCTGGGGCATTTTGCTCCCAAAGAATAAAGAACAATGTAAAAAAGAATTCAAGTTATTCTAGCTTCATTTAGATTCATAAATATCTAGTCACCTAATGGTAGGAGAGATTAAAAAAAACACATGTTATCAAGTAAGTGTGAGTGTTATTTTGCGTCCCTATTTCTCTTTTTAATATATTTTTCAGGGTAGAACATAAGCTGTGCTGAAACCCGGGAAGGTTATTTAGATCGTTTTCGAGTGCAAAGAAACTGTTTTATTTATCTTTCACTTTAATTCACATAAGTTTTTTATTATAACCTCTCTCTTCGTCTTTCCATTTCTAGCTTAAAGCATGGTCGAAGGTATTTCATTACCACCAGTCACGGTACCAGAAGACAGAATGTTACCTCAGGCGGTACCTCAGTCTTCAGCTCAGGAGATATTTTTCAGGATTTATTTTTGTATACATTTTGGTAGTTTATGAAGAGTGTTCTTAAACGGGTAGGGGGGAGTCAAGATCGGAGGAGTGATAATATAAACGTTAATCCCTTTGATGTAATTATAAACAACACCTGAATATATAAAACCTACTAATGTAGGTGAGATAAAAAAAAAAACCCATGTAAGCGTGATTGTTATTTCGCCTCCCTATTTCTCTTTTTAATATATATTTTTCTCGGTAGAACATAAGTTATATATATATATATATAGTTAATTCGAAATAGATTGCATGTGTGCAGAAGATTGATCTTTGAGGAGTTGGATAAATAAATGATGTTTGAATGTGGCGAGGGATGATCCCTTACAGATGGTGACGGGCAAGGAGATCCAAAATATGGTAGCACAGATGATAAAGGACTTTTCAAAGGAAGCAGCTCTATGAGAGGGTACAAATAAATTGGTGGGTTGAGAGAAGAGTGCGAAGTAAGGAAGTCAAGAATACAGGAAGGTTTTCTGGCTCTTAACGATTGGAATAAGATGATACCAAATAGGTATTTTCTTCAGGAATAAGGATAAGAATATCAGTGAGAAATATGAGATCATCTGAGGAAGCCATAAATAAATCTCATAAAGCTACTCATCAATCTTTTGAGCCTCATCTCGTTTTTTCCAGAGAGTTCTCCATATGTTAGGCATCCAGAGTCAAAGTAGTGGATTTTTTATGGAGTTTTGGATCTGGATAGGAGTTTTATTGAGGAATACAGAAGAGAGTAGGGAAGGGAAAGGGGGAAGTTCCTGAGCCTATGAGCATTGCCTTTGTTTTTGCTGGATTCAGGCTCAGCTTGTTTTCAGAAGCCCAGCGGTTAATGCTATTGATATCTTTTTGAATTTTACAGGAAGCCTCGAGTATATTAGAAGAATGGAAGGATATGTAAATTTATATGTCATATGCACACAAATGATACTGGGAATGTCGGATAAATTTAGTTAGGTCATTTATGTAGATTGAAAATATGGTCAGTGAGAGGGATGATCTTTGTGGAACACCTTGAGAAAAATAATAAAGGGATAAGGAAGGTTTGTTGATAATAATGACATTCTGGGAATAGAGCGACAAGAAGAAGTGGAACCCACTAAATGCGTTATTGGACAGGGAAATGTGTTGTAGTTTGGAGAGAAGGATTGAGTGAGGCTTTTGAAAAATCAAAAAGAATAAGGATTGTGATTTTCTGTTGGTATATAGAGGAATTAAGGACTTGGGTAATTTTGATTAAAGCCAAAAAGTTTAATAACCGGAACAGAAACCTTATTGGCTAGGATTAAGGATTTTCCTCCAGAAAGGAGTTGATTTGGGATTGGTCTATTATTTTAAATGACTTTTATAAATTTGATAGGATGGAGATTGGTCTAAGAACAGAAGCTGAGATTTCAGGACCAATACAATCAACTCTTCTGGTGAAATATGATAAAAATAAAATTGGTCAAAATTAAATTGCATCATAGGATTACAAATAGAAATTTAGATTATCAGATGAGACAGAGAATAAAGCACTAGATGAGGATGCAGTGATAGAGAATTTCCTCGGGATTTTCCTATGACTTTTGGGATCTGGGATTTGTGATAGAATTGAATGAAAATACTGTGCCTTGGTATGCGGCAGGTAGACTGGGTAAGGGTACCCACTCAATGTACTCAACAATGTACCCACATTGCTTATATTTATTATGGAGCTAAGGGAGATAGCCTGCCTTTGCAACATTCCTAAGCAAATTGGTTTTGTGGCTATTTGTGTTCCTGATCAAAAACAAAAAAATCTGTAAAATGACCACTGCGATCAGAGAAAATTTATAAATTTGTCCATAGTAACATTGTAGTACAATCCAATCAGTATTAGATGTACACATTGGAATGTAGCGTAGGGATTAAATGGTGCTGGTTTAAATTCAGTCTGGGCTGGTTGAAAAAAAAAAATGATCTCTAATTAATTTTTTACTGCATATTTATATTAAAATAAGAGATAAGGGCTTGTAAAAATGGTGGATTATTTGCATGTTTCACAGCTTATAATGCTAATTGTGCATATGATTTGCATAATCAATATTACTTTTAGTTATTATGTTATTACTTATATATTAATTAAGTACCATAACAGCTCTTCTTGTAGAAAAAGAAATCAAATGGTAAAAGTATCTTATATTTATAAAATATAAAAATAAAAAAATAAAAAAAATAATTTTCTATTGTTGTTATTTTTAATGCTATTCTATATTAAGGAAAATCGATTTTCCTTTATATAGAAGGACATTCATTTCTTAAAGAATGAAAGGACATTCTTCTAGTGATCAGAAGAAAACTGTAATTAGTTATTTGTCTAAATAAAAACTAAATATTTTACCATTAATATTATTATTAATTATTTATCTTGTAATCTTTAACATGTAAAGTCTTAAAGCCCACTTGCTCCATTATTTTTTTCAGGTTACGTAACCATTACTTATATCTTCAAGACAACCCATTAGAAACTCATGTTTACCCCCGAGGTAGCCTTCCCTCGATAAGGAAAGGATCATATGATCTAAAATCTATAATAAGTGAAGGTAATATTGAAGGTTTTATTTATTATTGATTATGTGAAAGGTTTCATGGTCCAGGTACCAAGTACCAGTAAGAAGAAATGACTTAGTAGGTCTCTTGGTTATTTCTCATGATTCATAGATTATAACTGGCTTTAGAATATAAATTTTTTCATATAGCATGTTTAAAATACATGATTTTATTGAATTTCATTTTTAATCTATGATATGTTCATTTTAAGTATTGTATTAAAAACTTTCTCCTTCCGCCTTTGAGGATACAGGTCAGTGGTTTGTCAAGTCATTCTCTGAAGATGTTTATACCATGCTTGGTTCTTCTTGTGAAACACTCTTTGCCATTCATTGTCAAACCAGTCATCCCTAAACTTTTCCATATTTTATGATATATTTGCACTACCTGTCAACTTGCCCTTCTAGCAAGCTCCTGCCTGTACTTGTCTATAATAAGGAAGTAATCAGTATTGACAGTAGCTTATTTGAAGCTCCAATGTGTGAAATTATGTGAGGCATGCTATGAATCTATCAATACAGATCATTTTGATGGCCCATCATTTTGCCAGAGTATATCCGTGTTTCTTTTGAGACTCATTGTGCTCAAATTACGTGCTCATAATTAGGATTCCTTTTTCTTCTGAAGACTTACAATTCAAATTCTATTGTCATTTACTGTTATAATTTATTAGTTTGAAGACAGAAATCTATATTAATCCCGGCAGAACACAGGCGAGAGAAAATTCAAAGGCAGAATTTAATATTATAGCAAACACATTTTGAAAAAAATAATCTAGGTATAGTATTGCCTTTACAGTAAGTAAAGTATAAGTAGATAAAGGCTTCTGTAATTCCATTAAAAAATGGTAGAAATTTGGAAAGTGATTTGGAATTGATCTTAGTTTTGATGTAAGTACTGAGCCAATCATGTCCTTTATTTCGTAGTTTTTTTTTTTTTTTTTTTACTTTTTCCAATTTTTATGTTTACTTTTAAATCTTTTCCTTTAAATAACTTTGTAATTAACTTCATTATTATTCTAATGACTATTATATGTACCTAATATACTTTCATAAGGAATATATCTGATGAATGGGCCAAATCCTTCCATCATAGAGATACTATAGAATAAGTTTTAAAAAATTAAATAAAAGTATATATTCAGATATAATATAGCTACATTATTTATTAATACAAAAATACACTTTATCCTTAAGGTTCAGCTAGAAGGCAGAGTTTGGCGAAGTTGTACAATCTTCCTTTGGAAGCACCTATCACTAAGGTTTTATCTCTTTTATGTGCTGCACAAGAAAATGCTGCTCAACCTGTTGTACAAATGCTCGAACAAGTATGTCAATTCCAATAATGAAAACATAAAATATATATTTATAAATTGTGTATTTTTTTTTTTTTGGGGCGCGAAAAGGCCTTGAAGACCACGCGAATATCATGTTCAGGTTCGCTTCCTCGACTTCCTTCTCTTCCATACTTCCCTCATGAGCTCCGCATGTTTGCGCTTTCTTTCCTCCGACCACGCATAATCCCTTTTTTGGCGTTCTTTGACCACGAAGTCCTTTATATTGTTCAGTGAACTTCTGTAGGCTTCTCTATCCCCACAGTCTGAATCCTTCAGTCCTGCTGAATCCATGTCGACCCTGATCTGCTTGAAAAAACCAGTCGTGTTCTTGCGCTGGTGGAATCGTCGGAAGATTTCCCGGTTTAACCTTTCAGGGCTCATCCTCATCATGTGCCCATAGAATTTGAGCCTTCTTACCCTGATGTCGATCTCCAGACTTTTGTTGTCAACGTATATTTCTTTGTTGGACTTTAGCCTGTATCCTTCGGGTGTCTTGTTGGGCCCATAGATCTTCCTAAGTATTTTTCTTTCTACCTTCAGAAGTTTTTCTAAGCTAGGGAGGCAGGAGGTCTCTGTCCCATAGAGTATCACGGGTTTGATAACGGTGTTATAATGTCGGACTTTGGCTTTGATGGATAGGTTCTTTTTGTTGTAGAAGTTCTTGAGGTCGAAATACAAGCTCTCCAATTTCGCGACTTTTCCCTTAAAGCTTTCTCGGTCCGATCCGTTATTGCAGATGACTTCTCCCAGGTATCTGAATTTCGGGGTCACCTTTATCTTTCCACATACGGTGTCGACCGCCTTTTTCTTGTATTTTGAATCTGTGGTCATTAGTACTGTCTTTTTAGAGGAGATTTGTAAGCCCGTTTTCATGTGTTTTTTTTATTTAATACAAATTTCCTTTTTTTAATAATAATTTTACCAAACAGTATTGTTATATTATAAATGGCATAATTATTACCATATTATTTTGGTTACAAAATATATTTTCAGAGTCTGGTTATTATTGCTAGCAAGAAACAGTAATAAATAAAAATATATCATCATCTGTTTTGGCAGAACAGGAGTTTGGAGATTCCCTTTTTACATCAAATTCCAAATCAATGTCTGTATCTACTGCTTGTTATATCGTCTGTACTACTACAAGTGTATTAATTGAATACCTGGATTAACAGAGAAATAAAAGATTAAAATTTCTTCAAAAATATTATCTAATATTTATAAATCATAGAATGTGAATGGCTTAAATTTTTTTTATACTTTTCTTTCTTATTTTTGACATTAAATATTGATGTTTATGTTAATTGCAGGTAATGGATATATTACGTACCACAGAGCTCTATACTTCACATCTAAAAGCTGATAATTTGAGAGCTGAAGATCCTGTAACAACAAATCTTATTGCAGCCTTAGTATCGGTATGTCCTTCGATAGATTAATTCTTAATTAATAGTTAGTTATTCTAACTTAACTTAATATCATTTATTAATTTTTCCTCATAGCTGTTAGCTTGAATAGCTTTATTAGCTTCAGGCATTAAAAGTTCAACTATTTCTCAGTCATTAAAAATCAGTATAACAGCCTGGTTACTACTAAAAATTCTGCCTCTTATATATTTTTTCATCCTTAAAATAGTTTGAATTTTAATTTCTTTCAGCAGTAAATGTGAAGTTGCTAAACACAATGTCATTTCAATCTCTCAGTAAGTTATTAATTGAGAAAATATTGTTAGAATACAGTTTAACTTAAGATGAACCAAAGTATTAGGTTGTAAAATAAGTTCGTAGCATTTTTAAATATTTCAATTTAATCCTCTCTGTGTTTATAAAATCATGTTAACTTGATCAATAATGTTTATATATTATAAAAAAGAATTAGTTAAGATGCTTTTATGCATCAGTTTCAACCAAGATTCTTTATCTTTAAGTGGTATTTTGCTTGAAATACAAAATGAAAGGAAAAAATCATTTTCATCATTTAATGATTTTTTATTTTCGAAAAGGAAAATTCTTCAGCACAGATGGATAGCAAAATTTGCAGTGTGTATGGCGATGATGCCTAAGGAGAAAGTACCTTCCGCCAGTGGTTTGCTTGGTTCAGAACCAGAAACTTTGACTTGGAAGATGCAAAGCTTTCAGGTCATCCTTCAACTGTTGATGATGACCAAATTCAAGTACTGTTCACAGACAACCCTCACTCTACGACATGTGATATTATAGAAACAGTATTCTAAAAATATTTATAAGAATCTGAAGTTTTTATTGAAATCACCAGTAAAAACTGCTACCTACTTACTTATTTCACAACCCAATAATTGGTTACTAAAATATAACTCTAATCTATCACATTCAATTTGATTTTAATGCTCTTTTTCTATTCATTAAAATTATATTTTAAATGTTTAATAATGGGTGAGTACATACATACTTTAGGAAATCAGATAAAAGCAATAGTTTCATCCAACTCATAGAATAGTAACATTGTTATGATTGATCATTTTTCAGAAGTGTTGATAAAACAAAACTTGTAGTGTTTAAACAAAAAATTAAGCATTCTATGTTTGCATTATTGAGGTACAGCTCTCATAACAAAATGAAAACATAATTATTATTGTCTTTTTATGTTAAGAGACCTTTGAGTGCTTGCAAGATCTGCATCACTTCAGTTATTTTTTACAGGACCTTTGAAATAAGTATTGATCTTAAAAAAAAAAAAGAAAAGAAAGATGTATATACAATTCTATTGTACTTTGTATTATTTTAGAAACATTTACTCAGAAACAGTTGTAAACATCAGTTTTGTAGAAATGACATAGAATAAGTGTTGCCAATTCGACAAATAGTTTTATAATTTAATAAATACATAAGAAATATATGTACTGAAATATAAGACACTGCTCAGCATTTGTTAATTATTCAAACTATGTTTTTAAAGTTTTTTTTTTTTTCAATTTAGAACTTCTTATAAGTGATTTTAAATTAAAATTTACGTGACTCATTATAACTTGTAGCTGATTAATTTGATCATAATGGATTTAGATCCTTACAAATCCGAATAATTGTTTGATTAATTACCTCAATTTATTTTAAATAAATCATTAAAAATAAATTTTGATTTGGTGGGTAACTTATGGAAAATTTAACTTTAAACATTTAGGATAATAATTAGAGGGAGGGGTCTATGGTAGTTAAATAAAATTATCCTTGTCATCTAAAGAGTATATTTTCTTTCCGCTTATATTTTTATTTATTTATTTTTATTTTATTTTTATTTTTGTTTTTTTGCCTAGCGGGAAAGGTTGGCAGAATGCGGGATTTCAAGTGATTTGCAGCAGGTTTTGGTGAGACAGAATTGGCAACACTGGCTAGTTATTTCCTGAACTGGTATGTTAGAAATGTGTTGTGTTATGTAAACAATTAAGTGCTGTTTTTGAAATATTTGTGTGTATGTTTTATTTTTGGTTAATATGTGTGGTCTGGTAATGATATATGTCTTTGAATCCATTTCCAATGTGAAAATCAATACTTTATCAGCTAACTATATTATGATAAAGATAACTTTTAAAACTATACAAATTAGAGAAATACAGTTTACACTCTCTCCTTTTTCCATTCCATTCCCTTTTCCTTTTGCACATGGGGAGAAATTTTTACTTTTCTGTGAATACTAGTAGAAATTATAAGATGAATGACCCTGACACATTCAAAAATAATTTTAAGTCTATAACAGCATAAATGTCAACAAGGAGAATGTGTTTTCCAGAATCATTCACCCATATAACAATTAACAGCATAAGATAAAATTTCCCTGAATTTATAAGAGTAAACCCAGTGCCTGTTTTCCCAGTGAAGTAATGGATGCCACCGGTTCATTGATGTATAGAAGCATAGTGGAGGTGTTCATTAAAACCAGGATAAATCAGGTCTTTTTACATCCTATCCTATTGCATTGTGCCCTAGAATGAGTGGTAATTTTGTTTGCGAACTAATTAAGAGTCAGATTATCTCTAATGATTTTATAGTATGATCAAGTGAGGTCTGGTACAGCTATGAGATAGTTCCTTCAATATCTTAAATCCTCTCTTATTTTGCTGTTAATTCCCTGATGAGTGGAAGCAAGAAGTTATGAGGCCTATCCTTAAAAATCCTACATAAAATAAACTCTTATAATAATGGTTGATTGCTCTACTGCATTTGTTGAAAAATCGTGGAAAGGAATTTGAGGAAACGTCATGAAGATAATACCCTCAGTGAGGTTTTATATAGGGGTGATGCACAGCACTTATCACAAATTTGAAAAGTGCAATTAATAAAATTTTGTTTGAAAAATGGACTTACACATATTTGTTTTTTCTATATTGAACATTAGAAAGTAGGAAGAAGATCATCTCTTAGCTCCTCTTCCTTCTGATGGAGAATTGTGCAATATTTATTTCCTTTATTTTATGCCCAAAAACTTATATATGTGTGGGCACATATTTAATTAGAATAATAACTTCTTCTTATTAAATAATTATTTAACTCCTCTGAATTTTTTTAATCTTTTAGAAAAATACATTTTTGATTGCGAGAAGGGACTTTATCATGAAGGGTGATTAAGATATAATCAACATCCATTTTCCCTCTCCACTTCTAATTCTCTCAGATACACACACACAGACATACATACACACACACACACACACACACACACACACACACACACACACAATCACACACACACACAAAATCATAAATCTTAAATAAAACTTATATAAGTTTATTAAAATATTGTTTTGCTTAAAATAGCCAATATGAAAAACTTTTTACATCAACTGAAGTGAGCAGAAAATATTTGTATGCGCTCAAAAGCTAATATATCAAAATTGTGATGAATAGTCGTAAGCTTTGAAATTTTATTGAATTTTCCAAGAAATAAATCTTGAGTTTTCATTTAATATGTACAATTTTTCCAAAAGTAAATGTTTGTTAACTTCTGTATCAATTTGCTTTTTGGAAATATTTCAATCTTTACTTAGTGTCAAAGCGTAATTTTGATATAATTTTATTTTAAAAGTTTAAACTCAGCCAGAATGGGACTCAAATGGCTAGAAACATCAAAAAAGTGTGAGGAAAGGGCAGTATTAGTGAGTGCATGGCGAACATTGTTGATTCAAAAAATTTCAAGTGGGAGACTTCGTCTGGAAGACAAAGAAGGTCATGGAGGATGTTTTGCTAGCTTTAGTGAAAGAAAAGCCCAGGACATCTGTTCAAGAACTTAAAGGGTATCTCGATGTAAGCAAATCGACAGTCGATGACACCTCAAGGTAATTGGAACAGGGAAAAAACTCGAAAGTTGGGTTCCTCACTCATTTAACGACCTTCTAATAAATCAGTGTTATGATATTTATGCCTAACTTCTTTGCCAAAACAACTAAATCCATCATTGTCCACACCCGTCCTACTCTCTGGAGCTCTCGCCAACTGATTATCATTTTTTTAGACACCTAGACTACTTTTTATAAAATAAAAATTGTTTGATAAAAGAGAATTAGAAAATGGGAATTTATATATTATAAGGATTCAAAATTATATTCAGAGGATGTAGGAAAGCTACCAACAAGTTGGCATAAATGTATTGAAAGTAATGGAGACTAATTTGATTTATAAAAACTAAAATATAATTTTTTTTTTCTTTTAAAATCATTATCCTTCATTATTTCCTGGACAATGCTATAAAATCCAACTGACTTTGATTGTTTCAAATTCGTCATTTGGTTTACTGGCTCAAATAGTCTTACATAGTGGTATTTAGAAATCACTAGTTACAATACTACAGTCCCTATAGATTCTGAAATTAGGCCTACTCAGGAACTCACTGTCATCAATTTTATATTGCACAAATTTTTTCAATTGGAATTTCATACACATTTCACATCTCAGTGTCAATGTACTGTGTATATTATACTTATGTTGAAGATATTTGTATATATGCAGTATGTAGTATTTCTGTATGGATTAACTCTAGCTGACATATAATAAATAATGTTATATGTTGATTAAAACTATACTGTTGGTATTGCATTTATGCTATAGCTATTCGTATATTTGTTTGGACTATATTATACTCTGTATTAATATCGCACATTTCTTGGATTTTAATCTTATGACACTAAAACTCTTCCATAATCTTGCTGAATTTTTATTTTATTGCTTGTTTTATTGATAATTATTTATGTTAATTCTGAAAATCATTTGTAACTATTATTGAACTACACCTAATATGTAACTTTTTAAATTTTGTTTTATTATGCTCGTATCTTGAAACTTACTTGTTTTTAGTCAATATAAAATATTTGTATACCAATTATTGTTTTATTGATAATTATTTATATTAATTCTGAAATTATTTTAATTATTATTGAACTTCTCCTAATATGTGACTTTTTAAATTTTGTTTAATTCTGCTCGAATTTTAAAACTTACTTGTTTGCAATCTTTGTAAAATACTTGTTTACCAATTATTGAATCATGTTTTATTGATTCATCAACAACTAGCTTGGATATATTTTTTTTTTTATAAGTTTGATGTAATATGGTGTTAATTAAACGAATATAATTCGTTAATGTGACCATAATTTTTGAAATTTGCAATAGCAATACAACTGAAATTCATTAAATTATTTGAGTCAATCAGTATTTCTTTTTGTAACAGCAAGGGCCTCCTTCTGCTATAATGCCTAGAAGAAGTTCAAATGAATCTGCAGTATCAAAGAAGAAACAAGGGACAAAAAAACATTCACACTTGCTTCTTCCTATGTCAAGGGACCTGAAAGAAGCACTCGAGAAGTTGTCTGCATGGGATTTTGATGTTCTCTTAGTTGAAAAGCTTACAGCAGGCAAGTGAGTATACATGGGTTATTTACTTTGGCATCAGCAACTGGTTTATTTTTTATGTAAAACTATATAAACATTACTTTGGACATTAAATCGACTAGAAAAGAGTGACACAAGGTTATAAAGGAGTCAACAGACTGTTCAATTGCTCCATTTTATTCAAAATAAAATGTCAGGATTAACTTTGTAATGATGGAATTGATTTTTTTTAAACAATGAGTTTAAAATTGTCAGGTTCAGTATGGTTTAACTGTGCATGTGAATTGTTTTTTCTGTATGTGTTTCATCTGCATCAGGTCTTCGTTTTAGCAATTAAATGGAATCATATGGATTTCTGAGGGATTACGATAGAGTATTATGATTCAGCTGTTTTGCTGTGCTTAATCATGATGCCTGCATTAACAAACCATTAAACAGTTAGTTTTTATCAGTGATTTTAGAAAATAAAGGCTTCAGTTTGAAAATAGAAAAATATCAATATTATTTATTTATACTTCAGTGATATGACGTTATTTTACTCGAATTATTTTTCTTCATTTTTTAAAAAATGAAAATACATGCTGAATTTTCAACTCTCAATTGATTTTTAATAATCATGAATGCTTATACTGACATTTCAGGGCAATGTTTTCGATCTTCTTCTTCCAGTGGTGCGATAGGCCGCGTAGGCCCTGGGCCTCGTGGTGTAATCTCCTGGGAGATTACACTCACGTTTCTCGATGCATTTTGTAGTGTACGGTCATCCATCACTCCCTATGCCGAATTTTGTGAATGGCCACCATTTGGCTGACGGGTCTCACATACCCAGGGGAGAGGCTGTGAGTGAATCCCCATTTAATTACATCCTTATAAAAGTCTGGCATTTGAACCCACAACCTTTAGCATGAGAGACTAGCGCACCAGCCACTCAGCCACGGGCTCCCTAAGTTCTCGATTTTCATAACTTCATATTTGAAGGAATTATTATCAATCCCTAAATTTTTTTTTCTTGAAAAGATACTTTAATAAGAAGAAAAGGAGGAGCCTAGAGACTGGGAAAGTTGCCTGAAATCACCGTATTGTATGGTAAATACTACTAATAGAAGGTAAGTATGGGATCTCCTCTGAGTCAGGACACCTGGAATCTATAGCATAACATGCTCTTGTTGGAATGAGTAAGTTTGACAAATGGGATGCACTGTTTCCACAAGACTTAAAGAAGATATCAGAAGTGTAATGAAGATGAATAGGACAGTTGCAGAACTTTTTGAGACCACATATCACACTCTAGAGTTTGACAAAACAACATAAAGACATTAAACATTTACAAAGAAAGTATGGTTACCAGTCAAGCAAATTATGGCTCCCTCATACTGCCTATAAAAAAAGAAACCTTAAGAACAAATACGAAATACAACATTCAGCCAACTAGAATTGAGGAGTATTGTGGTGTCGTCACATGACAATCATATTCACGGAAAATGAATCTCTGCCCACATAATTAGGTTCGACCAGATATAAAGACCAAAACATAAAGCAATTGCCTCATTCTTACATAAAACTCTGCAGAAACTGGTGGTTTGTCTGGTGAAACTTTGGTGAAAAAATTGAAGACATAGTCGAAACCAGAAAATGGCTATGAAGACAGCAAGGAAACAGTCCATGCAATCCTTAAGGAATAATTCCGTACTTCTGTAATCATTCTTAGTACCTTAATTTGAAGCAAGAATTCTGTTTAAAAATGTAGATTTAATTTTAATAAAAGGAAAAATATCAGATGTAAGAATTAATAATAATTTCTTCAAATATCAAGTTCTGAAGATGGGATTCAATGCACCAAAACCTCAGCACCATGAATTGTTTATAATTAGTGAAAATAAATTGGGAGTAAAATTTGGCTGTTCTTCTTAAATTTCAATTTAAACATGTTATACCCTATTTTAATAAAATCAGATATATTATAATTTATGCACATACATATATTGTAAATATTAACTCAATATAATTGGCTTTCAAGTAATCATCTGTTTTATTATAATTTTTTTTTTTTTTTTTTAACATCATTTATTGAAATTTACAGCTGTACTTCAAGGTACAACAAGTAAATGTGACAAAAGTTAAATGGCGTGAAACAAACTTGAAGAAGAACTACCCAATGGCAGCACTCCTGTTATTATAATTTATTTTGTGGTTATGAATAATAAATTTTAAGGGGGCCCATGGCTGTGTCGAGTGGTCTAGCCTAATTTGCAAAAGGTTGTGAGTTTCAGGTCAAAGTCGCAGGACTTTTTCAAGCATATAATTAAATGGGGATTCACTCACAATCTCCCCCGTGTATGTGAGACCCGTCAGCCAACTGGTGGCCATTCATAAAAATAGATGTATGGAGGGATATGGTCTCTATAACATATCATTAAGAATCACGGTGTGGAATCTTAGGAAACCACACCTAATGGCCAAGGGACTCCACTGCCTGTTGCGCTAACCAAAAAAAAAATTATAAATTTAATGCTACTGTGCAATAATATAAAATTAAAGCTGCAATAATATAAAACAAGTATGACGGTACAAATACAGTAATACTTAAATCATGCAATCATTCTATATTTAAAAAAAAAATTATTTTCTTATACGGCCAGAGACGTTAATATGGTGTAACCTATCTTTATTTAGAATATTATGAAGCGATTTTACAGAACAATAATCAAACAAAATCTTATCAAGCAGTAATATGCATATATCTTGTTCTTATAAATGGGATAATTCAATGAATTTACTTTTACTAATTTGTGCTTTTGACAATAAAAACATACCACTATCTCAATTCTTCAAAAGTTATTTCATTTTAGACCTTTATTATACATTGGAATGAAAATATTTGGGAACTTTAATGTGCACAAAACACTTGGCATTGACGATAGAACAACATTTGGATGGCTCAGCACCATGGAGAAACATTACAAGCCAACTAATACATATCATAATTCAAGTCATGCTGCTGATGTCCTACAAGTGACTGGATGCTTTCTCAATCGTTTACGTGTAAAAAATTTGCTTGATCCCTTGGATGAAGCTTGTTGTTTAATAGCTGCTGCTGCACATGACCTTGGACATCCAGGAAAGTCAAGGTATAATCTTAAATTTGATGTTAATATATTCTGTTAACACAGCATACTTTGCAAACATATAGATTTAATATAGGTAATTATGATTTTGAATAATTAGCCATCATGTAAACATAAAGAATGTAACATATTTCTCCGCTCTATTCTTTCACCTATATTTAAAACTTTATGCCCTATTTACATTGATAAAAACTCATCAATCTATCCTAGCATGGTTTTTCAATTTGTCTACTTCCTCGCTATCATCTTTTCCCTTATTTTTCGCCACATCATTAAGATTGTCTTATGAATTGGTGACCCTCTATAAAGATAAATATGATCTGCCCATGTCTCCATACCAGTTTCTCTTTAACTCTAGATATTTATCTTTAATTATAAATTAATTTCATATTAATAAATAAAATTATTCTGATATAATAAATTTCAATAGGAAATCAGGTTTAAAAAATCACATTAAATATAAATAAATTATTGAAACTTCAATCAACACAATTATATTATTCCAAAGCAAAAATATAGCCAACCCACGAAGAAAGAAAAACTATTTTTCTTTCATTTCATATTATTATTCAAAATTAAAATTTTAATATTTATTTGGTTTATTTAACTATAAAGCCAAATAAAAAAGTACTTTTTATTTATTATAGCTTATCCAATGACTAGCATTGTATTTGAATTATCATTTCTTGTATTTCTTTAATTTAATAAATATTAATCTTATAGTATTTTTTTTTAAATCAGTTTTTTTATAGTCAGATGATAGTTAACTGAATAAGTTTTATTTTAAGTTTGTAATTCATAATGTAATGTAGTTATTAGTTCCCTAAAAATTTGAATTTTGGTTTAACTTTCATACTAATGAATTTACTGTGAAAATTAAAAAGAACCGATTAATTAATATTTTTTAGTAATAAAAAGAGCAAAACTCTGATATATAGAATCTTCTATTTGCATCTCAATAATCTGAACTAGAATTATTCAATTTCAGTGCCTTTCTAACCAATTCTGGTGATGAATTAGCAATACTCTACAATGATGTTAGCATCCTAGAACAACATCATGCTGCCCTAACGTTTAAACTAACTCTTCGGGATGAAAAAATCAATATATTCAAAGGTATACATACATATATAAAACATTTTTATATATTTATATTACAAACTAATAATATTAAATTATGAACAATAATCACATGTAGAAAAATACTTAAAATTGTCTATCATGCTTATTTTTGATATATAAACCATTTAAATTATTATACCATCATTCATATTAATACATTGGCTAAATTTCTTTGAATTTCCAGCTTTAGATCGTAAAACATATACATCAGCTAGGGCTTGCATTATTGACATGATTTTGGCTACAGACATGTTCAAGCATTTTGAACATTATACGAAATTCGTAACAGTATTTAATAAACCTGCAGAAGAAACAACTGGTGCGGAAACAAAGGTATAGAAAATGTTAACTGGTGATATAGAAAATATTATATCACTTTACTAATTGATAAGAGGAAAATATTAAGTTGTAGAAATTGAGACAATCAGTGTATTTAATGACTTTTTTTTTTTTTTTAAGACAAGACAGGGGATAGTATCATGATAGTTCACAGTAACTGATTGTGTTTTAGGAGTAAGTGTGTAATTATTAATTATAAATCCATAAATAAATGAACAATTTGTGGCTCACATCATTAAAGTAGTCTTAACTATCTAGGCATGATATTCAAAGTAATTCATAAGATGATGGAAGAATAGTTGACCGTAGAATCAATTGTAGGAGGATTTAGTTGGGGGTGCAATCATTGAAGAGACCAATTATATAAGGATATTTATTTCATTTGATGCTGACATTTTGGTCCAAATTTTAGCCCCAACGAAGACCTAAAATTTCAACCCCCAATAAAATAAGTTTTCTTATTTAAATATGATCTTAATGACCACACTCCTGACCAATGTTTCATATAATTTATGAGATATCTATCTATCTGTCTCCATGGCACTACAACCCTGGACAGGTGGGTCTTTTCCTCCCCAATGAGCTACCGCCAATCGGCCCACTTCTGTGCTGCCACTCTCCACTTTCCGATCCATAGCAGGCTCCATGCATCCACTGCCACTCCATTAACCCATCCCGTCCTTGGCCTACCAGTTCGTCGGGCACTTTGAAAGGGGGTTTCCAATGCTTTGGGGCAGTTCTTTCTCTTGCATCCTTACAACATGGCCAGTCCCACTAAGCCTTCCCATTTTTATTAAATATAAGAAAAGTAAAATTTCCTCCAAATTTTACTGTCTCTCTGTGCAATCATTAATATTTTATCTGCCAATTTCAATCACCGTTATTATAGCCTCTTACATTAAATGTTCAATTGAATTAACATTGATGGATATTGAATTATAAATAGTTGAGCTAACCATATAAATGTTATAAAGATGAAATCATTTAGGTGGGAGTCAAAAAATGTTTTCTGAAAGGGTGCAAACTATGACAAACTGATGTTTCATCAACCATCACATGTGAAGATTGAACTCTCATTATTAATCATTCCATTCCACATCTTCAAGATATGTGGATACTTAGATGAAGATTTGCTACAAGAGTCAACATATTAGTTTGGAATAAATAATTGATACTATTTTGAATATCATTTCTTGACTCTCACCCAAACAATCTTATCCTTCATAAAAAAATTGAATTGAAAACAGATTTTATTTGTCTGAAAAAAAAAAAAAAATGTAAAACTTAATTTTACCATTACCTTTGTATACTATAATTAAATTACATTACCCACATATGTAAGATTATAGATTATAATCTCTAGAATTATTGATATATAGTCATGGAAGCCTTGAGGAGTATATAAGTATATTGTTTGTTTTGTTCAGTTTTAGGGCGTAAAACAACAAGGTCATCAACACCCGAAATATATATATATATATATATATATATATATATATATATATATATATATATATATATGTGTGTGTGTGTGTGGTGTGTGTGTGTGTGTGTGTGTGTGTGTGTGTGTATGTGTGTACATATATACATACTTAGATACTCCTCAAGGCTTCCAAGGACTATATCATTGCTGGCTTGTTCAGGGTTACATGAGAAAATCTTTCATTCTCTTATAGAACCCTGAAGAAGCTAGCAGCTTCTCTGGTGAAAGGTTGGTGAAGAAATTGAAGACACGGTCAAAACCAGAAAATGACAATGAAGAAAGCAATAAATATAACCTTGCAAATATAAATATATTTATGAACTCACACTGCTCTAGACCTATAAGGGAAATGATAATGATGACATAATCTTTTAAAAGGATACATTATATCCCTTAACTGACCTGACAGATTCTGATTGTTTCAATTTATATTTGATGCAAAATGTTTTCATAAATTTCCTTGACACATGCTAACTTAACTGCATATGCACAATCATATGTTTATCAAAATATAACTGATATTATTGATCTGTACTATATCAAAGTTGAAACTACTATAATGTATTTAACTAATTTATTGATATTTAGCAAGTGGAAAAGCAAGATAAAGATCCTGATAATGAAAATGGAATAAATCCAGAAGATTTAATGCTTATTAAACGAATGCTAATAAAATGTGCTGATGTATCTAATCCAACAAGACCTTTACACTTATGCAAACAGTGGGCCAAGCGAATAGCAGAAGAGTATTTTGCACAGGTAGGCTAAGAAAAAAATTGTGTTTGTTCAAATTGTAAGTTTAGGCTTTTAAATAATCTCTTGTGACAATGTTTTCTTCTTTATGTACCAAGCCTAATGTAATACAGATGACTACACAACATCAAATAGTGGGAACTATAACCAATAAATATTATAAAGGAAAAATTTAAGGAATAAACAACACCTTACAGATCAATTTAAAAGTAGATGACAAAATGGAACAATACATTGGATTAAAGACAAGTGACAACAGCCTTTTTGGGCTGTTTTGTTTTATTAAATAGATATAATCCTTCATAGAATTTAAATAACATTATTAAATGATTTATAAAATTCATTTATAAAAGAAAGAAAACCCTAATAATTTTTTTAAAAGAATTAATATCTTAAATATTTGTGAGACTAGCCAGTTTTGCAGTTTTAGATTTCATGGTCACTTTTGCAGCTATGGATGCAACATGATCCTCCCAATTATTTTTATTGTAAATTTATGATAAGGGAGGGGGATTAGACTTGATTGATTTTTTGTCAAGTCTATTTAGCTATAAATAATAAAGTTATAATCTATAGCAGATTTATTAATTTTTTTTTTCTCAAAAAATCCAACTGCATCAATTTTGGAATACTCTACATTCATTAAAAAAATACTGAACCTTAAACATGTATTGATGATTATTCTTTTTTAGACAGATGAAGAAAAGGCAAGAAACCTTCCTGTAGTAATGCCATTATTTGATCGAAGTACCTGCTCAATTCCAGTTTCCCAGATGGGATTTATGGATTACATTGTTAACAACATGTTTGAAGAATGGGACTGTAAGTTAAATTGTTTCTTTAAAGTATTTTTTGACTCATCAATACATACTGTCTTCTAGCATATTTTCCTTGACTTCAATTATAGTTTTGTGGTTTACCATAGAATTTGGTAAATTAGAAGCTATGTATAGAAGATTGAATTGGTTCAAAAATTTATTGGAATGAATTGGTTCTACAATTTATTTTCAGAACCCCTGCAGATACTCATATTTCATGATGCTACATGGTTTTTGAACTTTTCCTAGCCTTTCTACTTTGTTTTTTTTATATTCATTGAATCATCCAATCTTACTGCTCTCATAGTGTAATGTTTGAATTAAAAAAAAAAAAAAATATATATATATATATATATATATATATATATATAGATAGATAGATAGATAAAATAAGATGGATTAATAAATGAAACATTAAATGATTTAACTTTGATGTATGAGTTTACCTTTAGTGCATTAAGGATTCATTTTCATTAGCAAAGAAGATGACCTACTATCAGCAATAATTAATTATTTATAACAGGAAATCAGCCTTCAACAGTTTTGTTAGCAATCACCACTGTTCAATATATTTCTTTCTGTTATAGTAAATTTAATAGTAATTAACCTTTTAATATTGGAAAACTGGTCTTTTTTATAAGGTTGAATTGATGAAGGTCAAATTTTTAGATTTTTAATATACTTTATCAAGTATCAAATATTAAAAAATACGCATGGGATATGAATACTAATGATATAACCATCTTGAGTTTTACGAAAAAAAATATTAGTTTAATTGTAGTTTTAAAATCACTGAATGCTTGAATTATAGTTGTAATTTTATGCATGTCCAATTTAAGAATTAATCATTACAATATTTATATAGAGATAACTTAGTTGAGGATGCAGTCAAATTAACACACAATTAAGTAGAAACTTAATTTAACTTAATAATTTTACTTTGACTGCACACTCAACTAACTTCTCTAAATACATACAGTCAACCATTCTTACTTCACAATATTCATATATTAATGTTTTTTATTGATAACTTCATAGCGTTTTAATTTATTTATTATTGAAGGATCATCTTACAACTTCAAGTTTATTTATTTTCATCTCTCCTTTATTTTTTTTTTATTTTAGCTTTTATTGAAATGCCTGAAATGTTATATCACTTAAGAAAAAACTATGATTACTGGAAAGAGCTGCATGATAAAGGTCTAACAGGAACTGAAGACCCAGAGAAACTTCCCAAAAATATTAAACTGGAAAAAGTGGCAACAAAGGAGCTTTCTATTAAAGAAGATATATATCAACTTAAAGAAAAAAAGATTAATAATAATTAGCTAACAAACCATAATAAGTGTTTATAAATGTTTAATCATTAGATGTTAAATTTAGAAAATGTGTATATGTGTGTTTAAAATAAGCTCACCCTAAACTTAAATTAGACTGAGTGTACCCTGTGTTAATTCAAAAAAAAAAATTTTAAATAGAGTTGTGTTTGCAGTAGGATTTAAAAAATATATTGTTTTCTATTTTTTTAAAATGTGTAAGTATTTCATTTATTTATAAAGATCCTTTAATTCCTGTTACACTTTTAATGTATAATTTTATAATTGTTGTCAGTATTATTTATTATTAATTAAAATCAGATCTAAATATTTTCTGTGCTTATTTAAGAGTGAAATGCTATTATTTACTTTTTTATTTGCAAAAAAATTGTTAGTTTGATAGTGGGGGGGGAGGCAGAGGGAAAACATTTAACTGATAAAATCATCTTCATTATGAATTGGTCCAGTACAGCTTTATTATGTCAGAAATAAGCACATTTGGGCACTGCCCCATTCCCCCTAGTGTTGACACTGACAAGTCCATTAGCCGTAATCCCACAGACATAACATAAATATGAAGTTCATGTGATTATATAATCCATCATTAGGAACTTTAAATAATGTTTATATTAAAATTTCTTAACCGTGCCTATCTCATCATACAAAATCTGAGTGTAGAATTACTCCTTTACTATACTCGTATAAATGTTTAGGAAATAGGAGGGTAGTTACTATTAGCTAGTTTCGGATTGTTACTTATAAACCTCACTTGCATTAAAAATCAAGTTACACCATTCTATGATTGTAGACGTAAAGAATCTTGATCCTGTATAGACCATTATCCTTGGATTCCACCCTATCCTACTAAAGAAGAAGTACTTAGTGGTGCTAAATAAAAGGATCTGAAAAAAGAAAGAGGTTGCTTTAAGGTATGGCTATAAGCTACAAGCTATTATTTAACCTAATCAATAGTTATTCACATTAGCAGTATTTATCTAGGTTACAAACAAAAATGGAAATATTTTGAAAAAATAATCTGTCCACTTACAATTTATGAAATGAAAAATATATAATATTCAACATTAAATGAAAAATATAAAAGAAAAATAGAGGGGAACACAAATACTGAATTATGATTATATCTGCTTGTTTATTCCATTTATTTACCTGAATGGTCTACATTGGAATACATTAAATCAACCATTTAGTTGCAGATGTTACTGTCATCATAGATAATGTTATGTAGGTGGTTTAAAAAAAAAAAAATAGATATACAACCAGAGTTATGAGCCTTGGGGATTTTAAGCCAGCCACCCTAAACATCAGAAACAGACTTGCAGTTATAGATTTTTGTGGCATTTCTTCCACAAAACCCTCCTTTAGAATTCACATCCTCTCTTAGCTGTTGGTCTTCTATGATCTATCAGGTGTTAGGTCAAAGGTCTCTACCATTACTTTACCCAGGATTTTCCTGGCCAGACAAGTCATTCATTATTAATGATAATGATGAAAAAAATCTTCAGTCATTATAAAAGAAAGATAAAGCATACTTTTTTTCGCATATTTAAGAAAGCACAGAAAATGTGACGTTTCTTATTTGTTACAAAAATGTTGGATATGGAAAATTATTAACATTCAGTCAAGTTTAGATTTATTCACTCTTCAATAACCACATTAAATAAATAAAAAATAAAAAAAAAATATATATATATATATATATATATACAAATTATGATATTAAAAAGTTATACAGAAAATCTATTACTAGTTTATAAGTTAGTTAGTATTTTGAACATACTTATTATTGATCTCATTCTTGTTTTGTTTTTAATTTAATTTAATAATTATTTATATAGAACATAATACTTTTAAAGTCTATGTAAGATTAATGTCTTAAGCATTGTGTGTAGAATGTATATCATAAAAGGAAAATATATTTCCTAATCTTTTGATGTCATCAATGACATATATTATATTAATCCAGAAATAATTGTACACGGAAAAATAATTTAAAATTGTCTGTAAGGATAATTATTAATTTAAGTAAATCTCCTAGTTGTTAGATCTTAATGTTTCAAATATGTTAAACATAAGGTAATTTATTTCCTTGATTCAGACAAATTTCTTACTAATTTGATAATGTATCAATTATAATTTTTTTACAACCCTTATTTATCTAAAATTAAAAAAAAAAAATAAATGACATTAGTATTTAGACTCATATTTATGGGCCGACCTAAAGAAAAAGAATCCTTAATAGAAAATTTGAGGTTATGGGTTAAAAGTTTACTGTGAAAAAACTAAAAATTGTTTAAGAAGAGTAACTTTTTTAAAATTTAATATGTATTAAGTACATAAAATAAGTACCAATATAATTTAATTATTACAAACTAAGATATTAGGATAAGCAACTTATCTCATATAATAATCTGTTTGAAATCTAAGTAAATCATGTTGTAGCAGTTGTCAACTTATTTTCCTTTGATTAATACTTAATTTTAACGAGCTTTAAGGTAAAATGCGATGCTGTTAATTTCAATTATGCCATGCCTGTGCCTCTGGGGTCATAAATATGTTTGCATGTATTTATATTTATGAATTATAATTATATATATATATATATATATATATATATATATATATATATATATATATATATATATATATATATTTATGGATTAGCAGCTAAAGAGGGTATTTGTTTTCCCTTTAACTTGACCATTATATATCTCAGTTTATGAGATTATTTACCTTAAAAATATTGAATTGATGCATAAACACTAAAGTGAGGATATTAGGGTTTCTTTGGTAGAAAACATCTGTTTGAGACCAAATTCCTTATTAGTGTTCTTTGTATCATTTCATGTTCTATTATGAAGTTGACACTCGACCATTATGATAAATTTTTGAAAGTGTAAGTTTGTCCAATACTCATTGTGTGATGTATAATGTCAATATATACTCTGTATTTATTTTTGGTTGTGTAGTATGTGTAATAAGTAGATTAGATTATTTTAAAAATGCAGTTAAAATAACATTCCCCTTTTCTTCTTTTCTATGCACTGAATAAGTAAAACAGTACCTTAAAATGAAATATCAGAATTAAAGGGGTACAATTGATCCAAAACCACTAAATACTCTACTCCTTTATTCCCATATATATTTGTAAGTATCTCAATCCATTTTAATCTATCTGATTTCATAGGTACCAAAAAAATAGGCAATATTATTTTCTCAGTCAGAGGGTCAGTTTTAATTATGTCAGCCTTTAAATGCATTATAATCATGTAGCCTGTGTACATGGATATATGTTATGGATGCTTCATCAGGTACTCAAAATATTTTCTTTTTTCACATTTCCTTTAAAGTTACTTTTTAATTGAGAGCGTTGAGTTCCAAAAGGTACTAAAGGACATTTTTTTACAAAATTGATATTTTAACATATCTTTATTTTCATCATTTAGTTTTATTAAAATCTTCTATTTGATTTTATATGATGAACACTCAAGTCCTTTAAAAACATGATTTAGAAATGTTATTAATTTCTTAACATGTTAATTACACATTTAGTTTCATTCCTGATCACACTAAAACATTTCATTCCATACCTTTAAAGTAGTGTTATTAATACAATAAAATAATAATTCTAGATTTCAATGCAAAAAGAGTCAAATAAGTTGGTTTAATAATATAGTAATGAGTGATTTTCGTGCCTCCTGTAAAATTTCCCCGAACGGATATAGTATCTTTTGGAAATCAACGTCTTGATTGTATCATAGAACTGTTGATAGAACAGGGTGGATGAGCAGTTCAACACAATTGATAAAACATACAAGCATACAAATCAAATGTTTAAACTCTCCTGGGATTAATTAAAAATAAAACAGGCAATGTAAGAACCACCAAGCAATGTACCAGAAGGTGACATAAACTTCATGGTTGGAGACATATTAAACATGTAATAAAAAATGTTATCTTGACTGCCCTCTAGCTCCAAATAAATCATGAAAGAAAAAATAAATTTTTTACATATAACTTCTCTAGCTCAGAGCAGTGAAAGCCAACATGTAAACGACCTAAGGATCCAAGCCATATCACCTTTCAAAGTAAAAGGTTTGAGAAACATAAAATTATGGTCACAAATTATAGACGATCGATAGTTTTCTCAGGTCCTTAAAAAAATATGACTCGTAGCTTATTTTAATTTTCAAAAAAATATAATTTCTGATACACGGTAGTGTGAACCACACTAGGAACTTAGACTTATGTATTAAATTGTGACTGCTGCCCTTTTAATTTTGATTTTACACCCTTAAAAGGCTACAAATACATTTTTTTTATTTATCTGTAATTATTTATCTTTAAATCTACATATTTAAGTAAATGTATCATGGAGAAATAGGACTTGAAAAAGTCTTAATACCAATTAAAAGAGATCAAAGGCACTACTAATTTTAATCCACTGGGTAAGGAAAGACTAAGCTACCCGAACAATTAGGCCAATATAATTAGTGTCTAAAACCTGTGAAAAGTTGCTGCTCTCACGAGTAGTATCTAGCACCTATTAACTAACTTGCCCCCTTTTAAAATTAAGGCTGCAATACACAATGAGAGAAGAGGTAGGTGAAAATTTGTGAGAGTCAGGTATTGAGAGAGTTCACTAAAGAAGTAGGATGAGGAAGGCATATTTAAATAAAATTAATTTGAATAATAACATCAAATATTAATTTTTAAAAAATCCTCTGTCCTCACTACATACGCCGATGACACGTGTGTGTTATCTGTAAACAATGACCCAACTATTGCTTCCCAAACCCTTCAGTCTCACATTTTTTCCATTGAAGAATGGTGTCAAAAGTGGAGGATCAAAATAAATCCTACTAAATCCCACCTAATTACCTTTACCCTGCGCCGCAAACCTATGTCTGCCTGTCCCACTATATCTTTTGGCAATATTCCACTCACCTCAGTTGAACAGATCCGATACCTTAGACTGCATTTTGACAGACGACTTACTTGGAATCCTCACACTAGACTGAAATGACAAGAAACAGCTCGCAGATATCGCTTATTACAACATTTACTAGACAAAAGTTCAAAACTTCCCACCTACTACAAAAAACTAATTTATATTACCATACTTAGGCCTGTTTGGACATATGGAATTGAACTATGGGGATCCACCAAGCCATCAAATTCCTCTCGCATCCAATCCTTGCAATCCAAAATCCTCCGAAAGATCCTAAATGCCCCTTACTTTGTCACCAATAAAATAATCCACCAAGACCTGAATATCCCATTAGGTGCAGACTTAGCCCGAATTAGATATACTTCCTTTCACTCCAAATTACCAGTCCACCCAAACCCACTTGTCCGCAATCTCTCATCTCTTTCTATTCCTGATCATCCTCCGAGGCGGCTGAAACGACGATGGCCTCGAGACCTCCTTGTCTGAAAAACCTTTGAAGAGCTACCACTGGATAGATTCTTCTCACGCCTATCATGTCCATATCTCACTGTACACATTTACTTGATGTATTTTTTGTGTTAATACAGTTGTAAATATCTCTATAATAAATAATAAAAAAAAATCCTATGATATTAACTATTATTTAAAAAAATAAATAAATGATAATGTTATATCAAAATATACAAGTGTAACATACACATCACGAAAATATTGTTTTCATAATGCAGACACTGCATTCTAAAAAATTAAACATTATTTATAATGAAAGTTTAATAGAAAAGATGGTAATTGAATATTTATACATTGAAAGTATGTGAGAGTGTATAATAATTCACCATCACCAAATCTCACCTACCTGTTCTCTCACAGTGTAGCACAGCCATAAAAAGGGAGCAAGCTTGGAGTACCTAGTTCCCAAAAAAGGCGCTAGATACGCGAGTGACAATTTTTCAAAGCTCTTAGATACTATTATATTATAAAGGTTAAATTGATCCATTGGGGTCCTTGAGCTTTTCTCACCAAAATACACTTAATCATGAAGTAAAAACTAGAGCGTTTAGCAACCCAGCTTTGTGTAAAGGAATTGACTCCAAATCGGATCATAAAATTTATATTAAATGTAAATCAGGAGCCATCCAAAAGTAAAAAGGTACAACACACTGTCAACAGTCTTAAAGTCATATATATTTAATGTGCACATATATAGGCCTATAACTTTAAAAAATAAAATAAAAAAACGGGAATAGAACTGGATTTAACAATTAATGTCTGAATAACCTTCCTAATCAATGTCATTATTTTTTTTCAACCCAGGGAATCGGTCATAACTGATCTGGATATATTTTGGAACTACTAATATACTTTCATCAATTGGCAAATGACACCCCACTGGATTTTGGCCTACTCAAGGATCATCTAGCAGTTTAATTAGTGAAGTGCAACTGTCTTTTAAATCTGAACTCAGAGCAGGGTCCTCAAACTATTAACATCATACGCTCATTAGAACTTCAAGCAGCTTCTCAGTTGGATCCATACTTGTCTTTATGAAGAATACTACATGGGCATATCCCATGTAGTCTACAGTGCTTGGCAAATTCATTCAAAATAATTTTTGTTAAGCAAGCAGTAACCAGAGTATATTAATTAAGGAGTGACTGTTTTAACTTTCACCTCTAAGAATGTTTCTTATAAAAATTAGGAAGGTTCACCTTTTTCCAAAAAAAAAGTATTACATGCCAAAAGGCAATGATAATCAGAGCCAAAAGTTTTTCATTTATAGCAAAGTAAAACTGGTAAGTTTGGCAATGGTGGCTGCATTAAATCGGTTAAGATTAAAAAAAATACTGAAACAATACTTCAAAACAGCTAACAATAAACATCCAATATCAATCAATAATTTACCAAGTTAATTGAATATTTGTAAGGATGTAGATTCCAAAAATGATTTAAATAAGTATAAATGCTCTCATCTTAAACATCGTCTAGCAAAGCAGTCACTTTAACTACATGCTGAATAAATATTCTAGAGAAAATGGATCAAAGGAAAAATTAAATTAAGATGTTAAAAATATCTTGTTTATAATTTTCTCATTTATAATACATACATAAAAATGTAACAAACATGTACTTATAAAATATGTCATTTAACATTAAACACCCACCTAATGAATTATTATACCAATATATTTAAGGAAGAAATGTTTATGTGTGTGTGTGTGTGTGTGTGTGTGTGTATATGTATATATATATATATATATATATATATATATATATATATATATATATATATACCACACACCCCACACCACACGTTTAATAGGTATGTAGAAATAAAAACAAATAAACCAACAGCTCATAATTATAAGTGTTAGACAAAAAATCACTTACATTTTTTTCCTTTCCAATTGATTAAAAAATTAAAATTGAGGGAAATCCCCAAAACAGTAATTAATAATTGTTATTCATTTAAAGGAATATATATTAATAAAGTATTATTTAATTTTTTTTTTTTTTATGTAGGCATAACATAATTAATTTGAAAATTTAATTACTATTGAATAACTTTCTGTAAACCGAAATATCAAATAAAACATGTTCAAGAAGGATTTTATTGAATAAAATTAAACTATATATCACTGTTGATGGATATAGTAAAGAGTATGACATTATAGATTTTAACATAAATGCAATCTATAGATACAATACTAATGTGATATACAAGCCAAAATTCTTAAGAGTTTTGTAATAAAATATGTTCATTGGCCAAATTCAAAATTTAAAAAACAGAACTATTTATTGACTTTGGTTGATTAAATTAGAAATATATTAAATAACCTGACAAAATTCTTAAATTATATGTTTCAAATTTGACAATATAGTATAAAAATGTAAGTTTAGATTGTGCATACACATCTATACATCAATATACACACATATACATGCATAAAATTTAGATTACATAAAAGTGTTCATTTGCTTTTGTAACTCGCTTTGACCCTGATAGAAATACTTTACTTTAACCTTTATACAATACAATTATTTAAATACTTTATAGTTATTACTATTTATGAATCATGTCTTAAACTCTAAATATACAGTAACAGTTCCATTATGGATATAAACAAACAACAAAGACTAGACCATACTTAATTTTAAAACTTTCAGTACTACATACGAATAGCAAAGTTTAAGTTCATATTAACACTTATAAACTAAAAATAGTCAAATAAATTAATTAAATTTCAGTGCAGTTATGACTTCTATAGTAAAATCTTATATAATAAACTACAGCAAATATAATGCCTTTTATAGATTGTCATCATCCTAATGAGGTCATTTTATGGAAGCTCAATTATTTGACAATTATAGCATATTATTGGTATTTTTAACAAATTGGTAACACAACAAAATCATTTCAATTATTCAGGATATTTCTTTTAAATTTAAGAAAACATGGTTATTTCCATTTTTTAAAAAGTTCCCACTAAAAAAGATATGTTAAATATATGATAAAATAGGTCTCCTATCTTTTAAAACACATATACAAAATATCATGACATAAAATTTATTTTCCTGTACTGCTACAACTATTTAAAAACTACTAAATTAGATTTATATTTTTTTAAATGACTCTTTTTCATAAAACAAAATAAATATTTATTTATTTTTAAACTTGTTGATAAATGTAATTTTTATAATTTATTAGGCAATTTACAGAGATTATGATATGTTTTAAACAGAAAAGCAAAGTTATTGAATCATTAATTTATATATATATATATATATATATATATATATATATATATATATATATATATATATATATATATATATATATATATATAAAGATATGTTATTAAATTGATTTAAATTAAACAAATTCATAAATTCATTCCACATTTAACAGATTAATAACTGAATGCTAAAGTTTAAGATGAATCAAATAATCCAGTTAATTCATTATTCCTTCACTTTAAGAGTATATTAAGTTAGTGTGTTATTGAATCATGAATAAAAGGTATAAATTTAAATAGTTATGTTTATATATTTTTCCAACCAACTATATTTTGGAAAATAGTTATAAAAGAAACTTGCTTATTAATTAATTCTTAAACAAATTCTTAATTTTATGAATAAAACTAACTTATATTAAGGGGAAGGTATAACATAATGGAGGGAATAAGCCAAACATTTTTAAAAATAAAGTAAAAATTTTATAAATTATTATTTTCTTAGTACTTATAAAAAAAAAAAAAATTCTTTATTTATGACTTTTCAACAGAATACAAGAATTGAAATGCAATGAAAGGCCACAGGGAAGTACAACTATTCAAGTCTTGATAAATGACCAATGATCATTATAAGATGAGAAATTAAAATTTGTAAAGAATCTAAATGAAAATTTGACAAAAAAAAAAAAAAAAAAAAAAAAAAGAAAAGAAAAGATAGGTGTTACATTGCTCAATCTTTAAAGTTGGTTCCATTAAACGAGTTTAATGTCTGGAAGCTGGTTGGCAAGACGACATTAATGTCAAGCTACAGTTTTTTGGAGGGCTTTATAATACCAATGCCTACAAGAACAAGCTATGACTTATATATGTATAACATTACTAAAACAAAAATGGGCTTTTTATTTTCAGAGCATTAATTGCCATGCTATTTTTCTCAATAAATATTAATCCTAAAAGAAATTCTACTTCCTTATTCGATGCTCCTTTCAGAATATTATTAGTTAACATGGTATTAATAGAGCAATCATTTAATACCATCAACATCAAAGGAATATTTTTCCAAATTTAATCAGTTCAACTCAATACCTGTCCTGTTTAATGACTTTAGCTGAACAAAGGCATGCTTAATCAATCGTATAATTATTTCAAACAGGTTTAAGAAAAAAATGTTTAAAAAAAAATGTGTGTATGTTCTATATATAAATATATATTATATAATATATAATAGATATTGTATTCTCTTGTTAGACTTAGCATTATAAAGCAGTCAAATAAATTTTAGCTTATTATTAATCAGTCGATTATTTGCATATCCGCTCTTGGATTATTTAGGCAAATTTAATTTAAAAAGTTGTTCTTACTTAGAGTTTTAGAATATATATAGGGGACCCAGGTTCTTCATATAGTGCCATTGGAGTTAACCTATAAAGCAATGAAAAATCCATGGCCAGCATTTTAAAGTAAATAATCTCCTCTTACTTATACCAAAAAAAGTTATACATCATAAAAAGCAACCAACAATAGCTAATAATAAGAAAGCCATAACCCATCAAATTTCGGATAGAAAATTGAATTTATAGAAATAAATGAAGATATTTATTGGAACAATAATTAAGTAAGCATAAAAGGTAATAAAAACAACTGAACCATAGGATCCCAAAATAATAGTTTCAAAATTTTTATAACATTCAAGCTGATTCAACAAGTTGTGTCATTTTAATAAAATAAATAGAAATATGTTTATTCAGCATTAATTTACAAATAAAAAACAAAATATAAAATAATTGACATGGAACATGAAGCTGAAGGGAGGCATTATAAATCTAAAAAACATGGAATTATGAGAGCTCCACTTCGAAATTTAACTGTTCTTATGGAACCACATTGATTAAATGGGTTTTTAAGATGAATAAATATGTAAATGTCTCAAGGCCGACCCCTGTACATGGAAAGATATCATTAATCTCAAATCTTGAATATTTTTATTGGATATATACACACACGGATATATATATATATATATATATATATATATATATATATATATATATATACATATACTGTATATGATTTATATGATATATAAAAATTAATGAATGCAATAATAATAAAGTAATTTAAAAACAGTTATATAATAATTGAAGAATCAAACGAATAATGTAATTTATAATATAACTTGTTTTCATTAGACTTTTCGGTCAAATGACAATATAAAATACTAGTTTATTGTCATTAGTAGAAATAATTTATGATAATTAATTCGAAAAATGTGAAAAATACTGAAATTATCAAATACTTAATGAAAAATATTTAATATAATTTTATAATATTAAAAAAAAATCCCAACATTATAACATAATTTAGCATTCCAAGTTCATTATTCATTGTGTAGGAAAAATATTTCAGTCTTACTTTGGTAATAATTTTAATAAGTCTTACTGCAATACTATGTTCATTGAAATTGGAAAAAAAATTCCATATGATCCTAATCAAAACAAAAAAATGTTATGTAAAAAATATTTTTGTTTTTGTTAGTTTCTTTCAGGTTCAAGGTCGAACAATTACTTTAATGATTATATTGGTAGTTAAAGGCCCAGATAAATATAAATAATATTGGAAATATAAAACCAATAAAAATAATATTTAAAAAAAACAATGTTATAAAGAATGGACTGAATTAATAATAAACACTAATTTGATTATAACTAGAAATAGTACAACTTAATTTTTAATATAATAAAAGCTAAATGAACAATATAAGGTACTGTAATAGAAAATTAAATCAAATATAGTGAAGATTATGACTTATATAATTGAAGTTCATGATTTAGGCTTAGAAACTTCACAAAGCGATGTAAAGGCAGTGCACTGAAACTATATTTTTATTATCAAAGGAAAGTAAAGTTAAGAAATTAACCTTTAACAAATTAATTTTGAATCATAAGAGATTCAAAAATATTTGTATGCAAAGCAAAGACAAATTTCTATACATTAATTAGTTCTCGTGTTGGTTTAATAGGTATATTCATACCGAGCTACCATCAAATAAACAGTTTTAATAGGATTTATCAAATAAATCTAAGAAAAACTATCACCAATGTAATTTTGGATTTTGCTTTTGGTGTTGATTCAAGTTTATTTGAACTAAAACAAGAGCATATGTTGATTTGTTTGGGGTCTATTCTAAACACATTTCATCATTAAATAATAATACATAAAATTTTATAGATAAAGTTTTAATTTTACAAATAGAATAAGTTTTATCCTATAAGTGATAGAAACTAACAACTCCTTAATTATTATCAAGTTGATGAATCAAGTTATAGTTAAAAGAGACCTCATCTTAAGCTTTAATAAATAATATGAATAGACTTTTGTTTTCAAAGTGTTTCCTTAATGTTCTCATTTCTCATCATTATATATTAAAATTAACGTTCATCAGTCAATTATTGGGACAACTGCACATAGTGCACATTATACCAATGGGGATCTACGAAAATCTTTTATAAGTATTTTTTAAATCTAAAATGAGACTAAAACTAATATTAAAATTTTTAACAACAACAATTATATAAAAAAAATATACTTTAATATTTAATAAATGTTTTTCATACTAGTTATAGCCATCTAATAACTACATACCATTACAACTATAGTAAATTTTATAAAAAAGTATTTTAGAATCCATTAATACATAATCATAACAATATAATGAATAGTTAATAAATAAAATTTATCATAAACCATGCTTTTTAAAGTCCATTCCATAATCATAAGAATAGGCACAAAGCAGAAGTAATAAATGACACAATACATCCCATGACTATAACATTATCTTATATTCATTAACAAGTAGACATATGATTTCAAGATCATTTTAACTAAGCTAACATTGTTTGAGGGAAGAAACTAACCAATATAATTCATTCGCAACAAGTCATTTTAACAGTACTTAAAATAAAGCCTTTATAATTTAAAATATAATACTTAAATAATAAATAGAAAGAAGCATCATTCAAAGATCATAATAGAAAGGCTCCAAAAATAGAAATAAAATATAGTTATGAAATATGACCGTATAATAAAACTAAAAAAAAAAAAAATAATACTTGACAATAACTGTAACAGTTAGATAATCAAGAGTAAAATTTTAAAATACATTTTTGAAGAAATCAAGAACACTGAATAAACATTTTGTATATAAGAATGCAGTGTTTGAAGAAAATGTACAATAACAAGCTCTAGAGAAAAATATAGTCTAGCCAAATTTAATTTTTCTAACTCATCATAGTTCATTCACACACACGCGCACGCGTATAAATATAAATTACTAAGCAAAGTAAATAAAGGTCTGAAGCATTCTTCAACTTGAACTAATCCCTGAGATTATTTAGTTGCATTGTAAAAAATATTTACAATTAATATTTCAAAGCTTGTTGTCTAGATATTTAAATCATTTCTTAGAAAAAAAAATTAAAAAAGATAAACTGATTGTAAATCAGCAAATAATAATGAAATAAATAAATAAAAAAAAAGGTTAGTGATTTCTAATAGTATAGCTGGTAAAAAAAAGTTCATTAAAATAATATTTATAATTATACATAAATTGAATTACTTTAGGAAAAAATTTTCTGATGATCAGAAAATGATTTCTGATTTGATCAAATCTCTAATCTTTTCTGACATTTAAGAAAACATAACAAATAATATATTATGTGGAATTCAGTCTATTAATAATCATTTTATATTGTGAAAAGGAAGTACAGAAACAATACCATTCCTTCCTTCAGTTGGTTTGTTAAATGTAAAGGAACTATTCTGATAATATTGAAAGACTTCTCAATTAAATATGAAAATACATTATATATATATATATATATATATATATATATATATATATATATATAAAAAGAAAAGAAATACATTGATAAGGGCGATGCTAATCCTTCAAAAATTTAATATTCATTTCACTTAAAAACCGAGAGCCAAATAAAAGATTCATAGTCTGATATCTACTCAATGAAAAATGGGGATCAGGGAGGTTAGAGGAATAACCAAAGTCAAACATAGTTTAGTTTAGTAAGCACTTGTATTGCTGACCACTATTCAGATTAAGCTATGTAGTCCGGGGTTCTATGAGAATTATTCCCATCCCCAAGTGAGCTATATTAACTTTGATATGACATCTTCAGGTTGACAGATACTACCTATTCTTAAATATATTTATTTAGAGTCATTAAAAAGTTATGAATAACCTTGTGAATTGCATTTTTATATTATTAAAATTGCAGGAAGTAGAGTATTTTAGAATGTAGTATTATTATGATTTTTAAAGCAGAATTTCATAACAGTAAACAATATTAAATTGAATAATGCACACTTATTATTCATAATTCTAAAATATCCAGTAAAGTTTCAATCTCCTGACCGGATTCTAGTCAAATATGAAGTATTTTCCTGAGAAGTTCAGTCCTCTCCACTCCTAAAGGGAATTCTCCTGAATTATCATCAACAATTTGTAAGAGTTTTCATCAATCCTTGCCCCTCTATTGAACCTGCCCTCTTTTAAACAGATATGGTTACTTCTTCTTGAAGAAGTTGCAGAGACCCATCATAAATTATTTCTTGTACTATGAATAGCACTACCAATTTCAATCCTTATATTCTACATTAGTATTGGGCAAGCCTTTCCCTAAATAATGCACGTTTTCGAACATTTCATTTTTAGAATAAGTCACAGATAAAGAAAAGTGGAAAGAGTACTGTGTAATGATATTGGAGAGGCTAAAGAACGGAATCATAGTGGCCTAAACACTTTTCTTCAAAAGTTTCAGCAACTGTAGCAAAAGAATAATGTGTTGAGCATCCCTTCTTTTAACATTGTTTTAATTGCATTCTAATAAAGTAGAAAACTTTCCCTTGAATATTATGCGTAGTTGTGGCCATTAAGAAAGCTTTAAAAAATAAAAATAAAATGTGGACCAATGATAGCTTCTCCTTACATAACACATTACATATTCACTTATCAATAATGTTGATGGTTCCATTATCAATAAGCACATACATAATTTCTGGTTTTGTGATGAAAATTATGTCTGTTCAAATATCCATCACTAGCACATTTTGATCCCAATAAATCAGTGACAAAGAAACAATATCATAAAAAATTTAATTCTTATAATATATTTATCTTTTTCTCTACAGGTTTGGTATATTTTTAATGGAAAAACTACAAAAGAAAAAAAAATAATAAAAATGATGTAAGTCCCCAAATATTTGTTTATGAGGTGATTAGAAAATATAATTATGATGTTGAGAATATAAGAATCTAATATTTCACAAATTCATCAATTTTGAAGATAGATAAATGAGTTTAATGTGTTCTTTCATACATTTTTGAAGCCTATTTACATGAGTGCTAAAAATTAGATATAATCTTCAAATCTCACTTATTGTTATGCATCAGCCACATGTGTCTTGTCAAAGTAGAAAGCTATTAGACATCTGTGAGATCAATCAACTAGACCAGCAATGATTTATTCTCACATATTGTTATTATATCATCCATTAGCCCATGAGAAAAGTATTTAGGCCGATTTGTATTACGTGTACGTGTATAAAATGAGACAACCTAGAAAATCCCAACATTGTGAGGCATGAATAATATTTGGCTGATCTATATACGCTAATTCTGAACATTTAAATGGGAATACCATGAAAGAATATTTAAAAAATGTTTCATAGCTACAACATACTGAAACTAATAATGGCATAAAATTCCAAAAACTACATAAAACCAAATTCAAAATAGTTCAAAAAATATTTTTATAAGCTTTTTGAAGAATTAATTTCAAACATACCTTTACGAAAATTTACTAAAGTGAATAAAGTTTATTCACCTAATAAAATTATATTTTTGAGATGAAATGACAAAAATGGATATGTTGAATGATAATTTTGCAGACTGCAAAATAGATTGTGTGAAAGTTGGACAAAAAAAATTATAAGCGTATTATAAAATTAAAATTATAAGTATTTAAGTAAATCAAATGTTCCATTTTTATCCCAACAGGAAAGGGGTAAAGGTAAACTCAGGTACTAATATTATATGTCATAAAGTATAGTATTCCAGTAAACTAAAAAGAGTCGAAATGGTCACAAGAGAAGAACAGAGGCAGTGGGATGCTAGAAACTTAACACATATTTCTGCATCTAAATCAAATGTATGCTCTATCTGTCCTGGTCCACTTTCTCCCATTCCTATCAGAAGCAGTTTTTTATTTACACTTATCCTAAATTTTTCAATGCAGCTACAGAAATAGAAAAGTAGGTACCATTTACCCCAATTATATGAATCAGGTGGAAATACAGGGATAAAAAATATATATATATATATATGCGCAACCACACCCACAAATCATGCATATATATATATATATATATATATATATATATATATATATATATATATATATATATATATAGGAAAATAATGAGTCCGCAACCTGGAAATTTGGCAATCATTGTGGAATTATTTATAAATATTAAAATGGAAGAATGTGAGGTCATCAGATGATGATGTACAAATTAAATGCAAACTTATTGACTATACAAAAAAACCTGAATGACACCTACTTTGAATACAACTAATGGAAATGAAATGACGGAAAATCAAGCAAAAAAAAAAAAAAAAAAAAAATGAAAATCACAGAAAAAAAACTATCCTGTTCAGCAAAGTCAACAAGCTGGCAGTGCATAAGCCAAATCATATCCTATTAGAACAGGAGTTTGATGCTATTGAGTTTTTTAAATATTTTAAGGTGAAAAAACAATAATGTGTTAATTATACTATTTACATCATAAACTTTTTAGTTCTCTAGTACTTTCTAATGAAAAAAAAATATTGACTCTCTGAGAAGAATATAATCTTTGATCACAAAGATGATAGATTTCAATCTTAAAAGTCTTGACTTCAAATAATCCAAACTATACTAGAGATTCAATTAGGGTAAATTTAAAAAAGGCATTATAAGACCCATGCATAGGCATCTAACAATAAATTATTTAATGATCAGAAAATAAAATCTCAAAAGATGAAACCAAATGTGGTTAAATTGGAAGTAATGATAATGGCAGTATATACATGTAATAGGAATTAATTACCCAAATAATTTATTTAAAATTATTAAAATCCAATACAAAGCTTTTTATTGATTATGTATTTTTTTGTTTGTTTATAAATCAAAATCCTACAACTATTTCCCTGTTCTCCTAAGAAATTTTCATTATGACCCAAAAAATTATTTTTAGTAGTTAACCAGTACGATATAAACTATGAAAAAATAATTTTTTTTTGTTTAAAAATAAAAATTTCCAAAAAAACGGATATGGTGGGAATGATTTATTTCATAAACAAACAATTCCATATTGTAACGCTGCTTATAAAATCTACAAGAGGCAAAAATATCGAACAGTAAGAAGTTAATTTAAAGTTTATAACAATTACTATTACTCATTTTTTTACACTTGCAATACTTTATCCATTTTTTTTTCTCATGAAATAAATAACCTCTACAAGACTAAATAACTAATATGCAATTATAAGGCACTTAACCATACGATGGTTATCATTTAATTTTAAATAAGTACCTGTTACATTATAAACATATAACACACTTATACATGCACATACACATAAAATATATTGTCTATAAAATCCTCATCGGTTCTGGATTCCCATTGATTAAATATTAAACTTTTTCCTGTTGGTAGAATTTCACATATTAAACTAATTTCAATTAACCTAATCATTTAAGATTTCTGATGTTATGACTGAGCTTGAAAAGCTGAGTATAAGCCAGGAATGTTCAATAATTATAGATAAAAGTTAAGGTAAAATCAAGTACTTTGTTAATATGTATGAATATGTGTATGTATACGTGAAGATTAAAAAGACCTATAAATAATATAATACATACAGACAAAACTATTAAAGCCTTAAATTACATAAAAAGCTTCACATTAAAATAAATATAAATCATAAAAACATAATATTTACAAGATCACAGTTATAATTATGATATGAGTTTGAAAAGTAATTTGCTCTTTTTACTTGGCACATTTGATTCAGTTGCATATAGAAAAAACTGTCCAAATATTAACAAAAACATATAAATTTAACAAATACAGGCATTAACCCCAAAATATAGTTTTCTTATACTTGAAAAAGTAATTTTAAATAAAGTAAGTTTTCTTTGTTAATATGTAATACCTGGTCTGAACTGACTAGTATTAAAATGACTAGTTTGATAAACTAAATTATAACAACAAAAAATTATTATAAAAACTTAATAAAAAAAACTAAAATAACAAAAATGAAACCCTGGTGCGACGAGGATCTCCTTTGGCCCTCCGGGCCATCCCAAACTGTCATATGCCGGGATCAGAGCTAGATGTAGAACCTCCTTTACTCTGGTCACCACAAGCTCTAGAACCTCCTTCTTCTCGACCACTTCCACTACCAGACCCATTCCAGCCCACTCCTTGTAAATCTAGAGTGTACTGTAAAAAACAAATTGATAATCAAAATGAAGTATAAAACTCAGAAAAAATCATTGAATTAAAACATATAAAATTGAATATCCAAAAGTTGATCATAAATGAATATGAAGGAAGCGATGGTTAGGGTGGCGGTAAAAAAAAAAAGATAAGAAAATAGTGAAATCTATTCATTATCCATATAAAAATAAGATCCTTAGGATAATAAATAGTTTTTTACTATTTTATTATCTTTTTTTATTTTACCACCATTTGAACCATCTCTTCCTTCATAAAACAAATAAAAAATAATGGAAATAATTTATAAATTAAAATATATTTCTTCCACGAAAGTGAGAATGGTTGACTGTGTATATATAGGGGAGCAGCTAGTTGAGGGTGCAGTCAAATTAACAAACAATTAAGTAGAAACTAAATTAAGTTAAATAAAATTTATCTTAATTTTAATAAATAAAATTTAAATTAAGTTTCTACTTAATTGTGTGTTGATCTGACTGCACCCTCAACTAACTTCTCCCCTATATTTCTTTAAGTTTCAATTCAAGACATTGAAACATTAGTGAACACCAATCTTAGCAAGTATAAAATCATTGACAAATGAGGAGATTAAAATAACAGACCAATGAACAAAAGTAGTAAAATTAGTCCATAAGTGTCAATCACGAATAAGTTAGTAATAATCAAAACTCTTACGTAGGAAAGAAAAAGAAAATTTATTATTATGATTACTACTAATCACTAAATAAATTATTACTATTAATCTCTATTTATATTTATGAGTCTGAAAAAAGTGATTTTTTTTTTTTTTTTTCAACAGGGGAATATTTCAATATTATCTGGTATAGAGAAAACTACAAGTGTGACTTAGTGATTACTTTTTATTTAAGTATTTTTATTATTTCAATTTTAAATTACTGTAGTATATTATATAGTATATTTTTCCTTCCATCCCTCTGAAATGCCTGAGATGGTCCAAATATTACAAGAAGACATTGACAGCATCAATTTATGGGCCATCAATAATGTTCTAAAGCTTAATGTCGACAAAACCAAAGCCATCCTCATTGGTTCCAAACATCTCCTCAACTCCCTCACCTGTCACCCACTACTCTACCTCAACCATAGACCAATCATCTTCCACACATCTGTTAAAAACCTAGGTATATTCCTCGACCAAAACCTATCCTGGAATAATCATATCTCTCAAAGTTCCAGAAAATCCATAGCCATTCTCAAACAGTTCCTCAGATTCCGTGATTAAATACCTCTTAAAACCCGCCAGCTCCTAGTTTCCTCTCTTATCTTCCCCCACTTCGATTATGGCTGCCTGGTGTTTGGCGGACTGTCTGAGACGCTTGAGATGAGGCTGAAGAGACTAATGAACTGCTTCATTAGATTCATCTTCGGAATTCCCAGGCGCTCTCAGGTCTCCACCTGGTATGCCGAGTTGAAGTGGCTTTATCCGAAATTCCGACGGCAGTACTTCCTAGGAACCCATCTTTATAAATCCTTTAGAACCATAAAACCCCTCTATATCTATAACATGTTCACTCCACTCTCCTCTGTCCATTCTATCAACACAAGATCCCAGTCGCTGAACCTGTTCATCCCCTCCTACAGAACTACTTCCTTCAAGAGATCTTTCGTTATTCGTGCTACTTCATTTTGGAATTCCTTACCCATGCCTATTCGTACATCCCAATCCTTAACTTCCTTCAAGCATAAACTATTTATCCATCTCCTTGAATATCAGTCTACCGCGCCTTTATAAGTTTTGACTATTTACACTGTTTATTTATTTATTATTATTTTTTTTTTTATTATTCAATGTTTCAGTTTATTTTATTTCTTTTATCAATTATAAGGTTGCAATATTACCTTGTACATATATATGCGTGTGTTTAAGTGTATGTATGCATTTTTTTAATTTTTTTTTTTTTATTCATAATACGCAGTATAATTTGTTGTATGATGTATATTTTGTAGACGTAATAGCCAGAAGATTAATACTTTAATGTACATTTATATTATTCTTAGGGGACTAGCTGTCCCAGAATAAAAATTATTTTTTCATTTCATTTTCATTTAATTTAATTTCATTCATTTCATTTCATTTCATTCATTTCATATTACTCAGTATTATTTAATGGAACATTATTCAAGAACAAAAAAAATCTAAATTAAAAAAAAAATTTTTTTTTTAAACTTCTTTATTCGAATCAAAACACAGACATATTATAATAAGTAACAACATCTGTGAATAATGAATTAATGATTGATAGATTAAATGTTAAATAGTTGACCATGTAATAAATAAATAATAATAATAGAAAATAGTGAAAACATATTTATGAACCAACTTTTGAACCCATATTGAAGGTCTTAATCAAGGCTAATTCGTCAAAGTAGGAAGCTAAATTGGAACCATCAATCGTTTGCCTACCTCAAACTTCCTCAGCTTCTTCTTCTTTAAATTATCTTCCCTCCTGTACATATTTTCTGTCTATTCTTGGCTGTGACAAGACAATTTTTGTTTTTAGATTTCTCACAATTACAATTTCTGCCAGTGATATGAGTGTTCTTGGAATCTTGAGAAATTGGAAATCTAGAGGGGACATCCAAAATTTTTGTTTTTTGTTCACCCTTCCCATGCCTTTTTAGATGGGGGTTTTCCTGAACCATTTAAAATTGTTAATTGTTGACTGTTGGAATGATATGGCTCTTGTAATCTCAACTTTCCTTAAAACAACTTGAATAGAATTTTTTTGGAATCCAAGACAATTTTTTTTTTTCATTATCCTATGTCTTCTGACTCTCTGACGATTCACCTTTAGTAAAAGGCTAATTACAGCAAAATAGAATGATATGCTGAAAGATAGTGACCAAAAAACTAACTCTAAGTCAAAGTCAGTAATCCGCCAACTGTGGATACTATTTTGAACGGGTGCAGCCACTTTTTTTAATCTGGGAAAATTAGCATCTTTTTAATCAATAGGCATAAAGAAAACAATGAAATACAATTTAAATGGAAGTGGAGAGGGGGAGGGGGTGCACAGTAAGGTGGTGTGGCCCAAGTACTACTTGGATGAACATAGCATAAATGAAATTCCCGCAAGCACTGAGTGCCGACAGGGTATTGGTCGGGTTGAAAATAGCTAACAAAGGCTTATGATCTGTGATTAATAAGAATTTTTTACCATAACCATATCTCCTGAAGAATTACTCTCTTCGATTCTCCAGTCCAGAACAAATGATCATGGACCAGGCCAAATCTGTATAATTATCAAACTTAGCCTTCCTGTTATATTTCCTGTCTTCAACATATTTACGATTTTTCTCTGCAAAAGTCTATTTTCCTAACAGCCTTGAAAAAAGTCGTAGTAACTCAATTGAATAACATCCCTAATTCCTCTGCAGTATCCGACTTTGGGCTTATCTCCATTTCAAAAATAAAAAATAAAATAATAAATACTTGAAAGAATAGTTTGCTCACAGCTCATTATCTTTCTTGAAGGAAAAAACCTCCTAAATCCATTACAGTCTGGTTTTGGATCCCAATATCCCTGAATGAATCAACCACTCACAATACCACCTATATACAGAATACCTGCACATCTATTTGCTAATAGTCTCCCCTCTCACTTTCCCGCAGTTTGATGACAGTTGCCTCGTGTATTTCAGGCTGTCTGAAAAATTCGACATGAGACTCAAGAGACTAAAGAATTGTTTCATTAGATTCACAAGTGGAATTCCTAGATGTTCCCATGTTTCTAGTAGGTATACTGAGTTGAGGTGGCTCTATCCTTCTTGGCGTCAGTATTTTCCAATCCTTTAAAACAAAAAACCTCCTTATATACTTTATTTGCTTACCACATGTTCCCCTCTCCATTCAGTAAACATAAGATTTCAACCCATAAACTTGTATATAACTTCCTATTTGGAATTCATTGCCTATATCTCTTTGCCCTTTGTAAAGCCTTGTTTTACAGCAAACTACCTCAAAACATCAATTATTTCTCCATCTCCTAAAATATCAATCTTCCTAACATATGTAATATTTTAAGCTAGAGATGAAAACTGGTTGTTGTTAACAAATCCGATCTATACTGAAGTCTTGAAAGACCAGAAAAATACAATTTGTTTAATACATTTTTGTTATTCTTAGGGAACTAGTCGTACCAGAATAAAATTTATTTTCATTTCATAAAAGTAGGCAAACATTTTATGTAGGACCCAATAAATAACAGTTGCTTTCTTATCAATCTGGCTGTAGCTTTGTTCCGCTTTACTTAGGCGTCTTAAAGCTAAACACCTTGGACATTCCATCCCATCTGGAAGTTGGAGTATTTAGCTAAAATGAGGGGCAAATATTTGGCAGACCTGTGCCAGCTTCGTAGTCCGTTGGTGTTCTTTGGTCTAGGTGCATCTCTAACCACTGCTACTTTCTCTGAGCATTTTGCAATAACATTTCCTGAGATTTTATATCCTTGGTTGACTTTTTCCTGTTCAAAAAATTTACATTTTCTCCAATTTATTCTTAAAATTTTTTGGCCCAACTGTTTCACCACAGTCTTTACTATCTATACATTTCCTTCCATATCATTTCCTTTGATGATGATGTCCTAGAATACCCAGATAACCTTAATACCTTTAACATTCATGAAATTCTTCTTTACCACAGAGTTGGCCTTCATCTTTTTTTTTTTTTTTTTTTTAATTGCTGGCAAGGGTTGCACCGCGATCAAACGGTCTATTGTGCGCCATAGAATCACGCGGTGTTAGATTTAAAACACGAGTTTAGTAGCAGAATCAAACTTCAGAAGGCTGTTAGGATTAACAAGTTTGTTGTTAGTGGGGTATTCTAGGCGGTCTTCACCAAATAAAGTGAACCTCAACATAGCTAGCTTGTCACAGTGGCAGACTATGTGAAACGATGTTTCATCCTCCGTGCCGCATAGTCTGCATAGAGGGTTGTCGGAAATACCAAGTTTAAACATATGGTAGTTAAGTTTCGGCCTTCATCTTAAACATCTATCAACTAACCCGGTATAATCCTTTGGTTGTTGAGATTGCTTGAATTCAAGAGCTCTCTTCATCCATGATAATTTTTAAGTATACTTTCCTAATATCCAAAGTCATGAAGATTTTTCCTCTCCCTATTCCAGCAAATGTATCTTCCATCCTAGGTAAAAAAAGCTTTGTTCTCGACAAAGCGGTTTACAGTTACTTTGTAGTCAGCACACAGGCAAATAGTGCTGTCTGGCTTCACTTTCAGCACCCCGCTAAAAGCAATAATTTATTTGTTATTACCACTTCCCTTTTCAGGCAGTATACTTCTTTTGAGACTGTTTCTCTTAGAGCATAAGGGAAAACTCTTGGCTGTTTAAAAACTGGTTATGTCCCTTCATTTAACTGAATAATTCCTCTAAACCCTGGAACTTTACCTAAATCTATCTATCTGCGTGGCTACATTTAGGTCTTGGCCTCCTCAATGAGCTGCCGCCATTCAGTCCAATTCTGTGCTGCCGCTCTCCAGTTCCTGACTCGCAACAGGCTCCGTGCGTCCGCCGCCACTCCATCAATCCATCGCAGAACTTTACCTAAATACTATAGCAAAATCCCAGTTTGTTTTGTCCAAGATTTTGTCTCTCATTTTCGTCTAACACCATAATGTTCCTTTTCCTTCATTTATATAAAAGCCATCCATTGACCTCTAAATATCGGCTATACCTTTCCCGGTAGTACATATATATTTCCTATCTATCTGCCTATTATACTTAATTGTGACCATAGCAAATCCCCTCAGTTATATTACTTCTCCGGTATACAATGGTACAATTAATATTGTATTTTTAAGTTCCAGCTTATTCTTAGTTTTGCAAAAGTACTCCTCGGATAACAGTTGAGACAGCTGACCCCAGGACATATTAAAAAGTGATAAGTTTTTGTCTATAAGACATTTAAGGAGAATTTGTTTTGGGGACACCTTGAGAAGCAATTCAGATTTCAACTGGCTTACTCTTACAAGTCACCCTCTAAGCCCTCACTATCTCCTGTGTTATTCCCGATCTGCCTGAACCCAGCACCCTTCCTCTTGCTACAATACTCCTTCACTATGTGTCCCCCTCCCTTGCATGAAAAACAGGTGGCTATCTTAAACAGAAAATCGTTCACACTGTGACCCCCTGACCTGCATCTGTAATAACTTCATCTAGAGTTTCTTTCAGATATCTGCTCTTTGCTTCCTAACTAATCCAAGCATTCCTTGTACTAAATTCGGTCTGCCTCTTCACTAGCTTTTTCTTTTGTCTGAGCCAGATCCACACATTTGGACAAGGTTTTGTTTTTATTACTGTTTAATCATTCTATCAAAACATTCTTATTAATGAGACCAGCTATAAACTGTTGCCTAACGTGTGCATCCTTTACATCTCTCACATGTAAATTTACAATGTTCTGCCATTGCTGTTTCCTAAAGATGAAATGCCTGCTGCTCTGCTATAAGGCTTGATCTCGGATTTAAAACACCTCAACCAGCTCTGGGTACATATTTGAACTCAGTAAGTCAGGCGGCTAAGGTGATTAGATAGCTGCAGGTGTTGATACTAATTGTGTGATATAAGACTTCCAATCTCCTTCTATCTTGACATTCTCTGACACCTAACATAACAAAATAGTTCTCCAGCGGATTCACAAACGATGTCTCTGAATATTGATGAAACATCTCGAATGCTATACTACACTACCTGCTACTTTCCTCAAGGCCAATGCTTCTTCACTCTTCTTCCACATCAAAACAACTGCATTGCTTGTTCTTTCTTTTACTCACCACATTCTCGTCCCCCACACGGAGAATTATTTTAGAACAGAAAAAAAGTTATTCTATATATATTTTTTTAAAACGACATCTGTCAAAAATCTATTAATAATTGATACAGTTGTATCAACAATATACACAAATATAACAAGAGATATATGCCAGAAATATTAAAAAAATTAGGTAAGCTGTTTCAAAATTTTTGTTATGTATCTATATATTAATATTATAATATGTTTAAGCTTCTCCTAGAAAAGCAAGCCCATAGCTTTTATCAGTTACAACTACGTTAAAAACTAATGGAAATATTTACTGTTAATAATCAAACAATGAAAACTTGGTTACTGTGAAGTTATAGATATGTTATTAAAAATCATTCAGTAGTTAAAGATGGAATGAAAACAGACCTAAAATAATGATTAATGGTTAATTTAAAAAACAGAATCGGATTTACTTATCGAGGAAGTGTTCTGGCACGCTGAGGAAGTAATGGTGTAGCTAAAACTTCAAAAGGAATAAAACCATAAGGGATATCTACTCTAGCAGGCGATCTTGGTGGTTCATACTAACAAGTTTAAGGAAAAATAATTAGAACCTTCAAAATGAACCAATATTTATAAAAATAAATACCTATAATGGTTAAGATATCAATGTGAGAAGGATTATGCCCAACCATTAGTTGCTGTACTGTGGGTCATATATACAAAAATGTGTAAAATATCAACTAAATAAAGTTTTCAACCTTTATTTCATACAATTATCTGGACTAGATGAAATAAACTGACTGTTTTCCACATGATAACTTAAAAAATAAACCTTTGGATTCTTGGAAATCAAATCCAAGATTTAGTATACATGAAATTAACAGTGAATGTTTGAATTATTGTTTTTATTTATATGGAAAATGTTTTGAATTTTGTTTTATAGTAATAATAAAAATTCTGCATTAAAGCTCAAATATTCCTTTAAATTTTATTACTATATTTTAAATTAATATTCAAACAAATTTAAAATAAATCAATTTAAAAATTAAGTTTTTTATTTCCATGTCAAAATGTGGAATTAAAAAAAATCATAAGAGTTTGGACAACCGGGATAGTAACTATACAAATGCTATTCAACACAGTATAGATTGCTCAAATAATACAATTTTTTAACAACTAGAAAACTTAAGCAGAAAGTCATTATCTGCAATAATGTTTGGTATATTTAACCTGTAAACCAGGAATAAAATTAAATAAAAATTGTCTGTTGTAATGCCCAAAAAAATTAATTTATATTTAATTCATTCATGATATTTTTTTTTTTTTTTTTTTCACAAATGTTAAGGACAACAAAATAATAATAATAATCTTAAGAAAATTATTAACATTATAAAGCATTTAGAAAAAAAAAAAAAAAAAATTACCTTTGTGGCACAGACAAAACAAGTAGTAACTACTTTTGAAATAACGCTCATAAGGTTCTTTGTTTCATGAATAACAGTATCAACTTTAGTAAATGTAGCAGCTTTTCCAACAGTAGGATTTTTAACAGTAAACTGTAATTGCTGAACATGAGTTGGCACGCGGTCAAGCTGTTCTAGAAGTTCTTTCTTGTGAACACCAGCAGGAACCTGCAAAATCAGTTAATTATTAATTAAATTGAACCTATAATTTTGAAAATATAGATTTTCACAATGTTTTGTTTTTTAAAGAAATTGTGGTTTGCATAAAATTTACTTTTCTTGTTGTATGGGTTTATTGATTTTCATATCATGCTTATGAAAAATAACGCAGTCAAAATGAGAGTTACTAACGAGATGCAAGCCTGGTTATAAAGATAGAATTTATTCCATGGGTATATCACTAGATGAAAGTAAAAAACAAGACAGGGATGATAGGTGTTTGCCTGAGAAGTAATGGAAACTTTATACCAACATTGACTAACCAGGAGCAACAAATTATATCACAGATTTTACTAATTTCTTTAAAATGCTTGTACGATTTTGATCAAACTTGTTAATCAAAGTATATTTAAATGACCTTTAATACAATACAGATCTCATCCACATTGAAATAGTCAGACAAGATGTAAATGCCAACACTGTAACAGATGTTTATTTATAATTGGCTGACTCCTATAGTAAAATTGTGTCCGAATAGGCACTTGTAATGCATAACTTAATGGAAAACATAAATGGTTCAATGGATTTGCCCTTGATTTCAAATCAATGCTTATCATTTAATTAAAAAAATGCTTACTTTTAAATAAGATAGTTTCGCTACAGTAGGATAATTATAACTATGCAACAAGAATAATTTTATTTCCTAATACATTTATTTTCTTTTTCGCTTGAGTAATTTTTGCTAATAGCTAAATTTTATCATTTTAAAAAGAGTTATTATTTCAAATCTTGAATGACAGAATATAAAAATACATAGATTTTAAAAACATCTATATCACCAATACTTCAATCTAAAAACATTGGTAATGTTCATGAACACATAATGTCTTTTTGCCACTCTTATCCAAAATACTGATTCAAACAAGCACAGCTGCACTAATTAGGTAACACATAATTATCAATCATTTTTTAAATAATGTATACAGTAATTTATTAATTACTACAATTTACTTTAGATAAAGTCGTTGAAATATTTATTAATTTTAATTCATTTCCTCCTACTTGATAGAGTCATTGGCAACGGTATTGAAATAGTAAATATTTAAATAATTAGAGTTTTAAGAATTTCGTTTTTTTGTCATCCTTTCTTTATCCCAGTTATTTAAGGACTTTATCAACACCAAACATGCGAAGGGTCAAGAGGGACTTCTCTACCCATCACTTGGGCTGGTAAGAGAATAACACCCACCGATTTTACGTCAGCGAGGAGATCATGTCCACTAATCGACACCTCTATTGGCTAGCCCATCAGAAAAAGATATTGCCCCACATAAAATATGTCTGGTTCAGCGGAGGCAAGGTCAGATGTCGGAAGTCTGACGGCTGGGTAGCCTCTCATAATAAACAAATCATCTGACTTAGATGTTTTCATTTGAACTCCGAGATCAAGTCTCCTCAGGAATTTACTTTAGATAAAGTCGTTGAAATATTTATTAATTTTAATTCATTTCCTCCTACTTGATAGAGTCATTGGCAACGGTATTGAAATAGTAAATATTTAAATAATTAGAGTTTTAAGAATTTCGTTTTTTTGTCATCCTTTCTTTATCCCAGTTATTTAAGGACTTTATCAACACCAAACATGCGAAGGGTCAAGAGGGACTTCTCTACCCATCACTTGGGCTGGTAAGAGAATAACACCCACCGATTTTACGTCAGCGAGGAGATCATGTCCACTAATCGACACCTCTATTGGCTAGCCCATCAGAAAAAGATATTGCCCCACATAAAATATGTCTGGTTCAGCGGAGGCAAGGTCAGATGTCGGAAGTCTGACGGCTGGGTAGCCTCTCATAATAAACAAATCATCTGACTTAGATGTTTTCATTTGAACTCCGAGATCAAGTCTCCTCAGGAATATTACTCTTGTAGTACTTTATTTTATTTTTAATGAGGATATCTTTATTATGTTAATTTTTGTTTTTATTTTGTACTCAATAGACAAAAATATTAGTTTGTTTCATTGGAAGGCTTTTATCAGTACTTTCAATCATCTATCTTTAAATCATCTATATGAAGATCATTCTATCATCCACTTCATATCTCTTTATTTTAATAGCAGTTAACTGTATGTTTTATTTACAATAGTTAAAATATTTTATAACAGTCTGGCTCGAACCTTCGTCCAGTCAACATCATTAATACCCTCGTCATTTGTGCTCTTCAGATCTATTTATTTAATTTATTTACTGAGATACAGCAGTTAGCTCGTCCAATAATCCCTAACCTCGAAGGTATTAAGGACGTCAACACCTGTTACTGTTTACCTTATTATCTCTGCTGTGAGTACTATTTGTTTTTATAACTTTATTTTTTCAATTTAATTTAAAAATGGTTCAGTGTTCATTGTGCGAATCTTCCATCACTTGTGACGACAAAAACAATTTAAATGCTGTGTTGTTTATCACGGCAAATGCTGTAATTTGAAAGAAAAAGAAATTGGAACTCTAAGAGTTAATAAAAAAGCATGGTTGTGCCCTAAATGTGACCCAGAAAAAAAAGCAAGTGATAAACCCTCATCACCTTCCAAGATCAGTGAGCAGAAATCAGGTATGCCAACCATGGCTGATGTAATGGCAGCAGTGACCAGTCAAGAATCCCAGGTCAACAAGGAAATTAAAAATATGCGCGGTTCCCTAGAAAAATATGGAGAACTTAGTTTTGAATTAAATGAGAGGCTCTCCAAAATTGAAAGCCATCTAGAAGGCCAGACAAAATACCTCAAAGAGCTCTCTCTAGAAAATAAGACTTTAAAAAATAAAGTAGGTGAGCTTGAGGTCCATCTTAATAACTTAGCTGAGCAGGGCCTACTTCGTAGGTCTCTAGAAATTCGGGGTATCCCGGTCCGCCCAGGCGAAACCCCTGCGGCTCTGGTGACCAGTGTAGCGGCGGGCCTAGGCATGAAAATTTCTCCTGAGGACCTGGACATGGTGGTACGTCGTAGATCGAAGCTGGGTGACAAAAGAACACCTCCTGCTGTGGTCCGTTTTGTCAGGCAAATCACGAGGGACGAGCTGGTGAAGCAAAGAAGGGTCAAAAGGGATTTCACCACGCTGGATATCGAGTGGGAATCCAATGATTGCCACCTTATATATCTGAGTGTGGAAATGTCTCCAGGAAACCGACACCTTTACTGGCTCGCCCGACAGAAGAGATCGCCAGGAAAACTAAAATATGTTTGGTTTTCAGGCGGCAGAGTTCGCTGTCGTAAGGACGACGGACATCCCGTGGTCTTCATTGACCAAGCGCAGGACCTTGAGGTCTTCGGCTGATGTCCTGGCTACCGTCTACCCTCTGGCTACAAACGGACTCACACCACGGACTCTATATGTAATTTACCGAGTTTAATGTTTAGTGTCACGGTATATTTTTATTTTTATACAATTTTTATTTTCTTCACTAGTCATAATTTATTTAATTTTTCAAGTATTCTTCACTCGACACTTTTGATTGTTTTATTTTGTATTTATTTTCTTCTATTATTTAAATTTAACCAAAATTTAGCTATGTCGTCTTCCTAACATCAGTGTTTTTCCCCATCCCGTTTCCTATGACTAGTATCCTAAATATCTGCCACGTCAACTCCCAATCCTTACCTGCTCATTATGATGAATTCCTTCAATACTTTACCCAGAACTTTTACCATATAATTGCAGTATCAGAAACTTGGCTAAAACCCTACATTCCCTCCTCTTCTATTACCTTACCCGACAACTCCTTCTTACGTCATGACCGATTAGGCTGCACTTGCCGAGGCGTCGGTCTCTATGTACATAATAGCCTAAAATCCCGTATCCTAGATGTCTCATCCCCATCTGATCATTCTCATATTGAATTTATTATCCTTGAAATTATTTGTAACAATCATCCTCTCTTATTTGCGGTAGTGTATCGCCCTCCTTTAGTTCCGTTTGATGCTCCTTTTGAAACCACCCTCTACAGTTACGTTCCTCTCTATAACAATATTATAATCTCCGGTGACCTCAACACCAATTTCCTTTCCAACTCCAATGACAAACTGTACCTCGAAAATCTCTTTTTTTCCCATAATCTTTTCATTGTACCTTTCTCATCCACCCATCTTACTCGTTGTTCAGATACCTGGCTCGACCTTCATGTAATTGATTCAGCACATAGCATCCTCTCTTCATCTCAATTACCAGTCCCATTCTTATCCTGTCATGACCTAATACACATATCATACAATATCCAAACTCCAGCTATCCTTCCTAAAACTACGACTTTCCGTAATATCAACTCCCTTACTCGTGAAATTATCCAATCCGATCTTGAAGTCCTGAAGTGGGACGATATATATTCATGTACCTCTATTGATTCAATGGTCGATATCCTCACCTCTAACCTTATCAGTATCCTTGACAAACATGCTCCCCTCAAAAGCTGCACTTTCCGCCACCGCCCTGCTCCTTGGATGAGTCCAGAAATAAAAGACTTACAAAATAGGCGTGAGGCTGCCCGTAGACGCTTTAGACGTACTGACAGAAGACTATCAAGCATTCAGGGCACTCCGCAATCTGATTCAGGCAACCATCAGACAAGCAAAATCTAACTACTTTCACGAAACTCTCTCCTCTGCTCCCGATTCAAAATCAAAATGGCAACTCCTTCGCCAACTATCTCTTTGCAAATCCTCTTCCTCACCATCATATAAAGCCTCACCAGATGAATTAAATATATATTTTTCATCTTCCTCCTCTGATAATCATTCTCCACATTCTTTCCACTTTTCTTCAGTTACCTCATTTAACCCAAAGAATTTTTATTTTTCCGATATCACACCAACTGACCTTATCTCCTCTGTAATGAAATCCCATACCAACTCCATAGGATTTGATGGAATACCCATTAAATTATTATTAAAATTATGCCTTCCCGAAATCCTACCAGTTCTTCTATTCATATATAATTTTTTGAAATTCCATATTTCCCTCCAAAATTCTATATTTCCATCTACTTGGAAAAAAGCAATAGTCCATCCTATCAATAAAACCTCTAATCCTACATCCCCTAAAGACTATGGCCCAATTTCCATTCTATCTAACTTTTCCAAGCCCTTAGAATAGTTCAATCTCAATTATCTAATTTCCTTGAAAAGTCTAATCTTCTTGATCCTCTCCAATCCAGTTTTGGACCTGGCTTTTCCACACAATCTGCTCTCCTCAAAATCACCAGCGACATACATACTGCTATGGATGAAAAGAAACTGACCGTACTAATACTTCTAGACTTTTCAAAGCTTTTGACTCCATGGACCACTCCATTCTTCTCTCCAAACTACAATCCCTATCATTTTCCAACAGCACTATTCCATCTACCTATCCTTCTCCCCCTCTGAGACACTAGCAGCATTTTCAAAGATTCAGGAGGATCTGGATAGAATCAGGGCCTGGAGAAATCTGAAGCAACTTAAGCTAAATGCCATGAAGACTCAAGCAATAGTAATTGGTTCCAATTCCCTTATCAAATCTAATACCAGCTTTCCAAGTCTAATCCTTAATAATTACCCAATTACGTTCAGTTCCACGGTCAAAAACCTAGGTATCACCATCGACCAATCCCTCTCCTGGAAACCCCATATTGCCTGAATCTCCTGAAGAACAATCAGTACTCTTAAATTTTTCCATCGCTCCCGTCATATTCTTTCCCTATCCACTTGTAAGCTCCTCATATCCTCACTCATTTTCCCCCACTTTGACTATTGTGCTGTGTATGACAGCCTCCCTGCTGTGCTTAAAGACAGACTAAAGCGCATTATGAACATTTTCTTAAGATTTGTCTTCGGTACTTCAGGGAGGTCCCATGTTACCCACTTATACGGTGAATTAAAGTGGCTCCTTCCCTCAACCCGCAGACAATATTTCCTTGGATCATACCTCTACCAAACTATTAACTCCCAGCATCCTTCCTACATCCACAGTCTCCTTAAATTTAAATCCTCAATCCACTGTCTTGAAACTATATCGCGACATTCTGACCTTTACCTTCCTACCCACAGAACCAAAACTTTTGATCTTTCCTTTATTGTTTGCTCTACCACACTCTGGAATTCTCTACCAACCCATATCCGCCATGCTGCCTCTTCATCCTCATTCAAATTCCAACTTTTCCTATACCTTCTGTCATCCCAAATAGACGATCAGCAAATGTGATATGTCAATTCTATTTAGAAATCTACATTGAATGAATGAAGATTACTTTTTCCCGCCCAAATTTTAATTTGCTTTTGTTCAAATAAAATTTTATTTTCTCAGAAGATAAAATTTAGAAGATATATATTATTTTTTATTAATTTCTTTGTTATTTCTTATGTATAGTATTTTTCCTCATTGTAAATAATTGTAATTTTAAATAATAATTAATCGTTTTTCTTTTTTTTTGCCAGACATATTATATATTCAAAATGTACATAACTGTTATTCTTAGGACACCTAGTCCCAGAATAAAATTTTTTTCTATTCTAATCTATTTTATTCTAAATATTTTGTTTATTTTTTAAATTTTAAATTATTTTATCAAAATGATTAATAGATCATTTATTTATTTACTTCATCTGTTATTATATAACTTAACACAAATCAAACTTGAAATCATGCATATTTTAAAAATTCGTTATAACCTATTTCCTATCCTCAAACCTTTTCTCGGCTATTCCATCTCACTCATTAATTATTATTAATATCCTTACATCCTGTCACATCAATGCACAATCCTTTATTGCTCACTATGATGAATTCCAGCAGTATTTTCTTGATGATTTTTTTCACATTATTGCAGTATCTCAATCCTGGAAACCTGGCTAAAACCCTACATTCCTTCTTTCCAAGTATCTCTCACCAACCATTCCTTTCTCCGCCATGATAGATCTGATATGGGTGGTGGTGTGGGGCTCTATGTACATGATATTCTTAAGGCTAAATTCCTTCTCGAATTCCCTTCTTATTACTAATCCCCACCTTGAATACCTTTTCATGGAAATTTCATCTTATTTTCATATTTAAATTTCATCTCTCCTATATACCATAGTGTACAGAGGTCCTCATGTTCCATTTGATATCATATTTGAATCTTCCCTTGTCTGATTTGTCTCCAGTTATTCTAATGTATCTCAGGAGATTTTAATATCAATATGCTTTCAGAATCCCATAATAAATCTTTCCTAGTTAACCTACTTTAATCTCTGAGTCTTTACCTTGTTCCTTACTCCTCCTCCAATCATACACAATCCGCTGATACCTGGCTTGACCTTCATATTACTGACTCTTCTTTGAAGGTCCTTTCATCCTCCCAGCACTCTATTCCGTTCCTTTCTTCACACAACCTTATCCAGTTCTCATACAACCTACCAGTGAAATCCTTCATTCCCAAAGTTGTCTCCTATCGTAGTTAGGACCACCTCTCCTTCAAACTGATCTGGAATCATTCCATTGGGATCAATCACTCCTACAACTCCATCGATCCTATGATTTCCACCCTCACCTCAAACCTTAAATCTTTACTAGATCTGTATGCAGCTCTAAACACCAGAATGATAAGCCATCCAACTGCACCTTGGCTAACCTCTGAACTAAAGGAAATGATGAAAAGAAGAGAAACAGCCAGGCAAAAATTTCGCCACACCCATACACCAGCTCATTATGAATGCTTTAAAAAACTTCGCAATAAAACCCAGGACACAGTTCGATGTGTTAAATCCCACCACATTCATACTGCCCTCTCCAATACTCCTGATTCCAAATCCCAATGGAAAATAATCCGAAAATTATCTCTCCCAGAATCCATTAACTTCACTCCTCGATCTGTTTCTCCGGACCATCTCAACAATCATTTTATATTCTTTGTTTCTAATTTTTCTTCCATGGCCGATATCAACCATCAGAGTTTCAACCAAGAAAGCTTCATTATTCTTCTCTCACCTTTTCTATGACAAAATAATAACAACTATCCTTAGACCAATGATTATGGACCCAACAATATCCCAGTAAAAATAAAAATCTGTAGCCCCCTCCCCTCTGTCATTAACAGTATTCAATCCTACACCTTGGAAAACTGTTTTAGTTTGTCCATTAAACAAAGTTCCAAGTCCTTCCTCACCATCCGATTTCTGTCCTATTTTCTTATCCCTCCATACCTCTGTAAAGTCTTGAACAAAAACATCCTAACCATCCTAATCCTTCAAGATTTCTCTAACACATTCGACACAGTTGACAATAATATCCTACTATCCAAACTAATCTTCACTGGTTTAAATCCTTCTCTCCAACTGCTCACAATATGTAGTAGTCCCAGGTCAACCTCCTTCCAGGATTTTCCACAGCCTTTGTCCTGTGGTGTTCCTCAGGGATCATCACTATCCCCCACCCTATTAGCTGTTTACATTAATGATCTTCCTCCACACATCCATCACTCCCAAAATCATATCTATGCTGATGATTTTCAAATTTATCTATTCTTTCCTCCTTCCAACCTATTACTAGCCATAGAAATGCTTTAAGAGGATTACAATCGAGTCAGAATTTGGGCAGCTGCGAACAAGCTCTATTTGAACGCTGAGAAGACCAAGGCAATTATTGGGTTGTTTCACATGAAATGTCCGTTTATATAGTTTCTGAAATACATAAAAGATTTTGCAGGTCTCTGTTGTTTTCTTCCGAATGTTTACATATTTAAAGTAAACAGTTACTAATCCTCTACCTTTGTATTATAAACATTAGCTTCCCAATCAATTACCCACTTTTTAGTATACCTCCTCCAAATATGAACATGGAAACACGCGTTCGCCGTTGGTTTGCCAAGTTTTCAGCTGGGGATACCGACTTGGAAAACTTGCCCCGAGGAAGACTCCCGTCCGTAATAGACAACGATGTCCTCAAACATACAGTCAAAGGAAACCCCTACCAAACAGTTAAAAGACTCTCAGCACAACTAAATGCAAGTGCATCTACCGTTTCCAGACATTTAAAGTGTATTGGGAAAGTAAAAAAGCTCGATACATGGGTACCTCATGATCGCACTGAGCGGCAGCAAGACCCCATGTTTCAAAACATACCATGCAAAAATTGAAAGAACTGGGCTACGAAGTTCTTCCGCACCCACCATATTCTCCCGACTTGTCTCCAACAGATTACCACCTGTTCAGGAATTTAGACAACTTCGTCAAAGGAAAACTTTTTGAAAATGATGATCAAGTGAAAAGTGCGTTTTCAGATTTTGTTTCACTTCAAAGCTCAGAGTTTTTCAGTATGGGGATAAAAAAGTTGGTGTCACGTAAGGAAAAATGTGTAGAAAAAGAAAGTAAATACTTCGAATAAAATTATCTTGTTTTCATATCGTATTTTTAATAAAAATCCTTTACCTTGAAAACAGACATTTCATGTGACACAACCCAATATAATATGTTCTAATCCCCTCCTTAAGGCCCTTCCACTGATCCCAACTCTGTTTCTGAAAAACCATCCAATACGATTCTACCAATCTGTTAAAAACTTCAGCATTACCTTTGATCAAACCCTTTCCTAGAAAAACCATGTTTCCAAAATCTCCCGTCGTACATTTTCCACCTTAAAACTTCTGAATTACCTATGTCCTCTTCTTCCAGTTGAAACCCATAAGCTCTTGGTTAGCTCCTTAATATTTCACCACTTTGACTACTGATGTTCAGTGTATGGGGGTTTCTCTGAGGATCTCGAGACAAAATTAAAACAAATGTTTAACTGCTTTATATAGTTCATCTTTGGGATATCCAGAGACACGTCTATCACCCGATTTTACGAACAGTTGAAGTGGCTTTACCCTTCCATCCGCCGTAAGTACTTCCTGGCATCCTTCCTCTACCAAGTTATCCAATCCCTGTATCCGTTTTGCATCTCGGATCTCCTTAAATTCAAATCCTCTATGCATTCTCACAACCCCCACTAGCAGCCTTTTGATATGCATGTAACGTCCCATCGATCCACAGCCTTTGACAGATCATTCTTAATCCGATCTGCATCCTTCAGGAACTCCATTCCTTCCAATATCCGGGACTCTCAAACTCTTTTAACATTTAAATACCATCTATTCAGCCATTTCCTATCAATTCAATTCCCAAATAATCCCAAGTAGATGCTGATTCCAGGAAAAATTGCTAAACAAAGCAGACAGATACGTTCATTTATTTATTCAATTTTTCATTTTCATGGGTACATCGAAGAGTGAATATTATTTGAAACGATTATCTTTTCAAAGATGTAAGAATTAATTATATATTATTTTGCAAACATTCTGAAGAATTAAAATTTCCTGTTTATTAATTAACTGTTTATTTTTACTCCAGTCTTAAATCCACTTTTTATTTCTTATTATATTATTCTGAAGGGACTTGTCCCAGAATAAATAAAGAATTATTATTATTATTAACCTTAAGATAATGTGTAACTGAGTGAACTGTTTTCTACATAAATTAAACTTTTATTAGATACTTAATGCCAATTATACCTGATAAGAAAACTGCCTCACAATTTTGTATAAGCCTATTAGCTTCTTCTGCGAAATATTCAGCTTGAGTAAACAAATCTTGTGTAGTTTTTAAAGGACCACTTCCCTTAGTAAATTGATACATTCGAAATGCCATACTTGACATATTTCTAGCTCTTTTAACTATATCATTATTTTCATCAATAGCACCATTCGGGCCTTCTTGCCATCTCTCTGTTTCAGCCTCCATTTCTGATGTAGCTAATTTCATTTCCAACCCAGCTTTAGCTATTTTTTCTTGTTCCTGGAAAAAATATATAATAATAAGACTAATAACTTAAGCTGTTAGTTGAAATCATATGTTTAATTCATAGGCTACATATACATACAACAAGATTATATATTGCTACACTTTGTGATAAAACATTAGTTACAAGTTAAGGATTATGAATCAATTGACAAACAATCAATAATATTTTGTAAAGGAATATGAATTTTAAGTTACTCTCAGCCAAATAACCATGTTTCTCAAAATGTGTTGGTGTGGTAAATCTGGCTAAAAATCAAAAACTTGTATAAAATATAAATTGCATATTTAAGGTAGATAATTGCCATAGGATGTTACAGCTACGTTTCAACGAAAATGGACCGACCAGAAGTGCCTCTGTTTATCACAAATTCACACCTTTCCTCAAAAGTTGAAATAGACTAACAGGGCTTAAATGCCAAATTTCTTCCTCTAGAAGTACATTCAATTTTATTAGTAATATTATTGGGCTAAAGCAGAATTTTAACTTTGTATTTTTGGGAGTTTCCATTAAAGTGGGTTTTCTTAACCTAAAACAGTTTGGATGGCTTCTTTCTATATTGTCCTATCTAAGGTCCATTCTTCCCATAGACCATGACCCATCATCATGAATCCCTCCACTTCATCATCTCAGGTTTTCCTTTCTCATCTTATTATTGCCTTAATTTTCTACAGGTAGACTTCTTTGGGTAGTCTTCCTTCTGACATTATCAAATGTCCATACCACTTCAGGTGTAATTTTTCAATCTCTCCCAGAATGGTTCTTTTAGCCTATATCTTTTCTCTGATGGTCAAATTTTTTACTTTATCCATTCTGGATATTCCCAACACATCTCCAGTTAGTGTTGTTAAAAAAGGCTCGAAAATTGAAGGTTCAGAGACTCAAGTCGTAGCTCGAGCCTTATAGCAAAAGACTCCAATCTTATCTCAACCTTCATGAAGCACTGTGATAGGCTTAATACATTTTCTTAAATTAAAAGTTTTCTAGACTATTTTGCTGTAAAATAATCATTAAAATTTTAAGAAAATTCCCATGAAATGAAAATTAGCATTCCATATTACATTGATTTCCATTCGCTTTTCCAGCTTTGTCTCATCAACGAATCAATGGATTTGCACCATTTCAATTATTTCCAGCTTTTTTGAGGTAAACTAATACGATAATCAACATTAAGTTTTCCCCCGAATTCGCATTATTTTTTCCAACTCTATTTCATAGACAAATTAATCAATTTTCACTATGTCGATAATTTTTCAACTATTTTAGGGTTATTGTTCAATAGTTCGACAAATGAAAAAAAGAAATTTTTCCTCACAACATTCATTCACTTTTCCGGCTGTATCTTGTTAATAGATAAATGAATTTTCGTTATATAATAACTTTCCCTCTGTTTTGGGGTAAACTGATACAAAATTAGCATAATCTTTTTTCCCGATATAACAATTCAATTACAAAAATTTACTAATTCCTTAATAAGATAGAGCCATTAAAGCTAATGGAAATTCGAGGGAAAACTATTTGTTGATTCCCATATTAGTCTACCTCAAAATAGTCAAAATGGTGAAAATCCATTGATTTGTTCACGAGACAGAGCCGGAAACAAGAGCCCCCCTAACCTGAGCCACCAGCCATTAGCAGTATACGATTATGCCATGATTTGGTCTGTGATTTCTGGATTTATCAATAACCACACTATACCCAGTGCTAATAAATTTCCAGATTTGAATATCTGAAGACATCGTCAGGATGTTGTTTTCCTCAAACCTGCAAAGTAGTTTACAGTGTCCATTTTAAGTGAGTTTACTAGAAAAGTTATTTAGTTTTAACAAAGCGATAGAGAGTTCTTGAAGCCTGAGCTTCAACTTCTACATGGAGTGACATAATGTCCATCACTGCTGTAGTAGTTCTAATTGCATCATAGGGCAAGCAAGCCTTTGCAGTATTTCAAGTGCAATTTTAGTGATATAACGGGCCCGATATGTGTAATGGAGTGAGGACAAACACACAACAGGTGGGAACAAAGAGGTTATGTGAAATGGATTTGTCACTGCTTCAAACATATTCATATTTTTGTTCTTTTTATATTTATTTGAAGCTTTTTTTTATTTCTTGTATATTATTATTGTAGAATTATTTTATTTTTCGGTCACAAATCTATTGTAAACTCTCACCAGCTACTGTCTTATGTTGTTGTTATTTCTGCTGTTTATGTGCACTCCTCATTCTTTTGCTTTCTTGTTTATTATGTTATTTATCATTGTTTATTAGCTTCAGTTCAGACGTGATCCTCACAGAATTAGGCTCAGGGGCAGGGAATATGGAGAATAGCCAAATCCAGGGAAGAGATATCCGTCTCTCTAGGTAAACATACTTCAGTCTTTCAGGCTGAAGTTATGTGATAAATATCTGTGATCAAACCCTAATTGCTGAAAGGATGAATGAGAGATAGGCTTATAACTATCCGTACCGATAGTTAAGCTGCTATTGGAGCCTTGGGTAGCTTATGACTCGGCCCAAATTAGTAGAGGAATGTAAAAGAAATCTTAATACACTTTCCTTGTTGAATAAGGTCTGAGTTCATTGGGTGCCTGGTCACTCAAGCATTTTAGGGAATGAGAGAGCCAATAGCTTCGCAAGGAGGGATTCTGCTCAGTTACCTTCTATACCTGAACCTGTGTGTGTAATAAGCCTCAGCTATGCTAAAGGTTTGATCAAGGTGGCTTCTGGGCAATAGATCTAGGCTATACTGGAGGGAGAATGGAAAGCAGTATCACTCTAAGATGTTTTTGGAGGGACCCTGTAAAGAGAGAAGTTGTACACTACTCTCAATGGACAGGATAACTCTGAGGAGAGTGACAGGACTGTATACAGGACACTGTCAGCTTAACAAGCACCTCCATAATATGGGGTTGGTGGCCTCACCGACTTGCAGATTCTGCAAGAAGGAAGATGGAACTGCATATCATGTTATATGCAGTTGTCCAGAGATTGCCAGGATATTGTTTAACCATTTTGGCAGTGACCGTATTATAGATCCTAAGTTGTGTGAACTGATTAAGCCCTATAGCTTGGTCAGATTCACCAAAGCAATAGGCATGTATTAAAAGGAGAATGGACGGCACACAATAAACCTAATAATAGGCTGTGGTGCATAAGATAAACCGAAAAAAAAAAAAAAAAAAAAAACTTCAGTACCTCCAAGAAAATAAAAGAGTATTTCCACTGTTTTTCACCAATAACTGGCTACTTATTTCACCTTCTCCTAATTTTTTTTTATATATATCATGTATATTTCTTAACATTTTCAATCGTTTCATCAACAAAGTTGTCTATTATTTATTTCACTCCATATTGATTGGATATAAGGCTTAGTATTGCAGAAAAGCTATCTACAACAGTATGGACGAATTCACTGATAGATACTTAAAAATATCCCACATAGCTGAAACGCCAGAGCTTCATGACTATAAAAAAAATTTTTGTGACTAAAAATACATATTTCATTGTATATCAACACCAAAAGAGAAAAAAATTATTTAAAAAAAATTTAACGATATTTATAAAAAGAAATTTGGGAATTTTACTATTTAAGCCCAGCCAGACAATTTAAACTAAAAGTGTAAATAATGAAATAATTTGTTAATATAAAACAATAATTTAATTTTGAATTAATTACCTCCACATCAAGACGAACTGCTTTCAATGGCTTGGTTGTAGTACCATGTTTCTGGAAAGAAATATCAAGAAATGATTAATACTCATTAGAATGATTGAAAAAAAAAAAAATTATTCTGGGACATTTTGTCCCCTAAGAATAATGAACAATGAACAGAAAAAGTCCAGTTCATCAGGCTTCATTTAGATAAATAATTAGCTAGTATACTACTTAAGGATTGGAATAAGAAGACACCAAGAAAGTATTTTCCTCGGGAATCAGGATAGAGCCACTCTTGACCAAAATAACAGTGATAAATGTGTAGGGAGGCCGTAAATAAATCTAATGAAGCTATTCATCCATCTCTTAAGCCTAATCAAATTTTTGGTAGAGAGTCCTCCATATGTTAGGCATCTATAGTCAAAGTGGGGGAGTATGAGAGAGGACACTATGATGGTAGGTGTTTTTAGGAAAAGAGTCACAGAAAGGAAGGAGCTGTTTGAGGATAGAAATGGATTTCCTGATAATTTTGGAAATATGGTTACTCAATGTTAAGTGTTGATCAACAATTCCATTTTTTATGAATATTTTACTAAGTGTTGCTGTTCAAATAATTTTTAACAGGTATCTCCCATGATCTTTGTTAATTCTGAAGCACTGAGCTATTGGAATGAATGAAAGACTGTGTTCTACAACATCTTTTTCCGATTTTTTTTTGTGGTTGAAGTACTTTTTAAATCCATTTTTCAAATCTGGTACATAACAGTATTTTTCACAACTTCAGAATGTTTAGATAGATAGATGATATTTAATGAATAAATAATTTTTAATGTTCATAAAAATGGAATTGCTTTTGTGGTAGTTGGAGTTAGTAATGAGGACTAATATATTTTTTTTTTCTCTAGTATACCATACAACTTAATAGTTGTATAATTTATAATAATAATAAATAAGTAAATTAAAAAATAATAAATTAAAATTAGTAAATTAGTAAATAATAAATAATTTATAATAATATAAATAATAATAAGTTGTATAATAGTTGTAGTTAAGAAGTTGATTTAGAAAGCTATGATGTAATCATCATAGCTTTCTAAATCAACTTCTTAACTACGTTTACTTTTTTATTCGACCAATAAAAAAAAATCTTTGTTCTTATGTATAATATAAATATAGCATATGGTGTTATAACCCAAATCAACAAAAACATTATATCCAATTTAAGATATGATAATAGGTATAATGCAAAGTATGTAGGTACATAGTATGTAAGTAATATTTGATGACTTTACATTCCTACTGCTCAATCCCAATTCTACACATGACCACTCACAGCAAGGCTGGTAAGAGAGCTGACAAAAGGATGTATCTTTTATTTTAATTTTGAGATAAATTTGCAATGAAAATAAAATAAATCAATATATTGTGCAGGATCCTCCAATGAAAAAAGTAGCAGGTGTCCTAATCTAACAAAACCTGAACAATTTTTTTTAACTCTTTTAAAAACCGTTAACATTTATGTTTTTAGTGAAAATCAGTTGATCCGTTCAGGAGAAAAAGTTTTCCATTTTTCACCATGAGGTAAATTTGTGATGAACTTGAAAACATATATATTACACAGGCCCCTACAATGAAAAAAGTATTAAAAAATGTCCAATCCAACATAAGTTAAAAACAATTTTTTGAAACATTCAAAAACATTTTTTGACATATATGTTTTTAAAACTCTTTTAAGAAACCGCTAACATAGATTTCTTTTTGTCAAAATCAGTTGAGCCATTTAGGAGAGGTTAAAAATTTGCAAAAGTTAGTTTCTCATAAATGTGAATCAATAGTATAAATTTGGAGCTGATATGTCTAGGGGCAGATTTCACATGCTTATTCCCCTAGACCCTCTGGATTACTGAGGAATATAAGTTTGGATAATGGTCCTCCATTTGGGTTGAAAGAATTCAAAATGTTTTGTAAGAGAAGATTTGAGGCATGTAGAAAAGATATGGATTTGGCTTTACAGATTTTTTTTCTCTTATCAGAAACAACTGGAATTTCCCCTGCAGGAGCTTTTCTTGGAAGGTGATTGCCCTCCGTATTTGACAGATAAAAGCCTGACATCAAGGGTGTTATTTAAGCAAATACATGGAAAATGAAAGAATACCATGATAAGGGATTAAATAAAGCTGTTAATGAAGTCAGGGGGAAGAAGAAAAGGGAAAGTGGATGCAGGCAAATCATCTGAGGAGACAAATGGGAGAGATCGACAAGGGGCTTCCTACAGGACAAGCTGAAGGGAGGAGAATGAACAATATCTTTATAACTATTTTCAATATGTTAATATCATTTGTTTGTTAATTAATGTGGGGATAATGATAACCATGTTCTTAAAAAATAAAGTTTGTTCTCTTATGTGTTTATCAAAAGTATTTTATCCTTTAGTCATCAATTCTTATGCCTATTTTTATGATTCACCACCATGATGGGCCTTACATAACTGGGCTGGCTGTGAGTGAATCAAATTTTATTTATAGGCTTGAAAAAATCCAAATGGGACTGGGATTCGAACTCACAACCCTTGGTTTGGTAGTGTAGCGCACATTTCCACCCACTAATGTAAAAAAAAAAAAAACACACAACACGCACTGACAGACATTTAAATTTTTAAAAATGGGATCAATGTTCAAGGTATGTCATATATTACAACTAAGAATATTAAAAAACATACTCCTGGTCTTGGTAATGACATGTATGTTTGTTTCTCTGGCACCTTGACAGCTTCTAAAACTTCCTTGCACACAGTTGTAACATCATTCATTATGGAGTACCACATATCAGCAAACACTAAAAAGATGATTTAATACCTTAAAATAACCATAACAAATTAATAATCACTTTATTATATAAAAAGTAATTAAATCAGTCCCACAGTCTATGAAGGTGCAAAAACAAAGATACCTTATCCTCAACTCTAAGCCACAATTGGAAGATGCTATATTCTACTTAGCTCCAAATAACTAAATTATAGCTTCATATTAATAAAATAATTGGAGGTATTTATTTATTCATTCAGATGAAGATGATTTTTTTCAATCTGTATTTATTTATGTCAATGTCTTGATTTAAAAAATCAGGGGTTAAGCAAACATTAACTTTCACATATAATTAAATTATTCATTCGTTTATATTTTTAAAGCACTAATATTTTGGAGTAATGTCTGCTCCTAAGATCAAATGAACAGAATCTAAGATAAGCTAAGGGAAATTTTTGAAATAAGGCTATTGTTTATATTTTATATAAAAAAATTCACAATAAAAGCATAAATTCAAATATTAAGAGAAACGGTTCTAAGGATGGGGCTAATGCCTTGAAATGTTAACACTGTAAAAAAATGGGAGTAAATGTATATCTTAGCTCAAGATCTATCTTACTAACAGGAAGGAACAATGCTAAGATATGCTTTTAATTGTGTGAGATGCATAAATATTTTTAAAATCTATTTTTATGATTAGGGTGTTAATATATACATATATATATATATATATATTATATATATATATATATATATATATATATATATATATATATATATATATTGCTTCTTTTAAGTTATAGTAATAAAACAAAGAAATTAACCATACATACCTTCTAAATTTTCCTTTGCAATTTTACTATTTGGGTGTTGAGTTAAAGTTGTTGCTGCTATTGCAACTTGTGGACCATAAATACGAACATTAATTTCTGTATATTTAGATGATACCTGCAGGGTTTCAGTAGCTGCAATATGCCTCAGAAGTTTGCACATCTGAATGTATAAAAAAAAAAAATATTTAACCCAAAACTGATAATATATTATAATATTAAAAACTTGTGTTACCAAAAGAAAATGTGGGGTAAAAATTCAATAGAGCACACATACATTGTGGCAATGACTTAGATCCTAAATGACTTTTCTGTAATGTTACGTGAATTAAAAAACTGGGAACAATTTCAAGAAAATTACAATGGAATGTGTTATACAGTAATACCTCTACCCTCTTTAATACTGTCCATATGTCAAGTGTTTTGGTGGTTCTGATTTATGTTTCTAGATTATTAAAATCCATTCATTATCTAAATAAAAAATACTAATGAATATTCACTAAAATAAATTAATCAACTTATCAAATAAAAGTATAAGAATAAAATATCAAAAATTCCTCATATCAGTACCTGGGCAAATCTGGGAGATGTTATATTTTACTTAGCTCCAAATAGCTGCAGTCAGCCACTGGCCCTCGAGATTGGGGGGAACACACATAAACTGATATTTACACAGTATGCTCAATACATTACACTACACACACCCTCACAATACAGACTAAGGTCACTGACAATACACACCCTAGGAGCACCTTTACTAGATAGGAGGGGGTCAAAGGTGGCAGCCCAACCAGCATACTAGGGTACGCATGCATTCCCACCACACAAGATATGGTTGGTCATAAACAGATAAAACATGAAAATCGTCATAGGTTGAATCTTGGTTTTTGGAACGTCTGATCATTACCTTTTAGACCCAGTATTACTTCAATTGCTTTTAGAATAGGTTGACAGGTCAAGGAGTTTTGGAGTTGGATTTGTTGTTAGAAGACAACTCAGATGACTGGTAATTTCATTTAAAGCCATCAGTCCTAGAATATGTCTCATCAAGATTTGAGGAAAATTTTGTAACTTGAGCAAATTTAGTGTTTATGCACCGATCGAGACAAGATTTTATTAAACATATTGAGATATTTATAGCAATATTTACTACATAGTTCATTTAATTGAATCTTAATAAACAAGTTTAACAAAAAGAAATTAGAATGGCCATGGCCATCTGAGAGTTAATATTTAAAATCAATTGTAAAGATTTAAAGATAAATCTCAGAAAATTTTATTTATACCAAATACATTAGTTTCATTTAAAGGCCAATATAAAACACAAAATAGTGATATATGTTATATAGTTACCAAATAAATATTTATAAACTATGTATCCCAATCTATACCTGTTGTATGATGAAGAAGTATGCCATATATATCTATATATATATATATATATCACATATCATATATCACAATATATATATATATATATTGTGATATATATACATATACATATATACATATCTGACTTCCGCCCTATTTCTCTTCTCTCTAATCTTTCCAAACCAGTAGAACGTCTTGTACAAAACCAATTATCGAATTTCCGAGAAGTACGTTCCCTCATCAATCCTCTCCAATCCGGCTTCCGTCCTGATTATTCAACGCAATCCGCTCTCCTAAAAATAACTCACGACCTAGAATCTGCCATTGAACACCAAAAACTTACTATCCTTGTCCTGCTAGATTTTTCCAAAGCATTTGATACGGTGGACCATACAATCCTTCTTGCCAAACTACTAAATCTTCCTTTATCCAACAGTGCTCTACACTGGTTTAAGTCTTTCCTTTAATAACAAGCGATAAATAAAACGTAATCATAATACCCAAAAACACGATTATCAACCCCTATATCAATAAAAAACATTATAAGCAAATGCTAGTTAAAATGGACACGAGCCATAAAAAATACAGATCCAAAAACGTAATTATAATCAACATATAAAAAAAAATCTGGTGCGCGGCAACACACGACTTTCACTTACCTCTGTTATTAATATCAATTTAAGAATTTTTAAACAAATTTAGAAACGAAAATAAATTGTTAAAGAATTATTTACATTTGATTTTTATAGAAAGATGTGTTTTTTAAATAATATGTTATAATATTATCAACGAAATTCAGTAAGTTTTTCATCACTCCATGTTAGAACTACTTGGAATGTCCAGCTATGACAGCACTGTCCAGTGGCCAAGCGGTAAAACAATTGCATTAAAAAAATATTTTTTCAGTTTTCTCCTTTAGCTGGCTATCGAATTCGTTCAACTTAAATATTTACCGGTTTTTATCAATGGTAATATGGTTATTTTTATAGAATATACAAAATTAAATGTACTTTAGATGAAGAAAATTTAAAATATCTGCATTTAAGCCCCATCAGACTATTTCAATCAGAATGAAACCAACATGATATTAAAGCCCATTAAATTTTACACCAATATAGCGAGTTTAATCAAAATTGTTAGAGCCGGTTCTGAGAAAATCATAAAATGGTGCTAAATGCATGGGATGAAGTAGGACTTCCGGTCAGTCGATTTTAGAGAAAAAGTTGCTGTAACATCTCGGGCATATAGTAGTCTTAAATATGAAGTTTCAGCTACATACCATTTTTTGTTTTTGCACTAGAGTTACCACACACACACACATGGACACCCAGACCTTTTGTGTGTAATGCCTTATGGCAGTTCCGTGGGATGGTGAAGGCGAATAGTGAGGTGTTTTTTAGTGAGTAAGAATATCACACTGTTGTGGGCTCATATAGCCACACATCGTCTATGAAAGATTTTTCCCTTACCTTCAATAAAAAATAAAAAAAACAGACCTTTTAGCAGGACTTGGTTATTTGGACTCAGGGGACCCTAAAACGTGAATTTCCGTTGAAAACTGGAATTTGAAAATTTTCACGATCGCAATACTTTCCCTTACTATATATTTCACACATAGGCAAGTGAAAGTAAAAACATTCATTAATCCCAATAATCACTTCTCCCACACTCCCAGGTTCTTCAGGAAAATGAATTCTTAGTGACAGTGAATTCAGACCGGGATGTAAACATGTTACAGGAGTTTTTTCCCCCACTGCTAGAAGAGTTAGACTTAACGATACTTGGTTCCAACAAGACGGCTCACACTGCAAGAGCATAAATGGCTGTTTTAAGGGAACATTTCCTAAAGCACCTTTTCCCAATTAAGGACGACTTGGAGTGCCTGACCCGCTATCACAATTTGGCCCCTTGGGATTTTTTTTTTTTTAAAATCCTGTGTTTATTTCAACCGTCCAGGGATCCCACAAGAATCGAAGACCAACATCTAGGAAGAAATTGCTAACATAATATCTGATATGCTGGCAAAAGTCATGAAAAACACCAGACATTAGTTTACTCATAGTATGGAGAATGGTAGACGTCGCCTTCCTGATTTGATATTCAAAACTTTAGGTACGTGTCTACATTACAAAAAACAAATAAATAATTTCTGATTCATACAATCGGTTTTATTAAATTTTGAAAAAATTAAGTTATTTTGTCTCACCCTATATATTTTAATTCTTGTCCATGAGACATTATCCCAGAATAAAGCTATTTTTCTATCTATCTATAATATTTAAAGTATAACTTAAGCTACTATACCTCAACAATATGCTCTATATGTTGATTAAAGCACTGAGCACTATGTTGAGTACGAATCTCATCACAAGCGAGGGCAGAATTAGTTATAACTGATACAAGTTGGGATCCTGCTTTAGTAATATTCAAGAGATCAGAGGTCTGTTCCCTTGCAGTAGAAACTAGCTGATTAAAGAGATCCCTCGTAGCAGACAGACAATTTTGTACAGCACATTCTAATTCTTCTGTAGGTGAATAACCTTCAGCCTGTTCCTGAAAAAAAAAAAAAAAAAAAAAAATTAACTAATCCTAATAATAGAATTATGCTATAATAAATAAATGTAGAAATGATGGGGAAATTATAAAACAACAGACATTTGTTTTTAATTCAGCCCTAAAATCGGTTTGTTTTGTTTTTTTAGATCTTAGTCTTAAATTTTTTTTAAATACTCTGAAATTTCAAAAACAATTTCCTTTGCCATCTATAATAATAATAACAATAATAGGCCTTTTGAAACTGAAGGTTGGATACTGATACCACTAAATACTGCCAACATAGATTCATTCAATGATCACCATTTAAGCCCAAGCCCCCCAGATCAGACTTAATACAACCCTCCCATCAACGCTTCGGCCTAACTTTCAGAAGCCTGCCAGTCGGTTCAGTGAATACTAACTTTTTCGGAATTCTTTCTTCACTGAACCCAACAATTTTACACGCCCATTTGAGTCTCCGCCATGCTATCAACTCAATTATAATCACAGAGTACAAGCTCCACGATTCCGCGTCGTGCGACCTTCTGAATTTCCCAGTGGCCTCATCTCCCTTTGGACCAAATAGTTTACAAAGTACCTTATTTTCAAAAACCTTAAGGCATTGTTCATCCTTCAAAGTAAGCGGCCACCTATCACATCTGTAAAGAACCATCGAAGAATAACAGTTTTATAAATTCTAACCTTTAAGTTTTTAGATAGAAGCTGCGAGGCTAAGTAATTTCGCAACTGAATAATATCATGCATTTTCCACCTTTAACCAGGAATTTATTTCCTCCTGGATTTTATTTTTTCTTGTTATTATCAAACCTAAATTTCTCTATGTTTTCAAACGTATGTCCTGATATTTCAATATCACCAAAATCGTCACCGTTTCTGCTACTAATCATATATTTCATCTTATCCATATTAATTTTAAGCCCAATCTCTTTACCGGTTTTTATTAACCAACTTGTATTAACTTTCCGTGTCTTCGCCTGGCAGTACCAAATCATCAGCGCTTCTCAGAACTGGAAAAAATCACCCAAATTTAAACATTTCTTGGTACACTTCACTTTTTCTATAACATCAATTCTAATGCTTAATTAAATAAAACAGGTTAAAGGGAGTCACCTTGTTTAAAACCCGATTGTACCTCAAACCCCTCGGAGTAATTATAACTGATTATAACTTTATGAAATGTTTCCGATAAGCACATCACTACAAGATATATTAACTTTCTAGGTATTCCCTGTTCAATCATGATGTTATAAAGCTTCTGAAAGTCTATGTAATCATAAGTTTTTTTGAAATCAATATAAAGTTGATGGACTAATCTCAAATAGTCGAGCAGTTCCGCCTGAAACCACAATCGTAGTCTCCGATAATTTCCTCAGCATGTTCCATGATTCGGCTAGTATAATATAAGATTAACGAGAATATTTTATAACATAATGGGAGAAGAGAGATCCCATAATAGTTGTTACAATCCGCCCTTGGCCCTTATTGTAAATTGGAATAAGTACTGATTCTTTCCATTCTTCAGGCATTTTTTCATTTTCCCAGATCTTTTTAACTACATGCATTTTAGAAATGCCCGCTTCCCCACACGCATTGATTAATTCACTCGTGATATAATTTCCTGCTGCTTTATAACCACTTAATTTTCCTATTGCCATTTCCACTTCCAACTTACTCGGTGCGTCTATCCACAGCTCAGCGCTTTAATATTCAGAGGGAGTAGATTGATTATTATTTTCCATACTTAGATTACCACCAAAATGTTGTTTAAATTTATTTAATATATCAACCGGATCCGCCATTATGTTGTTATTTAACACCATTCAGTAAGGGTTCAAATTGTTTCCAAGATTTGTTTATACCTTTGTACATCTCTCTTACGTTATTTTCGCTTCTCTGCTTTTCTATTTCTATTATTTTGCTTTTAAGAAACTCTCTTTTCTTATTTTTTAAGAATTTTGAAGTCTTATTTTTATGACTCGAAAGTAAGCCACGTTATTATCGCTTGGATTATTCAAGTTATTTATTTAAGTGGTTTTTCTTTTATCACACATATTTTGACTTCTTTTAATTATTTGATTTTCCCCAGACAAAAATTACCAACCTCTTTAATATTATCCCTGATCTCTTTCCATAATTTGTTTACATCTCCGTGTTCCTCCCCTAAAGATTCCAAAGCTTCAAAACTATTTTTTTGCTTCTATCGCGAATTGATTTCTAATTCGGGGATGAATTCTCAAAATTCTCGGGATGAATACAGTTCTCTGTTCTCTTTTTTGTATTGAATTTTTGTCAAAGTTTCGCGATTACCAATTCATGATCAGACCCGCATTTTGCACCACCATACGATCTCATGTTAATTATGCTACTTTACCATTTGTGTTGTACTAATACATGATCGATTTGATTCCGCGTTTATACATCAAGCGATGTCCATGTATACTTATGAATAACCTTATGTTTAAATGTAGTACTTTTTTTATTACTAGATTTTTCGAAATGATAAATTTTATTAGTCGGGTCCCATTATCATCACTATATTCATGGGAACTTTCTTTTCCGATTGTAGGACGGTATACTTCTTCCTTTCCAACCTTTGCGTTCAGGTCCCCTAAATATTATCTTAATATAATTTAGCGGTAATTTATCATGAACCAACTCTAGTTTATCATAAAATTCGCATTTAACTTCCTCACTGTCTTCAGTAGGAGAATGAATGTTTATAAACGCAATTTTAAACCAACGACCTTGAAATATAGAGACCAAATTCTTACTAAAGGACTGTAGGTTCCGCAATACGGGAAGAAATCTATTCCTAATAAACCCCATACCTTAACAATAATTAGTGCTCCTCCATACCAATTAGTATACTTTCCTTCCGTTAATAAACCCTCCCCTGGCTAGCGAACCTCTTGTTATGCAACAATATCTAAATGGTGCCCCTTAACTTTAATTTAAACTTCTAAGGTTCCACATCCCTAATGTTAGATCTCTAATTTTCATGTTGTACCACAATTCCTGAAGGAGTCCCTACTCAGAGAACTAAACGGCGGACTAGTGTACTTCTGGATAATGACCGTTTTACCTTAAAGGAATGTATGACAGTTAGTGGTATTTTGTAAACTAAAATGGAAATGTGCTATTCTACTCCTGCTCCTATAGGGCCAAATCTACTCCCATACTCGATGTAGAAGCCAATACTTCTAGTATTGTTTATATCGGGTTAACTAAGCCTCTACAATATTAACATTTCAAATCAAATTGTTTGTATTATTGGATAGGTAAACCTGCGGTGAGCCATTGAGTATAAATTTTTGGAATGGGAAGGCAGTGTATCGCTGTAAAATAATAAAAAAGAAAGTGGTAGTTGGAAAAACTTTGACACTCAATTATTTGTCACAAGTAAGTGTATATATTTTGCTTTTGTTTAGTTGATACTGGTGATAGTATTCTTTATTTTCAATCTTAGGCTTTTCTTTTTATTTTGGTTCACACCTTGTCTGTACCTACTATTTTAATAGTCTAATTTGAGATTTCCAGTTGGTTGTGAATTAAAAGAAAAATGGATTAAAGCAATAAAGAAAATTGAAAACCCACTAAGATAGTCTTATTTGTAGTCAACATTTTAAGAAAGACGATGCTGATAAATCATCTCCGTTCAGAACATATTTTTAAAAAAATGGAGTCCCTACAGTATTTCTGGGATATCTATAGCTAGATTTGCCGAAAGTATATCACAAAGTTTTTTTGTTTTCCATTTTTCCATTTCCATTAGATATACTTTTAATTAAATATTCTATTAAGTGGCTGTAATTTTCATTTACTCACGGAAGTATTTAAAAAGTGAAGAATTACATTCTGAACTTGTGTCGTAAAAAGATTAGCTGAAAACAATAAAAATATGCCATCATTGTAATATACATTCGTACACACCAAAGTGTTTTTTGGAGAGTGCATGTCCCAATGATGCGAATAGATAGTAATCGATGGAGCCAAGTCTGGAGAATAAGCCACATGCACTAGTATTTCCAAATTGAACACTTTGATGGTATCGTGACCCGTTGTGCTATATGTGAGGGGACATTATCATGAAACAAAATGAATTTATGTAGCCTTTTTACATATTCCGGTCGTTTTTCACATATTGCTGAATTCAAATCGATCATTTATTGTTGGTAATGATCAGTGTTAATGGTTTCGCCAGGTTTTAGTAGCTCATAATATATTATACTATTTTGATCCCACCTAATGCACAGCATTGTTTTCTTTCCAAAACGATTTGGTCTTGCAGTGAATGCTGATGGTTCGCCTGGATTCACCCATGATTTATGACACTTAGGATTCTGAAAATATATCCACTTTTCATCACATGTCACTATTTGATGAAGAAATGATTTTCTTTAACAACTGATGAGCAGCATTTGACAAGTGGTTTTTCAATTTTCCTGCTGTCTTTCATTCAGTTCATGTGGTACCCATTTTCCTACTTTCTGAATCTTTCCAATAGCTTTCAGACAAAGCTTTTTGCGTCACATTTGATTTTTCCACACTTTTGTTGAGTCTGAGTATCCTCTTCATCCAATAAGGCTTGCAAGTTCTTGTCTTCAAACTTTATCGGTGATTTCTCACACATCTCGTTTCTCACTTCAAAATCACCACTTTTAAATTTTTTAAACCACTCAAGCCATTGAGTTTTGCCAAGAGCATGTTCACCATATGCTTTGACAAGCATTCTATGCAATTCTGCAGCAATTTTCTTCAAATTATAGCAGAAAACCAATGCTGTCCACAAATCATAGTTTGTAAGCACAAAACTTGACATGTTTGATGTTATAGAAAAATATACCGGTGTATAAAACTTAAGTTATTGTGTGTTGACAAAGTTCCTCAGCTGTAAGAGGGAGAAGATGGCACTACAGAAGCGGTCTTACGGTCTTTAAACTGATAGCGAGCACGATCTATAGGGAAATTCCCGTTTAATACTTCTACATCTGGTATATTTTTTTACCTCTGTAGCATTTAATTGTTCAGAAATACTCATGCAATCATAAAACAAAAACTTGAATAAACAAAATTTTTCTGATAAGCGTTTGTAATAGATCAGATAATTCGATTCATAAGGTTTGAGGGACTGCTTTAATATGTTAGAATCAATAATTTAGTAATTAAGATTTTTTTTGAAACATTATTTGTACAGGATAACTCAAATATAATTATTATATTATAACATATATACAAATAAATATAATTAAATAACTAAAAATGTTACTAACCAAACATAATCCAGTCCTCAAAAGTTGGTTCAACTGCAATTTAGCTCTATCACAGAGTAATAAAATGTTTTCTCGGTGTTCATGACTAGTATAAGCAGAATCAGTAAAGTCTTGTGTTCTCTCTACTATTGTGTCAAGAGCAGACAGAAGAGAATCTTTTGTTTGGCCAGAAACAAAGGTAAGGCGCGTCATTTCTACCAAAGATTCATATTGTTTTATTGCAGAATAAACAGTCTTCCCAGCATCCCAATCCTCAGCCATTTCTCCTTCAAAAACACCATCCTTTACAACAAAATGGATTAGATCCATGGCCCGCCTCATCTGACAGAAAACAGTATCACGGTTTTCACGACAAGTTGAGCTGTCAGGATGACGCAAACAAGTCTAAAATATAAATTTGGGAACATTAAGAAAATAAATGAATAAATATAATAAGTAAATATATATATATATATAATATACACACACACACCACACACACACACTCCCATATATATCAAATATACCTTTGATGAATCATGAACCATTTTTCTTTGTACAGTTTTAATGTTATATTGTAATAAATATTTTTAAAATGCAGTACTATTTAAATTTCATATTCTATTAATTAATTCTATAATTTTTTCATATTGTTCCACCACTTAAAAAAATTCTTAAGTGCAGAGGAGTACAAAAGACATTTCCTGACAAAATTTGGAGAGTGACACTCAACACAAGAGGTTTTCGAAAATTGTTTTAGTTGTAGAGCTAGGGGTTAAAGACATAAAAAATGATATGATCATGTTTCTTCAAAAAAAAGCCAATTTTTAGCTTTAAAAAATTATTATTTTAGGCCTTTTTGACAAGTGTCACTCGTCAAATTTTGTCAGAAAATTTCTTTTATGCTTCTCCATGCTCAAGAATTTTTCCATATTGTTCTACCACTTCAAAAAATTCCTGACTGCAGAGGAGTATTATAGACATTTTCTGACAAAATTCAGTGATTGACACCTTTCAAAAAGGTTTTAAAAAAATATATTTTAATTTTCTTTCTTCTGCTAAAAATCGGCTGTTCATTTAAGAATCAAGATCATATCATTTTTTTATGTTTTTGATTCCTAGAAAAAAAACATCAAAAATTAATACAATCGAAAAAAGAGGTTTTTTTTTCAAATCTTGAAAACCATTTAAGTTGAAGAGCTAAACATTTAGGTTTATAGGTTTATTTTACACCAAATTCGATCACCCAAGAATGAATAAAAAAAGTTGTGGGGGCAGATTTCCCTCATCTCTCTCTAAATTTCTCAAGGTTTCACTCTACTTTCAATATGAAATATCAAACATTCAATTCAAAATGAAGAAAAAAACAAGAAAAAACATTTGGTGTTCGCCATGTGACAAATAACCTATGAATGTGCCTCGAGGTAGTAAGAGTTTAGAGACTCCTGAAATAGAGTATAAGGTTACCTTAATAAAATGATTTACCAATCTTCTAAGGTCTTGTACTGTTGACGATTTGTAATAACTTATTCTATTTACCAAAAAAATAACTTACTTTTGAACTTGTAAGCAGTAACATAGTGGATCTTTCTAAAACTTGTCTAGCTGCTGCCATTTGTGCTCTACGTCTTTCATCTTTCATATCATTCTGTCTATCTCCAGTAAGATGCGCTAACTCAACCATTTCCAGTCCAAATTGTGAAAAAGCCTTAACAAACTCAGTAAAATTGGAAACTCCTTCCAAACGACCAAGGCTTCGAGCTACCTTAAATTTTCATAAGAATAATATTACAAAAAAGTATTTGGGGTGTACATACATTAAATAAAAATAATAATGATTAATTAACCTTGTCTTTTGCTAGTAATAATTGTCTCACAACTACTACATCTGCTAATAACAGTACCCTAGTGACAGAGGTTAAAAGATTTCTAGCAGCACGAACAACAGCACTACGTTCTCGTAAACAGTCTTCTCCAGCAGATTCACAGAGCTTTTCTATAGCACTACCTGCAAAAAATGAAAATAAAAGAAGTGTTAAAATAGTTTCTAAGCTTTCAACCAGCATATCAGTATTCTGGCTTCAGAGTTTAAACAATGATAGACTAAATTATAGCAAGGATTAAATTGTTTAGTATAAAATTAAATTATCAATTATCTCTCTATGCCAAGTAAATCGCTTGGCAATAATCTGGACCTTGAAGAACCATATATTCTCAACAGAAGGTTAATGTTGGGTCAACCTAGGTCAACAAATGAGATAGATGTTGGAGACTTTCATCGTCAGTATAAATACTAAAATATATAGATTCGTAACATAATTTTGGGTGAAATTATTGTATACACATTTTTGTTGAACTTTTTCCTGAATTGTAATTAATAATTATGAATATTTGAAAATTTTTGGTGTAAAATAGAGATTTATGTCACTAAGAAATTTTTAGGTAGGAAAATGATCTCTCAACCCTAGTGATAAGGCCATGTTTGAAGCAATTGATTATTTATGGTCAGAGGGAACTGGCTTAGGTTACAAATCTTAAACATTTAGAATTGAAATAATTATTTTAAGATGGCCATACCCAGGATTCTTTATTTTTGTACACCAGCTCTTTTTTTCTTAATCATTTTCAACGTCAATTATTTGTCATAAAGATCCTCCTCCTTATCTCCCTATTATGCATCTATTTTCTATAGAATTATAGAACATAAAAGGAAAAGGGATTTCAGTGTCAATTAAAAGTAAACTTGTTTGTAATTGACACAGACAAATCAGCAAAATATTTGTTTGTAAATTATAGCTTAAACAAAGTAACAAATGACTTGATATAGGTTTACAGAATATGATTCTACTTCAAACATAATCCTACATTTAGTACTTTATATAGTAGCTACAAATTTAATTTATTATATTTTTATAAATAACTTTTATATTTTATTCATTCATGTAGTATATTTTTTAAATTAATTTTAATTTTTAAAAATGAAATTATTAGTGTATGGAGGGAAAAGTAATATTCTTGTATCCACACTTCTATTAACCAGGAGGGAGATATCAAATCCCTTCATCTCCTTTCTCTTTATCTGCATTCCACAGCACTATAGAACATAAAAGTAAAAAATCCAAATAGCTTTCATAGAAAGTTGTTAGATATAATTGAGGGCAAAAGAGAAAATAGTCCCACTTGAAGCCACAAGAAGTAGCTAGTTCTTCTAAAAATAAGCCAATTAAGAGTTGTGTAAATTATAATGATAAAAAAAAAATATTCAATTCACTGAGAAGGATTTAAAGAAGAAGAAAAAAATAAGTATTTAAGTGATTTACAGAAAAACTACTTATGAAGGCCCACAACAAGGGGAGGAGCTTACATATTCAGCACCTCGATTAATGTGACCACTATCTGAACTTTCAGCAATCAATAAAATTCCTTTATGGCAGAGAGATATCTTGTCCACATTATAACCAATATTATCATTATATTCTTTATCATAGGAAAAAGATGCCCCGACTTTTGAAAATTCTCATTAAGGGGAGGAAAGGGTCAAACATGAGAGATGATAATCATGAGGATGAGAATCAAGTATTAATATCTGATTGCTCCATCAGGTCTATCTATTCCATGACCTAATTTAAACTAAATCTTGGAATGATAATAAATAGTCAGATTGTAGAATTACTGGAGGTCGTTGAGAGATTGGTAGCATAAAAAGAATGTCTGAAACAGGCTCAACAAGAGATCTCCTTATACTGCTTTGCCATCGACGGGGTGAATAAAGATAAAAAGAATTTTAAGTAATTATTAGAAATAATTTTCTAACGACATTCTTACATGAATATTTTGAAGAAATGTAACAAAATAAAAGACTTCCTTAAAAAAGTTGTAAAACATAGCAATATTTAAGTACATTTGGGATATAGACAGTTTGATAAAGGGGAATATTGAGCAACAAAAATAAATAGAACCAGCATCAAATCTTTAGGTTCTTAAGGTTTATTACTACCACAATACGGATTTCAAAGCTTACTATGATCATTACAATAATCAAGACAGAAAAAAATGATGAAATAATAATAAATGACAAACCAGCTGCTCTAGCTTGATTGCAGGCTCTGTTCATGTCATCACGAAGTTCAGGTATATCACTTGCAATACTTTCACCTACAGTGACAAATCGTTCCACTGCAACATTCACAGCTTGACCAACTCTTGCAACAACTCGAAGTGATCTTTCTGAACAAATACTTCGCTCCCTATGAGATACTAAGGTTGAAATCTGTAAAACGATAAATTTTATATGATATTAAACATAAGAATATTAACTAAAATGTAAAGAATAAATTATAGAAATGATAATCAGCAAAATGATGCCTTGAAAACTAAGCAAAATACAAAGTATTTATTAATCTAAATTTTGGAACAATTAAGACGTTGTGTATCATCTTCATCAATAAGGCCTTAGTTTTACTTTTTAAATTTTCATCAATTTCAAATCCATCAATTATTGAATTTTTTCATTTATCAATTAAATTGTGAATAATAACTTCAAAGTTTATTTAGCCATACAGTAGAATATAATAAGATTATTGCTTAGACTAAGAAGAGCAATAAATGTTATGGTATTAATATCATAATTCATAATAAAGCCTAATGGTAACCCTTGGTTATAGTCCGTTTTACATTAAAGTTAGGAATCCTAACTCAGGATATTAATTTTACACATTAATAAAATTAAATGAATGATTAAAAAAATATTAATTCCTGCTAAATTACAACTAACTAACGAAATGATACATCTTAGGTCTGATAAACTGTTAACTGGTCTTACAACAATTAAAACATTACAGACCTCAATTTCCTCCTTCCTTCTTAAAATTTGTACTTAATAATTTATTTTCTTCATCTCTAAGTTTCATTCATTACAATTAAGGTTTAGTTAATCAACACACAACATATTTCAAGGATACATCACAGAAAAATAAATTAAATTCATGACTTCATGTTGAAAAGAGAGATGATTAGAGATATGATTATTCAATTTTATAACACTGGAATTGGTTATAGGGTAGGGAGGAATGTATAATAGTAAGTCACGTAAACACTGTTAGCTTCAGAATAGAAAATACAACTGTATTCTCTTAGGAACATTCCATTTAGATCATATTAAGTCTGGTTTTACATAAGCAATACATTCTACATAAGCTCATCACTGGCCATAAGTTGAGGCCAATCTTAAAACGATATACATCGGATTGCATCACATACATCAATGAGACCCATAATATCAAAATATGTTCACAAAGAAGGATTGTTAAGCTACGGTGCAATATGAAAAACTAAACAGAATGTTGCTCATGAGATATGTAATAAAATATAGGTTCACTAGTAGTATAAAGGATGATAGACAGTAATATTACTTCATTTTAGCTGAGTGAGTCCCTATCACTCTACAACAGAATACAAAACGGGCATATTGTTCTTTAACATGTAAAAATTAATTCTTGTCCCTAATTGAAGTTTAAATAAATAGAAAATTAAGATAAAAATAAAGTTTTTGCATGACTAACCTATTTCTAAGGAGATATTTCTTATAATTACTGAATGGACACAAGAAATATAGAAAAATATGTTATTAACGATTGAAATATCAAAGATATATATCAACAGACCCCTCGTAACAAAATATTTTTATCAAATTTTATCAAAATGAGGAGAATTACGAAAATTCAAACCACTGAAAATTTTAAAACATCTAATATTTGAATAAGGATAATGGAAAAATTATTAAAACAATAAATACATCATAAAATAATTAATTAAGATATACTATCACCTGTTTTTCAGTAATAGCAGACATTTCTTACAAAATAAATTATCATGAATAAAATTTAACACAAGGCTAATTGTTTTAATAAACTAATTGATAATGGGAAGACTTAACAGGAACCCACAACATTTGACAGGAGCATGCCAACTGACAGTAATCAATACTTTGAAAACAGTCCACTCTAGTGGCATGCGATGAAGATAATGTTGGTAACCTTATTGTTAACCACTGTGTAACCTAAACTTCAATAATCGCAATCATAACAGAATAATATTCTTCATATTTGATATGACATATAAAAGAGAGAATGATAGGGATGTTCAAAATGAGAATAGTGACAGATGAAATTACTAATTTAAAATGAAAATAATATAAAACAAATAATCAAACCCACCTTTTCCTTCAACTAGAAATTGAAAGTTTCGGGGATACAGTAAATTCTGCATCAGGTATTTACTTAAGTGAACCACTAATACTCTAAGATTTAAAAATAGCTACTTAATCTGCTAAGAGCTATTAAAAATAATATTACCTGTTTTACCAAGGGCAGTAATGTTTGTTCAATGCTTTTCGTTTTAATTTCAAGAGATTCTTCATCTAGTGAATTGGAGGTTTCCGCCATTAGAATTCATCAGAAATTAAAATTTTAAAAAATCACTGAAACACAAAATAACCCATCTTAGCCTGTCTGGCAATGTTGCCAAAAATACTTCTTGACATTTTATTCTATTAAAACAATAATTAATATGCCTAAGATAGGAAAATAATGGTCTTAAGGATTAATTGAATAAATTCTCTTAGTTTAATTTTTAGAATGTTTTGTTGGATGCGCTATTTATTAAACAAACACCGTTAAAGAACGCATTAACAATTATTGATATTAATGACGTAGTACACCATTTATTTTATATAAATAAAATCATATGTTTATAACATAATACAATTTTTACAACTAATAAAATAATAAACGTTTAAACAAATACAAAATTTAATTTTAATTTTTATCATTTATAATTAGATACATATTGCATGTAAAGTATGATGTGAATGTTTTGGGGGAGGTCTTAGCCACATGTTCCCTAATTTTATTGTTCAAGTGATTTCGATCTGCTCATTTGAAAAATGAAATTTTCGGAAGTGAAGAAAGGGGATATCAATAAAAAACACGATAAACAAATTTTCGAACAGGAATAAAGGCATGTAGTTATATGAAAACTTAATAATTTAAAAGATAGCTCAATTACATATTGATTTTAAGTGACATTATTATATCAATCATACAATATTTATAAATTCGTATAAATACAATTTGTTATCACTAATATTATTATTAAAATTTCTGACAAACGCTTTAATATCCAATTTAATCGTAGCCATGGGCAAAGTTAATCCTGATTACTGAAAAGATGAATTTACGTCTCAGGTAATTGCCAAGTACAGCACTATACCCATAAAACTTCAATATTCATAAAAATTGCTCTTAAAAACCAATACCAGTAATTAAAGGAAACATAATGTTGCCTTAGTGCGTCATCAGAAGTCTCTTAAATAATAAAACTAGCAATGAATTATCTAATTTTAGAATGCTCTTCTAACAAAATGTCTAAGAATAGTATAGTTACACCTGCATATCTGATTAATTTGCGAAAATTCGTTTTAAAGAAACAGATCACTCTAAGCAGGATCAATCTTTTGATTGAGAATTTATAATAAGTCGAGGCAAATATTTCTTAATTTTTTTATGAGCGACCCTATCGTAATTTTATGATAAACGCCTTCCATACTAATCCTTAATATTAAGGATATCCGAAATACTGAAATAAATCGAACCTACACGAGTGATATTAAAATCGATAGTAGTTCATATCGATGAAATCCTAGTAACTTTAGCACCTTCACACCCATGAGAGCATCTTATCTGAACTTGAAACCCTGAAATGAACTACACATTCATTGGCCTTTATAGATTCCTCAATCGAAATTCTCGCATTTAACCTAATATTGTATTTTATTTTATTATTTTTTTTTTTGCGGCGTAATAGTAGAACTGTCTGTCGTAGGAAGTCAACAAATTTTGCAGTTGTCTGTATGTCATCTTGTAGAACGGTGTGTAAGTCAGTGTCTATTGCAAAATGTGCTATGTGAGTATCTTATGCCCTACACTATGTCAAGATTTGCTTCACAGTAAGCGGACAACCGTATGTTTGACAGTCCGTATGAGGTTCCCTTGCCATGGATAGCTGTGTGTCAGTCGGGTGTGTCTAATGTGCAGGCGCGCCAGAATAACTTCCTTCCTCCCTTTTGTCGTAGGCACGACTGCTATCTACTGGGTGGTGTAACTTCTCACTTCTCTTCACTTGTTATCAGTCATGTTGTGCCAAATATGTGTCATTTTATCTGAATCCGTTGCTTGATTACAGAAACATAGTCCCGAACAGGCACCCCAATAAACGGAATGCCATCACCTATTCCTTGTTTGGCAGCATGATCCGCAAGTTCATTTCTAACTATACCGCAGTAGCTAGGTACCCAGACGAAATAAACTGAACTATTAGAAGCTATTGTCGACTGCAATGATAAAAGAATATTTTGAATAAGAAAGTCGTTGGAGAAAGGGTGTCTCAAGGTGAGTTGGGCCGATAAGGAATCAGTGCAAATAATCCGGATTGTTTTAGTGGAGTGAACAGCCTTTAAACTTTAATAGATTCCAACCAGTTCTGCAGTATAGTGCTACAGAGTGGGAAAAGGGAGAATAGATGTTGACTGCCATCACACACAACCAAAGCTCCCACACCTGAGGAACTCTTAGAGCCGTCAGTATATGTGTATTCAGCAACACCGAGTCTAGCTTGAAGTTTTTGAAATTCCTGCTTTTATATGTATGGGAACGTGTATTGTTTTAGTCATTTGGTGAGAGAAAGACATATTTTCGGAGTGGGAAACTGCCAAGGATTATTGGAGATGGTTCTATTTAATGGAAAGAAAGAATTTTGAGGTTAAAATCGAGCAGAAATTTAGAAATTCGGACTGGAAAGGGTGGTCTTTTGGATAAGGAGATTTGTTGTTGGGTAATGTATAGAATATTTGGGAATAAAGGAAGCATAGGTTGGTTGGGAGTAGATAGGATCTTAGCTGAAAGGATGAGGTTGTAACCTCCTGCGTGTTAACATATAAAATAGTATTGAATTATATTTTTTTATTCTAGGAAAAATAAAATACACCAATCACTCAATATTTACAAGAGCTATTTATTAACAATTCCTTATTAATGCAAACATTTGAAACATTATCCTAATACATATAAACATTATACACTAACTACTTAGAGTTAAGGAAACGTCACTTAATATACTAAAAACATTATACAAAAACAAGAATTGTGGTTAACAAAATAAAAATTAACTTCCTAACCTGGCCAGGCATGCATATGTTAAAAGATGAGAAGAAATATATCTGCTAAACTCTCTTGTTGCAAGCATCCGCACATCACACTGTTACCTCCTCTCTACTTCCCGTTCTAGCCACAAACTATTCCAAAATGTTATCGACACTGTTATTAACATCGATTACCTCCGCTACAAATACTCCCTCCTAATAACAGTGTCGAGGAACTTAACATTTGGCTTGATCCTTCGGCCGAATCTGCTGGTCTTGACTGGAGGTTCGGAAGGTATAGGAATACTTGCTTCATCTGATAGAACAATGTTGGTCTTCTCCGTTATGGGAGGAATGTCCTCAGCCAGAAGGTCAATTTATGTCTCTCTTAAAACCTCTGCTATCCGTTACCGCCCTGCTTCTTGATGTTCAAAGATATAAGAAATTTACAAAAGAAGCGTGAGGCAGCCCTAAAGCGCTTTAAACATACATGGTCAGCAGATAACTATGAAGCATTTAGGGTACTCCAGAACTTGAGCCAAACACCAATTTGACGAAAAAAATCCAATTATGCCCACGAAGCCCCTTTCTCTGTCTCTGATTCTAAATGTATATGGCTACTACATCGCAAATTCTTCCTCTCAAAATCTTTTACCTAATCAGTATTCCCAGTATCACCCGACGAATTGAATGTTTTCCTTTTAATTACATGCCTCTGCATGGGTGTGGGCTGGGTGGGCCTCAGTCAACTTTAAAAATCTTTAGGACAAATAAAAATGAAATATGGCAGAAGGATTTAAGAGGTGGTTAGAGACTGTTTTTATATTTTAATTTTCAATTTTATAAGCATATAGGCAGTGTTTGAAGGAATCAATTTATATTTTCAAACCGCTTTATCTCCTCCACCCAATGATTTCCTGCCTACTTAATACCATAATTTAACTTTGCACATGTTTATTTCTCTTAAATTTACCCACTGACCTTTTTTCCTGCATAATAACATCGCATAAACACTTCATAGATTTTGATTTTTTAAATTATGCCTTCCCGAAAACCTCTTATTTTTTTTTTTTTTTTTGTCATCTCTAAGTTTTACTTCCGAAATCCATTATTTCATACTTGTTTCCAATTTTATTTGAATCAAGTTGATCTTTTCTAATCCGACTTTCCTTTTTACTGTTGGAAGGACAATAGCTGAAAGCAATAATCCCAACAAAAATAATTTTATTTTTCCCGTTTTGAACATGTGTACACTTACACTTATGAAACAATAAAAGTTCGTGCTTTAGATGATCCTGATAAGAGAAAAATATATTCTTCCAAATTGGAAGAAAGTCTCAGAGTCCTGGATTTAGACGGAGACGCAGAGAAACAATGGAGTGCCCTCAAAATTTCCATCTTGAGAACCGCCAAAGAGGTCTGTGGCATACAAAAATGGTGGAATGATGATGTTAAGACGGTTATAAACCGAAAGAAGCAAGCATGGAAATCATATCAACGCCATAAGACACCCGATAACTGGGCTGAGTATAGAAGAGCGAGGAATGAGGCCAAAGCAGTAGTAAAAGCACAAAAAAGAATATCATGGGAAGAATTCGGGAAGAGCCTAGATGAAAATCATAGAGAAAATATCAAAATGTTTTGGCGTACTGTGAAATTCTTGAAGGGCAAAAGAGCAAAGCCAGTTAGAAATGTTAAAGATAATAACGGTGAATTTCTGACAGAAACATCTAAAATATTAGAGAGATGGCGTAGACACTACCTAGAACTCTTCGCTAATAAAGAAGCAGTTAGAGAACAAAGGGAACAGACGATCTACGAAGTCAGTAATGAACCCATTAACGAAGAAGAAGTAGAGCTAGCTCTTGAACAGTTAAAGACAGGGAAGGCTGCAGGCAGAGACAAACATCGCCCCCAAGTTCCTGAAATATGGAGGACAAGAGCTCATTAAAGCATTGCAAGGGCTATTTCAGACGGTATGGGATATCAAAAGAATCCCGAAAGATTGGGAGTACAGTGTGATTATTCCTATTCACAAAAAAGGTAGTCAAACGGAATGTGCTAATTATAGACCAATTAGCCTCCTGTCCGTGGCATACAAAATCTACACGCACATTCTGGAGAAAAGGCTACGACGAATTGTGGAGGAACAACTGGAAGAGGAGCAAGCAGGTTTTCGCCCTGGCAGGCAGACCCAGGATAATATATTTGTCATAAGAAATATATTAGAAAAATCATGGGACAGAGATAGAAGCACATATTTCGCATTCCTGGACCTTAAGGCTGCTTTCGACTCAGTCCCACGTCAAGAAATATGGAACGCCCTTGTAGCGAAAAATGTACCAATAGATCTTATTTCCGCCATAGAATCTGTATACACTGATTCTAAAGGAGTGGTACGAATTAATGGAACAGAATCTGCACTTTTTCCCATTGATAGAGGAGTAAAGCAGGGAGACAGTCTGAGCCCGCTTCTGTTTACGGTGTTTATGGATGAGATCCATAAAATTTGTAAAAGGCGAACTGCCCGAACAGTGCTTGGTAAGTGGAACATGAGGACGATACTGAGCCAGTCACTGTTATACGCTGATGATATCGTCCTTATTTGCGATACGAAAGACAAATTACAGCAAGCTCTAATAGAATGGCAGGAAGAACTTCAGCGAAAGGGAATGACCATAAATGTCTCCAAGAGCAAGATACTGGTCCTGTCCCGAGATGAGGAAGAGACTGTGGAGGTGATTTATAACGGCGAGGCTCTCGAAGTAGTTGAAAACTTTCTCTACTTAGCCTGCAATATAAATAGGCAGGGAAAAATAGATTACGAAATTGCAAACAGGATTGCTAAAGCAAATCAAATCTATTACAGTATATGCAATAGTATTGTTGGCCATCGAGATGTGGGGCTAGAGACGAAGCTCCACATTTACAAATCTGTATACCTCCCCACTCTTACCTACGGTAGCGAGAGCTGGGTAATGCTGGACAAACAAATAAGCCGAATTACTGCAGCTGAAATGAGGTATTTACGTAGGGTCGCAGGAAAAACGAGAAGAGACCGCGTAAGAAATGAAGGAATTAGAGCGGAGCTGAAAATTCCTGCGCTGAAAACCATCCTCGGAGAAGCGACAGCTAAAATGGTTCGGCCATGTTTGTCGAATGAATGAGGACCGCGAACCCAGAAAAGTGTTGGAAGCTCGACCCACTGGAAAAAGGCCGCGCGGAAGGCCTAGGATTTTGTATGACGGATATATCCAGAAGATCGGAGGGAAAAGATTGCAGGAACTTAAACAACTCTGCAGAAATCGTGAAGCTTGGCAACGTTGGATCGAGGCCCCTCCACACTAGTAAAGGCACATAGGAGGGAGATAAAGAAGAAAAGAAATTATGCCTTCCCGAAAACCTCTTATTTTTTTATATTTTTTTTTTTGTCATCTCTAAGTTTTACTTCCGAAATCCATTATTTCATACTTGTTTCCAATTTCTTTGAATCAAGTTGATCTTTTCTAATCCGACTTTCCTTTTTACTGTTGGAAGGACAATAGCTGAAAGCAATAATCCCAACAAAAATAATTTTATTTTTCCCGTTTTGAACATGTGTACACTTACAAAAAAATTAAAAGTGTCAAAAGTATTCGGAATTGATTTTATAGATATATTAATCTAGTAACAATGTATGTATAAACATCCGGTTGGTAGATGTTTTTGTAAAATTATACATTTGGTTGGCTGATTAGTTAATTATTAGTTGTCAAATATTGTCCTACTCACGAAGTTATTGTTTCTTAAGGTCGTTTTAATTTTAAATATAGTGTTTCCTGATTTTCCTTTTTAGTTGGACACGCAAATGTTTAATTTAATTCAGAAGCAATAATTGCTGAGGGGTTTCCAGACATACATCCATGGCGCTACAGACCGATGTGGTCCTTGGCCTTCTCAATAAGTCTTTGCCAGGTGGTTCGGTCTTGGGCAACCGCTTGTTAGTTGCGGGAGCATACAGAAGTACTAAAATATTAAGAACTAAGCTTAGGTATGGTTATTGATGGACATGGACAAGGACAAAAATGTTTAAAGCAATGCTCCCACCATCACCATATCTCTGTAGCCAATAAGAACTTAATAATTAATAAAATCTAATAATTATTTCACATTGAGAAATGACAATACCACATTAGTTAAACGTATTTAATTTACACTAAAACAGTGAAAACCGAGTGGCATGTTGGGTGGGCGCCTGGCGGCGTAGTGGCTTCATTTTGAGTTGTATTTCGGTGTGCCAATTAATGGGTATGTATGTAAATATGCGGTTATATACATTATTTTAAAAAGAAAAAGATGAGCTACAATGTTTGTTTGAAGATTTTTTGATAATTATGATCATACAATATTTTATTAAAGAATGAAATTATTGTTAAAAAAAAATATTGTATTTTAGCGAATAATAGCAAAATTATTGATCATAAAAGAAAATGTATATTTGTCTTATTTAATTACAACAAACTAAGGAGGAAAATGTCACGTTGAAATAAAGTATTAGATAGATAATAACAGAGATGAGACGCAAAACCTGAACGCTTGGAAAATGAAGTTCTAATTGGGGTAGAGGGGTTAGTATAAGTTAGTACAAGGGGTTGGGGACTTTTGGGTAAATGTTTCTTTTAATGAGTTCTAACAAACGGCAAAAAAACAGCTTGTCTCTAATATATTCCTAATAAGGATATTTTTGACCTTCATTGCCTGGCTACCTACCCAGATTCATTCTAAAGAGGTGACCAAACCATCTCAATTTATTTTCTTCTTGAATGGTTTCCAGCGGCGGTACCTCAAGGTTATATTCCACGGCTGTACCTGATAGTCATATTCCGGATCTTATCTCTCCTTGTTTTCCTTAAGTACCTCATGTTCATTACCTGGATCTGGCTCCTATGCTTTGATGTAAGGGACCACGACTAAGAGGAGTAGGAAAATATAGGCAGGAGAATCGACAGGTAAAGTGATAGCTTTGTTTTGTTAATTACCTTTCAGTAAATGGAATCCTCGACCTGCTCCAAAACTTTCCCCTTCAATCTTAGGATTCTCATTACTTGCCGTGGTTTTCTACCTAATCTCATGCACTTTGTCTTTTCTGGATTTATACCTATGTTGGTATGGGACAGTTCTTCTTGTATTATGATTATGCAATTATGACAAGGTCATCAGCAAATGCCAGTATAGTGTGAGAGTAAGCTGCAGGTTCCTATATCCGAGTTGAAATTATCGTAGTCTTGGTTTTGCTTTCCTTAACGCCTGTTCGAGAACTAATATAAAGAAGAGGGAGCTTAGACTACATCCCTGGGACATTCCCTGGGTCGTCTTAAACTCCTTGGGGGTTTAGTTGCTTGTTCTTATAACGTTTCTCATTTTGTCTTAGAGACGCCAGGATCGTATCTATATCTATTCGCCTTTCGTGCAGGGCTTGCTCAATATCCTTCTTTCGCACTCTGTCGAAAGCCTTTTCCAGATTCACAAAGCAGACATAAAGATTTTTCTGTTTCTCGATGATGTTCTCAATGACCGACCTCAATGTAAAAATTAGGTCTTGTGAGCTCCTCGGGTTTCTAAAACCATACTGTTCTGATCTGGCTGTTGGCAGTTCTTCTAATCCTCGTTTCTAGGATTCTTGAGTATAGCTTGCTTGGCATACTAAGTAAGGATATATCTCGATGGTTTGTGCATTCCTTATTCCTTTCTTGAAAATTGGCACTATGATAACGATCTCCCAGCATTCGGTATCATTTTCTTATGCCATATCACGCTTAAGAGATGGAGGAACATTTCTTTAACTTTGCTGCCCATGTAGCACATCATTTCGGGGGTTTTCTCGGCCAGACTTACCGAGTTTCATCCTGCAATTACTGATGAAATCGTTCTCGCCGCAATAATCTTGAACCATCTCATCCGAACTGATATCTTTCCCTTCTAGCAAATTCTTGAAATATCCTCTCCATCTCTCCATTATTTCTTCGGTTTGCCAGATGATACTTCCATCTTTATCTATAATTCCTTTTAGCCTTTGTGGCCATTGTTTTCTCATTCCCTTTATAACTTTACAGAAGATATTCTAGTTCTCTTTCGCATTTTTCCCCATTTTGTGACAGAAATCATCCAACTCAGTTTCTTTATTTTATTTTGATATTCCTCACACTATACTAAGACTTTCACATAATTGTTTATAGCCTTTCATCCATTGTTCTTTTTAAAAAGTATTGAAAGTCACAGTTAGGTCTTTAACCTTTCTTTGTAACGTCTTATTCCTAACGTCTTTTTTTTTTATCAGCTACATGGGACCTGTCACCCAACCGGAAAAGAATTGGTTTAGAACATAAAATTGAGAATTATCGGGATTATGAACATTTGAAACCAGTAAACAGTAGAATGTTACGATTTCTGAATACTTTTAACACTGGATAATGAGGTACTTTTACTTTATTAATTGCTTATTATACACTTACTTTATGTATATATATATATATATATATATATATATATATATATATATATATATATATATATATTCTTTTTTTTACATCTAAAATGCGCATATTTTTAAATTGTGCCAATTATAAAACTGAACTACTGCGATCCAACGTTTCCGTGAAACTGGACTCTACACACGCAGGCCAAGTTCAGTTCGCCCAAGAAAGACACAGCCACGAGATGATTCGTTTATTTTAATACTCTTCGAAATCGCTTTTCTACTGCTTAATGATTCCAGGTAGTTCGTTTCAATTAGTGCCGAAACTGTCAGAAGACTTGCTGAAATGAGCTTACATCCAATGAGGATTTTACAGCTCACTGTAAATCATCAAAGAGCCCGTTTAAATTTTGCCCCAGAGCACTTATGTGGAATGAATATAAATGGAGGACTGTATTTTTTCCCGATGAGTCACGTTTTTCACTTTACTCTCCAGAAGGACGTGCTAGAGTTTACCGAAGGTCAGGTGAGCGTTATTCCGAATGTAACATTCCTGGAAGAGTGCAATTTGGAGGTGGTTCAGTGATGGTGTGCGGAAGAATATCTCTGTAAGCGAAAATTGATCTCCATATCTTTAACAGACCTTTCCTAAATGCAGATTGTACAAAACAGAGATCATAGAACCATATGCTATACCTTTTGCTCCATTTATTGGAGAAAATTTTATTTTTATGCATGAAAATGCTCGACTACACACTGCGAACTGTGTTCAGCAATATCTTAATGATACACGAATTTTAAGATGGCCAACTCGTAGCCCTGACATAAATCCTGTTAAACATCTCTGGAATGAACTTGGCAGACGTGTGAAAAGAAGAATTAATCTTCCTGATAACTTACAGGATCTAAGAACTTCTTTAGAGGAAGCATGGGAGGAAATCCCAAAAGATGTTGTAGCAAACCTTATCAGAAGTATGCCTAAAAACCTCTAGGCAGCAATTTAAGCAGAGGAAGCAATACCCGTCATTGAAAGTTGAATTAAACTGAGGAAAACAATTTTTTTTTATAATATACATTTTTGTTAATTTTCTCTTTTTTAATCCTAATTTTTTTGTTTCTTAATCTTAATTTTACCTCTAAATCATCCCAAAAAAATACTATTATTCATTATATACTATTATCAAAATGTTGCAGTAATGCACATTCATTTCACAGGAAAAAAAAAATGATTTTTCAAAGTGCTACACTTTTTTTGAGAAGCATTGTATTTTATTAAAAGAACGAACAATTTTTGTTTTCCCCCGTGGCTACACTGTTTGTAGTCTTTGTTAAGATTTCGAAAATAACCAACTCACCAGCTGATTGAAAGAATGACTAAGTTTTTTTTCAATTTAGTTCGTATTGTTTATCGTTTTTATAGTGACATAATGCCAGTGTCTGTTTAAATACCGAAAGGGACATGGAAATTGACATTTACGATAATAATTTTGAGATGATAGTTAAAGTCAATGTCTCTAGTTGTATGTGGAAGTTCTTTGTTTGACAGGGACTCGTGGAAGAGAACCAATGATTTTAAATGTTTTAGCATTAAATTGTGATACCCTTTAAAAATGGGGAATTGCCTTAAAGGCTCCTCTGCTGATGACATTTCTTTGTTAAGGGGTAGTGAGAGTGCAAATGATACTAGTTCAGACAATCTTGGTCTCCCACCTCCATACAGGGTATGTTTTTTTTGTAAGTAATTGTTGTTATTAACGTTATCAGTTCTCTTGCTGGTGATGTATGTATAAAAGTTTATTTAACCTGAATTCACAGCTATTTAATATTATTTATAACACCTTATTTTCCTCATTAAATGTAATGTTGTGTTCTCGGTTTTCAAGACCTGATTATTGACTGTATTTGTGTGTTAATGGTTTCAAACACCTTGATTGATGTCTAATGAATTTATAGTATGGTTATTAAACCTTTACTAAGATTAGCAGCTAGCTTGTTTCATATTTTATTAGATAGTTTTTATTGTTAGGCGATTGATTATCCTAGACTATTTTCTGAAAATTAATTCCTTTTAATAATACTATTGTTTTGGGTGATATATTTTTCTCAAATATCAACCATTGCGGTCACATTATTTGTTTTTCGTAAACCTTATTGTGGTTAATAAAGTGGGCATAGATCCTATGTTACAAAATGAGTTTATAACAAACAGCTGTGCATTCAAATCTCTAGTGTAATAATTTTCTTTTGCAGTAATTTATTCATGTTTTTGAATATTTGAATAATAAGAATAACAAAAGGTGAGAATAACAAATAACAATATTTAAAGAACTATTTAAACATAATTTTCATTTAGTTATATTTTAGACCTGGATTCTTGTCCTACTTTGTATTTACATTATTTTAAAATTTATATTGGTTAAAGAAAGTTCATTTTAGTGCTGAGGTAATCTACTTCCTATTGTTATTGTTGCAGTTATTGTCAAATTTATGAATGTTTGTATGATTAACGATGAATTAAAAAAAAACATTTTTGTGAAAATGATATTTTGTTAATAGATGTTTACATACAACTGGTATATTTTAAATTTGATTGAATCACTTTAATTTTATATTTATGCTAATGACCAAAATCAATACTGTCTTTGTTTTTTTGTATTGGGACAATTCATAAGGTTTATTTATTGAAACAGCAAATTTATGTTAACACAAAGTAAACTTTTAAGTTGCTTATGAACCAATGTCGTATTGAAGTAAACTTCAATGTAAATAATGTCAGTAGTTTTTAAAATTATGATGGATCATTCTTCAATTATTGAAGGACTAATTTTAGTTCAATTAACTTTAAATAGTTGTATCTCTGGCTTTAGTTCCAGAATGAAAACAAATTATTTACTTAAGACTTTATGTTCTATTCTAAGACTTTATTCTATACGACCAAGATCGAAATTCCAACATAAATAGAGAGTAATTTATGTTGGAATTTCGATCTTGGTTTGTTAGACAATTTCTTAATGCTTATATTTACTAGCCCAGAGACATTCCTATACGGGTGGTGAAATCATTATATAAAGGATATGTGATGTTCTGATTTGAGGAATTAATGTTGATGTAGTAAGTACTTCTCACTATTGATAATAGAAGCTTTTAGTACCTTTTCTAAAATAGGTGGCTTAAATGAAACATCAAAAGTTAAAAAATAACTTAAAATTAGTTTATTAAAATATCTCTTTGTACAGTTATTTCATCTTAAGGAGCGTGAATAATATATGGAGGTGTGAGGGATAAGAAAAGATATCTTCTTATGTATTTCAAAACTATTGCTGAACTATTATAATTATCATAAGTTATGAATTAACTAATTTTTAATTGTAACTATAATTATAGGAAGCTGTCCCAGTATACTATCCTTCTCCAAACATCAGCAGACCTGTAAACCAACTGACAGAAGAGGAACAAATCAAAATTGCTAAACGCTTAGGATTAATTCAACATCTGCCTACTGGTAGTTACGATGGTTGCAAGAAAAACAGGGAGTAAGTCAAATTATGTATTATTTTAAAAATAAATAAATAAATTATAGCAACTAGGGGCTTCGTTTAATAAAATGTTACACAATACCTCTTCTTATTCCTGCCCAATGCCTAATAAGCTGGAACCTATTGAGGTATTCGGTAGTCAAATGGACACCCAATTATGCTCAGGTGTGCTCATGAGCACCATTTTTGTTGACAATAAGCAGCTGAAGTTAATTGTGGCAACCGATGCAACCAAAACCAGACGAGTAATTTCGTGAGCTGATTAAAATGTATACTGTGTATTGAACATGTGAAAATGGCCCATTTCTCATTTGCACAGTGATGAATAATGAATCTTATAGTGTAACTGAAAGCATTGCAAAGAAAGCCTGAGAAAAGTATGCTCACAGTATGGTTGTTTGCAATCAGTAGTATACCCTAAAACTTTGCCAAGTTTTTTGTTACAATTATTCCCAATACTCTAGAATTTGATGCCCTGCATTGCTTTTTCAGAAAGGGCTGATCCTTTTTCATTAATTGGTCCAGCTACACCTTTGCGGACCTACTGCATCAGTTGTGCTACAAAATCTTTTTTTTACATCCATCCAATTCGTTTGACCTTTCCCTTAATGATTTCCTCTTTTTATAGCACCTGGTCTACTTTTTAAAAGAGAAAAACATTCGAAACCAGGTTGATATTGTAAATATTTTCCCAGGATACATTTTTCTTTTGATATATGAAGAACAGTTATTATTTTTGCTTCAAGCAAATATTGAGTTGCTTTTAATTGATTTTTAATCAGTTTAAATTGGACTGAACAGGTTCTTGTGTTCAGATCATCTTTGATAAGATCAATCACTAATGCTTGACAGAATAATTAAAATGTTATAAAACATCTATCATTACTTGTAATGAAATAACTATTAATTTTGTGGGTAGTAGTAATTTACGTGTATTGAAAGTCATCCAAATGATAAAAAAGTAGATGCATACAAACTGTTAGTCTTTAAGCTATTTTCATAACATTTAAAAATACTGCTGATATTAATAATATTCTAGTGGTACTCACAATCTTATTTCACATGTTATTTGATAGCAACAGTAAATTTGGGACCATAAGCAACCCCAGCATAATTTAATGTATGTTGCTAAATAGATAGTGCTGAAGACATTGTTTGTGGGTAGATAGTGTGACTTTATTTTATATCAGTAACTTGGTTTATAAAACTTATTTGGTGATTGGTTGCTATTTTATTTATCATTCGCTATTATAGTATGTTATAATATAAAAATAACTTGTATAATTAGAAACAACTGTATGTAATGAAACCTGAAACTAAATAAAGCCACAGACAATCCTTCAGGCAATAACAGTGTAGCAGTGCCTATAACACACCTTCAGGGTTTTTTTAATTTTTATTCTGAGCCTGTTGTTGACTCTTTTTTACAGTTTTATTGTAAAAATTTGATGAATAACATAAATAATTTGAAATAACAAAGGTAGTGAGTACTCCTTTTGTCATTACAAAAAGTTTGTCATAGTATTGTTTGATAAGAATGTTAAAGAAAATTAGTAGGGGTAACATAATGTTATACGTCTCCATTTTTTACCCTTTAGCAAAAACTGCCAAACGATACCATAATGTGCAGGAGAATATTTAATGAGATCAAATTATGGCTGGGCCTTCGATAGGGGAAGCCATCCAGAAAGTTTTAGGTTGAGGAAACCCACTTAAGTAGAAATTTTCTAAATAAATAAAAAATCAAATTATTAACTTATCTAAATTTTTCTGTCAGATGTGTTTAGTTATTTTGATACATGTGTTTGAATTGCTGATTAATATTTTAAAAAGTAGTTAGTTGTCTCAATTTATTACAAAAAATAATCTAATATCGCTGCTCTGAATAAAACTAATCTAAATGTTAAATATAAATTTAAAACACCAGATTTTAAGCTTTCCGGGTGTGATGCTTCTTTTTGTTAAAATATCCTAATCTTGTTACCCATTGTACTGCCTAATTGAACATATTCAATTCCTGTTAGAGTTAGGAAATTTCTTACTTTTACAGGAATTTTATCTGACTCCATCTAAAAACTTATAATTTTCCATGCATAAAGATATAATATTATTGGATAAACTGAATCCCAAACATTTATCATTGTAATCATTTAAATAGTAATGGTAAATATTTAGTTATTCTTCCATCTAAATTTAATTATTTTATTTAATATTTTAACAACTGGAGAACCTACATACCTACTTACTACCCTGACTGTAGTATTTGAGAAACCAAGATTATTTATGGACTTCTTGAAAGACGTTCCGTGTATTATAATGCAACTTTTCTGTTTTTAAATGTTTTAATAGATGTGTATTAAAATCATTATTGTTGCAGTAGTTATGGTTGAATGAATGAATATATTTATAATCTCATTTGTGGTATTTCCCATACAAATAGAGTTTGCTACATTTATTATATAAAATGTGTTGTTACATATTATTTATTTGTTTGGTAATCCGTAGAAGTAAGAATACAAAACAGTACAATTAGTATATCTTTTTACAATAAATTAGTTCACTATTTTAACCTCTAAAAATGTTTTGGAATAATGTATAGTAGTTTAATTTTGTATTAACATTGTTAATGTAGTCCTTGCTATATTAAAATGATATATTAATATAAAATTATTCCCATGACAATTTTATTAATTGTACCTATTTTGTTTTCAGATGTGTTATTTGTATGATGGAATTTTTAGTCGGTGATAATGTGCGATATTTACCATGCATGCATATATATCATGTTCATTGCATCGATGATTGGCTTATGAGAAGTTTCACTTGTCCATCTTGCATGGAACCAGTGGATGCTGCACTTCTAACAAGTTACGAAACCAGTTGAAAAAAAAAATCTGTGATTAACTGTTATGTTTATTGGTTCTTATTAAAATAAACAAAGGAACAGGGTATTATTAAAATGTTTGGATTGTAATTAGAGTGGTATCTTGTTGATCAAGACCCTCTGGTTGTCAATTTTGGGTGTCATTGGGAAGTATGTTAATTTATTATATTTTGACATATTTGCTCCTTTGTAGTAAAGAGATTAAAAAGCAAATAGGTTTTAATTTTTTGCCTTACCATTAATCACCAAAACAATTTTAATAAGTTTTAGTTGCTTACCTTTTAAAGGAACTAGCAGTGGCGATGTAGAATTCTTGTTTCATGCATTATAGAAGTCAATGCTGATCATTCTGGAAACCCTTTTTCAATTGTCAGATATTGAAGTATAAATTGAAATAATGTATCTGTCAATTATTAAAGAAATGCTTTTGTTTTTGTCAATAGTTTCAAAACTTACAAATATAGAGTAAATTATCTTTTTCTAATGCTAATTTTAGTTCCTACAATGATATCAAATATCTTTTATGAAGAAGGGCTTCCTGAAACATTGTTGCCATCCATGTATGTTGTATATGTATATTTTATTTTATTTTTTAACTTAGTTTGTTCCAAAAGCATTGCTGTTATTATTTACTTTATTAATGTTTGTGAACGTAAAAATAATTTTACTAATAAATATATGAGCTTTATTATGGTCACATATATTTTTATCATACGTAAATTTGTTACAGGTAGGGTGTTTATGCCTAGTTCTAATTTGTAGAACAATATTGTAATTGAAAAAAAAAAAACCTATATTATGTTGATACACAATTTAACATTTTTTTTTCTAAATTTACTATGTATTTTTATTTTATTTTAATTGAGCTAGCTTTTGATCTCTGTATAATAGTTTCTAACTTTGTAATTCTAATAAATCTAAACAATATCTGTGATTAAAATACTATATAAATATTAGATTAGTGGTGAATATATTAAATAATGTTCCATTTTGTAAATACTGCACTTTTTATTATTTTGTTGAAGATTAAAGAGTTTTATTATAATATTTTTCTTGTTTTATGAGCACTATTGTATTTCATCAGTTTTGTTTCATAAAGAATTAGTCAAAGATATATAACAAGTGGAATTATTTACCAGTGATATATTTTAATTTGTATATATAGTTAGAAATAGGTATATATACATAGGTACATAAACTCACACAATGTATTTGCATTTGTGTGTTTGTATTTGTATTTATTAATATATACTAAAAGTATGGATTCAGGAATTTGATGCTTATGAAAATTGATGCTTTTGAAATTTTATGTAATGTACTATAGTTACATGGTTTTTTGAAAATGTGAGATATTAAATCAAAATTTTTACTTTTATAAGTTCTAACAAGACTGTATTTCTAACACAAGTCGTGCTTGGTTTAATATTAAAGAATTTCCTAGGTCTAAAATAAAGTACATATTTTAGTAACCATACCTTTTAAAATGTCTTTTTACTTTATTTCATTCCTTAAAGCAATGGTTATATACAATAGATAAAGAAATGGGTTTATGTATGGTATTAGTTACAAATTTATAAAAATTTAATAATATAAAGTTTTTTGGACAGAATTGAAATGATAATTAAGATATATATTTGTTAATTATTGTTTGTTGCCTTAATATTGGCTTTAAAACTTAATAATTTTTAGGTTATAAAAAGAAATATATTTGTTTTTGGTATTGCATTCTTACTTAGAAACTTCTTCATGATTTTTGTTTTTCCCCTACCTAATTAATTTGTGGAGTTAAAGAAAAAAAAAAGTGTGTATAATTAATGAGCAAAATTGAAATATTTGAATTTATTTATGTTTACATATTATTTTTATTCTATTTACCAGTATAATTGTTTTAAAACTTTTTTTTGTTAACGATTTTTTTTTTTATTCAGGTCTAGGCAATGTGATCATTACAATGTTCTAGTATCTTCAACTCTATTCATGTTTGGGCCAAATATTTTGATTGTTTTTGGCATTTAACTGGATCTTGGAATGACAAGATTGGAACATTTAATTAGAATTTTTTATGCAGATTTGTTGGATTCTAAAAAAAATGATGCAGGATTTTAGTTAGAAAGATTTACAACTATTTATTTAATTATAATAGTCTACACTAATAATCAGTCGACATGTTGGCAACTTCTCCAGTCTCTCCGAGTAGAATTTTGCTTCTTTAAAATTGTTAAACTCAAAAAACCCATTTTTAATGACATTTGTCTATTAATTATTTTCCAAAAGTGGTATATGTGTCTGCAAAAATCATAATGTGTTGGTGAGAGGTCTGTTATATAGGATAGGTGTGGCAGAGTCATATGTTTATGTGTAGCTTTTTTACCTTTCCAATTGCCTTGAGTTGGTTCTCCAAGGTCAATTAGCTAAGGTTAGGTTTCTCTGCAAGTTCTGGAACAGTTGTCCTTCCATCAAAACCAGTAGAACATCATCATCAAAAGGGGAAGTCTTTCATGTCCTTTCTTTTCAAGGCTGAAGCCTCCTTCCCTATTTTTTTTTAACCACTGTTGAACATTAATGCTACCATACCCCAGAATCAATTGATGTTTATGGCCGCCATGGAGTGATGAACTTCAGAATTAAAAAAATATTAATTTCAGGGTTTTACTTCAATTTCCATATTAGTAACATTGATGCCTGTGCCTGTCATACCTGGTTTGTTCCATTATTCCAAACCCAGTGCCAGTATAATTCAATTAATTGTTATTATGGTCAATTTTGTTACCCATGTAATGTACCCATTCTTTGAGATTAATGTTTTTCACTCATGACTGATGGGAAAAAAATGAACTGAATGACAAGTTCTAGTGCCCTATGCAAATATTCTCGCTGATGAATATTTAGTAGTTGTCAGTATTTTATTTTATGAATGAGGAGAAAAGTGTAAAGTGCTTGTTGTTACTTTTTGTTTATCTAGAATTATTAGACTTTGATTATTTATCTTGTTAATTGAGAAATTAACAAGATAAATCAAGCAAAAGAGTAGAATTTTATACATAATGTTATTGCGAATAGGGAGCGGCGTGGTCTAGTGGATAGAACATTAGGCTAATGTTCTCCGGGTTCCAGGTTCAAACCCTGGGTGAGACAAATTATTATTCTGTAATGTCAGTTATGGAGCAACCTTCCTGGGGCACACCTAGCCTACAGTGGGTACCCAAACATAGGAGAAAACCTGGCAGCTGAGCATGATTTAGGCCTAATAACCTCCTTTTGTGGCCCCTGGCTGTGAAACAGTATGCATCTCTATAAGTAATGAACCCAAGAACCCTTCATGGATTGTAGAGGAACAGGTATTGGGAATAAAATATTACATGCCATAATATTAGGGAATAAAATAGTATACCAGTTTCCCAAAGATAGAAACCATCATTATATGTACAGTTTACTTATATTTAGATATTTGCTGTCCAATTACATTAATATGGTTGAATATTATCACATTGGTGATCCAGTCTTCATAATACTATACATGTTATAATATCTCTCATATCAATTAATTATCACTTTTCTGATTTTTTAGATAATAAATCAATTATTGGGTTATCGTAGGACCTAAAAAATCTATGAGTATTATGACAGTAATCTAGTTATAATTACCAAAAAAGGCCATTTTTATAAAAATCTTTTCAAATGTGTACAAATAGATGGTATTTAATATGAAATAGATTCTCATATAAATAGTCTGACAGTTTAAGTTCCGGGTTCTCAAAATTTCTTTCTTTTCCACCTCTTTATTTTATTTATTTGGTAAAATTAGCCATCTTTTATTATTAGTGGTAATAACAGATGCTTGGATAAGGCCTATAAAAGAAATAAAAGAAAATGAAGGATAAATATTTTTATGTTTGGATTAATATACTGCTGGATAGCTCAATGTTTTTCTTGTTATAATTCGTTCGTTTATTTGGCTTTTAAAGAGTATAACTTTAAGGTCATCAATGCCTGGATATATGTATGTTCAACCTCTACTAGAAAAAACTATATAGGCACAAAAAAAATTGAAATATTACAAAATAACAGCAGTAAATACAATGGAACAATAGTAAAATAAATAAAAAATAAATGACCTAGAATTCATAAATGTATATTTTAATTAAGATAATAGACTTCATAATTTTGCGTAGGGGCTAGTCCAAGTGTCAGACTAGTGGGGTATAACACTCCGGGGCTCAGTGCATGGTATTCTCTCACTCCGAACAGTGCACTAAGCACATATTCATTACATAAGGTCATTTACAGTACTCATCTCAGGAGCACCTACCCTGGGAAGACCCATGGTGGGGAGTATAGCTAACGGCCTGTGTTCTTACAGGGCCAATCTCCAGTAAGAACGTAAAAATGATTCAAAGAAACATTAGTTAATGTATTCCTCTAAGAAATAGAGCTGAAGAGTGAAGAATGATATCGGCCAACGACAGATCGAGTTCTGTGTGGACAATAATATGATTATTGGAAATTCTTATTTTCCTCACAAGCCAGTGCCCAAAATCACCTTCTCAGTATGGGAACGTAATGCAAATATCGTTATTAACTATTTTATATAGGACCGGGACATCAGGAGGTTTTTTTTTCACAGATGTGGAGGTTATCAGAGGAGCAGAAAGTGGTAGTGATCATATGCTACTGGTCGCCGATACGAGATTACTTAAGGAACGCAAGACAAAACCTAAATCATAAGCTAGGATAGAGGTAAAAAAACTTCAGGACCCTCAGATAAGACAGAGGTATGAAGATGAACTGAAAAGAAAACTTCAGGAATTGGGTGCGGATTCTAGCTTGGACGATGTATGGAAACATATAAAGGAAAGTGTTCTGGAATCGGTTATATTGGTATGTGGAGTCAAAAGAACACATATAAAAGGTAAAAGATCTACATTGTGGAGCAATGAATTAAAAGCAATGGTTAAGGAAAAAAAAGTAGCCTGGAAAAATTATTGCACTGATAAAACCACAGAAAAATGGCTGACATATGAATTGGCCAGGAATAATACTAAGGAGGCCTTAAAACAGAAAAAATAGGTCGTGGAAAGAATCGGGAGAGAGGCTGAATCAAGATCATGATGGAAACATAAAATTATTCTAAAAAAAAAAAAAATAAATAAATAAATAAAAAAAAAGCACCTAGCCTGTTGGGACTGGCAAAGGAATCAGAAATAATGACCTCGGATAAATGACCTCAGAAGATAAACGCAACCTGAAGATATGGAGGAGACATTGTGAAAAAAAATACATAAGTAAATATATGTTTCCTCTGAACAGTCAAGATGGACGCAGGAATGAAGCTGAGTTCGACGAGGTTATAGAAAAGGAAAAAGTTGATCTAGCTATTGAAAAGATTAAGATAGGAAAAGCTCCAGGATGGGATACTATAGTTGGAGAGTTTGTTAAGTATGGTGGGATGGAATAATTGAGGTATCTCCAAATACTTTTTCAAAAAGCCTGGGACGAGAAAAAGATCCCTATAGAATGGGAATATAATGTGATAATTCCCATACATAAAAAAGGAAGCCAGGCTAAATACTCCAACTACAGACAGACCTATGTGCCTGTCTCCACTGGTACACAAGTTTTATACAACCATCCTGCATAATAGATTGTGACCTCAGTTGACCCGTTAATAGGAGAGGAACCTTCCTAGACCTTCAAGCTGCATTTGAGAAATATGGGAAACACTAAAAGCAAAGAACGTTCCAAGAAGCCTGGTGGAAGACATAAAATTCATATATCAAGATCCAAAGGACATAGTCAGACTAAAGGGACAGGAAACGGGATATTTTAGCATAGGTGGAGGGGTCAAACGAGGCAATAGTTTAAGCCCATTGCTATTCACATTATATATATGAATGAAATAGCTGAAATATACAAAAGGCGAACTGAAAGGACTTTCCTAGGGCGAAGTATCCTGTATGCGGACGATATTGTCCTAATTGCAGATTCCGTAGAGATATTGCATCAGGCAGTTGACGAATAGAACGAAGAACTCCGCAGGAAGGGCATGACCATAAATACAAGCAAGAGTAAGATCCTACAGGTTGGAAGGATACAGGAAAATGTTGTGGTATAGCTAAGAGCTGATGGAAGTGGTGTCAGATTTCACCTACATTGGCACTATTATGGATAGATCTGGGAAAGTAGATTCAGAAATAGTGAACAGAATAAGCAAGGGCAGCGCTATATACTATCAGATCTACAATACAGTGATCGGGAAGAGAGTAGTAAGTAGAAGTGTGAAACTGCACATATTTAAGGTGGTGTACCTTCCCGTACTCCTGTATGGTGCAGAAAGCTGGGTGATGACTAATAGACTGGAGAGAAAAGTCATTGCTGCGGAGATGAGGTTTCTCCGAAGGATCGTAGGGAGAACAAGATGGGACTGCATTCGCAATGAAATAATCAGAGAGGAGTTGCGAGTTCCCCGATGAAGGATGTCCTCGAAACTCGGCAGCTTGAGTGGTTTGGACATGTCGTCAGGATGGAAGGACACAGAGATCCATTGAAAACTATGGACTATATCCCCATTGGTGAAAGATCCCGTGGCCGTTCGAAAATGTCGTACCTGAAGTACGTCGACCGTTCATGCAAACAAAGAAACAAAAATATTCGCCAAGCCAGAAATCTTGCATGCAACAGGGAACATTGGCGATCCCAATACGCTTGACGCTCTAAAAGGAACTACAGGGTGATGCAAAAGAAGAAGAAGACTTCATAATTTAGATAACAATAATTGTTTTTTGAGAAAACCAAAAACTAATTTCATTGAGTCCTCTCCTTTACCTACCTAGTACGCTTGGTTTACCCGGGTTCTGTCCATTTTATTCAGGTGAAAAAATAAAATGGGCATTCTTTAAAAATATGCCGAATGTTGAGGACACCATTATAACGCTGATACCCGAGCACAGTCTGCCGAGCGAAATAATTCGTGTAATAATATATAGCGTAATAAGTCGTATAAGAGAATGCAGAGACTAGCTTCTAAAAACTGTGAATTTTGTATCACTAGCGGTGTCTAGCGCCTTTTTTGGTAACTAAATTTTCCATACTTGCCCCATTTTTTAATTACACCCTCTAAATTACACTAGTGATACCTAGCGACTTTTGCTCTGAATCTGGATTCTCTGTTTTCGCTTTCTTTTTTCAATTAGTAGATCGCCATGTAGGAAAGCTGTGATATTAAGTGCTTTTTAGTGGCCAAAAATTAAGTTAAGTTAAGGCAGTTTTTCCCACATTAAAAAATACCTTCTAGACATTATCATAGGATTTTTTTTTAAACACTATTTCCTGGGCCATTTTCAAGTTTTCTCTTCGTAATCGATCAGTTTGGGGAAAGTTAAATTAATCGTAAAAAATATTTTTTGGCATTAAAAAGCACTTAATATCACAGTTTTAAAAGAGCAAACTTGTCCGTATTTGGCGTCTAAGATGGCAATCTCTTTAATGAAAAAAGGCCGCGAGATCACATTCAGTATAAAAGTCTCTAGGAATCACTGGCGTAATTTAAAGGTCCAAATTTGAAAAAGGGAGGAAGTATGGAACATGCAGTTACCAAATACGGCGCTAGATACCCATCGTGAGTGCAAAAAAAATTACAGCTGGCAGACACTAGTATGGAGAGAGACAAAAAATCCACAAACCTAAGTGTAATGAATAATTTCTAGTTTTAGATTTCATAATTAAAACTGATATGTTGTATGGTAATTGAATGAAATGTCCATGGTAGTCCAAGAGCTGGGGCCGAAAAATGCGTATTATAAGAAGAAAATTTTCAATGTCATTTTCACGTTTTAGCCGACTTGGACAACATTTATTTTTGTCGCCACCTCAAACTGGTCGGAATCAAAAATGGCGGCCGTCCATAACCGCCCAAATACAGGAATTGACCTAATTTTAACATTATAAAGGTAAATATTACAGAAACCAAGCATTATATGAAAACAATCATTATGATGTAAATTAATGGACATTGAATAAGTTTTATTTTCAGACCTGATAGACGTCTGTAGGTCTTATAGGTACCGAGATATCTTTGTCCATGTGATACATTGTGTCTTAAACACAGGAATTGTGAACAGTGTTCAGCCCGATATCATAGAAACCGCCCATTTTACCAAAATACTCATAATAATAAAAATTAACAAGCGTCTAATAAGCTTTAATGTGAGAGGTGACACTCGGCTGTAGGTCTTAAGGTACTTAGATATCTTTGTCCATGTAATACATTGGGTCCTAAATACAGGTGTATACGCTGAGCTATCCGTGGAAGAACAGTACTTCCAAGTGATAACTCAAAATTGAGGGTTGTCACTAATAAAAAAATTAGTGGACTGTATAGATTTAAAAAATAAAAATAATTAAAGCAAACGACGAATCACAGTACATTTATTAAACTAAAATACATATAAACGGAACAAGAAACAAAAATTAACCTAATAAATTGATATGAGAAAAGATAAGAAACCAATTAACCTAATTATACTTAAACAGCTGTAAGAAAATGTAGGAAACAAAATAAACCTAATAAAAATATTGAAGAAATTTGAGAAACAAACTTAACTTAATTAAATGCTTAAAGCTGTGAAAAATATAAGTCTCAAAATTAAAATTAAACAGTTTTAAGAATGAAAATTAGGAAATTAAATGTTCCAATAATGGATATAGATAGGTTATATTCACGTAAAGATGTCCGGTTGAGTGTTGAAGAAAACGACCGCAAGGCGGCTTGAACGAAGTCGTCTTGAGTATTGAAGGATATTACCGCAGGGCGGCTACGACGAAGTTCTCTTGAGTGTTGAAAATGACCGCAGGGCGGCTCTTCCAAGTTCCAAGGGGAATGATGAGAACATGAAGAAATTCGTTTGCAAACGTACGGAGTATGAGAGGAGACTTGGGTCTATATACGGCACATCTTCACCTTTCAGACGATACATTAAGACTCGACTGACCACGAGGCAGACAAAAACAATTGAAGAACGATCGTCATTTTTTTTCTTTCTCTTCTATTATTCTTCACTTTCTTGGCAAAAACTTTTAATTGTATTTACAAAGACTATTTTTAAACCAAGTAAAAAATAAAGATTTATACAATAAAATGATCTTATGATAAATATCATAAATTTAGGGAGTTTTTTATTTTCAATTTAACAGCCATGGAAAACCTTATCAGGCCATAACATATAGCGTGAACAACAGGAATTGACCTCATTTTAACATTATAAAGGTAAATATCACAGAAACTACGCATTATGCGAAAATACTCATTATAATATACATTAATGGACATTGAATAAGCATTTTCGCTTAATGCGTAGTTTCTGTGATATTTACCTTCATAATGTTAAAATGAGGCTAATTCCTGTATTTAGGACCCAATATATTTCATGGACAAAGATATCTCGGTACCTATAAGACCTACAGACGAGTGGCACCTCTCATATTAAAGCTTATTAGACGGTTGTTAATTTTTATTATTATGAGTAGTTTGATTAAATTGGCAGTTTCTTTGATATCGGGCTAAACACTGTTAAAAGTCGATCAATTCCTCTTTTTAAGACACATAGTATTATATGGAGATATTTCGATACCAATATGACCTAAATACGTCTATCAGCTCTCGAATCGAAGCTTATTTAATGTCCATTAATTTATTTTATAACGAGTATTTTCGTATAATGCTTGGTTTCTGTAATATTTACCTTCATAATGTTAAAAAAAAGCCCAGTTCCTGGATTTGGACAGTTTTGGATGGCCGTTATTTTTGATTCCGCCACTTTGAGGTGGCAGACAAAAAAAATTTGTTGCACAAGCTAGCATTAGTACAAATAACATTGAAAATTGTCTTCTTATAATACGCATTTTTCGGCCTAGCTCTTGGACTATGGAAAATACAGACATTTAACCTTTTAATCGTAATCGTAAATCGTAATTTATATATGCAGTAAATAGTATCATGTATTACGTAGCATTATTATGGATCGGATCAGTAAATTTTTTTAATTCTATACAAATCAAATTATTTATTTTCGTTTTATTCAAAGGATACAATGGGTTTGTTACAGCTAAAATAAGAAATAAATACTTTTAATTGAAGTTTACATCCAGAAAAAACGGCATCAATTGTAGTTCCGTATTTTGTTGTACGTTCATTTCTATTATTTGACATATCTAAATCCCACGAGGTCTTAAAATCAATCGGTCACACTATTGATAATATTAATTGATAATAATTCAAAAATAAACAGCGACACATTAGTGAAGAGCAGATGACTATCTTTCACGCTCGGTTAAACTCGGCGGTCCCGAGCTCACCCGATCGAGCGTGACGGAGCAGCCTCTCTCGCAGCCAACAAAAATCTGTGTGTGGTGCGCCAAAAGAAGTTTACACTTAAAAAATCAATAAAATCTCGAGCTTTAATGCAATGTATGCAAAAAAATTATACATAGTTTTAAATATAAAAAAACCGGATTTTAGATGGGATGAGCTAGTCGGGAAGTTTGACCACCGTTTTTCCACAAGATTAGAGATTAGAGATTGGAGACTTATTATGGCTTCATAATGCCAAGACCAAAATAAAGCTGGACAATAAACCAGACTATTTGTTCAATATCTAATTTTTACAGTAATAATCCTCCATTTTTTTGATATTATCACACAAATCCTCCAAAGTATTAAAAGTATTACTGCAATTCTAAAATATGGACAAATCTCTCAGTGAGCAAAAAATTGTAAATTTTCAAATACAAATTTATATTATTCATATTATTTATGATTGTGTTTTTATATTATATGGTTTAAGTTTTTATTTGTGTCAATTTATTTTATATCGTGTATATACCTATATGTGTTCTTTACTGCTTTTTGGTTTGTTGGTTCTATCATTTACTGTGTACTTGTACTTCTATTAAATTGCCGCAGGTGAACTTTCCTATACACGGGGATTAGTATTGTTACTTCTACTTGCACTGTAAAAAATGTAATTTGTTTGAATAAAGAAGTAAAAAAAAAAAAAAAAAAAAAATGATAACAAAAGCATTAACCAAATAGGTTCAATAACAAATTAATTAGAGATTTTTGCGTTTTCTGTAACGTTTCATAAAATAATAATTGAGACGTTAAGTTCCAAAAGGTACTATATCCACTTAAGACAATTTTAAAGGGAACGCAAAAATCTGTCATTTATTTGTTACTGGACCAATTAACTTGATTCTTTTTTTATTAAAATCTAAATTTGATTTTTTACTTTTAAACAACTTACTTTTCCAAATGATTACACTTTTCCCATGACTTTTCAAACAATATAATATGGATATAGCACTTTTTGAAACGAATAAAAAGAGATATAGTACTTTTTGAAACGAATTAAAAGGGATATAGTACTTTTTGAAACGAATTAAAAGGGATATAGTACTTTTTGGAAGAATATAACGCGAGATAACAGTCATCATAACCTTCCTCATACAACATTACTCACAACTAACGTCCTTATTTCCCCTATTTATTTTTAGTTCCATTTCCTGACCTACCGCCTCTATAGCTAAGAACGCCTTTTCTAAGTCCTTCTGGGATCTTGCTATGATATCTATATCGTCTGCTTCGGTGAGTACTTGGACTGACTTGGTGAGGACTGTACTGTATTTCTGCAGACGGGAGTCCCTTATCACCTTTTCTAATACAAGATTAAATAGCAGGTATGATAAGCCATCCCCTTGTCTCAGGCCTCTCGTCGTCATGAATGTTTCTGACAGTTCTCCTTGTATTCTGATTTGGCACTTTGATCCTATCATCAGCAGCTCTGTAAGATAGATCAGTTCCAAGGGAATATTGATTGTTTCCTTGGCCTGGTACAATTTATCTCTTATGACGCAGTCATATGCAATGCTAAAATATATAAACAGATGATGGGTGGTGATATTATATTCCCGTGTTCTTTCAAGGAGGATCCTTAAGGCAAATAATTGATCTGTAGTAGATCTAACTCCCATAAAACCGCATTGGTAGACTCCCCTTCTCTTCCTGCGTGCGGGATTAGCCTCTGACAGACAATATTAGATAGGATCTTGTATCAGGAGGGTTATACCACGGTAATCATTTGATCTCCCTTTTTATGGAGAGGAATGACGACTACAGTATACCATTCATGTAGCATTGCCTTGGTTATCCAAATGGAAAGAGAATGTCACGAATAGCCTTAATTGGTTTGTTACCACCAGTCTTGATAAGTTCCGAGACGATACCGTCAGATCCTGGAGCTTTGTTATTTCTAAGCTTCTGGATGAATTCATAGATTTCTTCTTCATCCGGTGGTTCAGTAAGCTCAACGCCATATCTTGATACAGGCATAATATCTTCCACAGTAGAATTTTGGGGAGCTCCCACGATAATTTTAAAATAATTTGCCCATCTGCCAAGTATGATCACTTTATTGGTAATTAGTGGTATATCTTCTCCTCGACAAGCATTGCTCCTCGGCTTGATTCTCTTCGCTGGGCGTTTACACTTCTGTAGAAGGCCCTCACATCCGCTTGACTTCTACGGGCTTTAATTACTTTTAATTTTTCCTGTTTCTTTTTCCCTCTTTTTCCTTCTGTGGATGCGTTTCTCTTCTCGCTTTCTATCTTTATATTCCTTGAAGGCCTGGCGAGTTCTGTGCCTATCTATCATTCTCTTGTATGCCAGATTTTTCCTATCTGTGGCTGACTGGCTTTCCAAGTCAGACCATTCGGACCTCTGGCGGATTTCTTTCACACCCAAAACCTCTTCTGCAGTTTGTTTGATAAAAAATAAATAAAATAAATAGGGGAAAAACAAAATATATGTTTGCCAATCCCCTAAGACCACCTACATCCACTATAACGTTCGGAGAGTACACGTTCGAAAGTGTCAATAGCTTTGTGTATCTCGGGTCACTTGTTTGTGCGGACAATATGCCCAGTCAGGAGGTGCTGAGAAGAATCGCGTCAGGAAACAGGTGTTACTTTGGCCTTGCCAAAATACTAAGAAGCCACCTGCTGTCAATCGGCACAAAGATCACCCTGTATAAAGCTTTAATAATACCTGTGCTGATATATGCATCAATGACGAGGCCTCTGTCACGGGCCGATGCCATAAAACTAGAAGCTTTCGAAAGAAAGATATTAAGGAGCATGTTTGGCTCTGTAAAGGATGGGACACAGTACAGGCTTAGGCACAACACAGATCTTTCCCAGATTTACCAGGAACCGGATGTGGTGAAATTTATAAAGCTCTCAAGCCTCCGATGGGCTGGGCACGTAGCAAGAATGAACCGAGACTCTCCAGGCTATTAGGTTGTTTATAACAGTCTAAAAACTAATTAATAGGTTAAAAACTATTGATCAAAATAATAGCAGTGATTCAAGACGTACTGAATGAACCTATAAAAATGCAAAAATTGAAGAAAACAATAAATTAATGGTGATATATTACGTGGTTAGGTGCTTCTGCCGTACAGTAGGAAATATAGTACCTTTTGGAAGAAAATGAAAAGAAAGATTATATCTGTTTACCGAGGATATAGTACGTTCTGGAAGGAAATGTTTTTAGTACCTTTTGGAATGAAATGAATTGTGGATTTAGTACCTTTTGGAATGAAATGAATTGTGGATTTAGTACTTTTTGGAATGAAATGAATTGTGGATTTAGTACCTTTTGGAATGAAATGAATTGTGGATTTAGTACCTTTTGGAATGAAATGAAATTTTCAAATACTTTTTAAATGATTTATATGTTATTCAGATAAAACCTGCCGACGGGTTTAGTTAAAACTAAACCATTAGTATAGAAATATGTCAAAATATAAATTTCGAAAAAAATGTCCTTTAGTATCTTTTGAAACTCAATGTCTTAATTCTTGGCCTCTATTAAAAATTAATGGGTAGTAAATTTATTTATTTTTCTTAGCTTTAAAACTGTTTCAAAAAGTTAAGTAATTAAGTGCCAGAGGAAGGAAATTTCTTAGTAAAGGCTGAGTACATTTTTTTTTTTTTTTTTAATGAGAAAATTAACAACACGACAGCTGCACTTGGCAATTCACTTAATGCCAAGAGCTAGTTGAAATGATTCAGCGCCAGCCGAAGCCAACCATTAGGTCTCTTTGATTAAGTGCCCTAACCCCGGCGGGTGGTTCACTTCATTCCCAAGGGGAGGCAGAATCACTGGGATGAGGGGGTCGTCAAAATGGCGGAGGTGTCCGCCATGAGGGGGGTTCAGGATCGATCATATAATTCAAGGAGGATGTACTGCAAAAGTGTACAAGCCTTAGCATTTACAAGATAGCGACGTACCATAACATGGCAGATATATATGTTATCTACGAAGCTCATCTACTGAAAAATTACCAAGATATCATTGAGAGATTCCATTAACAAGAGTCAAAAATCACTGTTTCACTAATTCATACAACATCGAAACGAAAAAAGATAAACACCTTAAACCTGTCCAATGCTAGGCTTGGTTCTAAACGTAACGTCCGATGAAGACCTTTGAAGAAGCCCAGGAAGACTTGAGGGTTATATTTAAAAAAAAGCCAAAATCTACTAACAGGCTTTTCGACTTACAACAGATACATCCAACAAAGAATCTCTTACTTTGGGATCCTAAGTTAAACAATGATGAAACCAAAAGCAGTTTACGCATCAGAAACGCTGAACAAGAATTACAATGACCGGTTGGAGAAGTTCGATATTTCTCCCAAGCCTAGGACGCGCGTACCTACCGAATTTGAAATTTAAAGAGGCTTTTAGACTTGAAATTTGATGCTCTACAATTTTTATTCAATTTGGATAGTTGTTTCAAATTTACAATTGTCTCTTAGTGGCCAAATTGAGCTTTTCAATACAAATGGAAAATTTGCCTATTTCTGACAAACGATTCCGGCAATATCAAGACACAATTGCCAGTCGGAGAAGCTCGAGCCCAAAGAAAAGAAAATAATAAGAAAAATCATAGGACCAAAATGTCAGAATATTAAGATATTGTATATCAAAAATGAAGCTATCTCCAATAAAATAGAAATACCATCAGGTACTTTCCAATAAAAAAGGAGGACAAATGTCTATGCTCACCTCAGAATGAACTCGAACTAACGAAACCCATTTTTGATGTCTTCCGTAACCGTAAAACAGAACTAAGCTGGTTTATAGAAACTAAAAAAGAAATAGTAGAATCAAAACTTCCAGAAATGTCATTATTGAACCAAATACCAAAATTAACATTTAAACCTACGCTAAAAGCTGAATCATTATCTAGGAATCCTGAGCATTAATGAAAGTAGAACAGAAAATTGATTAATTTTATAGTACCTCTAAGAGGACGGAAAAAATAATTAATAGATAAATGTTATAAATTTTTACACCCTTTAAAACCCAATAAATAAGGTATTATAAAAAAAATAATACCTTAAACCGGAAAAATAAATTAATCTAATAGTTAGATAATAAAAACGGGTTTACAGGAAGATTACAAATGAAATTAATAAAATAGTTGGTTTCTATTTCTTCCCAAAAAAAAGTTTATTACAGTAAGCTTTAACGAGCCCACTTTTCGGGGGCCTTCCCCATCATCAGGACTCACTAAAATACATCAATAATTAATAGCTAACATCAAGATACAACTATTCAATATAATAATTTAAAAACATTAACAAATATTCACATAAAAATTATTTTTTTATTACTGAATTGTCTATAAGCTAAAAAATCCATTTTTAATTAAAAATTTTGTCAAAATTGTCTTTAAAAATAAAATTATAACCAACAAGGAACAACCATCCCACCTCAAATATTCTTTGGCCCCTTATGGATTTACTATAAAGGTACAAACTGAATTATTATTTAAATAGGTCAACAATGCAAGTCTTACAATTTTAACTTTTCTATTGCATCTGTTAGAATCATAGTGAGAACTTAGGTGTTTTGAATCTGTTATAATTTATTGTTTATTTATTAGGTTTTTCAAAATCAAAATTGTGGTTAAGCTGAATACCGTGTTGTGCCAATGCTGTGGTATATTTTTACTATTTTTGCTGTGCTGTTTTACTCTTGTTATCTTTTTTTGAGGTTTCTCCTATATATACCTTATCACAATCTAAACAATTTATTTTATATATAACATTTAGTTTTTCATATGGTAAAATTGGATCTTTTATATTTGATAAATGATTACTTAGTCGGTTTTGGTTATATAGTCCTAATTTTATGTGTGGCAAATCAAATCAAAATAGGGTGCTGATAACGACATTTTCCCGTAAGAAACTTCTATTTATGAAAAATTAAAAGTTCATTCAAAGGTATGTGCAGGACCACGCGTTTAATGTTATTATTCCTCGAAAATATTTTCGTTCTTTAAAAAATATTCCACCATTAAATTAGTTGAATTATTTTATATAATTGGTAGATGTAAAAGGAATCCTGTTCGTCTTATTTTTTTTTTCTGAGAGAAGGAGAATTCTTGAAATCCCGCCTTGAACTTTGCTCAATCTAAAGGTATTTACGATTAACTTCTAATTCGTCCTCTATTGATGAACTTCGTGGAAAGAAAAATGCTATATTTTTATTTAAAAGAGGCAAAACGCACAGAAAAATACGAATTAATTGTTGGGATAGAATTAAAAGATAAGCATAAAGCCTTCAGCTTTATTAAATAACGGTAAACAATTTTACGAATTACTGATGAATTCAGAAAATTTTACTTTTTACTATTCCAGGCTAAAAAATCAACCAAAAGGATTAAATTAGCCAAATTGAAATTACTCCTTAATGGTCCTTTATATGGAGGACTATAGGCTAGGACAATTCAACGAACAAACTTTTCTTATAAATTCTTCATTCAGCAGTTCTTCAAAATCTGTCGATTCTTAGGCACAAAGGTGTTTTTATCTAAAATCTATTTTTTCCTCAATGTTTGCTAAACAAACTAAACTCATTAGTATTAGATGTTGACTGAAGTGGAAAGGGACAGAGATGGTTGGATGAATTATTTTTATATGATGCTGTTTATTTTATATATATATATATATATATATATATATATATATATATATATATATATATAAAATATATATATATATATTTTTTTATTTTTATTATTTTTTTTTTTTCGGATGGCGAAGCAGGAATTGTAGTGCCCTTGGTAGCACGATGTGGAACCCACACCACGATGCTTAGGCTCGATGATAAGTTACAGGATAGGGTCATCACTCCTTACGACTATTTTTGTGAGCGGTCACCAGTTGGAAGACGGGCCTCACATACCGGGAGAGAGGCTGTGAGTTAATCTCTATTTAATTATATGCTTCGAAATCTCCTACAACGCCATTCGAAAAAAATCGAAAGATTTGTGGAAACAATAAATTTCTATAAAACAACAACACCTAAAAACAATTAGCCACCCAACCATCTCTGTACTTTTCAACTTTAGACTGCTTCTAACACGAGTTTAGTTTGTTTAGCCAAAACTGAGAAAAAAATTTAAATTATATTTCCAAAACACCTTAGTTGGATAAGATTCGAAAGATTCTGAAGAAATGCTCGATGAAGAATTCGCAAGAACTATTTGTTTTAGATCGTCCTCTAGATCTAAAGGAATATAAATGAGTAATTTAAATTTGACTAATTTATTATTTTTGTTGAAGTACATGTATATTTTGAAATTCTTATTCTTCTGTACATTTTGGCTCTTTTAAATAAATCAATCGCATTTATCTTGATAAATTTCTTCTTAATACATCTAGAGGAAGTTTTTTGGTTATAATGAACAAGATGGAATCATGACAAATAATTTAAGAGTTGGTCTAAGTAGTAATAATATATACGAAAAATAATTTAAATGCCCAAGAAACAATTATTTACCATGCTGAAAACAAAATTCGTATACAACTGTCCAATGGAAGCTCATTGAAAAATTTATAAAATCTATCTCTGCAATAAAATATTACTATCTAAACCAATATACGAAGGCAGCATAATATTGGTTTGTCCGAAAAATTATGAGGATTTTGGTTGAAAAAAAAAGAAAGAAAGATTTAATAGAAATGTTTTATTTAACCAAAATAGTCTTCACTAATATCAGTAGATTCCTGCCAACGTGATTGTAACTCTTCCATTCCATCGGAATATAATTTAACACTTTTACAATTTAACTCCAAAAACGCGTTTTCTCATTCCCTTTATCCGTTAAATATTTTGTACAAATGGTCTCGGTGTCTACAAAAATGATAATCCGTTACGAGAGGTCCGGAGATTATTGTCCAAAATTTATTGTGCTGTCACAAGTGAGACAAATTCCCGGACGTTGTCTTGCAACAAAATGGACCCCTTCCGATTGACCAAAGATGGCTTTATTATTAGAAATATCTGATGCATTGCATTAATTTGGTTAAAATACGATACGGCATTGATGGTTTGTCCAGGATTTAAGTGCTGTAGTGTATCAAACCAAATAAACCACCCAACAATATCAATAACCAAGTTATCTTTTCAATGGCCCTCCTCAATTTTGTTCCTATATTAAGAATAAAATCAATAATATAAATGAAGTTATTACTTTAACTTATATACCAATGAAATATATAGTAAGGTAAAGTATTGCGATCGTGAAAAGTTCGAATTATTTGTACTACTTTATTATTTAAAAAAAAAGAAGAAAACTTATTAAACTGTTCTCTGAAGCATAAAATGATTTAAGCTTCCGGTCCTTTGTTTTATTATCAGATTATAAATATATTGAATTTGTTTGATTAACCCATACGCGGCTTATTTTATGAGAGTTACCGGTTCCACCAACAGATGGCAGTAACGGCTTAAGGTTAACATTTTTGTTTAAGAGATACTTTTGAAACGATCTTACGATCAGATATTAGAATGTAGGATAAAAAATATATATTTTTCCGATACCGGTGAATAGTGAGTTGGTAAATCTATATAAATAAATATCTTTCAGTATTTTCTCTCACAAACAAATACCTGTTATGTTTCAAAGGTGACCACCATAAAGAATTTTATAAAGTATTTATGTATTCCCAACAACATAACCGCTTATCGTGTAGTGAGAATGGTGGACTGTGTGTACATATGGGAGAAGTTAGTTCACGGTGCAGTCAAAAGAACAACAATTAAGTATAATTGTGTGTATAAGTATAATTTGGCACCAGTAAATTTAGTTTATACTCAATTTTTTTTACTGCACCCTGAACTAACTTCTCCCATGACCACTTATAATTTATGGCTGATAACAGTTCCAGGGTTAATAACGAAAATCATCATTTGTTCAATATCGAAATAGTGCATTCAATTAATTAGCTGAAGTTTATTTCACACACTAGAGATAAATACAACAAGCAAGAGAATTTTATTATACAATTATATGATCATGTACTGGAAGAGTCAAAGTTTGGAATTTTGAATATCTGGCTATACTTTACTGAATTTTATGATATACAAGGCTCAAAGAGACCATCATTGTATATGCACAAAATAAATGAAAATAAAATATAAAAAATAAGTAAACAACAAAGGCTAAATCGTATTAAATAGAACTAAAAATAAAATAACTTGAGCACGTGCAAATCTATATACAATATTTACTTTCTGTACTCACAAACTCCGAACCAAGCGTTGCCATACATTTTTACCATATGTGGATGGCAAAGCAGGACTCCAAGAGATTCCAGCGCTTCTCTCTCCGAAGTATCACTGCTTTTGAAAACAGATACTCAGGGCTTGAATGAAGAGGCTCCTACCGCTCTAACATTTGTTGAGGGTTATAGGGATGGTTGGCGCTGCATAGAGACTGTGCTAAGGGACGATGAAACTGGTTAAGCTTCTGTTAAAAGATTTAGAATAGGTATAGAATACGATCAAAGACGTTGGGAACATTGACATCACGATGTAAGGCGTTGTTCGTAGTATAATTCGAAACATTGCGTATTGGTCAAATGAAATGACACTAGAAAGATTAAATAGTCTAATGGTAATAGGAAGAATCGTTAATAAAAAGTGTTAAGTATTGTAAATGAAGGTTACATTGTATCTTTTTTTTTAATGCGACAGAGTGTTTGAAACTTCAAGCCATGTGCTGGAAATGCTATCCAACAATTGAGATGTTGATTTCCAAAAGGTACTATATCCGTTCTAGGAAATTTTACACGAAGCGCGAAAATCTCTCATTACTATATTATTAAACTAGCTAATTTGGGTCTTTTTGCCATAAAATTTAGAATTATTTTTTTACTATAATAATAACATCATATTAAAGTTATGAAATGAATTTTTTTAGAATGATTTGGAACGAAAATAAATGCGTAATTAGTACTTTTAGAAAATGACCGCATTTCTAAATCGCGTTTTTTAAGGACTTGAGAATTCATTAGATAACATCAAATAGAATATTTAGATAAAACTAAATGATGAGAATACAAATATGTAAAAAAATCAATTTCGTAAAAAATGTCCTTTAGTACCTTTTGGAAATCATCAGCCTACTTCCGATCCTCTCAAAAATTTTCGAAAAGCTCCTACTAAAACGAATCCTAGCCAAATTTCAAAATTTTCCTTCACATCAGTTCGGATTTCGTCCTCAACATTCCACGGTTCAGCAAGGACTCCGAGTTGTAGACCACATTTCCTCCGCCCTTGAGTGCAAGGAGTATTGTTCGGGTGCCTTTCTGGACATAGCTCAAGCTTTTGACCGGGTGTGGCACCCGGGACTGCTCTTTAAGCTCAAAACCCATTTACCTCAATCCTTATACCTAATCCTCCGATCCTATTTATCCAACCGCTCCTTCCGAGTTCGCTGTGGTTCCGAATTTTCCGAACAATATACTGTTGAGGCCGGTGTTCCTCAAGGCAGCGTCTTAGGACCCGTCCTCTACATCCTCTTCACCGCCGATATCCCTACCGACCCCAATACCTTTCTGGCAACATTTGCTGATGACACAGCCATTTTATCATCCAATTCCGATCCTGAAGCAGCATCGCTAAATCTCCAAAAGCACCTTTCCCTTGTCGAAGACTGGTGCAATGCTTGGCACATTAAGGTGAACGAAAGCAAATGCACTCACGTCACATTCACCCTTCGACGCAAATCCTGTCCAACGGTTAATTTCAATTCCATACCGCTTCCTTCCTCAGACACAGTCCGGTATCTCGGCTTTTTACTAGACAAAAGACTGACGTGGAACCCACATACAAGACTAAAAAGAAAAGAACTCAACCGCAGATTCGGCCAGTTATACAGACTACTAAACAGAAAATCTCATCTTACAGTTGACAACAAATTACTAATATACAAGACAGTACTGAAACCTATATGGACCTACGGACTTGAACTGTGGGGGACAGCTAAACATTCTAACATTAAACGCATCCAATCCTTCCAATCCAAAGTCCTCCGAACAATAGTTAATGCTCCTTATTACGTTACCAACTGTACCCTACACCATGACCTTAATATTCCGTTTGTTTTAGACCTGGTACCATCCAAATTTTCCAAATTTCATCAGAACCTTAGTCATCATCCTAACCCTCTAGCACAATCCCTATCCAGCACCACCCATCCCTACAATCCTCCTCGAACATTGAAACGGCAGTGGCCACGAGACCTATTGTAAACATTTAAACTGGAGTTCTGACAATGGTCAGATCCTCCACTCATGTACGGTTTGTTTGTGGCTACAGCGCCCTAACTCAGCCTCCACTGGCTCAGACCAGTGATGCGGCTGAGATAGAGGTGCTGGGATCTCTTGGGTTCCGCTTTTTCCTCCACAATTGGAGGAAAAAGCGCTTGCTGGGGTTCCTTTAGCAATTGTATATATTGTATATAGTTGTGATTGTGTGTAAGATGTTTATTTATTTGCCAACTTTTTATTTATCTCAATAATAGGTTTATGTTTCGATTTGTTTTGTTTTTTATTTATTATTATTATTTTATTGTATATATTTGAATTTATGTTATATTTTATGAAATTTGACCATTATTATTATTTTCTGTATATATAGTATGAATGTGGTCTCTTATCAATATTATTATTGTTCATTTTGTAACAAATTGTAATATATCTCAATAATAAAAAAAAAAAAAAAAAAAAGTACCTTTTGGAAATCAACGTCTCAATTCTCTCCTCATAACACGCGGGCTCCATAGGGTTAGTGAAACTCCTAATGTAAAAAGACTTTTTTGATGAGGTCTAATGCGTTGAAACGGACGGTTCTGCAAGCTATGCTGACATTGTGGCATTACCTAAAAGCGCGAAAACGGCATTAGTCCTAGACCCAACCGTCCGATATAAGACAACTGACCTCGATCAGGAAGGTGGGGTGGGATGGGGGGTAAAAAGAAAAGATATATATGGAAAATGCACCTCTTTCCTAAAATAAAAGTTCTGCGAGACTTTTGGCGAGAGATAGTTCTTCGTGAGAGGCCTATGGTTTGAATCTCGTGGAACGACCCCGAAGCCAAAAAGGAGCTTTCTAGAAGACCTGGGTGTATGCAATATGTTGCATTATGTTCAAAAAAACATTTTTCTTTCTTTTCGGATCCCGAGATTCACAGGCTAGATGAGCTTCAAAGGTTACAAGCCTCCTGCCAAACATAACGGCTGTCTAAAGCTGATTTCCTATTTCCGTGTCGTGTTGGTCATATTCTCATATAATTATATCCATTTAGGTAGGAGGGCAATTGACTGTAGCCTCAGGATATTGAGGATTTCTATCGCTTGCCCACTTCTTCATGAACAATTGGGTAGATTAGCATTTCCTTCTCTAGTAAGGCAGCGACAAGCATCTTGTCCAAGCTACTGCACATCAAAATCGAGTTGGTAGATAAATACTTCAACACTATGTTGACGATGCTATTAAATAAATGATTGGTGCTAAAAGATCTCCGTAATAATACAAAGAGACTCACTTGAAATGGGACACGTATTTTAATAAATACTTGAATCAAGTCTGATATTACAGACTGCTTTTGAAACTCCAATAATTCCGATTAACATTCCATGTAAGCATTTTCAACTAAAGCTTGTTTTTCAGTTAATATTTTTAAGAACCTGGTGAGGGCAACACGGTTGTAAAAATCGATTTAATAAAGGGTAAGTGTGGTAAATCTGTTCCCGTGTTTTTTTTTACTCAAACTTGGGGGATCAGTTTGCTGTCAAATAAAAATAATTCTCCTACATTTTTAGCTTTCAAAGCTTTCAGCTTTTCAAACGGTTTTCGAGGTTTTTGAAAAAAAAAGTTTTCGATTTTTTATGCATTTGTAATAGTAAAGTTTGAAATTAATTGACTATGATTTTTCCCCTGATTCTTAGGAGTCAAAGACCAAAGACATGGAAAAATGATATTATCAAGATCCTTAAACAAAAAGTCGATTTTTAGAAGTTGTGGAACAATATAAAATTTTTTTATTTTATTTTTTTCTTTATTGAGAAATATTACAATTTGTTACATAATGAACAGTAGTAATATTGATGTAATACACATTCATACAATATATACAGAAAATAATGATAGAGTCAAATTACATAAAATCGGAAATAAATCAATTCAAATATATAAAAAAATAAAAACAAATAAATAAATAAAAAAAAAACTCGTATTTTTTTCTGAAAGCATGCGTTTTAAGAAACTTATTGTTTTTAGATTATTGAAAATGTGTAGAAAATTATTTTTTAACCAAAAATACATCATCGCTAGAGAATACCTGAACAAGCGAGATCTTACAAAAAATAATTGTTACTGGCTAGATAGACGGCGCGCCGTTATAGAACACTGGCCTAGCGTTAGCCTGGCGCGCTTTTTGAAAAACATAGCTTTTATCCAATCACTTTGTAGTAAAATGATTAAAAATGTTTTATAAGCAATGTAATTCTGAATTTTTTGTTAGGAATATTTGTTTACACATTTTTCAACAATAATGAGAATTATATATTTTTAATTATATCATTATATTTCTATCAACGGAAGCATAAAATTAAAGGTAGATATTAGGCCTGATTTATTGTTTCCAAATTCTTATTTTGTTATTATATCACCAATTTAACGTTTCGGGATCTCACTCCCATCATCAGGACTCTACTAGTAAAATTAACAATTACAAATTTCATTAGAAAACAACGATAGTGAAGTGAATTATTAAAACGTTTTTTAAAAACTTATTGCAAGGTAGGTGTCCCTTTTTTAACAACATTTAAAAATTATTGTACACTGTAGTTGTTTTTTAATGAAATTTGTGATTGTTAATTGTACTTGTAGAATCTTGATGATGGGAGTGAGATTCCGAAACGTTGAATTGGTGATATAATAAAAAATGAAGAATTTGGAAGAAATAAATTAATCCTAATATCTACCTCTGATACGTTTCTAATTTTTTTCATATTGTTTCCCCACTTCAAAATATTCGAATAAAATCCTGAGAATAGAAGGGTATAGAAGACATTTTATGAAAAAAATTGGTGATTGACACCTTTCGAAAAGGTTAAAAAAATATATATTTAGATTTTCGTTCTTCCGCTAAAAATCGGATTGTTGTTTAAGGTTAATGATCATATATTTTTTTCATGTCTTTGACTCCTAAGAATCAGGGACAAAATCATCATAAATTAATTTCAAATTTTACTAATAAAAAAAAAAAAATCGAAATAATTTTTTTTTTAACTGTTTGAATTACAAAGATAAATATTTAGGCGAATTTTTTTAATTTGACACCAAACTGATTCCCCTAGTTTGAGTAAAAAAAAGCTACGGGAGCAGATTTACCATACTAACCCGGCTATAAAGTTTTTTATCTATTTATTTATTAAAATTTACAACAGTATTAGTAAATACATCAAGTAAATTAGCTGGTAATATATATAGATAATATACATGAAGAGAATATGCCCATTGGCAGCTCTATACTAGGTAATCTAAACTAGAAGGTCTCGAGGCTACCTTCTTTTCAGACGCCTCGGAGGATTGTTGGAGAAAAAGTAAGGAGCATTGAGGATTTTTCGAAGGATTTTGGATTGTAAGGATTGGATACGGAAAGAATTTGATGGTTTAGTAGATCCTCGAAGCTCAAATCCGCAGGTCCAGATAGGACTTACGATGGTGATATAAAAGAGCCTTTTGTAGGTAAGTGTAAATTAAGTTATAATTAAAAGAAGCCTAACGAATTACATTACATACATAAATGTTTAAATTAAATAATATAACATTACAATATTGTTATGTACAACAATCACCTAAGTTTATGGTATATTCGTCACTTTACATTATCTTCCACAACTTTGTATTGACATTTTTCTAAATCCTTTAGCTTTGCAACGATATATTGTACATCTACATTAATATTCTAATGTTCCAACAAAAAATTACCTGAACAAATGTTTTTTGCTCTATTATCTTTAGTTCTTCAACCTTATCTATTACAATCAAATTCTTCCAACTTATTTATTTAGCCGCTTTTTACTTTCTACTTATTAATATTTTTTACCTATATATGAAATATATAGTAAGGGAAAGTATTGCGATCGTGAAAATTTTCGAATTCCAGTTTTCAACGGAAATAAATGTTTTAGGGTCCCCTGAGTCCAAATTACCATGTCCTGCAAAAAGGTTTGTGTGTGGTAACTCCCGGGTTTGAAACGAAAAGTCCTATGAAACTGAAATGTCACATTTAAGACAAGGTATAAAGTACCTTGCATATTGCACCTTCTTACGATTTTCTCAAAAGAGGCTCTAACGATGACTAGACATGAGGCTTTTGGTTGTAAGCATCTACTCACACTAGATAAATTAGTTCCTTTGCACCTGAAGATGGCATTTTAGCTGAAACGTGCATTTATTTTAAATAAAAGAGTGGTTAAGTATAAACCAGCCTCTAATTTTATTCACAGAATTTGACCTTCACCTTAAAGAATCTACACCTTATTGATTAAACTCTATACGTCAATGCAAAATTTTATGGGCTTTATATGTATTATATGATGTAGGTTTCATTCTGATTGAAATAGTCTGACAGGGCTTAACTGCCGATATTTTAAATTTTCTTCTTCTAAAGTACCATCAATTTTGTAGATTTAAAAAAAAAAAATGGAAACATTTTATTATCTTATTAGCATTGATAAATAACGGGTATATATGCAAGTTGAGCGAATTTGATAAACCACTTAAAGAGAAAAGTGCAAACTTATTTTTTTAATGCAATTTTTGTGTTTTTGAACGCGAGAATAGTAATGTTTTTCTTTAATTATTTATTTATTGAGATATATTACAATTTGTTATAAAATGAACAATAGTAGTAGTGATATGAGACCGCATTCATACAATATATACAAAAAATAATAATAAAAGTCAAATTACATAAAATAGAAAATAACTAAATTCATATATATATATATACAATAAAATAATAATAAATAAAAAAAAACACAAATCAAAACAACAACCTATAATTGAGATAAATAAAAAGTTGGCAAATAAATAAACATCCTACAAACAATCATTTATTTATTTAACGTCACTTTATGCTACTATGGCTAATCGGACGATGCTACAGTGGGAGTGCTAAATTTTGCCTATCCAGGTTTTATTAGGATAGGGATCTTTAACGAGTACCTGACATCGCACAGGCTCGGGACCACCTTTTAACGTCCCCTCCGAAGGACGGCGTAACTAAGGATTTTTTACTCCCATTAAAAAATCCTAGGACCACCTGCGTATTTGAACCCGTGACCTTTGGCATGGGAGGCTGTTACGCTAGCAACCCAGCTACAAGTGATCCCCAAACAACATAACTACAAACAATACAACTATATACAACAATCATAACTTACAAACAATCATAAATCATAACTTACGAACAATCATAACTATATACAATAGGGATACTCACTACGTTTGCTATAGCATGCTATTGTGCTAAACCCATCAATTTTATACATGAAATAACTGTAGAAACTCGACGGGTTTAACAAAATAACACAAATAGCATGCTCTTCCACTTGTGGAGGAAATAGCGGAATCCAAGAGATCCCAGCGCCTCTATCTCAGCCGCATCACTGGTGTGAGCCAGTGGAGACTGAGTTAGGGTGCTGTAGCTAGAAACATACAGTACATGAGTGGAGGAAATAGCGGAATCCAAGAGATCCCAGCGCCTCTATCTCAACCGCATCACTGGTGAGAGCCAGTGGAGGCTGAGTTAGGGCGCTGTACCTAGGAACATACAGTACATGAGTAGAGGATCTGGCCAGTGTCAGAACTCCAATTTAAATGTTTACAATACGTCTCTCGGCCACTGCCGTTTCCTCGGCATTTGTTTCCAATGAGACTATTTCATTGAGTAAAAGCTACAAGATATTAAAGATAATTTAACTTTATACATAGATTTATATTCCACATATTCTATTATGAAACATTAAAATTGAAAATTAGTTGAAGTAACAAAAAAAAATTTGTTTGACGACAATGAAAAAATGACATTTTTTTCTTTTAGACACTCTCTTTAAATGTTTACAATACGTCTCTCGGCCACTGCCGTTTCAATCTTCGAGGAGGATTGTAGGGATGGGTGGTGCTGGATAGGGATTGTGCTAGAGGTTTGGGATGATGAGTAAAGTTCTGATGGAATTTGTAAAATTTGGATGGTACCGGGTCTAAAACAATTGAATATTAAGGTCATGGTGTAGGGTACAGTTGGTGACGTAATACGGAGCATTAACTATAAGAGAATACTACTATAGATGTATAATATACCGTTGGATAGCTAAAGATTTTAGAAAAAAATATCATCAAATAAAAGAGTTTTAAAGGTTAATGGAGAATGATGGAAAGAAGATAAAACTGACTGATTGTCGTAGATAAAGATATAATAGATTATGTAATAAAACACATGTCTATTGAAATTCAAAATAGTTAATTCTTTAACAATTAATTTAAATGTATTTAAAAATTCTTAAATTGATTTTAACAACGGAGGTAAGTGAAAGTCGTCTGTTGCGCGCACCAGATTTTTATTAATGCTAATAAGATGATATGTTTATTTTTTTTTCAAATCTACAAAATAAAAGTTGCTTTAGAATTAAAAAAGATCCAGACCAAATTGAAGGATATACGAATTCATAATGTGAATGGCCTTGTATAACATGTCAGAAATAACAACTTCCTAATACGAGCCCTACATCCAAGTGAATAAAAGTATCATTGACAGCGAGATATGCTCCAACGCGTAACACCGCATCTGATCAGTCAGTCCGGTTACTCTCGCGTACAGGCAAACGGGAGGAATTCGTATTTAATTTGCACAAGACGGTTTCTGATTGGTCGAAGCTCATTTAAGAGAATGAGCAGGAAGCCTTGATTGGTTGTCAGTAGCAACGGGCGGGAGAAAGCGGTGATGAAGCGTCAGATCATGGACTGACTCAAACCTGTTGCAGCCTTTGTATTTTATATTAGCCTCGTTCCTTAAAGTGAGTTCAAAATAAACCAACGGTGATGAAAATGTTTAAAAAAAAAAAAGTTAAAATGTAAACGCTCTATATATAACATTACAAATCTGTTGCGGGCAATACACGACTTTCACTTACCGCCGTTGTTAATATCGATTAAAGAATTTTCAAATACAGTTAGAGATAAAAATGAGTGAAACTATTACAGAACTAATTAAATTTAATTTTTATGGAAGCATGTGTTTTGTACCAAGTCTATTATATTATTATCTAAAATAATCAGTTAGTTTTATCGGCTTTACATCACTCTTTGATAACTTTTACAAGCTTGTACATAAGATAATATTTTTTTTTATAATCTTTAGCTTTACAACGGTATATTGTACATCTATATTACTGTTTTTATGTTCAAAAACGAAAAAGTGCATTAAAAAAATATTTTTGCAGCTTTCTCCCTTAGTTAGATATCGAATTCATTCAGCTTATATATTTACCTATTTTGTTTATCGTTGATTACAAGATTATATTATAATTGTTTTTTGGTATCTACAAAACTAAAGGTACTTTAGAGGAAGACAATATGAAATACCGGCATTTAAGCCCAGTCAGACTATTTCAATCAGAATGAAACCTGTATGATATTAAAGCCCATCAAATTTTAAATCGATATATGGAGGTTAATCAAAATCGTTAGTGCCGTTTTTGAGAACATCGTAAAAAGAAGCAAAATGCATGGTGTAAAGTGGCTCTTCTGGTTAGCCGATTTTGATGAAAAAGTTTCTGTAACATCTCGGGTGTATAGTTGTCTTAAATATGAAATTTCAGTTTCATAGGACTTTTCGTTTCCGCCCGGGAGTTACCACACACAGACCTTTTTGCGGGATTTGGTCATCTGGACTCAGGGGATCCTAAAACGTGTATTTCCGTTGAAAACTGTAATTCGAAAATTTTCACGATCGCGATACTTTCCTTTACTTTTACGCATTACATGTAATGCGAAGTGACAGATAGGGCATTAAAGTGATTAATGTACATTACAATTTTATGTTGTTATCTTATTTAATCTAACAGATATGTTTCCTACGAAAGTTTGTTCATCTCTAACTTTATTTAATATATCTTAAATTGATTGTAACAACCGCAGTAACGGAAAGCCGTATGTTGCCCGCGACAGATTTTTTTACCTTGACTTCCTTTAAAACTTCTTAGATTGATTTAAACAACGGAGATAAGTTCAAGTCCTGTTTTGAGTGCATCAGAGTTTTTAATAATATATATATACCATAGAACTTTGTTTGTTTGTTTTTTCTTTCTTTCTCTCAATTACTCATTACTTTATAGTCCTTTCTTATAAAGATTGAATATGCATATAGTGTCTAGGCGTTGATGACCTTAGGGTTTTACGCCTTAAAACCAAAACAAACAAACAAACCATAGAACTTTTGCATTTTAACTTTGTTTTTTTCAATAAACATTTTCATCATCATTGGTTTATTTTGAACTCACTTTAAGGAAAGTGCAGCTTTTTGTAGTATGTCATGGAGAAAGATGATGAGGGCATAACCCCCCTTTTTTTTAGCTTATTAATGACCTGATACATTTAGGATCTACTGGTACTCTCTTACAATGAGCAGGAATTGTATATACATTTATAATTAACCTTGAGTCAGGTATTTAATGTCAGTAATTAATATACATATAATTCTAATATAAAGGGGAGCCCGTGGCTGAGTGGCTAGCGCGCTAGTCTCTCATGCTACAGGTTCTGAGTTCGAATCCCAGTCCCGGCGGGGCTTTTATAAGGATAAAAAAAAATGTGGATTCACTCACAACCTCTTCCCCGGGTATGTGAGACCCGTCAGCCAAAGGGTGGCCACTCACAAAATTAGTCGTAGGGAGTGATGACCCTACACTAAAAATTGCATCATGAAACGTGAGTGTAAACTTGCAGCAGTTTACACCGCGAGGCCCAGGGCCTACACAGGCTGTCGTGCCACTAGAAGAAGATAATTAATATTAGAAGATAATATAATATTAATTATATTTGATGTTTAAAGAATAAAATAAAGCATCAAACTTAAGATTAAAATAAAAATAAATAAACATAAATGGGAATTTTAACTCTCCATCATTCTTTACGCATAAGCGTATCTAATACTCTTATATAAACTGTATACATTACAGATTTTAATAACACAAAATTTAAAATACATTATTTACAAATATTAGTAAATCCTTCTAACGTAATAATATAATGTTTTTTAACTTGAATTTATTCCTCCTTTATTATCTCTCTTATATTTTTGAAGATTGTTTCAAGCGAATGATTTAAATTTTTTTTTTTTATTGAGCTTATTAAATGTTCACGCCATATGTTACGGCCTGATAAGGTTTTTATAGTTTTTCAATCGAAAAATGATAAGTTCATAATTTTTATGATATTTATAATAAGATCATTTTTTTTGTTTAAATCTTTATTTTTTAATTTCTTTTTAAAATAGTTATTTTAAATATAATTAAAAGTTTTTAAACGAGAGCAGTAGAAGAGAAAGACAGAAGACGATCGTACTTCAATTGTTTTTTAATTGCCTCGTGCCAGTCGAGTCTTTAGCTAGATAGAGTCTGAGCGGTGAAGATGTGCCGTATATAGACCCAAGATTCCTCTCAACGTTTGAACGTTTGGAAACGAATTTCTTCATCTTCTCATCGTTCCCCTTGGAACTTGGAAGAGCCGCCTTGCGGTCATTTTCAACACCCAAGAGAACTTCGTCCAAGCCGCCCTGCGGTAATTTTCTACAATACTCAAGACGACTTCGTTCAAGCCGCCCTGCGGTCGTTTTCTTCAACACTCAACTGGACATCTTTACGTGAATATAACCTATCTTTATCCATTAATGGAACATTTAATTTCTTAATTCTTATTCAAGAAACTGTTTAATTTGATAACTATTTTTTTTTACATCTTTAAGCATTAATTAAGTAAAGTTTGTTTCTTCTATTTTCTACAATATTTTAATTAGGTTTATTTTGTTACCTACATTTTCTTACAGCTGTTTAATTATAATTAGGTTAATTTTTTTCTTATATAAATTTATTAGGTTGATTTGTTTCTTATCTTGTTTATATGTATTTCAGTGTATTAAATGTATTGTGATTCGTCGTTTGCTTTCATTATTTTTATTTATTTTAAATCTATACAGTCCACTAATTTATTTCAATAGAACCACCCTCAATTTGGAGTTGTCATTTGGAAGTACTATTCGTGAATAGCACAGCGTATACATTAAATGTTCTACATGCACTTACAATGAATGATTTATTGAAAATTGATGTTTATGTTTCGGAATTAGTAGAGTATATTTTGAGGCTTTATTATTTCTATTATGAATGTCGTTTAAGAAGATCACATTTGAGTAAAGATAGCTGTATTAAAGTGCAAAACTCCGCACTTTAATATTTTACATGTAATTGTGAATAAATTAAATATTCTTCTTGACCTAATCTTCATCTAGTTCATATTCTGCTTGCAGTAGGATGTGATATGTCGGTCTATTAGGGTTTGTGTTATGTAATGTCCAGCTGCATTCTGGGCTCTTTGAAGTCTATTTAATAATTGTTCTGTGATATTCGTATAGGTCATACTTGCATAATTCAGGTACGGCATAACCATAGTACTTATCAGGGTTTTTCTAATGGGTATAGAAGGCTGACAATTTAAAGTTCTGAATCGGAATAGCGCCTTATACATTTTAATATATATGTGCTGAGTTTGTACATTCCAGGTCATATTGTTAAGTGATAATTGTGGATAATAATTTCTATTGTTATATTATTTAATCTAAAAAATGTTTCCAACAAAATGGAATATAGTTCTTCAAAAATTTTTCAACTCTATTTGTATTTAATAAATCTTAAGATTCTTTTTTTCTTTCAAATGATTTAAATTTGAGAAGAAAGTAAAAGTCATGTGATGGTCTACCAGATTTTATTCTTCGTTATATGAAGTAACTCAAATTTTAAATTAGACCCCGAAAACGGTTCGGCATGGTGAATCATATATACCCGGTCCATCTTCCAGGATTATTCTTTCCAGGCGAGGGTGGGACGTCCTGGAATTGTTTTTTTGGGGTGGAGGGGGGAGATAAAAAGATTTCGGTGGCAACATTTAAGGAAGGGACGGACGAAGGGAAGGTGTAGGCAGGTCCGAGTGGATCAATAGCTGACCGCCCTGTCTCCCTGGCAACGCTCCACAGCCGCTCTTGACAAATACCACTCCTTCCGGCCGGCTATCCTGGAAAAGTCTTTATCTCATGGAATTTTCCAGATACCGTCGTCACTACGGGTGCCGAACCACCACCTGGAGAGAAACTTTGACAACTCCCGCCGGCCGATCCGTTGATACACCGCATAGTACAGCAAGTTGTTGGGGATACTGAGATTCTTCGGATACTTAGAAGAGAAGGGGTTAGGAAGTTCGGGGGAGTAAAGAGTTAAATTATTTTCCAGAAACTCTCTACAGAAGCTCCTAAAATTGTAGTCGCCGATTGAATAAAAATATCTTTAATAAATATAATAATAATAATATAACAAATTCTTTATTTATTTTGGGACAATTCCCTTCAGATTAATATTACAGAAAAATTAAATGAGAGCTTCAGTGTCTTAGAGTAAAAACACACACACAAACAACAGTAATAACAAAGAAAATGAATAATAGCTTTAAATTAATAGGTAGCTTCTTATAATAATTTTTAAAAACAAACAAAACAAATTAGACAAGAATAAAAAAAAACAAAAAAAAATTATGTTCATATATACAATGCAAAATAAATTTGTAATACTTATGAAAATGTGCGAAATAAAATTCATAAATCTTTTAAAACGATACAAAATAATATATGAGAAATGATCGTTTCTCTCTGCTCCATTTACCGATTTTTATTGTAATTTGAAAATCAGTAGGGGTCTTTTTTTTTTGGATTGAAATCTAGAATTGTTTTTTTACTATATTAATAACACGATATTAAAGTTATGGAATGAAATGTTTTATTATCATTCAGAACAAACTAAAAGCGTGATTGGTATCTTTAGAAAATAATCGCGTTTTTAATGGACTTGAGAGCTCATTAGATAAAATCAAATAAAATATTTAGATAAAACCAAATGATGGGAGTAAAAATGTGTCAAAATATCAATTTAATAAAAAATGCCCTTTAGCACCTTTTGGAAATCAACGTCTCAATTCTTTCCTCAGAACCCTGAAGAAGCCTTATATCTTGTGAAAATGTTCTGAAAAAATTGAAAACGGGCGAAACCGAAAAACGACAATGATGTCCATGGAAGTCATATGGTGTATTTAAAGTTTAGGTACTTCAGAGGAAACATTTGGCATTTGTTCCCAATGAGACTATTTCATTGAGTAAAAGCTACAAGATATTAAAGATAATTTAACTTTATACATCGATTTATATTTCACATATTCTCTTATGAAACATTAAAATTGAAAATTAGTTGAAGTACCAAAAAACAATTTTTGCCGACATTGAAAAAATGACATTTTTTTCTTCTAGAAACTCTCTACAAAAGCTTTGGGGAGTGAATGAATTTTATTGTTCCTGATTAATTGTTTATTATGATCAAATCAATTGGAAACGATCTCTTCCTTATTTTGTTCATATGTATCCATTTATTCACACATGTCAAACTTTACAACGTTTCGAGGCTTCACTTGCCTCATCTTCAGATATTATCTAAAATATAATTGTACAAATATTTAAACTAATTATATATATATTAAGTATATATTATTTATAAATTAGAAATAATTTATATTTTAACTGTTTACATTATGTATAAAATTTTATATATACTTACAACTATTTCCATATTTTTATACAATATAGGTCATTAAAAAAATAAATTTAAATCACAACATCAAATCCTGATATTTCATTATCACATATATCAATATGTTCTGTGTATTTGAATGTGTTCTCAACTGGTCTGTGTGATAAATGGAAATGTGTGAATAAATGGATACATATGAACAAAATAAGGAAGAGATCGTTTCCAATTGATTTGATCATAGTATAATATACTCTTCTATAATAGTGAATGATATTAATTGTTTGTTTATTCACTTAACATCACTTTATGCTATTGTAGCTGATCGGACGAGCAACAGTGGAAATCCTAAATTTTGCCTATCCACACTCTAATAAGGACAGGGATCTTTAACGAGTACCTGACATCGCACAGGCTTTTTAGGTCCCCTCCGAAGAACGGCATAACTAAAGATTTTTTACTCCAATTAAAAAATCCTAGATTTCCATCTGCCAGGTTGGACCCCGTTTCTCCTAATTGAATGATTTTTTTTTTAAGGAAAAATATGAAATAAATAATAAAGAAATAAATTCACTCAAATGTTCACATTATCTTAAAAGTCTGGTGAATGCATCACACAACAATCACTTACCTCTCTAATTTTAATGAATTTAATAGAGAAAAACAAGTTAAGAATTTTTTTCATTATTGATTTATTAAAATTTACAACTATATAAATCAATAAAATTATAAATATTTGGTATGATCAGAACACATGATAATGGTTTGTAAAGGAAGTGCCCATTGGTAGCACTGCAATGTCTAATTTAAGTTACACTGAACCGTTACCATCTTTTTTTCAATCGGCTCTCGTCAGATAATCAATCGTAGATATGATAGGTTACAGACGAGTGGATAACTTAGGGGCAGGAAGTTAGGAATTAAAAAAGGTATATCTATTTCGGTCTTAGCCTTCAACAAATGGGATATTGAGGTTTTTATAGATGATTTAATTAGTGACAACATTTATGATGATATAATTAGCTTTAAGGATTTTTCATTCCAACGATTGTATTGGGTTGTGTCACATGAAATGTCCGTTTTCAAGGTAAAGAATTTTTATTAAAAATACGATATGAAAACAAGATAATTTTCTTCGAAGTATTTACCTTATTTTTCTACACATTACCTATACACGACACCAACTTTTTTATCCCCGAACTGAAAAACTCTGAGCTTTGAAGTGAAACAAAATCTGAAAACGCACTTTTCACTTGATAATCATTTTCAAAAAGTTTTCCTTTGAAGAAGTTGTCTAAATTCCTGAACAGGTAGTAATCTGTTCGAGACAAGTCGGGAGAATATGGTGGGTGCGGAAGAACTTCGTAGCCCAGTTCTTTCAATTTTTGCACGGTATGTTTTGACGGGTCTTGCTGCCGCTCAGTGAGATCATGAGGTACCCATGTATCGAGCTTTTTTACTTTCCCAATACAGTTTAAATGTCTGGAAACGGTAGATGCACTTGCATTTAGTTTTGCTGAGAGTCCTTTAACTGTTTGGTAGGGGTTTCCTTCTACTTTATGTCTGAGGACATCGTTGCCTATTACGGACGGAGGTCTTCCTCGGGACAAGTTTTCCAAGTCGGTATCCCCAACTGAAAGCAAACCAACGGCGAATGGTCCGTTCATTAACACACCCTTCCCCAAACGCCTTGCAAATATTTCTAGCAGCCTCAGCTTCTGAATGGAAGTGTATATTTACTGTACGACATTGTTATTCTTAAGGGACATAGCCCCAGAATAAAGTTAATATTATATTTTACAATATAATAGCATTAATAAAAACTATAGAAGTTGAAATGGGTCAGGCCTTAACTGATGGGTGAAAGGAAAATTGATTAAATACCCAATTTTTGGTGTTCATTAAAAAAAAAATTGAATCTTTATGGACAGTAAGCTGAAATCTATTTATCTAAAAATTTGTATATTTTACATGACAATAGTTTCTTTCAAATCAAAAACTTACATTTTTTTTTTTTACTCCTAAATGATGAGAAGCATTTGAGAAATAAGCTTCCTTTATAAATGAAATACAATTTGAATTAAAAAAAAATAAATATGCTCATATCAATTCATGAACTTAATTTTGTAGGAAGATGAAATTATAAAGTTTTATGATTATAAACAATTAAAATTTAAACGTGCTCTCGGATTTTACTAGATTTTTATTGATGCAATGTCATTGAAATTTATTTAGGTTTATTACAAGTAAGTTGCAGACATGAAACATTAATCTGGTATGACTGTTACTTTGGAGAAAACAACCATTTTTTGATAATCAGTATTATAATGAATATAATAAAAAAAAAGACGTAAGATTTGGAACTATTTCAAAGGCCGTACGACACATTCATATTGATGGTGAACAATTTTATTATTGCCATTTATATTTATTTAATTGGGATTTTAGTTAAATTTTAAATGTTATCAAATTAAATAAATCGGAAGACCCAAATTCTTGGTCCATGAGAACGTTTGAAGTGTAGATAATGATTTTAAAATATAATAGGTGGAATAATCAGGAGCCTGTCGGGATCACCCATAGTGTAGTAGCTAGCATAACAGCTTTCTATGCTAAAGGTCGCGGGTTCTAACCTGCGGGTGGCCCTACGATTTTTTAATGGGAGTAAAAAATCCTTAGTTATGCCGTCCTTCGGAGGGGAAGTTAAAAGGTGGCCCCGAGCCTGTGCGATGTCTAGATCGCTATCCTAATAAAAAAACCTGGATAGACCAAATTTAGGACTCTCACTGTAGCATCGTCTGATTAGCCATAGTTGCATAAAGTGACGTTAACCGAATAAACAAACAATCAGGAGTCAGTCATTTTCTAAATATTTTAATTTTGCCGACTTTTCGGTTCAAGCTTGTGAGACATCATCAGGGCATTACTGAGCCATGCCCAAGCATAAACCCAACATAAATAAACCCAGTTTATGCTTGGACATGGCTCAGTAATGCCCTGATGATGTCTCACAAGCTTGAGCCGAAAAGTCGGCAAAATTAAAATATTTAGAAAAATACTGACTCCTGATTATTCCACCTATAATAGTTTCTACAGTCGACTATGCATCCTCAATTTTAAAATATATATTCATTTTATTTTACCATGTTTCAATGAATTCGGTTCGGATTAATTCTATATTGACGGATTGGAATAGTCTTGAAATAGTCTACATATATAGATTGGAAAGAATACAAAACCAAAGCTCTCAGATACTCTCGTATCACCTCAGTATACCCTTAGGTAATCGTCGAATTTTGATTGAATTGAATCTGCTTACTCTATTTAACCGTAGATAGTATCAGGACTTGATTTTTTATTTTAACCTGATTAATTCCCATATTTATTATCCATTCCTTCGAGAGCAAATCAAATTCTATGATACATCGGTTTCCACTCGCTCAAATAAGCTTTTCTTTGAAGAACACCCCTCTACTAATTATTTATATTATGCACCTTTCTCAAATATAATGAGTTGCCTAATAACATTGATATCTTTTGCAACAGTGCTCATGTTTTCAAAACAAAGTCTCAAAAGCTTTCGCTATTCACATCTAATTTGAAGTAGTCTCTTTTAATTTATTTTATTGTAATATACTTGTTTGTTGGTATCTTATATCATTTTGTACATAAAAAGGTTATTTTGTTATTTTTATCATCTAATTTTTATGTAAAAAATTTTGTTTATAAGTAGAATATTATGTTAATGCTTAAATTTCATCGCTTATTAATCTACTTTTTATTTAAAAATGTTCACCCTAATAGTTATCTTTATTATTGTATTATTAATGTTAACCGTAATTGTTGTCTTTATTATTGTAATTTGTTTCTTAATGTTCTGAAGGTCATAATTATGCCTAATTATTTGTTTAAACATTGTAATGGCATTGCCCGTGTATACAAATAAATTTTCTTTTAAATTATTTAGCTATTGAAATTTACAACTGTATTAGTAAATAAATCAAGTAAATTGGCTGATAATATATATATATATAGATGATATACATGAAAAGACATGAAGAGAATATGTCCATTAGCAGCACTCCACCAGGTAATCTAAACTAGAAGGTCTCGAGGCCATCTTCTTTTTAGATTCCTCGGAGGATTTTCAGGAATGGAAGAAGAAGCAAGGTTTGAAACTAGTGGGTTAGAGTGGGAGTGGAGTTTGTCATGGAAGGACTGATACTTCGTATGGGCCAAATAAGCAACATATGGGACATTAAGGTCTTTATGGATGAGTATGTTGGTGACAAAGTAAGGATCATTAAGAATTTTGGATTGTAGGGATTGGATGCGGGAAGAATTTGATGGTTTAGCTGAGCCCCAAAGATCAACTCCGTAAATCCAGATAGGCCTTATGATGTGGAAGGTTAGAACGTCAGTCCAGTAAGTGTTGAAGTAAACGAAAGCGGCGGGAAGTTTCTCGTCGTTTCAGTCTTGTGTGCGGATTAATAATAATATAAAACCAATTCTAACATACAGAGGTTTATACTGTAAAATTCAATAACTCCTTCTTGTTATTATTTCTATTTAATTAGAAACTTATACTATTATAATTTCCTCCATATTACATTTACAGAATTCAATTTCCCCAGATGTAGTGGTTTTACACGGTTTATTTTATTTTCCACCGAGAGCGATTGAGAAGGAATTTTCATGGAATTGCCCCCCTCTTGTTGAATCGGAATAATGAAAATTTGATTAACCACGTACACTTAACGAAGTGGTAGGAAAAACTTTTTTTTCTAAAAGTTGTTTCCGAAAAGTGAATTTTCACATAAATAACAGGAAACGACCTCAAGTATTTGATATTTTTTTTCCCCTACAGTTTATTCACGTTATCCACTTTTTAATTAACTTACAGGGCTAGTCCTTTAATTTATTTTTTATTAGTTTTTTGCTGTAGGTTCTCAGTATTGTTATTATAGGTTGGATCAATAAAGTTTTTCAATTATTATAGCTTAACTGAACATTGTAAGGACCAAACTATTTCATATATCAAAAGATATTTGATGAATTTGGATTATTTTAGTCCTTAGGGAGCGGCGTGGTCTAGTGGATAGAGCACTAGCCTACTGTTTTCCGGGTCCCGTGCTCGAACTTAACTATCAGATCCCTTGAGAGGGAAACGAAACCAAGTTTATATAATTAATAAAAAAAAAAAATCTCATCCATTAAGATGTAACATTAAATCTGAAATTATTTTTCTTTAAAAAAGTTCTATATAAGATATCAAGGCTTGGTCTAGATAGAAAACTAGTTTCCAAGTCCCGGGTTCGAACCCACGATTGTGGCAGAATTATTTATTCTGTTATTTCAGCATGGGAGCGACCTTAGGGTATGTAGTACCTCTTAGGGCACACCCAGCCTGTTTGAAGAGGGTACCCAAAATTATGGAGGAATATCTGAGGAATATATTTGATCGAGGCCTAATTACTACCATGCATAGTCATTGGCCGTGAAACAGTTTGAATTTCTAGCACTGAATCCAACAACCTGCAAGGGTTGTAAATGAGCATTATGCTTTCTATTTTTTTTAAAATTATGAACATTAATTTTCATACGTTTAAATCGTCAATATGCATGATTTCGTTTAAATTAATTGCGCTGGGAACGGGAAGCTAATAGGTCCTTTATTGTAAGCCGTGGATTAAGACTACAATCCAGAGGGGATTGGCCAACCTTTGTAGGTTTCTGTAAGGGAAGGTTTCTGGCCATTGACGACTCCGAGAGGGAAGTACGAAATAATTTCGCCGGGGGTGAGTGAGTGGGGGGAAGGTTTTATCTCCAGCCCCCCCCCTCCTTCTCCTTTCAATCTCTCTCTCTCTCTCTCTATTCGCCACCCTCTCTCACTCCTATTTGCCGCTTCTTAAAATGACGACAAGTTCCTCCTACCCACAACCACGGACCACTTCAGCTCCCTTCTTTAACTCCGTACCACCTAATTAAAATAATAACAAAGGAAGGAAGCCTGTGTAAAGATTTTTCCTCTTAGCGGAAGCACTCGACTAAATGCGCTCCCACTGCTCTGTTAAGATATACAGATCATCCCTTGACGTATCCCGTCTCCGCATTCATTTTTTGCCCAGTCCTTTTTTTATTTTTTACTCTTTCGGTCATAAGGATGTGAAAAGAGTTAGAGGGTCTAAATGAATCGTGAGTAGATTTTGAGGAAATTAAAAATAATATTCCTCCTTAGTTCTTAACATTTTTTTATAAAAATTATGTTTTATAAAATTTTGTATTCGGACTCCAGTTGAATAAATTGTTGAAAAATATACTTAGGTGGCGTTTATAGGACGTATTGTTATCATATTCCTCCCAAAATAATTTAAATTCTACCCCATATAAAATATCACAAAACATATTTTAAATCTTACAGACTCCAAGAGAATACTTACGTAAAATATATTGTTTGCTACACTGAGCATTGTGAGATTATACCGTCTATCAAAAGATACTTGATGACTGTGGATCATTTTTAGTCATTAGATATCGGCGTGGTACATTGGATAGAGCTCTAGTCTACAGTTTTCTGGGTCCGGGTTCGAACCCTGGCTGTGGCAGAAGTATTTAATCGGTTCTTTCTGTCGTAAGGCTACCCTGGTGTATGGAGACCCTTCTGGGGCACACTTAGCCTTAATAAAGTGATTACCCAGAAATCTGGAAAAACCTGGAGGCTGAGCGTGATCTCGGCCAAATCACCTCGTTGTACAGCCGTTGGCCGAAAAACAGAATCTCAACGTGTACTGAGCCCAAGTCCCTTTATGGGTTGTTAGATGAGGAAGATGGTTGGGGTGCGGTCATCAGAAAGAAACACACATTAAAAAGTAGTACTTATTTTAATTGTGTGCTTACGTTTCGGCTTACATTGTGGGCCTTCATCAGGGCTAAGAGAAATAAGATAACAACCAATGTAATTATAAACTTAATAATAATAACATAAGTTAGATATATAATAATAATATGGTGACAGTAATATAATATGGAAACATATATAAAATGAAATGTATATAGTTTGTAGAAGTAGAACATGGGTTGTAGAGTTACTATTTTATTAAAGATTTAATTGTATGGTGCATTTTACATTATTTTGGCATGAATATCAGAACAACACCAAATTATATATATATATATATATATATATATATATATATATATATATATATATATATATATATATACATAAACATGTTAGAATAGATTAAGATTTTTATTTTTCAAGACTTTACAAGTGACCACAATCCTCATACTTTATACATGTTTGTGGTATTGCACCAATTACATGTTACACTTAAGTGGTATTTACTAGCAGAGTTAATGGTACTCATAGCCTAATTTAGTATTAAACCAGTAGGAAAAATCTGAAAACAAAAACCTACTCAATAAAAAAAAAAAAAAATGTGAAAATCAAAATAAATTAATGTGTATGGTGTAGATTCTTTTAGGTGAAGGTCAAATTTTTATGAATAAAATTGGAGGCTGATGTCTACTTCACCACTATTTTATTGAAAAAATTCGCACTACGTTTCGGCTACAATGCCATCTTCAGGTGCAGTGGAACAACTTAGATTTAGTGTGAGTAGCTGCTTACCAGTCAAAGCCACAAGTCTGTATGACGCGTAGTTTACGCGTAGTGTAAATATTCGACATTATCACAGACATGTGGCTTTGACTGGTAAGCACCTACTCACACTAAATCTAAATGTTCCACTGCACCTGAAGATGGCATTGTAGCCGAAACGTAGTGCGAATTTTTTCAATAAAATAGTAAAAGTAAATAGTAAAAGTAGACATCAGCCTCCAATTTTATTCAATGTGTATGGTTCTTTTTTTTTTATTTCACAATTAATGCAGTAATATGTGTTTTGTAATATATACATGGATTTAGTATAGAAATATCTACATTTATTATGGTAATATTTACGGTCTAAAAGACATTTTTTTGTTCTGTTAAAATTATTGAACCATTAACGGGATTCGCAGATGCGAAATAAATAAAATGTCTTATTTATGTTGTAAGGTTATTTATTAAGTTAGATGATTTTTAAAAATAGTTTAATTATTGTAAAATGTCTATCACCGCGTAGTTTAAGATATTCGACTAATTATTATTATTATTATATTATATATTTTAAATTCTTTTTTTATTTTTTCTTTGAAAAATTACTAGGTAGTCGTTAATTTTGCTAATAATTCAGTTTGGTAGCGGCATTGCTTTGGTGGGCATTGAAGTCGGGAACTTTGAAATAGAATCCGCCTACTGAAGCGGTACTCTCACCTGCCTCCGAATCTGATTGTTCTTGCCCGACACGTGATCAGTTCCAGCGGAGTTCCAGTGGCTGTTGTGCTCTGGAGTGGTTCCAGCCCAGGCGACAATAGCTTGACAGACCTAATTGACTCCGATACAATGAGCCCACTTAGTGACATAAAAGTCTGTGTGTAGACTATGTCCCTTTCCGAAATACCAATAACACTATAACTGGAATTATGGAAGGGTAAAAACCCCTGTTCGAAAAAAAAATCCATAATCTAATTAATATACTGAAAAAGAAAAAAACATCAATTTGGAAATATACATACATAAATATATATACATATATATATATATATATATATATATATATATATATATATTATATATATATATAACTTAATATAAATTGTAACTGATGTAATCAGTCTAACAGAACTTTATCAATGTAATGTAAAATTTTAATCTAAAAAGCCTTAAGCAATGATTTTTTTTTTTTTTTTTTTTTGTTTTTCAAATTTATTTGTAGTGTCTTTTTTTTTTTTTTAAACAGATGTATTATTATTTTAAAAACATATATTTTTATTTTATCTCACTATATTGGAAAAAAAGAAAAACTGTTAATTTATTATATCGATATACTAATTTTTTTTTTTTTTTTAAAGATGTATTATTATTTTGAAAACATATGTATTTTTATTATTATTTTATCTTACTATATTGAAAAAGCACTGATAATTTATCTTTATATATATTTATTTTAGCTTTTTAAACAGATGTATTATTATTTTAAAACCATATGTATTTTATTTTAATTATTTATTTATTTTTTTAAACCTAAAACCTATCAATAAATTAATAAACAATAACTCAAAATTGCTTCTTTAGAATCTCGAACAAAGTAAATAGGTTCTGTATATACGTATGTCATGTTTTGTTCACTTATTTGTTAACCTAGTATTTATTTAATTTGTAAGTTTTGTTATTTTATACCTTTATTTATTTTAATTTAATTTTATGTAATCCGACCCTCTTTTTGTTTATAATGTAATATTGTACTTATAGCAATATTATTATTGTCCATTGAAACAAATAGTAATATATCCGAACAAAATAAAAAAAAGAATCTCGAATAGGGGAAAGTGGGACAAAACCTCGAAAATGTATTTGAAAATCAATTTTCTATATTTTTTTCCTCTGATGATCTGTACTCATACACATTTCAGGAGACCATTCAAGTTATCACTCTATAATTCCAATGAATTTCGAAAGTAGCAGTAATGAGCCCAAAACTACAAAACACCTCAGAAGGACGAGATAATCTTCCGGGTTTGAATGATGGCTGTTATGCTATCCACTACATCTCAGGTAATCCCCCTTTCCATTTTTTTTTTTTTTTTTTTTTTTTTTTTTGTAGCAAGTGATTATAATAATTTTCTACAATAAAAAAAACATTTTTTGAAGAAAGGTGAAAATTTTCTGTTTTTGTTGATATATAAACATTTGACAAAGCCATAATGACGTAATATCATCTTCGCACATATTTTTTGTACCTTTAGACCACCCATATACCTGTCACCACCACTCTTTTCGGTCTGTGAAAAGATTGCTCCCTTGTCAGATACCATCTTCAGCGACGATCTCTCTTCTCCTAAACCCTTAATTCCTTCTATTCTGCCTAAATGCACAGGGCAAATCCCTTAAGACGTAAGAGGTATAAGGGCTTTTACCTCCGGAGAAGTCAGATAGTGGAATAGAGGTGGTCGTTCTTTGATAAATCAAGGCGTGACAGACAAAAAATAGATGAGTAAAAAATGTATTTTTTTAATCGAAAAATAAATTGGCCCTCATCAAAATTTATTAGTAATTACTCCTCTAAATCCCCTTCTTTTTAATAAAATGGTAAAATATTGCGATTGTAACAAAATTTCAATCCGGATTTTCAATGACAATTCAATAATATATATAATAAAAATGTATTTATAATTCTGGGACATGTATCTTTGGAATAAAATATACAGAATGTAAAAAAAAGGGGCTTTAGAGTCTTAGAGTAAATTAAATACATATAAACTAGTTAATAATTAATGGTATAAAATAGACATATTTAAATGAGATGAAAAAAAAAAAAAAATAAAAAAGCTTATTTACAATTCTATTGAGCCTGGATATTCAATAAGTGATCAAATATGCGGGATTTGAAGGTAGGAAGAGAATTGGAGTGACGGATGGAAGGAGGGATAGAATTCCATAGGATTGAGGAACGAATCAGAAAAGATCTGTTGAATTGTGCAGTTCGGTTGGCCGTATTGTGTAAATCTGAAGGTCTGGAGCGTGTACAACGGGGATGGACAGAGGATTTGAATTGTAGGAGGTGAAAAATTTATGATGGATGGCAAGATTGGATAACTTGGTAAAGGAATGATGCAAGGAAATATTTGCGACGATTGGAAGGGTAAAGCCTCTTCAACTCGCCATAAAATTGGGATACGGAGTTGTACCTAGGGACCCCGAATATGAATCGATCAAAGCAATTAATTAAGCGTTTAATTTTTACCTCGAGATCACCAGATGCACCACCGTATACCGTACGTATAAACAGGTAGCCTAGCACAAAAAAGATAACTCGCATTTAACTGAAATAAAATTTTTGATGAATGAATGTCTGTGATGCAACAGAAAATCTATCAACAAAATTGACTTCCCGGAAATGCTACATTATATCACGATTTTACGGACTTCGTAAACGGCTCAAACGATTTGGATTAAACTTATTGTATCAATGTGTAATTAAGCGGTCTTTAATGCCAGGTGGGGATATATCCCCATTGAATAGTCTGGTAAGGATTAAATACCGAATTTCCTCATTTTCCTCTTCTGAAATGCCTTTAATTTTGTTTATTTGGAATAATGTATATCATCTTTATTTAGTAGCCAGTTCAAGAAATATATTTTTTTTCTAGTATGAGATTAGTAATACAGATAAATGTTTAATATACTGTTGGGAAGGTGAATATTATAGAAAAAAAAGTTATTTAAATAAATAAAATCGTAAATGTTAACCGAAATAAGTTCTATTTTTTGGAAAAATTTTATTTGAATGAAAATCGAGAGGAAAGTAAAATAAATTGTAAAGAAGTATTTTATAAATGTTTTTGATTTATTATTTTCAATAATGAACCTGAAGTAACCGACCAAAAAAAAAAAAAAAAGAACTCAAAATTTTAAGGATTAGTTTCAAGTATAACTCGAAAAACGTACGCCGTCCCGGACTTTCCTCCGAAACTACTTGACCAATTTTTTTGAAATTTGGCACGAAATACCAGAGCATCCAACAATGATCCTAATACATAGACGTTGATATTAGTCGATTATTTTTAAAATAGCGGCGATTAGTTTTTAGAAGTGATTTAATTAAATAAATCAGTTATTTTTGAAAGTGGAAAAAAAAATTATTAGTTTTTTTTTAACCAAGAAAACGCGAATAATTAATAAGGACAAATAGCAGTAAGCTATGTAATGAAAAAAAGTTTAATGGAAAATGTATAAAGTGAGAATAAAAGTCTTCAGAATGGGGACGAATTCCCGAAACGTTGAAAAATAATGTAGTGGAGATCCAGGAAAAATAAATTTTGTAAATTGAAGTTATTGATTGCTCGTCTGAATATTATATGTTTGCTCATTTGAATATATATTATTGAATATTAAATGAAGGTCCCTAAAAAAGTATAAAAGAAAAGAAAATTATTTGTTTGTTCTAATGTGTTGGGAAGAGGGGCATCACAAAATATATACAAATATTATGATTACTGATTGAATATAAAGTACAAATAACTCCAAATAAACATTGAAATTAGTAGAAAGAAAGTAATGATATGCCAAGTGTGTAAAATATGTACAAAACCTAAATAAAAAACTGGAAGGAATTTGTCCGGGTGGCGGTCATTAAATGAAACAACTGAATAGTTTCAACTATTTTATTGTTTGCCAACGCTTCGACCCCCATTGTGGGTCATCATCAGGGCGTCTGGTAGGCGAGTGGAAACGCCAGTCAGTCAGTTTCCACTCGCCTACCAGACGCCCTGATGATGACCCACAATGGGGGTCGAAACGTTGGCAAACAATAAAATAGTTGAAACTATTCAGTTGTTTCATTTAATGACCGCCACCCGGACTAATTCCTTCCAGTAATTCTTAACGGCCAGTAACTAATTATATCCACTAAATAACAAACATTTAGTAACCAAAATGATGTAAATAAAATACAAACTAATCTAAAATATACTATAAACAAACTTTAATTAAATAAGAAAATACTTTTTTATTTATTTTTGTATTGGAATTTACAACAGTATAATAGAATACAACTAGTAAATTTGAGTGAAATATAAAAAGGCTTGAAACACATGTAGAGAAACTTCCCAAAGGAAGCACTCTAAAAATATTCTAAACTAGAAGGTCTCGGGGTCATCTCTTTTTCAAACGTCTCGGAGGAGTGTCAGGAATTGAAGAGGAAGAACGGATTGAAACTAGAGGATTAGAATAGGAATGGAGTTTGTCATAAAAGGAATGGTATTTAGATCGGGCCAAATCAGCAACATACGGAACATTAAGGTCTTTATGGAAGAGTTTATTCGTGACAAAGTATGGAGCATTGAGGATAATAAAATACTAAATAATAGACACTGAATGATTAATAACAATTGTCTGTATAATGCGAATACGATATGATGCGAAAGCGTAACTTAACCTATAAACTAATTTTTATTTAACTTAAAGCGATGAATACCTTAACGAAATTAAAGAAATGGAGTAGAAAATTCAACTATCTCGCCGGTGACTCCAAAAATATGTTGGGAAGAGGAGCGTCTAACGCATTTGCTCGCAGACTCAACGCGGTCGTTATTATGAGTCGCCGAATTATCTGCCGATCTGTGAATTTCGTTGAGGGTAAGTAAATAAATCAATAATATAGAGAACATAAACAAACTCATATTAATTAAAGACAACAAATACTGGTTATAAATGTAAAAATTTTTACACTAGGTCTCCAAAGCCTACTTTTTATTTCCTGTTATATTATTCTGAAGGAACTTATAAAGAATTTTTTTTTTTTTTTTTTTAATGTAGTAAGCTTACCAGATTTTTTAAGAACTATTTAAACTGGGCACTGATGGTGAATATATATTGATGTTTTCTGCCTGATACCATTTAATGTAGGGCTGTATAGAGCCAGCTGTGAAATTACAGGGGGTTTATACACCGAGGTGGGGAAGTTCTCCCCTTTAGAACACCCCCTATAGAAACCGCCATTGCTCTTCATCTAAATTCACACGTCATGTTGTTTAATATTATGTACTTCATCCCACTAATCCCGTACGTTTAACGTAGGCACTGGATTTGCTGATGAATTCTGTTGTGTAATTAACGTTGAGCAAGCAAATTTTTAATATTAGCCGAATTATATATATAAATATCTCATCATTGTCCTGATTTTTCTTTTAGTTCATTATTTGTAAGATGTATATTTGGCCGTTTCATAAAAGAAGTTTTTGATAGAAGAAAATAAAATAAACTTTATCTACATATTTACAATGATTTCGGATGAGACATCCTAACAATCAGTAAAATGTTTTGTCGTTTGGTAATTATAATCTATTAGCCTAATGACTAAATATGTTGTGAAATTAAATTTATATTAACTATGGTAGTAGGAAAAATTATTTAAAAAACCTACATATAAAAAAATAAAAATAAAAGGATAAAATAATTTAAATATGAAATTTAGAAATAAAAACAAACTAGCTTAAGTTAACAACACATGTTTAGTTCTTTTTATGAGTGTAGTGTTTCAGTGAAGTTTATTATAATTACCGATTTCCTTTATTAATGGTTTTTCGGAGACTGGTGTTTTACAGAAGTATGAAGCTGTTTGGGTGTGGAAAATTGTTTAACTGTTGGAAGCTGCAAGTCCTGGAGCATAGATGATATTTTAGTGTAGCGGGGCTAATTGTTAATTATCTGCATTGATAGATTTTGAATTATTTTTAAGTTTTTGATAATTAGTCAAGCAGGTTGAGCTCCAGACTGGCGAGGCGTATGTGATTAACGGGCGGATAACTGATTTGTATATTGTCAATGTGTTACGATGGCACAAATGGGATTTTTTGTTGAAGTATGGGAACATTTTATATATTAATTTTTTGGCGTTATCGATTTTTCAATTGATTTGTTCAGTGAAAGTAAAATATTTATCTAATGTTAGGCCTAGGTACTGTACGGATGTTGGCCATGGGATGGGAGCTGCATTTATCTTGATTTGGTGATTTATTTGTGGGCTGCGTTTAGTGAAAAAGTTTTTGATTGATATATTTTTTTATTTACTTTTAAACCTTACAACGTTTCAGCATCTAGGGCCATTTTCAAGTATCTGTAACAATTAATTTTTTATGGCATTTCTACACTGTTTACATATAATTTCAACATTTAAATTAATTATTTTATTAATCGTGTCTTTTTAAAAACAAAAATTCTTACCTACCATTCATATTTATCTATATATATTCTTACACCGCCGATGAAATGTTGACTGAGTGAATAAAAATGAATTTTTTGAATAAATAGATTTTTCTGTTGTTTTTTTTTAAATAATGGATACAATATATTATGACTCTTTTAAAACATGTTCTTTTAAAATTGTAGTTTGAAACAACAAGCAAATTAGGACGACACTGCTGATGAAGCGGTGTAAGAATATAAGAAAAAATCTATTTATATTTTCTGTTTGTGTATCAAGTGGGTCGCTCTATGAAATTCAACTAAATTTTTTTTTTTTTTTTAACCGTTCTTTAATGAAAAAATTAAAATTACCTTCTTAAAACTTTGGCAATCGAGAAATCAATAAATCAAACTACAGTGCATGTAGAAGTCACTATCCCACTAAGGCTAGCCCGTGTGTGGGAGAGGAGTTCACCTGCGGCAATTCAATAAAAGTACAATACTTAATACAAAAAAACAATTATAAGAAACAGTAAAACAGTACACAGTAATAGCCAGTGATTGACTAAACCAAAAGCAATAAAGAATACAAATTCGTATGTACACGATATAAAATTAAGGTAAGTAAATACAAGATTGAATTACATAATATGCAATTATAAAGAAACGTAACATAGTACACAGTAAGAAACAGTAATTGACAAAATCAAAAGTCAATAAAGAATACATATACTTGTATACAGGATAACTATCAGAATGAGTGACGCAGGCTGCCATTGAGGACATGTCTATAGTGATAAGTAATTTGAATTCAATAATTCAGCAATTTTTTCTTCACTGAGGGATTTCGCCCATATTTTAACTTTGTTGCAATAATTTGAATACTTTGGAGGATTTGTGTGGGTAAATTTTAAATTTTGAGGAATATTATTGTAAACAGCAGCAATTGATTAACCAGTGTCGTCCAGGTATGTTTTGGTCTGGGCACAACTAAGCTAAAGTAATTCTTCAGTCTTGTAAAAAAACGATGGCCAATCTTCCTTACTAGCTTCTAAAATACAGCTTCTTCATAATTGAGACCATGTATATTTTTTTTGCAGACATTTCATTAATACCTGAGAATATATTAATTGATGGAGGTCTTTTATTGATACCCAAAATTAACTTAATAATCTTTCTCTGCACAATCTCAAGCTGAATGAGTTGTGCAGCAAAATAATTCCTCTAAATCAATATACAATATTGAATCAGCGACTGAATATATGCAAAGTAAATTAATCTTAATTTATTGATCGATAAAATACCTCTTAACTTATGGAATACATAAAAATATTTCCTCAGCTGAGCTGTGACATTAGATTATATGCGCATGCCATCTTAATTGGTAATAAGGAACAATTCCAAGATATCGAACTAAGAAGAATAAAATTTCGCCGTTTTCGGCTATTTCAACACTTACTGTACAAACGGTCAAAGCTTCCTCTTAACTACAAAAGGCTTATCTACATGACTATCATAAGACCAATCTGGACTTACAGAGTAGATCTACTAAACTATCGTATTCCTCTCGTATCCAATCCTTACAATCCAAAATCCTTCGTAAAATCCTCAATGCTCCATATTTTGTCACGAATAAACTTGTCCATAAAGACCTTAATGTTCCATATGTTACTCATTTAGCCCGAACCAGGTATCATTCATTCCATGAAAAACTCCATTCCCACTCCCAGATAACACTCCGAGGCGTTTGAAAAAAAAATGGCCCCGAGACCTTCTAGTTTAGAATATTTTCAGAGTGCTGCCAATGGGTGGTGTATTTCATGTAAATTTACCATATGTCCTATGTAAATTTACCAGATGTATTTTTATACAGTTGTAAATATCAATAAATATGTTTAAAAAAAAAAAATTATCTTCTCGATTCCCCTAAGGGGATTACTAGACTGTAAATAAAGCTCCATAAACTAAAATCACATTGTTTATTCTTATTTATTTTCACCAACTTAGAGGTTTCAGTAATAAGTATAATAAATCACATTATTTCTTGTTATTTACGATATTGACAAACCTTTCTTACATCTAATCTGCAAATTTGTTTATACATACAATAATAATAAGATACTTATATTTTATTAAGGTATTCATTGTGATTTATTGATGTAAACCATAGGTAGTCTTAAACTTTTGACCAGCAGTGTATATATATATATATATATATATATATATATATATATATATATATATATATATAATGTTCTTATTAATTCCAATTTAAATTTAATCTTTTATGGCTTGGATTAAATAGATTGCAGCGACTGAATATTGCAGAACCTAATATTTTAACAGTAAATTTTAGGTATTAATATGTCCTAAATTGTTATAGGATTTCATTTTTAAAGACTTCTGATACTTCATTAATTCGTCTTTATAGTCTTATAAATTTAAAATGATGTACGATATATTATAGGAAATTTACCCATTTTAGAGAGGACAGCAGTTTTTTTAGAGAGAAATCTCATGGGGTCTTATTGAATATAAATATCAGACATAAATTCGTATTGTCTTATTTTCGGCCAGAGGTTCCGGGGACCAGTACATTTTCAAGAATATTTACTTTTACTCATGGGTGATTTTCCCAGAAGATATAAGCTCTAGTGAAAATAAAAGCTATCTCCGAAAATACACGAAAGACAAATACGAGAAAATTTTGTCGTTAGCCCTACGGAAAATTTATTTGTACATAAATTAGGTAATCGATGGTTAGTAGATATTTGTTTAAGGGAGTTTAAATTTCTGAAATATTCGTGCTATACATTTAATGGAAATTTCAGGTAAAGGGATAACGGTATTTGTTTTGAAATATATTAAAATATAGGTTAACATATTGGAATATACTGTAATAAAAGAATTATTTAAAATATTTTAAACTAGTATCACTGAATTTTTTTCAGTGGTGTAAACATGTGTCCCAAACTGGCCTGATATATATAGGTGTTAACAATAAATATTAATTATTATCGGATAAGTTTAGATTGTTAGGCGTAATTATTGTATTGATTTAGCATTTTTAAAGTAATATATATATATATATATATATATATATATATATATATATATATATATATATATATTACGAATAATCAGTAATAAAACATTTCTCGAAACATTCCTATACCTAACCATCAACTTCCAGTACCCTCCCTATATATACGATCTTCTGCAGTTCAAACCAGCAATCCATTCACTAGAAACTAGATCCCGACATTACGACCTTTATATTCCTTCCTACAGAACTGAAATATACGAACATTCTTTTTTAGCCCGCTCCATCAGTTTTTGGAATTCACTCCTATCAAACATCCGTCGAGCAACCTCTATAATGACGCTATCTGAAAATAATAATAATTGTTAGATGATAGCCAATACTTTTAGTTGTTTACAAGTGTTTAAGTAAGTTAAAATAAGTGTACTTTCGTTTTTCTTTTTTTGTGTATTCTCTTTTAGTTAAATCAAAAGCGTTAAATATTAGTTAATATATATATATATATATATATATTATAAAATATTATAGTTATATATTTTTTTAAATATTATAGTTTAAATTATAGTATATTATAGTAAAAATATACAAAAAATAACCAAATAAGGACCAACCAATTCAGGCGAATAATCAAGGTACGAAATATTATGATTCAACCGTAATAATTATTTTCCGAATCTCTACCAACCTCTTTCTGAGACCCTTCGGATTTTAGCGGTAGGTATTGTCACAGACTGTTTCTTTAATTGTTCAGCAAATATTAGCCGATCTCCAAAGAATTACAGTAGCAGATGTCGGAGTTTTTTTTTTCCCGTAAAGGATAGTTGGAGGAAACACAAGATTTCCTTATTGTTCTTGAACAAAAGATGCTTGAAAGAGAAAGGCATCCCTTAGAAGCAGTACGGTACCTTTGTTTGCCAGTGGGGTCTTCTCGCTAGGTAGAGCGAGTCTTTTGACTGCCAACACGGGACGAGCAGCTATCATGTCTGCCGGTATGTCTTTATCTCAGGTAATCAGCATTTTTATTCACGTACAATCAATTTATAAAGCTATAAAATTTTATTTATGTTTCGATTGGTCTCGTATTGACTGTCATATCTCTCGAGAGGGAAACGAAACCAAGTTTATATAATTTGTCAAAAAAAAAAATAAATAGAAAAAAAAAAAATATATATATATATATATATAATAATCTAATCTATACACAGGTTAAATTTAATCTTAAATTAATTATATTAATATATTCCAAAACAACGGAAGATCTCGCATAATATTAAAGGTAGATATTCGGCCTGATAATTTTCTTCCTTTAATTTCTTAATTATCTTTTTTTCAATCAACATTTGACGTTTCGTGATCTTCTCCCATCTTCAGAACTCTACAAATTAAAAATAACATTTTTCATTACATTAAAAAAACACTATGGTGAAGTGAATAATTAAAACGTTTTGTAAAAAATTAATATAAGTTAGGTGTCCATTATTAACAAAATTTAAAAAATATTATAAAACAAATTTTAAACTCAATAGGGGGTATTAAAAAAAATAATTAACAATGTTACATAGTAATAAGTTAATGCAATAAATAAATATTTTAAAATTACCTGGTTTATACCATTTTGAACTTCATTTGTTCCTTCCAACATTTTCACAGATACAAAAAATTAAGAAGAGAATCAGTAAAAACTTGTCATTAGGTGAAACATCAGATTTAAGCGGGGTATTACTCAGATCATTGTCCTCAATTGGATAATTTTGATTCAATAAAAAAAGAATAAATAATAAAAAATTAAGTTTTTATGGAAGAAATTAATCAGCCCGAATATCTACCTTTAATCTGAACTTAATTTTTTTTAATCTATGATATCAAGGCTTGGTATAGATAGAGAACTAATCTCCAAGTCCTGGGTTCTAACCCACGATTGTGGCAGAATTATTTATTCTGGTAATTAAGAATTCTAACACTGGGGAATAAGGACTCTTTTGGGGCACAACACCTATTCTATGTGATCTAGGCCTAATCACCTTCCCACGAGTGTCATAAATTTATGATATCGTTCGAACCAATTAATCAAGGTTAAAACATTAGAAAATCAGAAATTAATATTATCTAATTGAGTTAAACAAAAAAATAGTAATTAGCAAACCCTTTTTTGATAATTTTGGCATTATTACCAGATATGTATGAATATATATTGATAAATATATGTAATTCTTAAAGAAAGTAGACTTTAGACGATTCTAAAATAGTAGTTTATTATTGATAACAATATACAAAAGTAGATACATACAAACAGAATGAACATATAAACAACTTACCTAAAATAGTAGAATTGAATAAAAAGTCCATTTCTACTCTATCTGGAAGCTAACAGTCAGAGATCACATGAAACCTACTCAATGTTTAAAACACACATGTGATATACTTTGTCACTATGATAAATGGCGACACTATCTACAACTAAATTATGATTATAATTTACATATATATTCATACATATCTGGTAATAAAGGCAAAATTATGGAGAGGGTAGGCAGAATAAGAGGAATTTATGTTCTGAATGTTTCAAAACATACGAAATGTATTTCCTTCAAAAAAGAGTTTGAAAATTACTAGCTATTTTTTAAATCCAATCAGATAATATTTATTTATGATTTTCTAATGTTTTAACCTTGATTCAGTGATTCGGACGATATCATGAATTTCTAATCATTATTCCTCTTTTGGTCACATTATTATATTATGTAAATTTTTTTATATGAAGCCTGTCCAAAAGAATGTTCTTATTTTCATTATAGCGGTAAATAAAGAGTATTCTTTTAAATCGGTTTTATGTACATAAAAAAATACATATATCGATCAATCCATTCGAAACCGTCCAGACCTTGCCGCTCAACATTTTAGTTTTTAATGATTTTTCGACCAGTTATTGTCTATCTTTTCATGAATAAAAAAACGTGGACACAATTTTTTTCTGGGAATACTTTTTGTGTTGCAGCCGTTTCTAAGTCAGCTTCGCGACTGGAAACATGTGTTGGGAAAATTTCTCTAATTTTGGTGATTTTGCAGATATCGAGTCAAAACAAAAACTAACAATAAGAAAAAGATATGCTTTATATATTTTGTCCTTACAACTTTTTACGTTAAAAGTGAAGAAAGTGGTTAAAAAAATTCACGAAAATTAATAAAAATCGAGACATGTAGCGAGTTAAAAGTCTATAAAAGAAAAGAGACTCACCTGCGAATAGTTTTTCATACACAGCTTGGTGACAGCCCTACTTGCTGTAAAAATTTCGATCTTGAGAATAGTCCTTTTTTTGGATATGAATTTTCAAAAACTCGCGCTTTTCCCGATGTTTACACGGAAATATCTCCAAATGAAAATTGTATTTATTTTTATAATTTTCAAAGAAGTGCAATCGTTCAGTTCAGCAATATTAAAAGAGGGATATCGTAAAAGGCACAGACTAAAAAATGATTATACCCCTATATAATACTTAATGTAGCATAAAATATTGTGGTTGCGACTCAGTTCGTTTTCGAAATATAATACATTACACATTACTGCCTTAGAAGTGTTGCACCCATCTTATCAAACTACTTGATCCCACACCAAATTAATGACACTTAAACAAATTGAGTCTCAGGCATTAAATTTTATCCTGCAGTACTTATTATATAGAGGTATAATCTGTTCGAGTTAAATCATTTTTCACTCAGTCCCTTTTGAGATATTTCACTATAAGTATTAATGAATTTGGAGATAGTCTATCTTTGAAAATTGTTATTAAAAAAGAAGAAACGTTATTCATGAAAGGATAGAGAATAACTGGTACAAAAAATCATTAAAATAAAAAATGTTTAGTGGCAAAATTAATGAAAATTGGAATTTTTATGGTTAGTTTGACTTAGACGATTTCAAAGGGATAGACCCATATTCATACGTATCTGGTAATAAATCCAAAATTATGGAGAGGGTTGGCAGAATAACAGGAATTCGTGTTCTGAATAAATTTCCTTCAAAAAAGAGTTTGCAAATTACTAGTTATTTTTTTAACCCAATTAGATAATATTTATTTATGATTTTCTAATGTTTTGACCTTGATTCAGTATTCGGACGATATCATGAATTTCTAATCATTATTATTCTTTTGGTCTTATTATTATAAAATGTATATGTATTTTTTTTATATAAAGCCTTTCCAAAATAATGTTCTTATTTTTATTACAGTTGGAAATAATGTGTATTCTTTTGGATCGGTTTTATGTAAATAAAAAAAGACACACACACACATATATATATATATATATATATATATATATATATATATATATATTGTATATTGCGATATTTATTACTTTCACTTCCCTTTACACGAAATGCAAAATTAGGGAAGGCTTATGATCTTGACAATAGTTGAATCCGAGTTTCCAACGGAAATATTACTTTCAACCATCTTGAGGATAGATAACCAAGTATTGCAAAATTCCCTGAAAACAGACATTTAAATGTAGAAAATTTGGCTGTTCCCTACAGTTCAAGTCCATAGCTCCAGACAGGTTTCAGTACTGTCTTGTAAATGAGCACTGTGTTTTCAATAGAAATTTGAGATTTCCTGTTTAATATGATTGGCCAAATTGTTTATTTTTTAATGTTAAATATTATTCTCATACAAGAATAACACGACAAGAAACTGCCCGACGTTTCCGACTACTTCAACACTTACTGGACAAACGCTCAGAACTTCCACTCTACTACAAAAGGCTCATCTATATTACCATCATAAAACCGATATGGAGTTACGGAGTAGAGCTATGGGGCTCTACTAAACCATCTAATTCTACTCTTATTTAATCCTTATTCATCAAGACCTTAATATTCCATATGTTGCTGAATTAGCCCGAACCAGGTACCATTCCTTCCATGATAAACTCCAATCCATTAGTTTCAATCCTTGCTTCCTCTTCGATCCCTGACAATCTTCCGAGGCGCTTGTAAAGAAGATGGCCACGAGACCTTCTAGTTTAGAATATTTTTAGTGCTGCCACTAGGTAGTGTCTCTACATGCAATTCATGACATTTTTCTATATTACCATTACATTTACTTGATGTATTTTTCGTAATACAGCTGCAGATATCAATAAATATTTTTAAAACATAACACAAAAAAAAAACAACGCAAATGTTTATTTTTTAAATGGCAGATAAGATCTCAAACTGCTAAATTAGATTAAGAGAAATAGGATTTGCCTAATGCACAGCAGTATCATTACTTACAATTTCCGTTTGCGAACAATTCTACTGGTTCTGTTTCTCGACAGGTTTCAGCCTAAGTGCCAATCACCTTTCAGTAACCATTACGATTCATCATGGACGTAGGCATGGGAGGAAACATGATTCGGACAACCGATCGTCCCTGTTGCAGATGCGCTCCATTCCATCGGATCTTCGCCCGTCAGTTTATTTGCCTGTTATTAAAAAAAAAAAAAAAAAAATACGAAAGAAAAAAAAAGAGAGAAAAAACGGAACCACTCGGAAAGGTTGGCAGATATAAAACGGAGAAGTGGATTCGGTGAATAGAATCATATCTCCTTTCGTCTGCTAAGGATCCTCGGCGCTTCAATTAGGAGATAGTTGAATGGCGCGGTATTAGCTCCTTCTTTTTTCTTTTTTTTTCTACCTGATGGCGGGGAGTGGTTGACAATGAGCCGGGATTTTTTCCATCTGCCATTAGCCGAAGAGGCCGCTTAATGAGGGGGGCTCATCCCTCTAATTGCACCCCCCCTCAGGGCGGGGAAACTGTCAATTAACAAAATGGCCGGCCTCACCCCCCGGCTACAACGGCTCCTACACTAAATGCCGCTGGGGGGAGAGGCTTATGAAAGAGAGCCTTCTTTTCCCTTGTTCCTCATTCACTTAGGCTATAATTGCTCTTCATTCATTTGCCTAAGTGTCCGGGAATTAATTTGTGTAGCGGCGGTGAGTTCTCTTCCGTCGAAATTCGCTAAAAGTAACGCCGTCGGAATGGCCACTATCCTGGGAGCCTACTAGAACGAACTCAGTTTAGCATGGCTGCCTTTTGACTTTCACTTACCTATATATGAAATATATAGTTAGGAAAAGTATTGCGATCGTTAAAATTTTCGAATTCCAGTTTTTCACGAATGTTTTATGGCCCTCTGAGTCCAAATGAACAAGTCCCGCAAAAAGCTCTGTGTCTGTGGTAACTCTCGTGCATAAATGAAAAGTCCTATGAAACTGAAAAGACAACTATACGCTCGAGATGTTACGTAACCTTTTTCATCAAAATCAGTTCTTCTGGTTATTTTTTAGAAAAAATATTCAACTTGATTGTCAAATTACTTAATCATAGTTCATAATTTACATTTTTATATATTACTTCCACTTACCTAGATATGGAATATATAAGAAAGGGAAGTATTGCGATTGCGAAAAATTTCAAATTTGAGTTTTCACCGGAAACACAAGTTTAAGCGTCCCCTGAGTCCAAATCCCAACGATTCCAATTCCCGCAAAAAGGTGTGTGTGTATTAAGTCTAACCCGAAAACGATAAGTAATATAAAAAGAAATTTCATATTTTGGAAGTGTATATGTCTGAGATGTTACAGCAACTTTTTCATAAAAATCGGCTCTGCCCTTGGCTTTTATGAACCGTTTGTGCCTCGGCACATACTAATGGAAACTGCCCTCTTACTACTTGCTGCTCCAATTTATTCGACACGTTCAATACTTGCCTACTCTTATCTATTGGCGTTAAGTATGTTGCTATATTTTCATTTTTCAAGAAATACTTTTGAGCTGATCTTGCCTTACATCCAACAACATTTTCACCGAAATTGAAAAACAGTTTATACGGCTCAGTGGATTGAGGTCTGAATATTATTTTCTCAAGCTGACCACACGCACCGTTGACTAGACCATCTTCCACGTCTATGTTACTGGTTATCATATATTTTAACCCTATTTTTAGTCTTAACTTATTCGCTAAACCATTTAATTCAGTTATTTGTTTTGATTGTAAGGATTGCAGAATTCGGGCTTTCTTATTTTCATTCAATTTTCCTACAATAAAATCTTTTGCCACCGATATAAATTCTTGTCCATGATGCTCAATTATTCTTCTCTCATTAAATTCGGCTACATCTAAATTTTTCCTAAACAATCTGATTGCAGATTTGGGGACCTGATCTGATCCTACTATTCTCGTATTCAGCAATTGAGACGTTGCTTTCCAAAAGGTACTATATCCATTCTAGGAAATTTTACAGGAAGCGCGAAAATCTCTCATTACTATATTATTAAACTAGCTAATTTGGGTCTTTTTGCCTTAAAATTTAGAATTATTTTTTTACTATAATAATAACATCATATTAAAGTTATGAAATGATTTTTTTAGAATGATTTGGAACGAAAATAAATGCGTAATTAGTACTTTTAGAAAATGACCGCATTTCTAAATCGCGTTTTTTAAGGACTTGAGAATTCATTAGATAACATCAAACAGAATATTTAGATAAAACTAAATGATGAGAATACAAATATGTAACAAAATCGATTTCGTAAAAAATGTCCTTTAGTACCTTTTGGAAATCAATGTCTCAATTGTACATCCTCATCAGTTACAGCACCGTGTGCAATATTATTAAATACAGATATTATTATTAAGTATAGATATAATTACTGTAGAAAATTCATTAGATTTAAATCTATAGATTAGAGAGTCCATTACAGGTGGAAGCTGATGCAGGTCACTAACTATTATAAAGATTTTCCCAAAAACTGTATTAACGATTCTGATTAAACTCGCTATATCGACATAAAATTTAATGAGCTTCAACATCATGTAGGTTTCATTCTTATTGAACTAGTTTGGCAGGGCTCAACTGCCGATATGTTAAATTTTCTTCCTCTAAAGTACCTTTAATTTTGTACATATTATAAAAATAACCATATCATCAAGTCACCATTGATAAAAAAAAAAGGTAAATACAGAAGTTGAACGAATTCGATATCCAACTAAAGGAGAAAACTGAAAAAAATATTTTTTTAATGCAATTTTTTTGTTTTTTGACATAAGAAACAGTTATATACATGTATAATATAGCGTTGGAAAGCTAAAGATTTAAAAAAAATATAGATATTATACATAAGCTTGTAAAAGTTAATAAAGAGTGATGAAAATCCAATAAAACTAACTGATTATTTTAGATAATAATATAATATATTTTTAATAAAACACATGTTTTTATAGAAATTCAATTTAATTTGTTCTTTAATTTAATAGTTTAACTCATTTTTATCTCTAACTGTATTTGAAAATTCTTTAATCGATTTTAAAAACGGAGGTAAGTGAAAGTCTTGTGTTGCCCGCGCCAGATTTTTGGCCTCGGGTCTCGCGGATTTATCTCCTGCAGAACGAGGAGACTTTTGGAAAACCTCGGTGTTAGTAATTGGGAATCGTACATATTGGCGGAAAATAGACTCACTGAGAATTATTATTAAAGATGTGACATGAGTGGATCTCAGTTTGTTTTCCAAAAACGCCAATTTGATAATCTTAATTTTGTGTTTTTGTTTTTCAGTATAGTATACACGAAACTACTTAGTAATCTGTTCTTCCTTGTCATTTTTAAGAAATATGTAAGATTTTCCAAAGGATTGCTTAAGTTAGAATCCATAAATATACCTAGGTGAATGCTCTTGTGTATTATTCTAACATAACCTTATGCCAAATCGATAGTCCCACCATAATCTATAGCAACGAATTACATAGTAAAAGACCATAATTATATGGTTAAATCTGTAGAAATTAACGAAATGAAATTACCTAAGCACATTAACGAAACACGATATGAACGAATTCCGTGATATTTAATGTAGGTAGTTAATGTATTCGTCTCTGAAAATGTTTTAAAATAATGTATTATTACTTAAAAACCTCAGAAAATAGAAAGTACTCCCCAATAAAATTGAGTACATTTTGAATTTTTAAATCAGTGCCTAGTGAATCAAAGACTTTACCGCTTATCAATAATCAGAAGTCAGATAGTATTTAAGTTCTCCATAATTAGTACTATTTGCCCATATGTTTGTGTTATGCGAACACTGGATTTTTTCTTCTTTCATTTCCATTATGATCTAGGAACTATATGTTTTTAAATTTTCTGGTAAATATTAAATTAAATAGAATTGAACATCATCTAGTTTTTATTCTCACTAAAATAGTGTAACAGGGCTAAATTACACTGGAATTTAATTAAATTAAACTGGAATACCCTACCTAATCATATTCGCCATGCTTCTTCCCTTCTCTCATTCAAATCCCACCTTTTCCAACACTCTTTGGCACAACAAGTGTGAATCTGCAACTGACTTATCTTGATTTCAATGCAAGATATAATTATCTATTTTACCCAAATCCAATAATTAAAAAAACAAAAACATTTCCTCAACCCTAGTAGGCTTTAGGAGATTTATTTTCATTTGTTTTTTTGTTGTAGTTTTTTTTTTTTTTTGTGTTTTTTACTATCCATATTTTTTGTACATACATTTATTAGGTCTTAATTGTGTTTTTGGCCAGACATAAATATTAATACGTACTGTACAATTATGTTATTCTAAAGGAACATTACTTATTTAATTACTAAAAACTTTTTAAATAAAATTACGAAAAACTTATTTAAATTTAAACTTTTATGTTTAAATAAAATTAAAAAAATGAGTTTTACTGATGTGTAGGCCTCTCCTAAAGGAGGATTACTTTTAATCGATGACCAGTCAAATGTTCTTGGTTATGAGTTCTCTGCTTGTTTTCAATATTCTTTGCATTTTTATTCACAATATTTCCGGTCTTTTTCTGTGCCAAGATATTCCTTTTTCCTTTTTAATTTCGTCTGACCATCTCTTGAGTTCCCCCCCCCCCTGCTTGCGTTTCATTCCGAGAGGTGTCCTTTCGGTAACTGTCTTGCTCCACCTGGGATCCTTTATTCGCATAATCCGAAGCTAGAAATACAAAAACTTGGATATTGAAAGGATCACACAAGCTTGGAAAGCCATACCGGAGAGCACTTTAATTACTCTAAGAAGAAATGTTATTGAAATGAAAGACAATTCGTGAATTTCTATTTTTTTACAGATTTGTTTTGTTATTTTTCCCAAGTGTAGCAATATGATTAAATCTACACTAATATTATAAATCTGAAGAGTTTGTTTGTTTGTTTAAACGCGCTAATCTCAGAAGCTACTGGTTCGAATTGAAAAATTCTTTTTGTGTTGGATAGTCCATTGATCGAGGAAGGCTTTAGGCTATATAACAACACGCACAAGAATCAAAAAGGAAATCTGGAAAAAAAGGGGAAATTAACCTCGCTTCCCAATGATTCTAAATGAATTACTTTTTAATTTTATATTTGCTTTTCCCGTAACAATTAATAAATCACAGGGGCTAACATTTAAACACGTAGGAATCGATTTACGTTAAGTTCGGGTTGCGGAAAATGTCAGTATGTTCTTCTGCCACAAGAAAATAAAACTAAAAATGTCATTTTCGCAGAGGTGCTTTAAAATCAATTATTTTAAAAACTTCTTGATAGCCATCATACACGCAATAACAGAAATTGACGCAGACGAAGTCACGGGCAACAGCTTATTTTTCATTAAAATTGTAACTAATCATTTGATCTATTCATTTAATATTATCTTTTGGCACTCAGATTCCAAAATAAATACCTAATTAATTAAATTTTTTTTTCTTTAGTTCATATGTTATCACAGGACTGTATAACAACCTTTAAAAGGCTATGGAATGTCTATCTGCCTAAATGAAAAGTTCGCGCAAGCTGACGTAAGGCCTATTGACTAGGGGGCGCCTTATAGATGTGGAAAATTAAAAGGATGAGGGATCAGGTAAGGAGGATGGATTGATGGGCTATGACAGGTCAGCCAACTGAGCACTATTCAGGGGGGCCAACTGCCTCTATCCTCTAACTAAATTAACTATCACGGTCGAATGGCTAGGGCCCTGGAGGCGGCTTACGCTGGAATCAGTTTCCTCCCTGGTGCATTGTACCCACTCCCCCGGGTGGAGGGGGAGGGGTGAAAAAAAAGGGAAATTGTTTGTGCGCAGTTGGTGCGCATGATCGCGGTGTCGGCGTTCGTCCCGATTAGGGGATGAATCAGAGGAATGTTCAATAGAGTTCACGGTAAAATATCTGTCGGGGTGTTGAGAGTTTTCTCGTCCTATTCCAATCTCCCTCCCTCTCCATCTAATCAATGGTTGGAGAATTTTTTTTTAATGTTTATAAATAGAATATTCGAATTACACAAGTTTATTATTTCCAAATTATTATATAAAAAAAAACGGTTATTTAAAAATATATGGATTTAATTAAGGGCTATGAGTCTCAAATGCTTTCTTCCATTTTAATTGTTAATTGTTCTTTTAATCGTTTTGATAATGTAAACTAAATAAATTGTTATGAAGGTTCTTGGGTTCATTATATATAAACTGGAAATGAAAAAAAAAAAAAAAATTATATTCTGAGATCATGTCCCCTTAAAGAAAGACAACGAACTAAAAAAAAAAAAATAAATTCTTATGGTCTGGCTACTTTAAAAAAATAAAAGATCAACTATTCAATATATCTATAAATCTTTGCAAATTTATACACACACACACACACACATATATATATATATATATATATATATATATATATATAGGGTATACTTTATTTACTAGGTTATAGTAAATAAATTTATATAATATTTTACAATGGAACGGAAGGTTGAGATAGTAGTAGGCAATGGAAAAGTTTATGTTTGAATGAAGAAAGAGAGGTGGCTTTACGGATAGAGATAGGCAGCGAATTCCAGAAGGATGAGGAGCGAACGAGAAACGATTTGTCAATGAATGCATTCCTAATTGATGGGGTGTAAATATTGATTGATTGGGTTCTAGTATTTAACGAATAGATATCATAGCGAAGGTTGAAGAGCTCAGTTATGTAGGAAGTTTTTTTATTTTTTTAAGTTTGGAATAGGTAAATACCATGGAAATATTGCCGTCGAAGAGAAGAATAAAACCATTTTAAGTGGGTATAATAGTCATAAATATTATCCCGTCTACTGGCTCCGAAAATAAATCTTATATAGCCGTTCATAAGACGTTTTAATTTTATTTCCAGTTCATTTGTTAGTCCTCCAAAACCCAGGCAATCGTTGTCAAAGTTCGGAAAGGAACAAGCAGCTTACGGGCTTTTAAAGGTAAGGATTCACGGAATCTATAGAGCTGCTTGAGTATGGAAATTGATTTTTGGGATATTTCAGATACAAGGTTATTCCAGAATAGGTTATAGTAGAAATACCTATAGAGATTCTTACTGTTTCTGAGCCAACGGCCGTGCCATACGGGGATGAACCACAAGGTATTGTCCCCCAAATTTTGGGTAACCACTTTTAAGAGAATGGGTGTGCCTTGGGAGGGCTCCCATACCCCAGGGGCACATCACAACGGAAATAATAGAATATTTATTTATTCTGCCATAGCCAGGATCGAACGCGGGATCATGAGAACATTATTCCAGGGCTCCGTGCACAGGACCACTCTGCTTCCTTGAGAATCGCCAATTTTCCAATAATAACCTCTAAATAATTTGGGCTAGACTTTTTAATTTTATATTTTTACTTTCAACGCCGGGAACCCAGTACACGAAAAACAGTTAACTAGTGATTTATCCACTAAACCATCCCTAAGCAAAACAGATAAAGAGAAAAAAAAGCTATAGATAAAGCTATGGATTCAAACTGACAGCTAACATTTAAGTAGTCATTTGCGATATATATATATGTCTGATGATAAAATGGGACTTAAAATACCTACTGAAGAAAGAATAGTCATAACAAAAGCTATAGTTTTATTGTGAATTGTATTTATGTTTTATTTATTTTTTGTAATTGTCTTGAAATGTGAAGCAACAAGATTTTTTACTTCCTGTTTTTTTTGTTTGATTACAAAGATTCTTTATGTAAAATACAAGACCAAAATAACGTACATATATTTTTTTCTTTTTAAATTTTCACTGATTCCAATAATATATTTTTTTTACATGCATATAATTATTTCCCCATGTATATAAATAGCCAAGTAATGGGCATAACATCTTAAACCAATTAAAGTATCTGTTATTTTTTATAATATCTTGATTAAAAAAAAAAAAAAAAATCTCTACAGGTTTTCTTTATCTTTTTTTTTTATCTACAATAAATCGATTTACTTATTAATTACTGTATTTAGTTTCTAGGAGAACTAATTAAAAAAAAATGTCATTTCTATTACTTCATAAATACGAAATTGAGATAATTAAATCACTAACTAGCTGACATTTTGGTACCAAATTAATCACGTTAACGTCGAAATCAGAACATCAATATGGACAGTCACTAATAAATTCGCCAACAGCAGTCGAAATTATATTTCCATTTTACTCGATGTTTAGGGTATACTTATCTTTAGTCGTAAAACATCAAATTTGAGAGGGAGCTATTATTATTATTTTTTTTTTTTTTTTTTTGTGGTCGATGGCTAAGGTTCTTTATTGATAATAATTAACTAAAAATAGCTAATTATTTAAAAGATTATATCTATAGCTGGAGACCATAAGGTACATGCAGACTTTTTTTTTGCTTTTATATAATAACTTTTACTATTTATATAACTTCCAAAATAGATGCATTAAATAAAAAAAATCATTAGTCTGCCATTAAATAACATTGTCGAAGACTATGTTTTTATTCGTCATTTAACGTCTTTACCTACTCCATTTATGATAAACCGGGTAGGATGTCCTTCAGGTTAGAAACCTATTTATCCTTATGGGAATTCCAATTTTTTTTGTTCAGTCTACTAAAAATACATTTCAACTCGTCCAGACCAAAATCGAATTATCTCCGCTTCAAGTTCGAGGTGGCTTAGATGATCCCTGATTTTATACAAAACAAACTGGTTCTCAGCTACTAAATTTGTACCTACCGTATTTGCCATATAGAGGTATATCTATATAAGTTTGGTAATTTTTTGCTTCATAACATTCTTCTAAGATATATCTCTATAAAATTTTTGAAATTGACAATAACCCATTTTAGATAATTAATATTACAAAAAATACGTGCTCAAAAGATCGAAATTTCTATTAGTAGTGTAAAGATAAGACTAAAATTATGTGTGAAATTCCTTTATTTATAATACATTCATTATCCTCCTAGTTCCTGAAATCTCTAAAATTACTGAATAAATAATTTTTTCAGCAAAAACGTTTTTCCATAAGCAAAGCGAATTTTATAACCTGTATGCCATTTGAGTCTCAGTGACCAAATTTATGTCATTTTTACACATCATGTGTAAACTACCAGTTTAATAATTTTTAGCTCAGTCCTTTTTAAATATTTCGAAAATTGGATTTTTCTCATCTTTGAAAACTCATACAAAAAAGACAATGATTTCAAGATCGAAATTTTTACAACAAGAAGGATCATGGCTAAGATATAAATAGAAAAATAATCAAATATAATTCTCATTTTTGTTATGCATTTTAACTTCCCTAAAAGTCTTGGTTTTTCTTAATTTTCGAGCATTTTTTTAACCAAGTATCCCTTATATTTTTATTTTTATCTCCCTCCGTAAAGTATCATCCTTAACCATTTTCAAGCATCGGTTGTTTCTTCTTCCCCTAAAAGATCAAACTTCCGCACACATGTAAATTGTCTCGTCCTAATTACGCGCAACTTAAATCATAAACGTTTCATCTGTTTTATTTATTTATTCTACCAATTTAATTTTATATATCTCATAGTGGTTAAATATGTAAATATCATTAAATAAGACTATTGTATGTTTTTTTTATTTTTTAAGAGATAATACAATCTGCTACCTACTGGGGCAATGAGTATTACAGCTAGAAGAAATCATTCATCCCATAAGTACATCGTAAATGAAAAAAAAAATAGAATAAAATAAAATAAAAATAAATAATTAAAATAAAACAAGAATAATTAATAAAGACTAAATAAAGAATAAAAGAGATTTATGAATAAAGAAAATAATAACAACTTTGATCACATTCATACCTATTTACAATATTTACAAACTGCCCCTGGGATCACCGAATCAAACCCCAGATCCACTAGTGGAATGTATGTAATTATCACTACATAATGTCAGAAATACTGGACCTTTTATAATAATTGTTTATTACAAAATGTCCCAGAATAATAAAAATAAAAACTTTATTCACTATCAAGGTGATGTATTTTTATGTACAAAAATCTAAAGCACATCTTTATCATATTGTTAGTTTTTGTTTTAATTAAATATTTGCAAAATTATCAGAGTTTCCCAACACATGCTTACAGCCGCGATGATAATTTAAAATGGCTGCAAAACTAGAAGTATTTGCCAATAAAAAAGTTTTATCCACGTTTTTAAATTTAGGAAGGAGTGAAAAATAACTGTTAAAAATTAAACATTTTGAACGACAAAATTAATGAAAATTGGATTTATCTCTTTTTAAAGTTGCTTTTAGACGTCTTACGTTTACTTTTGTTATATACATACGAAGTTTACATAATGTTAACTAAAGGTATTTTATTATTATCTCAGCCACGTGCACCCTTCTATCTTCCAACATTATATCCTTAGAACACAATTCTCAGAACATTTCTGAGATTGAAAGGGATTTTACATTGGGAATAAATTCTTTGTAAATTGATATTGAAGTTTTTTTTGTTTTTTTTTTGTTCACGTGTATTTAATTCAATTGTTATAGATTTGTTGTTTTTTTTCTTTTTTTTTACAACATATTGAACAAATATATATCTTTTGAAAATATCAATAGATAATGTTTAATATTAATGTAACAGAAAAGTAATTTTGTATAATGGTTAATTGTTGTATCAAATATTTTTAGGAAAACGTGGAAATTATTGGATTTACATCCTATTAGTAGGCTTGTTTGTGTCATTCCTAACCCGCAATTGTGAACCTGGTAAAATTCCATTAATTTGCCAAAATATGCCGTTTTTCTGCTGTTTGAAATACAATCGCATTTTCAATTATTAGTTACTGGCAACACTCAGATGCACCATATCTCTATTTCTGGAGATAAATGTATAAAACATATGTTTTCAAAACAAATAGAAGGTTTCATAAGACTTACTTCACCAGACAGAAATCTGGTAAACATTTTATGACCATAACAGTCTAATATGTCTCAAAGATGCAATTATTTGATTCGCAGTAGCTTGTTTTCAAAATTGACATGGGAAGATATGTTAGTTCTTTGTTCAAACTTCATAATACAAACTTTAAATACCATTAATTATATTATAGTTTTAATTATAAATAGTAAATTACAAAATTTGGTAATTTAAAATAAATATTAGTCTCCGTCTGTTGAAAAACTATTTTTCGGACTAGCGAAAACTCAAAATCTGTGTATTGTCTACAATTATATTGACATATGGCAACTAAAATTTAATAAATAGATAAATTTATATATCGAAATTTTTGAATGTTGTATAAAACCATTATTTCGTAGTTGGAATCATTTTGCTTACAAAGAGAATATCTATGATTGACTCGGGGTTGCTTAGCATGAATTCAAGACCTCTTCGATACGTAGTTATTTCCCCTCCACTTTTGTAACTTAAGTAGGTTATTGCTATTTATTTAACACGATAAACAAGAATTTATAATATTAATAATAAATATAATTATTATTTTACGTATTCAAAAATAATATTGTTATCCCTCCTTGGACACTTCAAAAAGATGATATAGGAACAGTGATTATTAATTTGTTTGCGTATCACTTGGGAAATTCAAATTTTTAAATGAAAAGATAAATTGTAGATTGTTATGTATTATATTGAATGTTCTGTAATGAAAGTAGTATAGATTACGGACTTTTGGGATTAAATCTGGTGAAATGGGTACTCTAACATCCTTCTATGCCCAAGATCGTCGGTTCAAACCCAGCAGATGGCCCTAGGAATAGTGGTTCTGAGCCTGCGCTATGTTAAAGATCCCTAACCTAATTAAGCAAAATTAAGGACTCCCACTGTAGCATCGTCAGATTAGTCACTGTAGTATAAAAGTGTAGTTAAATGAATAATCAAACAGACAGTACAGAACTGACCCTCACAATTCTGTGAGCGATTTTGTGATTTTTTAACGATTCTGGAGAAGATTTTGATCCTACACTATTCGCGGCTTATTAGAAAACGAAGAATGAAATAAAGGATAGAATAATATTCTATTGACAATATTAAATAAATTCATTCAAATATCAGCACTATTAGGTCTTGATTCCTTTGATCATCAGCACGGAGCCTGCCATTTTTACAAAATACTGCTTACACACCCACAAAAAAAAATTATATATTGAACATTGAACAACACATAAAAATCAAACAAATGTAGAAGTTAAAGTTCTCTCGTAAAATGAATTATAATATCAATTTTCAAAACTACGACCACTGTTGATTTGTGTCACCGCTCTTTTTCTGTGATAATTGTTTCTCTTCATGTAGTCTAACAATGTTAATTCTTTCTGATATTAGCAAGATGCTTAAAATTCAACCTAATTACAATTTGTATTTTAGTTTTAGGTACAAATACTAACCAAGAACCAAGAAACTTTTTTTTTTTTTTATTAAATTTGAAAATTGAATCGTAGGTGATGCAATTTCTATGAACACGGATGTACTTTCTCAAAATTTATTTTATACGAGTTTAAAACTGAAAAACTGAGATCAAGTTCCAGTATGCCACCTAAAGACTCCCAGAGTTTAGTGACATATCGAGTTGGGTTCATACATTTTAATTTATTCATAGAAAAATGATTGAATATTGTAAATATGTAAATACAAGTTTTTTTTCTTCTTCTTTTATGTATCGTCTCTTCAATTCAATGGTTGATCGTCATACAGTGCCTCAAACAAATCATTGACACGTAGAATAATGGCACATTTCCTTGTCCCGTTCTGAAAGTGCCCCTAGGATTGTACAAAGGATTGGGCGCATGTGTTCTAAGCCTCGGGGGTGAAAGAACTGGCGGAAAAAGCCATCGATAAATTATTATCGACCCGGAAGGGGACCGCGGGGGGTGGGAATTATGACGGGCCCCCCTGAGGATTACCACCCCATTGTGGGGGCAGCCAACATGGCGCCCGCTTCCACCCTAATTAATTTTTCTTACCCCTCGCAGCGAAGGGCGACATTTTGGAGAGCTAGGTAAGCAAAATGGAGGTATGTCAAGGGGACACTGTCCTTGGTCCCAATGGGATCGCTAATGCACATATGCGGGAGGGGTGTTCTGTCATCCCAGTTTTTTTTTTTTTTTGTCTTTATTCTAATGCAGTCTGTTGGTACACAGATGTCGCGTCCCATGAAGCCTTGGGGCAGGCCAGTTTCGAACACGCTTTTGTTGCTAGGAAAAGACAATTCATAATTTTTTTTTAAACTCGAACAAGTATTTCTTCGTTTAGTACTGAACATATACAAAAAAAAAAAAAAAATCATCACTTCATTTTATTTCGTTTGATAGTTCGTTACAACTTGGTACTACAAAAAAGTACAGTACACATATACTTTTTTCTTTTTTTTTAACATCTAAAATAGGTTCTAACTTCACCATTACGATTCCAAGGTACTAGACCTCCGGTCAGAAATAATAAAAATAAACGAAATTAATAAAGCCAATTATGGATGGTTTGTAGAAGCCAAGAGAGATATGAGAAATTCTTCCTCTTTTTTTCTTAGCTCTACAACCCATAAAGGGTCCTGGCTTCTTCTAACAACAAACGCTATGCTTCTCTGTTCTGTGCCGCTGCCATCCAGTTTCGGACCTTCAAGTATTTTCTAGCGTCTTAGGTCACACAATCAGCCCACAAACAGCTTCGGTCTACCAACTATTTGACGGCTATACAAGGGCTCAGTCATTTTTCTCTTTGTAGGTAGATCGTCAGACATTCTGGCCAGATGCCCTCCCCATCTGAGTATATACTACCGTAAATTCGACGAAATACTTTTCTTTCAAATGTGAGGAGTTTATCTTCAGCCCTGGTTTTGGTACATGTCTCCGAGCCATAAATTATTACTGAACGGATGAGCGTTCTGTATATGATAACTTTTGTTCTCCTGCTTATCAAATTGCTTGTGAGATGCTTCCGGAGTCCAAATTAACAGCGGCTAACAGCTAATATTTTCCTCCTAATCTCCACGGCAGCATCGTTGTTGAATGTTACAATTTATTCCAGGTAAACGAAATCGGAGACCTGATCCAATATATAGAGTCCAAAAGAATGGGAAATTACAGATAAAAAGTCAGGATATGGAAAACAGAACGGAATTAAGGACTAAATGTAGAGTTAGTGTATTCCCAAAGGAAAAGAGGAAGGAAACGTGGCCTAAGGAGAGAAGGATAGCTTTGAGGTAGCTGATGAAGGAGAGGTGGAAGATGAGAAAAGAAGACAAATGAATCAGTGAACTGATGTTGTTCTTAGAAGGCCAATACAAAAAAAACAAACAAAAAAATAGATAAACTATCATTAACAATAAGTCACTAACTCTTAACAAGAAACCATGATTATCTACAACAAACCATTCCCAACCTTGAAAGCAATATAAAACTGAACTAACCCTCAAATGATCGAGCGGAACGAGCTGATTGGTATATGGAGAGGACTTTGGATATCTGCTTAGCCTGGCCATAGCTTATTCCGCCGATAGTAATTGAAGTTAGAGCCCATAAGTGTTTTTGCAGCGATTCGTTTGAGAGTCTTAGGAACGCCCAGCGCGTGTGGTTCCGAAATGAGTCTCGGCACCAGACTCCCCTCCATGTCAAAGTGTAAGAGTGGATTTCGATATGGGTAAAAGGAAATTGTTTCTCCCACCCTACTGCCATTCTGCAATCTATGCCTCTGTATTTTTCGACCTCCTTCCTGTGCCAGTTAGAGGTGTCTGGATTGTCGCTTACTATTTGCGCATCTAGAATCGAAGTTCATCCGAGTACGGAGCACACAAGGGGTACACGCTACCAGTATAGGTTTTTTCCTTGTCGATGCTGTTTATTTCCTTATCGAATATGCACAATATTGACTTACTACTTGAATTATACTAGTGAAAAAAAAAAACAAAACATGAACGGTTTACTGTGTGTATATATAGGAGAAGTTAGTCCAACAAGGAGAGCGTCACAACAAAGAAATCATTCATTCATTGTTGAGACGCTCTCCTTCAAAGGCCCTGAAGAAGGCCTATAATTTAGGCCGAAACGTCGGCACCAGTAAATTAAGTTTATACATAATTGTGTGTTATTTTGACTGCACCCTGAACTAACTTCCCCCTGATAATTAATCGATATAACGATTGCATTATTATCTAAAACAATTACATAACTTCAGGCCCTTTTCGCTACTTGAGCAGTGGTTCCCAACAAAAAAAAAATTCACGGACCCCTTCAACTAATCATTTCAATGGTAAGGACCACCTAGATCCTAAATATTAAAAATGTACCTAGATTTTTAGTGGATTATACTGATATCACGTACGTTTCCTGCGGAATACCTTTCTCGAAGCTCTGTATTCTAGAAATGGTCTAGTTTGGGAAATGGGAATGAAAAAAAAGAATAAGGCTCTAGGAGTTTACTCTAATCCTCGAAACATGAAAAAGCTGAACTTGAAATTTTGAACATGGCAGACGGCCCTAGGATTTTTAAAGGGCGTCAATAATCCGTTCTTTAGAGGAAACGTAAAATGGTGGTCCAGAGCCTGTGCTAAGTCAGATACTCGTTAAAGATCACCATCCTAAATAAACCTGGCTAGGTAAAATTCATGACTTCTACTATGATATCGTCCACTTAGCCATAGTAGCATAAAAATTACGTTAAATGAATAAAAATAAACTAAAATTTAAAAATGATACAAGTTAGGTATTTATTCAGATAATCATAAAGAAATCAAATATTGTTTACTTTCTTCTACGTTAAATCTATCATTTAAACTCATTATTTCCGAAAATAAAAATTAGTTTAAGATTGCGAATGTGTAGTAGCAATCACCTGTCAGTGATCAGAAGAAATTTTATAACTAAGCATGTTAAGTTTGTCCCTGTAGAGCCCGTGATTATAAGTAAGAAGCAAGGCTTCACTGATAATTCAAGTTAAGTTCATATAAAATTATTTTAAAATGACCCATCGAACTACCAGTTGGGTACCACTGCATTAGAGTATAGTTACTGTGTAATTAAAAAGGCTATTTCATGAAAAAAAATGGATCTCTTTATAATTGTTTTATTTCAGACCCTGTCATTCTCATAGAACCCATAGACAGAAAAATGTTTCCTACCTTAAGATTGAAACAACGGATTCTCTCCGTAATAGAAGCAGAATTTCTATTAATTTAACGCTATTTTGAGTTACTGCTTGGAATCACTCGAGAACTCAGCAACAACTATGGGCGGTTGCTGTGCGGTAGCTTCTGTTCTCTTCCACCAACAACCACAAATTTATAATTAGACCTTCCCAGAACGAAATGTTATTATAAATTCCCAGAAAGGACAATTCTACTTGCGTATCAAAATCAATATTATACATAAATATTTTAATGAGCGTTGTAAATAATATCTTCTGATATATCATGCATAAAGCTCATGCTCAGGTATTTAACCTGTATTAATCACTCTGAAAGGGATTAACTCAAGCAACGTTTTGAAATATTAGAATCTTAATTTAACGATTGGTTGGAAATACGGATTTTTAAACGAAAAATTAACTTCTTGAATGTTTTGTTGTTATAGTTTATATCTTAACAGGGAGCGGCATGGTCCAGTGGATGGAGCACTAGTCTACTGTTCTCTGGGTCCTGGGTTCGAATTCCGGTTGTGACAGAATATTATTTATGCTGTTATTTTGGCCGGGGAGTGACCCTAGGATTTAGAGAACATTCTGGGGCAGACCCCAGCCTCTAGAAAGTGGGTACCCGAATCAATGGAGAAAAAAACCTGGCGGCTGAGTGTGATCTCGGCCTAATCACCTCATTACACAGCCGTTCTCCTAGAAACAGTACGAATGTCTATATGTACTAAACTTAAGACCCTTCATTGGTTAAGTCTTATAGGTTTTTTATTTTGTATCTTTAAGCGGGTAAATCTCCCAACAACGCCTCATCCTATAGATCAATTAGCCTGATTCCTATCTTTTAAAAAACATCTGAAAATTCCTACTTAATCGTCTTCTACATTTAATTGAAATTCCTTCCCACCAGAGTTCTCCACTTGTTACCCAATTGAGACCGGTATATCTCACGGAAGCGTCCTCCTGATACCTTTCTAGCATCTTATTTATAATTATCCTAGTAGAGGATACTGCCATTTTATCAACCCTTCCAGACCCTGAACAGGCATCTTCCCATCTACAAAGACACCTCTCCTTAATTAAACATTGGTGCACCATAAAAGTTACTGAATCCAAAAGTAACCACGTCGCCTTCACCCTCCGTCGCAGATCCTGTCCACAAGTCCATTTTAATTCTATACTGCTTCCCTGTTCTGCCACAGTTCTGTATGTGGGTTTCCTACTCGACAAAAGAATAACCTGGGACCCACATACTCGACTTAAAAGACAAGAGCTCAACAGAAGACACAGCTTAACTATGGGAATCTACTCAATTTTCGGAAATAAAACATATCCAATCCTTTTAGCCCAAAGTCCTTAGAACATATAATAATGCTTATTACAAACAATAAATTACATCATGAACTCAATATCCCTTATGTCCTTGATCTCAGCCTATACAAATTCTCAATTTTCTACCAGAAACGTACTCTTCTTCATAACCCTTGGTACAATCCCTTTCTAACTCCAACCATCCTTATAACCCTCCTCGTAGGTTGAAGCGGCAATGGCCGAGAGGTATCTTATAAATATGCGATTGGAGAGCTGGCAATGAGCTTCTCCACTTATATACTGAGAGTATGTGGCACTGATGCTCTCACTCAGTCTCCACTGGCTTATCAGACCGGTGACGGAGAAGCGCTGGGATCACCTGGAGTTGTGCCTCGAAATCCACTTGTGGGTGTAGGGGTTTGATTCGGAGTTCCCAGGGACAGTACGTAAATATTGTATATAGGTATGAATGGGACCAAGGTTGTTATTTTTTATTTCCATTTCGTTATTTAGGTTTAGTTATTATTCTTTGTCATTTTCTTTCTGTTTATTTATTTTATTTTATATTTGTTTTGTTTTACTCTGTACTCATGGAATGAAAGATTTCTTATAGCTCTAATACTCATTTCTCAAGAAAGTGGCCTTTCTTATAAAGGTTGAATATGCATTTAGTGTCTAGGCGTTGATGACCTTAGGTTTAAAACAAAACAAACAAACATCAAGAAAGTGGCAGATTGGTATTATTTCTAAACTAAGCTTCTAAAAACTTTTCGAATTTTAAATTGCTTAATATATAATATAATATTTCATATATTACATTTTCTTTTGTTTCATATATAAAAGAATTTAATTCATCGACCTTTTTATATTGTAATTTTATTTGAAATGATTCTTGTTTTAGGTCCTTAAAAAGAAGTGATAGTTTAAGGACCTAAAACCCGAATCATTTCAAATAAAATTATATATATACATACCTTACAAGAGGGAACGATTTAAGAGCTATTTTTCAGGTCTCTTGGGTAAAATGGAATTTGTACTTTTAAAAGTAAAAAGAATATTAGAACGAAAACTTGAACGTAAAACATAAAACTTAGAATCATATAACTTGGAGAAAAAACTTTATGGCTGATCGTAATGGATTCTAGTGTACAAATATAGTAATATAAATTATATATATATATAATATATTTATATATAATATATATATATATATATATATATAATATATATACATACGAAAGAGGGAACGATTTAAGAACTATTTGTCAGGTAAAAAGAATATTAGAGCGAAAAAGAAATAAAATTGCTGTTGGAAAAAGTACTGGGATTAATGAAAGAAAATATGCAAATAAAGAATAGATTGAAACTCTGAAGAAACATACAATATTGAAACGGCTTTATAGAATGTTTCGATTTCTTCAATCTCTCTAGGTATTGCGAAAACCAACAATAGAAACAAGAAAGAAAAAATATATAGGGTTAATCCATTCGATTTCGTCCGGTCCTAGTCGTTCGATGTTTTTTATTTTCATGATTTTTAGAACAGTTATTCTCCATTCTTTCCTGGATACAAAACCGTAAAGAAAATATTTTTCTAGCCAATACTTTTAGTGTTGAAACCGTTTTAAGTCACGTTCGCGGCTAAAAGCATGTGTTGCAAAAATCATTGTAATTCTTGTTATTTTTTATGATCTCAAATCAAAACAAAACTAAAAATAAGATAAGGACATGCTTTGTTTTTTGTACCCACTACTCATTACCTAAATAGCCAAGAAAGTGGTTAAAACAATTCTCGAAAATGAATAAAAAACGAGACTTTTAGTATAAAAGTATTTAAAAAAAAAATACTCACCTTTGCTTATTTGTTCTTAAATAGCTTAGTCATAGTCCTATTTGTTGTAAAAATTTCGATCTTGAGACCATAGTCCTTTTTTGTACATGAATTTTCAAAGGTGGTAAAAATTCGTTTTTCGCGATGTTTGCACGGATATATCTGACAAGGGACTGAGTGAAAAATTATGAAACTAATACATATTACCCATCTATACAATGAGATTAAGTTATATTAAACTACACACTAGATTGGAACGAGAAGAAACTGCTCGCCGGTTTCGGTTATTTCAACGCTTACATAATTACAAAAGGCTCATCTACATGACCATCATAAGATAAAGCCTATTTTTACTTACGGAGTTGACCTTTGGGGCTCTACTGAACCATAAAATTCTTCCCATCTTCAATCCTTACAGTCCATAACCTTAAAAAATCCTCAATGCACCTTACTTTGTCGCGAATCAAGACAACCATAAAGTCCTTAATGTTCCATATGTAGCAGATTTGGCCCGAACCAGGTATCAATCTTTCTATGACGTACTGCACTTCCACTCCAACCCCTAGTTTCAACCCTTGCCTCCTCTTCCATTCCTGATAATCCTCCGAGGCGATTAAAAAGAAGAAGGCCTTCTAATTTAGATTATCAACTAGCGCTGCCAATGGGCAGTTTCTCTTCATTTATTATTCACGTATTTTATCTCATAGTTCATTTACTTGTTGTATTAACAAATACAGTTGTAGATATCAATAAATAAAAAAGTCATATAAATTTGGTCATTGAGATTTTTTTTTTTTTTTTTTTTTTTTTTTTTTTTTTTTTTTTTTTTTTTTTTTTAATAGATTTATTGCTATTTACAACTGTATAATGATATACATCTAGTAAATGAGATACAAGATAAAAATGTCATGGATTCACATGTGGGGATACTACCCATTGGCAGCTCCCCAAAGACTATGTTAAACTAGAAGGTCTCGTGGCCATCTTCTTTTCAGACGCCTCGGAGGATTATCAGGGATTGCAGAGGAAGCAAGGATTGGAACAAGTGGATTAGAGTGGGAATGGAGTTTGTCATGAAAGCAGTGGTACCTGGTTTGCGCCAAGTCAGCAACATAGGGAACGTTAAGGTCTTTATGGATGAGTTTATTTGTGACAAAATAAGGAGCGTTGAGGATTTTTCGAAGGATTTTTGATTGCAAGGATTGGAGACGGGAAGAATTTGATGGTTTAGTAGAGCCCCAAATCTCTACTCCGTAAGTCCATATCGGTCTGATGATAGTCATATAGATGAGCCTTTTGTACTCAAGTGGAAGGTTAGAGCGTTTGTCTAGTAAGTGTTGAAGTAGTCGAAAACGTCGGGCAGTTTCTTGTCTTTTCAGTCTTGTATGAGGGTTCCAAGTAAGACGTTTGTCCAGGTGCAGTCCTAGGTATCGGATCTGTTCAACCGGGACAAGAGGAGTGTTATTGAAGGATACTGTTGGGCAGGATGTCATAGGTTTACGACGAAGGGTAAAGGTGATTTGGTGGGATTTATTGGAATTTATTTTTATTCTCCAGTTCTGACACCATACTTCAAGGTCTTTGATGTGTGATTGAAGAGTTTGGGAGGCAATAGTTGGATCGTTGTTGACTGATAACACACATGTGTCATCACATAGGTAGAAAGGAAAGTGCTAGGATGGGAAGGGATATCAGAGACTCTTTTAAAAATTATATTTTAAAAAAAGTCATTGATTATCAAATCAAAATTTCTGCAACAAGTAGTGCAGTAATAATACTACAGAAGAAAAAAAAAATAGTCGTCTATTCTAAGAGTCTACTTTCTAACCTTCCTTGTTATCACGCGCAAAACGTTTCAGTTTATTTAAATTTCCTGAATTTGTTTAACCATTTTTTTGGCTTCTTAGGTAATGTGTTGTAAGGACCAAAATTATATAAAATACTCTCATCATCATTCTAGTTATTGTTTTGCTCTTAAATATGCATAATCACGGGAGTTAATATGTTTTAAATAATACGTTATTATAACAGCGAAACAAATATTATATTTTTCTCATCATTGTCGTTATTTTTTCTTTTGTTTGAATATTTGTTCGATAATTATCAGGCCGATTTTCAAAAGAAATTCTTGGATATTTTTTTTTAAAACAATTTATTTAATCAAGTCATCGCGACGTTTCAGCCTCTAGGGCCATTTTCAAGCTTCTGTAATCAATTAAAGTCTCGTTGCATTTATATATTTCCAACAATTCAATTACAACAACATATAATAAATTATTTTTAATAATTATGTCACCTACCATGCATATCCATCCTAATTATCTTTTCATTTTTCCGCTTTTCAGCAGCGTCGTCATAATTTTTTTAAAATGTCATTTTTCAAAAAAAACCTGTATTCAAAAATATCATATTATTTTTCATCATCCATTGAAAAAGGGGATCTATTTATTCAAAAAAGAAAAGAAACATTTTTTCCAATTTACTTAACAGTTTTCGGCCGCCTTTTAGGTGTTCTCGTGCGCGACTGAACTTGGGGTGGGGATGCCAAAGGATTTATATATTTACTCTCTCGATAGTACTTGCATAAAAGGTGTTTAGGTTGTCAACGTCTGTTTGGTGGTTAACTGATTTTTCTAAATTTTTTTGTGATATAAATTGATTCTATGATTCTCCGTTTATTTATGTTTTCTTCCTTATGTAGGACGGAGATATTATCAAAATCAAAAATTTGTTTATGTTTATCGCAGTGTTGTGACAAACCTGTAGCCGATTTTGATTTTGTGCATTTCGAGTTACAGTTTTGTTTATGTTGCTGTACTACCGCTGTAAAGCGGAAAAATGAAAAGATAATTAGGATGGATATGCATGGTAGGTGACATAATTATTAAAAATAATTTATTATATGTTGTTGTAATTGAATTGTTGGAAATATATAAATGCAATGAGACTTTAATTGATTACAGAAGCTTGAAAATGGCCCTAGAGGCTGAAACGTCGCGATGACTTGATTAATTAAATTGTTTTAAAAAAAAATATCCAAGAATTTCTTTTGAAAATCGGCCTGATAATTATCGAACAAATATTATAACGGCCGAATCAGCTTAGCCCTATTGACCAAATACGTACATATAACTCAAACTCATCGTATAGGTGGGTAATCTGTATTAGTTTCATGATTTTTCACTCGTTCCCTTTTGAGTTATTTCCGTGTGAACATCGCGAAAAACCAACTTTGAGAATTCAAATACAAAAAAGACTATGTTCTCAAGATCGAAATATTTACAGCAAGTAGGACTATGACTGAGCTATTTAAGGAAAAAGAATCAAAGGTGAGTATTATTTCCTTTTTATACTTTTATCTCGCTAAAAGTCTCGTTTTTTATTCATTTTCAAGAATTTCTAAACCACTTTCTTCGCTATTTAGGTAATGAGTAGTGGGAACATACATAAATAAATAAAACTTGGGTTGTCTGCCAAACGTGCATAATTGGTTACCCAAATGAGGAACGAATCTTCATCAGTTATTGGAGAAATAAAAACGAGTTGCATTTTGAAGTGGTTGTTCCCCCGTTTCGAAAATTCCATCCTCTTTTCAAAGGAATTTGGAAAAATCAGAGCTTTTCGTCATTATGCCCAAATCCAAGGCAAATGCAATTGAGACGTTGATTTCCAAAAGGTACTATATCCATTCTAGGAAATTTTACAGGAAGCGCGAAAATCTCTCATTACTATATTATTAAACTAGCTAATTTCGGTCTTTTTGCCTTAAAATTTAGAATTATTTTTTTACTATAATAATAAAATCATATTAAAGATAAATGCGTAATTAGTACTTTTAGAAAATGACCGCATTTCTAAATCGCGTTTTTTAAGAACTTGAGAATTCATTAGATAACATCAAATAGAATATTTAGATAGATACAACTAAATGATGAGAATACAAATATGTAAAAAAATCAATTTCGTAAAAAATGTCCTTTAGTATCTTTTGGAAATCAACGTTTCAATTCTAGAACAATATCGCCTTCAACAACATAACAGCACATCTGTATTTTTTTTCAAACATGACATATTTTAGTTTGTAGAATTACTCAGTGCGAGTACTTCTACGTATAATTATGCAAGAAAAAAGAAATTAAAAACATTTCGAACCGATTATTTCAGGAATCTTTACAAAAGTTTCAATACTCGCGCCCTACGTCCGTAACAAGAAGTAATCATTAATTATATTCATCAAGTATTGAAAAAACTCAACTGACAATATCACATACGTTACAGAATCAGAGTGAAGGATGAAATCATACAGTGCTGTTTAGTCAAACGTCAAACCGCATATGTTTTCATGACTAACCTAAATTCTTCTCAACGCAGGAAAAATAATGAATAAATTGAAAACAGGCATAGAAAAAAACGGGTTTTATCATATCAGAATTTATTCCCAGAAGATGAATGATTCGTCGAAAACTTTTAATTATTTTTTCTAATTTGGTTAAATTTCAGTTGTCGAAAACATGTACCGATTCAATCAATCCATGTTAACAAAAAATCCTATAACCTTATACGGCTTAGGGAATTGGAAAGAAAAAAATCATGGAATTATTTAATTGGAGGAAGTTCTGCTATACAAAAGAATAATTAGTTGTGCGGCGGTGATCAGTGCTTTCGATTAATTTACAAGACAATGCTTTGGATGTGTGTGATTGTTTGGAATTTTTTTTTTTTTTTTATATATTTATTTATTGGAATTTACAACTGTATAACAAGTAATACAACAAGTAAATTTGAATGAAACATAAAAAGGCATGAAACACATGTAGAGAAGCTTCCCAGTGGAAGAACTCTAAAAATATTCTAAACTAGAAGGTCCCGGGGCCATCTCCTTTTCAGACGCCTCGGAGGATTGTCAACAATTAAAGAGGAAGAAAGGATTGAAACGAAAGGATTAGGGTGGGAATGGAGTTTGTCATGGAAGGATTGATACCTCGTACGGCCAAATCAGCAACATATGGGACATTAAGGTCTTTATGGATGAGTTTGTTGGTGACAAAGTAAGGAGCATTGAGGATTTTACGAAGGATTTTGGACTGAAGGGATTGGATACGAGAAGAATTCGATGGTTTAGTAGAGCCCCAGAGCTCGGTCTTATGATAGTCATGTAGATGAGTCTTTTGTAGTTAAGTGGAAATTAGAACGTTTGTCTAGTAAGTGTTGAAGTAGTCGAAAACGTCGTGCAGCTTCTTGTCGTTTCAGTCTTGTATGAGGATTCCAAGTGAGGCGTTTGTCAAGGTGCAGTCCTAGATATCGGATCTGTTCAACCGGGACAAGAGGAGTATTATTGAAGGAGACAGTAGGGCAGGAAGTCATGGGTTTACGACGAAGGGTAAGGGTAATTTGGTTGGATTTGTTGGAATTTATTTTAATTCTCCAGTTCTGACACCATACTTCAAGGTCTCTGAGGTGGGATTGGAGAGTTTGAGAGGCAATAGTTGGATCAGTATTGACTGATAACACACAAGTGTCATCAGCATATGTAGAAAGGAAGGTGTTAGGATGGGTTGGGATATCAGCTGTATAAACTGTGTAAAGGATGGGTCCTAGGATACTACCTTGAGGGACACCAGCAGACTGACTGTGTTTAGAAATAAATGAATAATGTATTCAACTTTTTTTTCATATTTATTCTTCTATATTTAACTAATAACCTTACATTATTCTGCTTTATTATATATTTTTTTTTTTTGAGCCAAGGGTAAATATTTAAAAGCAGTTTTAAGCACCTAGAACAGCTACCTTATGTGATAAATACAAGCCTAAAGTCTGTGTTGCTCAAATAAATAAATATATGCTACCATTGGAAGAATTTTAATGTATGATAGATAAATAAAACATATAGTATTGCCTTTTTGAAATTTCTTTTTCTTAATTACTTTCAATTTAGTTCATTTAAAAACTATAACCATATCTCGTTAGCTATAATATACAATGCGTAAATAAAAAAAATTTAATAATAAAATAAAGGTAAAAAGTTTGGTTTCAAATCTATTTACATAGACAGTGTTTGGCAAAAATTAACTTATTTTCAGCCCCTCAAAGAAAACCCTGTCTTTAGATATATAGAAACAATATTATGTAACATATATGTTTATATGACGTCTGTCGAAGGTAACGGAAAATGAAGTATACCACACAACGTTTGGTCATTGTTGTATATAATGATTATTAACGTTGTTAATTTATAAACTTTTTCTTACTTATATGTTAAATATATAGTAAGGGAAATTATTGCTATCGGGGAAATTTTCAAATTCCAGTTTTCAATGCTTTTTAGGATCCCCTGAGTCCAAATAACCAAGTCCCGAAAAAAGGTCTGTGTGTGTGTTTGGTAAGTCCAGCACGAATACGAAATGTCGTATGAAAATTCATAAAAAAAAAAAAAAAAAAAAAAAAAAAAAAAAAAAAAAAAAAAAATAAATCATGTTTAAGAAAGTCGAGATGTTAGAGCAACTTTTTCATAAAATCAGCTAACAGAAGAGCCACTTAATAGCATACATTTTGCATCTTCTTACGTTTTTCTCAAAAAAATGGATTTAAAATTTAATGGGTTTTAATATCATGTATGTTCCATTCTGATTGAACTGGCCTGACAGGTTTTTAGATTCTATAATAATAGCAATACCATTTTGTTAGCATTGATAGCAAAAGGTAAATAATATATTTGATAGAATTCGATATCCAAATGATGAAGAAAAAAAAACAAAAATAATTTTTGTGTTTTTAAACATAAAAACAGTAATATAGATGTATAAAATATCATTGGAAAGCTAAAGATTAAAAAAAAAAAAATTATCTAATGCACATAATTGTAAAAGGTAACGGAGTGTGATGAAAAGCCGATAAAACTAACTGATTGTCTTAGATAATAATAAAATAAACTATTGAATAAAATACATGTTTCTATCGAAATTCAATGTGTGTATTTCTTTAACAATTACTTTCATCTCTAAATATATCTGAAAATTTATAAATTGATTACAACAACGAAGGTAAGTGAAAGTCGTGTGTTGCGCTTACCAGATTTTCTTTATTGATAATTGAAATTTGCAACTTTATTGCATCAATAAAATCCTAATTATATTTTATCTCCATATCACATAATAAAGGTTAGTAAAGGATCTATCCCCTGGTAGCACTTCCCTGTATAATTTCAGTTAAAAGGAATTTTTCAGTCTTCTCAGAGGATTTTGGATGTGTGGACGAGTTTGGAATTAAAAGTTAAAATCCAATATCTTACTTGCTCATGTTAAACAGATCCGGTACTTAGGACTAAACCTACACAAACGACTAACACGGAACCCTCATACTAAACTGAAACGACAGGAAACTACTCGTAGATACCGATTACTACAACGCTTACTCAACAAACACCTATTTACTACAAAAACTCATTTAAATAAACATTATCAGGCATATTTGGATCTACGGAATTGAGCTATGGGAGTCCACTAAACTACCCTATTCCTCTCGGTTCTAATCCATGTAATCCAAAAAAATTTCGAAAAATCCTCAATGCTCCATACTTTCTTACTAATAAAATCATCCATAAAGACCTAAATATCCCATTAGTTAAAGACTTAGCCCGATACAGATATACTTATTTTCATTCCAAAATTCCTGCCTACTCAAACCCGCTTATACGTGAACTTTCTTCCATATCTATTCCCGACAATCCACTGAGAGGACTTGGCCAAGAGACCTCCTACCATAAATTAGACATTGGAGTGCTGCCGTTGGGTAGCTTCTTCACAGGACTATCATGTGTTTTAACCATAATAAATCCCATTTACTTGTATTGAATCAATACAGTTGTACATTTCTTTAAATAAAAAAATCAATCTCCCCCACTTTGACTATCGATGCCTAGTACATAGAGGCATTTATTTATTTGTTTGTTTTGAGTGAGGTTTTTTATCACAACTCACTATATTTTATTAATTCAGCTGAGGCTGGGAACCGGACTTACGAACGCCGGTTGGATTCACGCTCTAGCTGGCATCATCCTCGAGTTTTAATTGAGGGGGGGTCCGGACCTCGCTTTGAAGTGGCCCCAGTTGAAATGTATGATAATGATCCTTTTAATTCTGCTTGAGCCCGCCTGCTTGAGATTTAACGAATGATTACCGCTTGCATCTGTTGGCCGGCTGCTGATAGGCCTATCTCAACCAACCCTACGGACCATTCGATATTTTCCCTCTCCCGGGATCAATTTTATTCTCCCCACCCATGGTAGTGGGGGCGGATTTGCCTGGGGGCATGTCTTGGTCTTTGCAGGAGTAATTTTTTTTTTTAGGGATGACTAAATTGGTATCTCCTTAAAACAAAGGCGTATTCATCACCTCCATTATTCTGGAATTTATTGCAATAACGAAAAGCTTAACTTATAACCTATCAAAGGATTGTAAGCAATTTAATTTATAATCTCTATACATTCAAGATGACTCATAATGTCTAGTTAAAGACTGGGAGCTTATACTTTTTTTTTTAATATTTATTAAGATATATTAAAAAATTTCCTTGGGCAAAGACCATATTTCCTTGGATCATACCTCTACCAAACTATCAACTCCCAGCACCCTCCTACATCCACAGTCTCCTTAAATTTAAATCCTCAGTCCACTCACTTGAAACTAGATCGCGACATTCTGACCTTTACCTTCCTACCCACAGAACCAAAACTTTTGATCGTTCCTTTATTGTTCGCACTACTACACTCAGGAATTCTCTACCAACCCATATCCGCCATGCTGCCTCTTTATCCTCAATCAAATTCCAACTTTTGCTATACCTTCTGTCATCCCAAATAGACGATCAGCAAATGTGATATGTCAATTCTATCTAGAAATCTACATTGAATGAATAAAGATTACTGTTTACCGCCCAAATTTTAATTTGATTTTGTTTAAATAAAATTTTATTTTCACAGAAGATAAAATTTAGAAGATATATATTTTTTATTAATTTCATTGTTATTTTTTATGTATACTATTTTTCCTCATTGTAAATAATAATTAATCATGTTTTTTTTGTCAGTTGGCCAGACATATTATATATTCGAATTGTACATAACTGTTATTCCTAGGGGACCTAGTCCCAGAATAATTTTTTTTCTATTCTATTCTATATTAAAATTTGTTTTGTTTTTTCTTTTCAATTTTTTTTTAGGAAGCTTCATTCAATATTTCATATTTAAATAAGCACTCAATAACATCCTTTTCTTAAAAGTTTATTTTTCTTCAATATCTATCACATTGCTTTTCAACATTTCGGGGTTTTGTCCCCATTATCAAGACTAAAACAATTTTATAGTTTAAATTAGAAAATTACATTATTAGATCATTTATCTTTGATTAATATCTTTATAATTTTAATTTAAATTGTCAATATTAATTAAAAACCTATTCAATATGATTTACCTTTTATTATCACTTTGTACACTCTGCACTCTCTTTACTTATATTGTGCTGCTGCTATCCAATGTTCCTTAAATCACCTGCTTTTACTATTATTATTATTTTTTTATTTCTATTTATTGTAATTTAAAACTGTATTAAACAACACAATGAGTAAATATGCAGAATGTAGAAAAGTCATGAAAATGTTTTGAGAAAGAACTACCCAGTGGTAGCACTTCACTATTTTAAGGCAGTAGGTCCCGAGGCCACCTTTTTTTCAATCGTCTCGGAGGGTTATCAGAGATATCTAAAGAAGATACATTACGGACAAGTGGGTTTGTTCGGGCAGGGAGTTTAGAATGAAAAGAGGTGTATCTATCACGGGCTATGTCTGCAACAAATGGGATGTTTAGGTCATTATGGAGGAGTTGATTTGTGACAAAATAAGAGGCATTTTGAGAAGGATTTTGTATTGTAAGGATTGGATGCGGGAGGAATTAGATAGTTTAGTAGAGCCCCAAAGATGGATTCCATATGTCCAAATAGGTCTGATAATAGTGATGTACTAATTTATTTTAAAAATATTTAAATAAACAGCCTTACTATTTTTTTTTTTTTAGAAATAGTCCTAATAAACAATAAATTAGGACTTTTTTTGCGCATTATCAGCGTTCCTTTTTTTTAAAAACAATAATTGATTTTTTTTATGAAATAAATTAAAATGGAAAATAAATTATGCTCGCATACGTTTTTGTAGTTAAGAAGACCTGCAACGTGGAATAAGATACCGAAAAAGGTGCACAGTGAAATAGCTTCATGATGTGTTATGCAATGGAATTGTATCATCGTACAATACCCTTGCCAACGTATTTTCGAAAAACTTTTCACAGTAATGCTCCGTTGATTACCCATGTACTCTTTTAACTACCCCTTCAGATTGAGTCTTCAGAGTACATGAGTTCTTTGGACAGAGCCACGAGGAAAGGATAAAGAAACTTGCAAAGAAAGTTTTCTTTGACATTATAACTTTGCGAAGAATAAGAAATAATAAGATAAGGTGTAAGAAGCTTTGGAAGTTCTAGTTGATTCTTCTAAAAGGTTTTTAGGTATTGTGTTACAAATATACCCTCTTTCGAAAACAACTTATTTCTTTTAGAACTGCAAATTTACTATGGGGTCTTCCCCCCTTCTCGAAGATGTGCAGGGTTGAATATCACACTGTTCTGCTGATATTTTATATATTCATAAAATATACCTGAAACGGTAAATTAAACTATCACTCAGATATTTTTTTATCTTCAGGTGTTAAAAAAATTAACGATATTAATGAATTTGTAGCAGAAGAGCCCCCCTCTTCGTTGCAAGGCAATCTATAATCGATCTTTTAAAATATTTCATCATAAAAAAATGCGTTTAAATTGTTATTGTAAAATAATAGAGTTTATAACCTGTGATCTCTGTGCAAATACTTTATTGTTAATACATTTTTTCAATAAATATTCTATAAAAACGTTGTTAGTTTTTACACCGACCTGCCAAAGTGATGACCCCTGATTGGTAAGTAGAACATTATATTTCGTTATTCGTTATACCCTTTTTGGCCATAGTTCATCATAATTTATAAAAAAAAAAAAAAAAAAAAAAAAAAAAAAAGGTTTTCACAGTCTTTTTATGGAACAAATGTATTAACAATAAAAAGAAGTATTTTCACAGGTTACAACCTTTATTAGTTTATATTAAAAATTTCAACACATGTTTTTATGATAATAAAACATTTTACAAGATCGATTGTTTTAAAATTGGTAGATTGCCTTGCAAGGAAGAGGGGGGTTTTTCTGCTACAAATTACATTGTTTTTTTTAGTACACAAGTAAACAAAATGAAAACATATAATCTAATTTTTATTTTCAATCAACTTAAACAATTTCCAACAATATATGGTATGATTCACGTATTTTATCATATATTTTAAATAATTTAAAATTTACTTACTTTTAATTACACCTTGCCCTTTAAATATAAGTGATTTATTTTTATTGTAATTTAGTTTTATAGGCAACTGCATTCATAAGTAATTATAATATAACTACAGTAAATTATGATCGAAATTATGTAAACGTAACGATTTTTAATCATTAACCATACTTTTGTTAGAACCATTGCTAATGTATCAATATCTAAAAGTAAGGGTATTTGTCAACATAATTTTTCATTGTTATATGTTAATGTTACGTAATCAAATCATTGGTTGTTACCGAAATAAAATTTGTCAGTTAAAATCATAGAATAAAAGGTCATACTGAACAATATTCAATATTTAGTTTGGATAGATTAATAAGTATTTCTCAATAACTAAGGAACCGCCTTTTTATTCTAGATTTGCGAAAAAGAGAAAGAAATAAAATCTAACAATATGAATAAAATTAATCATTCCTGATATAACTTGGGGTTAAAATGTTCAATGTGCATTACTTTGACAACGAAAAAAATAATTATCGAATCCAAAACGGGCCAAGAGCAAAGGGAAATCGTCAAAATGGTTAATAATAAATTAAAAAAAAATGATTTTCTTATGAAAAATTATAACGTATTTTAAGAGTAAATTAAACGACGCCGTTTTAGGCTACTTCAACACTTACTAGACAAACGATCAAACCTTCCTCTTAACTACAAAAGGCTCATCTACATGACTATTATAAGACCAATCTGGACTTACGGAGTAGAGCTTTGGGGCTCTACTAAACCATCAATCCTTACAATCCAAAATCCTTCGTAAAATCCTCAACGCTCCTTACTTTGTCACGAATAAACTTATCCATAAAGACCTTAATGTTCCCTATGTTACTGATTTGGCCCAGACCAGGTATCACTCCTTTCATGACAAACTCCACTCTCACACTAACCCACTAGTTTCAATCCTTTCTTCCTCTTCAATTCCGGATAATCCTCCGAGGCGCCTGAAAAGGAAATGGCCCCGGGACCTTCTAGTTTAAAATATTTTTAGAGTGCTGCCACTGGGTAGTGTCTCTACATGTTTTTCATGACAGTTTTGTATATTACCTTCACATTTACTAGATGTATTTTTATTTAATACAGTTGTAAATATCAATAAATATGTTTAAAAAAAAAAAAAAAAATTAAACGAAACCAAAAGAGGTTCAAGATGCTTGCAATAAAATAAAACACTAATGTTGCATCAATTGTTATCAGAATAGATAGGAATTAGTTATCGTTTATTGTTTATTTATTTAACGTCCCTTTATGCTGCTGTGGCTAATCGGACGATACTACAGTGGGAGTCCTTAATTTTTTCTATCCAGGTTTGATTAGGATAGGGATCTTTAACGAGTACCTGACATCGCACAAGATCCGGACCTCTCCGAAGGATGGTATAACTAAGGATTTTTTACTCCCATTAAAAAATCCTAGGGCCACCCGCGGGTTTGAACCCAGGACCTTGGGCATAGAAGGTTGTTATGCTAACCACCATGCTACAGGTAACCATATTATTTATTATATAAATATGTATAAAAATATTGGATAACATATATTATAAAATATGAATATTATAATGATTATTTTCGAATAAAAAATAAATATAGGGGTCACCTATGGTGTAGTGGCTGGCATAACGGTCTTTAATGCACAAGGTTGCGGGTTCAAATCCGAAAAATGAACCTAGAAATTTTTAAGGGAGTAATATATCCTTACATATGCCCTCCTTCGCAGAGGACATAAAATGGTAGCCTGTATGATGAAAATTACTAGTTAAAGGTGATAGGTATCTAATTAAACCTGAAAAAGAAAATTTACTACTCCCACTGTCATTTATTTATTTATTTTATCATATGATTAGCCGCAGTAGCAGAAAGTGGCATTAAATGAATAGCCAAAAAACAAAAATAAATATGAATAAATTAAAGAATTACTATAATATAATTACATTATAAAATTAATTATATTGAATTGTATATAAACATATTATAATTGTATATAAGAAATCTTTATAATACATTAGTTTTAATAATTACTCTGAACCTTAAAAAAAAAAAAATATATATATTACATAATTATAAATATTGTATTGTATACAAACATATTATAATTGTATATAAGAAATACTTATTATAAACACTTATAAGAATTATTCTGAAATTCTCTTGTCAAAGATTTCTATTCATTCCAATTAAAAAAAGAAAAAGAAAATATTTATATATATAAACTATTTTTTAATCTTCGGCATCCGAATAGCTTGAAAAAATTAGCTGATATTCCAAACAGAGCATTCCGTTCTGTTTTTTATTTATTTATATTTTCATAGCACTTAAAATTTGATTTGCGATTCATAATGCGAATTAATCACATTTGTGAAATATCCAATTTAAATAAATAAATATTTCGTATATTAGGGTAGGTAAATTTAAAAACTATTTTTACATTTAGTAAAAATCACTAATAATATAAACGGCATTGAAAAAAATAAAAATAAGAAGCAATGCCATTCGGCAATCAAGGTATAAAAACACAAACTGAACAAACAAAATTGCCCCTATCCAATAGAGAACTAGCAAAGCTTTTGTCCCTTCTTTTTTTCCCTTCCATTATCTTCTTTTTCTCTCTTTCTTTCCCTTTAAACGCCTCCAGGTATTCCTTTATTGTGAGACCTAAGACAAGCTACTTACGGGACGTTTGTTATTCCCATTGCAGTTTTATTTTATAGCATAAGCTACTCAAATGAGGCCAAAGGTCTATCCAAAGTGCTTTCGATATGTTTCAGTTTATATATTCTACTTATCTTTTGAAAAGGGTAGGGAATTCTCCTACTTACCTAATGGTAGCATCCATTATTAAACACTAAAAATCTCGGGCACAAAGATACATCCTGTATTGTTGAAAAATAAAAAAAATCATTGAGTATCGATGTAAACATTTATTTTAAATTAAATCTCAAATTAAAAATGATCATATTTTATTTAGAAAATCTAAATTAATAATGCAATTAGCTAATTTGGGGAGTGAACTGGATCACTATAATGACAAGGCAACTAGGCTAATAGACTTCTGTGGTTAAATCTCCATTAGATAATTAATTAATCAGTTTGTTGTTTGACTAACGTCAAGTTGTCCAAGTCCGCAAATAACTGTTACGTTTTCATGCTAATGCATATCTTGATTAGTAATTATTCAATTATTGATATCAGGCAGGTGCCATGTGATCCTAGGTTATTATGGGAAATACGATTATTTCTTGGAGTTTAGACGACTTTTGTAAATATTTCGTCTGTAGTTTTTTTTTTGTTTTTTTTTTTTGGCTCTATCTGGTGTAAGAAACAAACCCTAGGTCCAATCCAGATGCTTCTTCTTTCTCTTCGACCCATTTGCCTTTCAGCGTGGGCGAGCTCCCAGCCATTGGTACCAACTGTCTCTGTTCCTGGCAACGTTTCTAATCTCGCCCAGAGTTTTACCTCTACGCATCGCTACTCGCTCCATGTGGGTGATATAGGAGGTCCTTGGGCGTCCTCTAGGACTTCCAGAACAGAGCATACATTAAGCTCTTCCCTGATCATTTCATTCCGGACACAGTCTCTCCGTGTCTTTCCCGCAATTCTTCTTAGAAACTTCATTTCCGAGGCAGTGATGCGACTTTGTAGCCTTTCATTCACCTTGCTTTTTCTGGAACTGATAGTCATTCCCTTTCTCTTCAGTTACTCATTCCACTCCGTCACTGCCTGCTGAAGCTGCTCTGGGGATTCCACTATAAGGACTATATCGTCAGCAAACAAGAGGAATCTGTATAACAACAGGATACAGGTTCCCTTGGCCCATGTGCATTCTGGCTGTGCGTATTTTGAAAATTGAGGCAATCTCATCTATGTATACAATAAACAAAAGGGGACTTAGCGAATCGCCCTGTTTTACTCCCTTTTCCATCCTAAACACTTTGGATTCTTGCCCATTTAAGCGCACTACACCCTTTGGCTCTTGGTATGTTGACTTTATAGCCCTCAGCAACCCTTTTTAGGAATGTTCTTTGCCCTCAAGGCTTCCCAAATTTCTTTCCTAGGTACCGAATCGAATGCCGCCTTCAAGTCTAAGAACGCCAGATAGACGTTTCGGCCATGGTCCCAGGACTTATCAATCACGTTCCGCAGGGTGAAAATCTGATCCTGAGTTTGTCTGTTGGGTCTAAATGCACTCTGTTCTTCCTGCAGAATAGGCTCCACTATTGGCCTCAACCGGCTCTCGAGAATAGAGGTATACACTTTATAGATCACGGGAGACAGGCAAATAGGTCTGTAGTTCGAGCAGTCACTTTGACCTCCTTTCTTGTAGATGGGGACTATAACATTGTACTCCCATTCCTGAGGGATTTTTTCATCTTCCCAAACTCTTTGGAAGAATTTTTGTAGTGTCCCTATCAACTCTGGTCCTCCGCCTTTAAAAAATTCTGGGACTATGTTGTCTCGCCCTGCTGCTTTTCCTATCTTCATCTTCGCAATGGCCCTTTCAACCTCTTCCTTCTCAATAGGGTCATTTCCTTCATCTTCGATTTCGGATTCCCCGTTGAGATGATCGATTTCTTCTTGTTGATTGCCCTCGAACTGTCTTGCATAGTGCCTACGCCAGGTCTCCAAGACCTCTTTCTCCTCAGATACCACCTCTCCTTTTTCATTCTTTATGTTTCTTATTTCTTATTTGCGTCTTTGTACTGATCATAGTTTCTTCTGCTGTTTTCTCTGCAATACCTTTTCCAGAAGTTCTTCTTTTCCCGGATAACAACCCGAAGCTCCTCACTCCACCAATCTGAACGCTTCCACTTAGCTGATACCTTCTTAACACCACATACCTTTGATGCGGACTTCAGTATGGCTACTTTCAGGTCCAGCCAAAGATCATCCAGGTCTTTATCAAAGTCCAGCTTTACCAGTAGAATCCTCAGCTCGTCCTCGTACTCCATCTGTCTTTGGGGTTCCCGCATGTTCTTTATTTCGATCCTTTCAAAGGATTTGAATCTAGTCTTTTTCACAGACGGAAATCTGGTATCGGCGATCAGAAGCATGTGATCGCTTCCTATTTCCGCCCCACGTATGACCTTAACGTCCGCAAAATAGCTCCTTATTTCCTTGGTGTAAAGAAAGTAATCTATCACGCTGTTAGCATTTCTTTCCAGGGCTGAAAAGGTTATCTTGTGGACCTGTTTATGAGGATAAAATGAATTGCCAATGACAAGGTCATTATCAATGCATAAATCCAATAAGCGCCTTCCGTTATTGTTTAAAGTTCTTTCTCCTCCATGATAACCCATACATCCGTAGGCTCTTCTGTGGTCTCTTCCAGTCCTTGCATTGAGGTCTCCCATTATAATTAAATTTCTATTTCTACTTTTCTCAATTACACGGGTTAAGTCGCTGTAGAATTGTTCTACCTCTATCACAGAAGAGTCCTCAGTTGGTGCATAAACCTGGATGAGGGTAACGTTACCCACCGAGAGAATGATATTGGCAGATATTATTCTAGAGTTGACCGGTTCCCAATCCTGGACTTTCTGAAAAAGCTCATCCTTAAGGATCATTCCAACTCCCTCTTTTGCTCTGTTACCTGGTGGTACTCCTGAATATAGCAGAGTATATCCCTTGTCCAGTCGCTTTTCACCTGAACCTTTTTTCCTTATTTCACATATCCCTAGAATGCCTATTTTGTAGGATTCCATCTCCTCGACTATCTCCACTTCCTTTCCATAGAGAGTGCGTATGTTCCATGTACCTATTCTAATATCCTTTAACATGCCAGATCGTTTCCGTTGAGACTGTCCATATCCGAGGCTGTTCACTGAATTTCTTTGAATCGGTTGTACTCCACTACGGGTGATTGGCCCAGTAGAAGAGGCCCCGGTACCTCGGGACAACTGGTTGCCAGTTATACTGGCTAGGGTCTTCCCAGGAGAGGTGATCATGGGGTATGTACTGTTAGTGTCCTTAATGTCAGTGTATGTCTTTAGTGTATTGTTCTGCTGTGTGAAAATGCACTGTGTACTGAACTCAGGGGACCGGGGGATCGTTAAACCCCACTAGTAGAGCACATCTACTAGCCCTTGCGGAATCCAGATGCTGATAACAGAATAGAATTTTTTTTTTTTTAAACCTGAAACACAGTATATTGAGCAATTCTTAACATCTACAATTATGTATACGCCGAGATATCCGATGAAGAACAGTACTTTCAAGTGATAACTCAAATTTTAAGGGTGGCTCGATTAAAAAAAATAGTGGACTGTATAGACTTAAAAAATACAAATAATGGAAGCAAACGACGAATCACAATACATTTATTAAACTAAAATACGTATAAACAAGATAAGAAACAAAATTAACCTTATAAAATTGATATAAGAAAGTTGAGGACAAAGATCTGAGCAATACTCTTGCTCAGATCTGATGTATTTAGTTATTGACTTCGTTTTACTTTTTTACCTGGCTCAATGTGTGATTAGTGAAAATGTTGGGATTACTAAATATATAACGAGACTTCTGAAGATGGGAGAATATCCCGAAACGTCATGAAATAAAAGAATGAGTATTAATGGAAGAATTATTCAGCCCAAAATCAACCTTAAAAATTAACCTAATAAAATTGATATAAGAAAAGATAAGAAACAAAATTAACCTAATTATATACTTAAACAGCTGTAAGAAAATGTAGGAAACAAAATTAGCCTAATAAAATTATTTAAGAAAATATGAGAAACAAACTTAAACTAATTAAATATTTAAAGATGTAAAAAATATAGGAATCAAAATTAAACAGTTTTAAGAATGATAATAAAGAAATTAAATGTTCCAATAATGGCTAAAGATGTTCTATATTCACTTGAACGAAGTCCTGTTGAGTGTTGAAGAAAACTACCGCAGGGCGGCGCTTCCAAATTCCAAGGGGAACGATGACAAGATAAAGAAATACGTTTGCAAACGTTCAAAACTACTTGAGAGGAGACTGGGGTCTATATACGGCACAGCTTTACCGTTCAGACCCAACCTTAATACTCACCTCGCCACGAGTCCGTCATAAATCAATTGAATTACGATCATCTATTGTCTTTCTCTTCTACTATTTTTCACTTTTGTTTCAAAAACTTTTAATTATATTTAAAATAACTATTTTAAAAACAAATATAACATAAAATTAAACACAAAAACATGATATGATAAATGTCATAAATATGATGAAGTATTTAATTTTCAATTAATCGACCATCACATATGGCGTGAACAAACTAAGATACAATAGTTTTATTAATTTATAATTCTAAATAAATAGTCCTACTCTAATGTGATTTATTAGTGTAATTCTCATTGACGATGTTAGAAAATTTAATAATTAATAATTTTTAGTGTAGTTTTTTTTTTTTTTTTTTTTTTTTTTTTTTTTCGATTTTATCGATTTTAAAAAGGCTTATGATTCAATAGACCGTCAGAAGCTATATAACATCATGATTGAACAGGGAATACCTAGAAAGTTAGTAAACCTAGTAGAGATGTGTTTGTCGGAAACATTCCATAAAGTTAGAATCGGTCATAATTACTCCGAGAGATTTGAGGTGCGATCGGGTTTGAAACAGGGTGACTCCCTTTCACCTGTGTTATTTAATATAGCTTTAGAATATGTCATAGAAAAGGTGATGTGTACCGAGAAAGGCTTAAATATGGGTGACAAGATTCCGGTTTTGGGGTATGCCGATGATCTGGTACTGCTAGGTGAAGACACGGAAACCATACAACTAAATACAAGTGTGTTAATAAAAACCGGTAAAGAAATAGGACTCGAATTAAATACCGATAAAACGAAGTATATGATTAGTAGCAGAAACGGTGTCGATCTTGGTGATATTGATGTATCAGGTCATACTTTTGAACACGTAGAGAAATTCAAGTATTTAGGTTCAATTATAACTAGAAAAAATGAAATCCAGGAAGAAATAAAGTCCCGATTAAAGGTGGGAAATGCGTGTTATTATTCAGTTGCTAAGTTACTTAGATCGCGGCTTCTATCTAAAAACTTAAAGATTAGAATTTATAAAACTATTATTCTTCCAACGGTTCTTTACGGATGTGAAACGTGGCCGCTTACTTTAAACGATGAACAACGGCTTAAGGTTTTCGAGAATAAGGTACTGCGTAAAATATTTGGTCCGAAGAGAGATGAGGCCACTGGGAGTTTAGAAGGTTGCACAACGCGGAATTGCGGAGTTTGTACCCTGTGAATATAATTGAGTTGATAGCATCGCGGAGACTCAAATGGGCGCGTAAAGTTGTTGGGCTTAGTGAGGAACGGATTCCGAGAAAGTTGGTATTCGCTGAACCGACTGGTAGGCGTCCGAAAGGTAGGCCGAAGCGGAGATGGGAGGATTGCGTTAAGGCTGATCTCGGGAGCTTGGGCTTGAATGGTGAGCATTGGACGATTCTGTGTAGGCGGAATTTGGTGGTATCGGCATCGAACCTTTGGGTTCGCTAAGCCTATTATTATTATTATTATTTTTTTTTTCTTTTTGGCCTTATGAAGCATTCAGCTTTAGTTAACAATTGAGACGTTAATTTCCAAAAGGTACTTTAGTTATATCTAAACCTTCTATTTAAATTTATCTAATGAACTCTCAAGTCCTTTAGAAAGGCGATTTAGAAATGCAGTTATTTTTTTAAGGTTCTAATTACGAATTTAGTTTCGTTCCAAATCATGCTAAATATTTCGTTCTGTAACTTTAATATAGTGTTATTAGTTAAGTAAAATGACAGTTCTAGAATTTAATGCGAAAATAATCAAATAAGTTGGTTAAATAACATAGTAATGAGAGATTTTTGCGCTTCCTGTAAAATTTCCTACAGTGTACAATACAAAATCAATGGCTCAATTAATCCTGTAGGTTAATATTTTTACCTATATGTCGTACTTATTGTAAACGAATATTTTTAAATTAATTTTTCATTTAAAAAATGAACATTAAATTTTTTTTTTCAATCATACAATTTGTATTGAGTGATATCACAATCTGTCCTAACTAGGAAATTTTGAATAGTGATTAATTACCACATTCATACTACATCAAACATTAAATTATGATAAAAATACATTGAGTAAATGTGATCGCTATATAATACAATGACATGAAATACATGTAGAGAAGCTTCCCATTGGAAGCACTCTAAAAATATTCTAAACTAGAAGGTCCCGTGACCATCTCCTTTTCAGGCGTCTCAGAGGATTATCAGATTGAAACTAGTGGGTAAGAGTGAGAATGGAGTATGTTATGAAAGGATTGATAACTGGTCCGGGCCAAATCAGTAATATTAAGGTCTTTATGGATGAGTTAGTTCATGACAAATTAAGGAGCGTTAAGGATTTGATGTGGGAAGAATTATATGGTTTAGTAGAGCCCCATAGCTCTACTCCGTAAGTCCAGATTGGTCTTATAGTAGTCATGTAGTTGAGACTTTTGTAGTTAAGAGGAAGGTTTGACAGTATGTATGGCAAATGTTGAAGGAGCCGAAGACGGCAGGAGTTATTTTTAATAAAAATTGTCAATATCGAATCGTAAACTAGATATTTTTATTTTTAAATTTAGCAAAAATATAAGTTTTAATCAGAGGTATATTAAGGTATATATAATGTTCGAGAACTTCCAAATTACATGAATATATTAAATTCTCTGTTATATTATTTGATACCTGTGATAATATTTATATTTTTGTTTTATACTTTGATCAATTTCGTGAAAAATCAATTCTTTTTTAATTACTGATATAATTGATGATTCGGAATTTTGCGTCACAGAGAACACCCTAGTCATATTCTGGTTAAAAAGGGTTCAAGATAATTTATTTATTCGATTTACCTTCAATATTTGTCAAAGCATTTGAAATGATTAAAATAATTCGAAACTTATTGCTGTATTGCAGTTTACCAAGAACCGATATATTGAATACCATGAACTAATTAATTATCGGATTGCATTACTCTAATTGGGAACTTAATATTAATACATACCGCACTCGAAAACCACAGCAAGGGGCTGGTTGGAAATAATCGTGCAACTGCGATGCAATTGGTTATTTGTGGTTCAGGAACATGTTCAGGCTTAATTGATTTGTTAAATTAATTTATTGAACCATTTCTTTTTAAACTTTTTGGGGTTTTTTTTTAGCAGTATTTTTTTAATGTAAATGGTATAAAGAAATATTTTTTTATTTAAATAATGAAGGCAAGGAGTGGTCTTGGTGGGGAAAATAGCATCCCTCTTCCTCTAATATTCATGTTTTTTTTTTTTTTTTTTCTCGAGAGGTTTATCCAGAATGTATCGGGAAGCTAGATTACGAACTAGCGATATTGAATCCTAATGGATTGTATATATGTATCTATTTCAGGACAAGCTTGCAATAAAGGTAATATTAATATTTTTTTATGAATGATAGTATTTGAGACTCAATGAACCCTATGGCGTCATTTATGTTTAAAAAATCTCAGTCCGACCGATTTAGAGTTTATCGCTTTGGGAGATTTAGTTTGCAATTAGGAAGAAAATACGTTTATTTTATAACGTCTAATCATCATTATATTTAATCATCGGCAGATGTTAGAAACGTAAAGTAGGTAATAAATCAAAAATTTTCAAGTTCATTTCTTCATAAGCACAGATGGCGGAAAATTCAATTTTACCGTATAAAAAAAAACTAGAGTGCTTTGTATGTATTCAAAAACTATAGGAATAACAAAGGTTACTATCCAATTTACATTATTACTATTTTATAACTATTTAAATTACATTTTAAAAGTTAAATTAAGTTTCCATATGAATCCCCTTTAGTTTACAGTGTAATATCTGTTTTCAAGAAATAGTAATAAATTTGAAATAATTAATAACAATGTGAGTTTATAGATTTATAACAACTTACTATTTATATTAACGACTTAGTTACGATTCGGTACGTAATATTGTTTCTAAAATCTTGCGTACTAAATGCAAGAATATAACATTCACGGTCCTGTAAGACGGCGATAACCTCCCTCTTTCCCTATAACATATGTTCATAATTTTATTACTGCATATCTTACGTCTATATTACTACTTGTATTTCAGGGATAATTTTTTGGTGACTTGGTTACAGAAAATTAAATTTTCTATTCGAAATATAAACTCAATTGCAATGTATTTTACTTATAAGCCTTTAGGAAAGAATGGAAAACCGTATCAAAATCTGTCTTGTGTTTTAGAAGAAGTTCGTGGAAAACAAAATCGCGTTTTCATGTATATATATATATATATATATATATATATATATATATATATATAATATAAGAGAGAGAGAGAGAGAGAGAGAGAGAGAGAGAGAGGGAGAGAAGGATGAGGAAGAAGAGAAAAAAATATCCATTTAACTATACGTTGATATGACGAGACTATCCAAAATACTTTGAGACGTGATTGAAAAAGTACAAAAAAAAGTGAAACATTAGTTATACAAAGTGGCTTTTCCGGGTTGTGGTAAAAAAAGGTAAAACAAGAAAATGCTGAATCTTTCTAGGCCGCGAATACAATTTTTTTAATTTCGTGCGAAATTTTATTTTTTAGAAAGACTTTCCATAACTCACATATTATTTCACAAGAAATATTTTTTTTTTTTTATATTTGAGACGCAAAACTCTAGGACCAATTTATCTTTAAAAAACCTATTTTAGTATAGAGTAAAAAATATATCAAAAAAAGTATAAACAATAAAAAGATTTTTTAATATATAAAAATTAGAGAGATATAAGATAATATTAACAACAAATAAATATAAAGTAAATAAAAAATATAATACCTAAATACAATTATTAAATTATTGTTATTATTACAAACAAAAAATTTTTTTTGGTCGATTACAAAGGTTCATCATTGAAAATAATGAACAAAAATCAAAATGCCATTTGCCAGATCCGGAATCCAATACGGGGAGTAAGTTCTTTACGTACTATTCTTTACAAATCCGTATTATTGTAATCGATTTTTTTTTCAAGTCATTTTATGCTTCTATTATTCCTCTATTACACATTTTTTAACCGAATCCCGACCTCATACGACATCTAAACGACATGATAATCATCACAAGTTTCTGATGCGTCGCTTCCGAACGGTTTACTTTCACGGGATGAGTGAGAATTGAGGGGAAAAGTGGCTGAAAGCTAAGCCCGCGGGGGACGAGAAGTTTCGTACAAAAACTCACAAAGAGATGAAGCCGAAATCGGCCGAGATAGGAAAGAGAAGTTGTAACAAAACAACATTACGCTGGGTCACAAAGGAGGAGAGGAAGGAGAAACGACAGATGGAGCTGATAAGTTTGTTCATCGGAACAAATGGCAAACGTAACTGTATACTTTAGTAGTACCATTCAACTGTTCTACGGGAGTCGGCAGTGAACCTTCTGGCTCTAACTCCTTTAAAGCAAAAAATAAAAATAAAATAATATGTATGTATATATATATATATATATATATATATATATATATATATATATATATATATATATATATATAATATACACACTTTTTTTTTTTAAATAGGCTATTTACTTAAAATATATAATTTATATATTGAACTTATATAATTAATCAGTTACATATTCTATAAAGTTATATATCCTACATAAGTACCATATTCTTAGTAATTAACTTATTTAAAAAAAAAAAAAAAAAAAAAAAAAAAAATATATATATATATATATATATATATATATATATATATATATATATATATATATTATATGCATTATAAATATATACAAATTTAATGGAGAAGATATTTTGTTATATAATGTTTGTCGCCAGGACCTACTAGTTAGAAGATTGGTTTAAATAAAAAAGGTCACATTTGAAATCCCTGTTTTTTTTCAACTTTCTTTATTTTATAGTAGTTTGGAAAAGTTGGAACTTCAGAAGTTAAGTGTAGTGACCATACAATCGGCTAAAATTGGAAAGCAGCAGATTATAGGTAGACGTTCGTACATATGATGTTTTTTTCATAACCTGGAGAAATTTTCATTTTTTTTTTTTTTTTTTTTTTGTTTAGTGTCATTAACCCAAAGGCATTTATAAGTATATTTATAATTTATATATATAATTTTTGATCAGTTCTCGACTGTTGATAATTCAAATTTTCTACTGGTCTTAGGATTCAGTCAATAAATAAACAATTTTATTTACGCAACGTTTCGAGAATTTATTGTTCTCATATTCAGGCCTTAATAGTGGAAAAACAAAAAAAAAAAAAATTAAAATTTTTATACAATAATTAATAGATGATGTTATTGTTAGAGAGACAGAAAAGTTAGAATAACTTTTACAATTCCGTGTATTAGATAATTTTTTTTTTCTAAAATCTTTAGCTTTCTAATGGTATATTCTACATCTACATTACTATTCTTATGTTCAAAAACACCGAAATTACAATTTATTTATTTTTTTCATTTTTCTCCTTTAGTTGGCGGCCCGAGCTCACACGATCGAGCATTTCACCTTCGTACGTGACGGATCTGCCTCACTCAGCCTACAAAAAATCTGTATGCGGTGCGCCAAAAGAAGTTTACACTTCAAAGAAATTTGTATTCAGCTTACAGTAAATAAATAAATACTCTATTCCATCATATTTGTTACTTCTTAATCTGTATTCTCCTATACTGTTCTTGGTTGGTCTCATGATTTACCTCAAGATTTTATTCTTGTTTGTCTCCATGTCCTCTAGTTTTACCTTCCCCGAAGTTAACGCTTCTGCTGGGTATAGCGCTTTTATTACTGTGTTTTAAATAGGTTTTTGATATAATTTTTTTTTTTTTTTTTTTCTAATCCATGCTTACTATACACTCCATCCGAATCACCGAATCGCGATTGTCCCAAGAGCGCATCAACTGTTGACGGTAGCGAACTGAATAAAAACTAGAAAGAAGATTAAAGTCTGCGGGTGATTAACAAAGAGAAGATAAGAAGGGCTGGGGCTGGCAGGGCCCTTTGTGCCCTAGAGCCGCCGGCCAACTCTACCTATAATTGCCAGTCCCATCTTTAGAACTTCCCTACCCTTCGCTTGTTAGTATTGCTATGCTCTTTTACTTCTAGCCAATCCTCGGATGAGTCCTCTCTGTAAGTACAGAAAAAGCTTTTTTATTCTATGTTTTATAATCTCAGAAATCCGACGGATTCACCAAAAAAAAAAAAAATAAAAAAAAAAATAATAATAATAATTAGAAATCGGGTTTCCAAACGCGACCTTTGATTATTATTAATTAATTTCACTTACCTATGTACAAACCTAGCGATCAGAATTTGCTTCGTAGGGCTGCAATGTAAATATGTAAAATATTTATCTATAAAAAGTTGAGTTTGACTAATAAAGAATTTTACTTTCACTTACCTACATATGCAATATATAGTAAGGGAAAGTATTGCGATCGTGAAAATTTTCGAATTCCAGTTTTCAACGGAAATATACGTTTTAGGGTCCCCTGACTCCAAATAACCAAGTCCCGCAAAAAGGTCTGTGTGTGTGGTGACTCCCGGGCAAAAACGAATAGTCCTATGAAACTAAAATTTCATATTTAAGACAACTATACGACAGAGATGTTACAGAAATTTTTCCATAAAAAATCAGCTGACCGCAAGATCTACTTTATACCATGCATTTTGCACCTTTTTACGATTTTCTTAAAAACAGCTCTAACGGTTTTTGATTAAACTCCCTATATCAATGTAAAATTTAATGGGCTTTAATATCATGTAGGTTTCATTCTGATTTAAATAGTGTGACAGGGCTTAAATGCCGATGTTTTAAATTTTCTTCCTCTAAATAACCTTTAATTTTGTAGATTCTATAAAAATAACCATATTACCTTGTTACCATTGATAAAAAACAGGTAAATATAAATGTTGAACGAATTCGATATCCAACTAAAAGTGTAAACTGAAAAAATAATTTATTAATGCAATTTTACGTTTTTGAACATAATAAATAACAGTAATATATATGTATAATATAACGTTGGAAAGCTAAAGATTCCAGAAAGAATATCTTGTACACAAGCTTGTATAAGTTAATAAAGAGTGTTGAAAAACCGATAAAACTAACTGATTATTTTAGATGATTATATAATAAATTTGTTAATAAAACACACGCTTCTAAAGAAATTCAATTTAATTATTTCTTTAATAGTTTAACTCATTTTTAGCTGTAACTGTATTTGAAAATTTTTTAATTGGTTTTAAAAACGGAGGTAAGTGAAAGTCGTGTGTTGCCCACACCAGATTTTATTATTTCATCGTAACGATAAGTGCAGTTAAAATGAAAATATTATGTTTATTTCATAAAGTCTGTTTACGCTGAGCTATCTGTGGAAGATCAAAACTTCCAAGAGATAGCTCAAATTTAGGGTGGTTCGTGTGTTGAAAATTATTGACTGTATACATTAAAATAAATAAAATTTAATTTTTCTTTAGGTAAAATGGGATTTTTAATGATTGATAAATGATTACTTAGTTTATATTGTAATAGAGTCCTAACTTTATCTAAGGTAAATCATACCTCAACAAGCGCTCTTTTAATTTCTTTGGATAGATGAGTATGAATTGCATTTTTTGATATTGGTATATTTTTCTATTACTTTCAGTATCATATATTATCTATTGAATCATTATTATTACTTATTATTGTTTTGTTTATCATTCTGGTAAAAATCTGTTTTTTTTTTGTTTAGTTTAACTTTTTTATTGTTTTATTTTAATCAATTTTTTTATTTTAGTATTGATCAATTTATCTTTATTAATGCTAAGGTTTTTTGTGACAGGTTCAATTTTTAATTTCACTGTACCAGAGTTTATTTATTATTTTTTTCTGGTAAAAACTATAGTCCTTATTTCATTTAGATACTCCTTGTCTGTTTGGAAATTGCTTTTTTTATTAGGGTTTTTATAAAATTATTTTTTTGTATTTTCGGGTAGTTGGAGCAATAATTTAACAATGTGTTACTTGTTATTTATTTTTTTGTCTATTTTGTTTTAATGTTATTATTGTAAAGGATTAGGCCTATGTCTAAAAATCTTTGTAATTTATGTTTGGATTTTTCTATGGTAAATATCATCTGTTTATGGTGATTATTAAAGATTTGAAATTTTCATTTTGTTGGGTGCAATGTAAATGTGGAAACATTTATGGTTAAAAAATCGTTTGACCAATAAAGACTTTATCAATTTGGGATTTTTAGTTCATTGTAACGATAAGTGCACTTAAAAAGAAAATATTATGTTTATTTCATAACTTCTGTTCAGGCTGAGCTGTCTGTGGAAGATCTGTACTTCCAAGAGATTTGAGAGCACAAATTTAGGAGTGGTTCGTGTATTGAAAATTAGTGGACTGTATATTTTAAAAATATATAAATTAAACAACCCATTACTATACATTTAATAAAATAACTAAATACATAAAGAAAAAAATAAGAAACCAAAATTACCCTAATAAACATAAAACAGATTTAAGAAAAATAAATAAATAAAAATAAATAAATAAATTCACTATAGCACAAGAAAACGAAATATAACCTTCTTTTGAAAATATAGTTTATTAAAAGATAAAAAAAATGAACTTTCAGTTATATTCACTTAGTTTAAGTGATCTTGATAAATATTACCGCAGGGCGGCGATGAAAATAACCGGCGCTTTTAAGTTCCATGGTGAATGACGTGAAGAAAGTTCAGTTGAACACTGCTTAAAATATGTTTATGTTTGCAAACGTTAATTCTTTGAGGTAGGATCGCAGAACTTAGTCGACAACGCTTCACCACTAGATGCTACCTCAACATTGATTAGCGTAGGCACGGGCCCGAGCTTAAGTCCAAGCACTATTTGTATATCACAAATATATCCCTTTATATTCAATGGGACTTCAATTTAGCAATAATAATTCCTAAATATTTTGTTAAAAAATTTTAAAGTAAGACAATTAAGACATAGATAAATATTTTTTAAAATATCACATTTTTTAAATTTTTATTTATTATCACTTATTGAGATTTACAACTGTATTAGTTACTACGTCAAGTAAATTACTTGTCAGATAAAATAAATGAAGAGAAAATGCCAATTGGCAACACTCCATTAGGTAATCTAAACTAGAAGGTCTCGAGGACATCTTCTTTTCAGACGCCTCGGAGGATTGCCAGGAATAGAATAGGAAGCAAGGATTGAAACTATTGGGCTAGAGTGGGAGTGGAATTTGCCATGGAAGCAACATATGGGGTATTGAAATCTTTATGGATGAGTTTATTCGTGACAAAGTAAGGAGAATTAAGGATTTTGGATTGAATACGGGAAGAATTTGATGGTTTAGGAGAGCCCCAGAGCTCAACTCCGTAAGTCCAGATAGGCCTCATGAAGGTGATATAGATGAGTCTTTTGTAGATAAGTGGAAGGTTAGGGCGTCTGTCCAGTAAGTATTGTAGTAAGCGAAAGCGATGGGCAGTTTTTTGTCGTTTCAGTCTTGTGTGCGGATTCCATGTTAGACGTTTAGATCACATTTATTATTTAAATTTAACAGAAAAAAAAAAGCTATCTGGTGTAAACGACGTCTATTCACTAATATATTTAATCTTCTGTTACAATTCTACGAGAAATTTATGAGAAACTCTATATAGAAGAATATAACTTGTTCGGTAATGGACCGTGGTAACATGGAATTGACATAACATCCCTTATTACTACATTACAAATAACATATTTTCATAAGTTTATGGGCTTATAACAACTTTATATTAAGAAAAACGTACTTGCAACCTATCTCTCTATCTATCGATGTAATGTATCTATATTGTAAGTGCAATTCTTCGGGAAATAATGTCCTAAATTATAATGAAAGCCATATCAAAACCCAATGCGTGGTTTATTAGGAGTTTACGAAAAATAAAATTCGCGATGTTATTGTACGTACACAGAAATATTGAGCTGACCGGAAAATAATGCAGGATTTTTACATTACTTTAAAATACTCTGTATAACAAACTGTTTACATTTACTGGATTATTCACTTGTATGAATGTAAACAATTATTGATCTTCTTCCAAACGGTAATGCTTGTTTACCTCTGTAGCATTTCGCTTTGGAATAAATCGCACTTTACTAAGATTTCAACGAGTGAAATTCGTACAATTATTTTTTTAAATTTTAAACTAGACGTGCGAAAAAAATTCGACCCTTTTCTGTCTAAAATTGTTACTTGTGATGAAAACTAGATACTTGACAATAAATGTAGATGTTCTGGACAGTGGCTTTCCATAAATTTAATTTCAATTTCCTAGAAATTCCGTTTTTTTGACAAGACACATCCAAATTTTGCTTTACTTCATACATAATTGGAGAAGGTTAAAATGTGTATGCCCCTTGGGAAACTCGGATTCCAAACACAGAAATAGAAACTTTCAACAAAGTTAACTTCCAGATTTTTATCAAATTTCCCTCCTAATACAAATTTTATTTGTTGGTATGCATATTATCTTGACTATGCTTATCTTCCTTCTTTTCAATACATATTCCATCCAAAATACTTGGCATTCCTAAACTTGTTAACTCAATGTTTGCTTCCAAAATTCATTACTTGATCACTAGATAAGATATCTTAACTACACTGTTGCTAGAATACGAGTTATTTTATTTCCTATTCCAATTACCACATTAATATTTCTCACCTTACATTGATAGTCATTAAGATTGTTATCGGTCCCTTATCGCGAATATTGCACACATTTCTGACTTGTGTTGTTTTTACAGGGAAATCAATTTCAAAAGGAGAACTTTATTGAAAAATAAAAATCCACCAAACCACATGTTTCAAAAGATAAGAGTTTGGTATCTAATAGCTACTTGGCTCTTTTAACATTCTCTAATGTTCAAAAATATTCAACGCCATAAAGATAATGAATGACGTAATCAAATTAATGAAATAATTCTGAAATTGACAATAATGAAGCCATCTTTGGTCAATCTATTTTTTTTTTTTTACCCGGCCACATTTCTCACGTGCGACTGTCTTACAAAAACTCCAGACCTCGCGCCTACGATTTATCATTTTTTTTAAACGACTGTACCATTGCTTACGTGAAAACAAATTTAATGAACAAAGGGAATCAGAAAGCGCGTTTTTACATATAATCAATTCTAAAGATGGGAAATTATATTCCGAGGAAATGGAAAAGTCGCCAATACTTTGGCAGAATTCTATTGATAGTAGAGGAGACTATCTAGATTAAATTAAACAGTTGTAAATATTTATTTTTTAAACCAAAATCTTACATTATTATTAGGACAACCCAATACTTAGTAAAAACAAAAAAAAACTGCTGCGATAATGTTGCAAGGAAGACATTATTCTACTAAAAAAATAAAATATGTATTTGGCACCTATTTATTCCAATCCCTAAGGCCTTGTTTATACAAGAAGCGATTACATATGCGAGTAGAGAGATTAGGAGTCACTTAAAAGGAATTAGTTGGATTTTCAGCTACTGAATTGGTTTGTTACTATTCAAATATCTTTATTAGCCGTCATGGGTTTAAAGAACATCCAATGAAAATTATTGTTGAGAGAAAATGCATGAATTATTATATATAATAACTGAATGAAAATAATTGAGACGTTGATTTCCAAAAGGTACTAAAGGACATTTTTTACGAAATTGATTTTTTTACATATTTGTATTCTCATCATTTAGTTTTATCTAAATATTCTATTTGATGCTATCTAATGAATTCTCAAGTCCTTAAAAAACACGATTTAAAAATGCGTTCATTTTCTAAAAGTACTAATTACGCATTATTTTTCGTTCCAAATCATTCTAAAAAAATTCATTTCATAACTATAATATGATGTTATTAATATAGTAAAAAAATAATTCTAAATTTTAAGCCAAAAAGACCCAAATTAGCTAGTTTAATAATATAGTAATGAGAGATTTTCGCGCTCCCTGTAAAGTTTCCTAGAATGGATACAGTACCTTTTGGAAATCAACGTCTCAATTGTTGATCCATATAATAGCATACTATATACTTTGTAATCATATCTTAAATAAAAAATCTCAAATTTTATATTATTATATATTCCCTCTCAAAAAAACTGTTTATTAAAAGAAAATCCTGCTGCCTTGTTTTGGTCCTTGTCCTGCACTGCAGCCTCATGTAGGCTTATTATATATTGTCCATTATCCGGATAATACAGGCTATTTGCCTTTCTGAGTCTGACTAAACTGTAGAAATCAAATCTTAGGACTTGAAATACGGACATTGTCGAACACGGAAAGCCGTATCACAGGTTCTTGTGGTTTGCTGATTCAATTGAAAAAGTCTCTGTAACATGGAAATATGAGATTTCATTAGAGGTAGAAATTAGTGCTGATATATATTTTTCCAAAAACTTTTATAATTCATCAAAAATCCTTAATCCATTTGAGGACAAAGATCTGAAGCAATACCCTACCTAGATCTAATTTTTTAACATGCTGACTATTATTTCTTTTATTTTATTTATTTTTTTTGTAATAAGTGACAAAGATTGCGAAAAAAAACAAAACTACAACTAGTTTTGATACTATTCGCAAATGAAACACCAGGTAATTTCATAATATTTATTATCTTAAATAAAAACTTAGTAACATTGTTAATAGTATTTGAGATACCTCTTATTAATTTTTTAATTTTTGTGCAATAATTTAGATTTTGTTAAAATAGACACCTAGCTTTTAATAATTTACTTCACGAGTTTTTGATAGCAAGGCTACGGAATAACCATGGCTGAAAAAAAAAATCTCGATGTAATGAAAATAGAAAATGATGGCAATTGTGTACCATGCAAAGTCCCTGAAGACCCGCGCCACATTCTATTCAAATGCAGAAAATATGTGGGAAGAAAAGAGAAGTGGTGGTTCTTCTAGAAACAGAAGCCGTATTTAAGCACAGCCACAAAAAGTTTATAAAACCAAAGTTTATAAATGATCAAGCAATTCTTCATTAATGCTCAGTGCAAAGTCTAAAAAAAAAAAAAAAAAAAAATACTTCATAGAATTTATTTTAATATAATTATTATTTTATTTTTTCTATCTCTTTTTAGCATCCTTCCTCTCTCATTACATTGTTTTATTTTATTCTCTATTTACTTAATTTATTGTTTTTGGTTCCGTAACCTAAGTTTTAGTTTTTATTAAATTATGGCTAACTTGTTATGATCATATATGATTTGGTGTAAAATATTGAAGTTCACTTGAAAAAAAAAATTTTTTGATAAGATTTAGAATTGTTGTTTTTTACTTATAGAGCTCTGAGGACGGGAGTGAGACCCCGAAACGTTGATGTGATAAAAAATAATAATAAAAGTTTTTTGAAGAAATATATAGCCCAAGTTTCTACCTCTAATATTGTGCAATTTCTTCCATTGCTAGAAGCATAGTAATAATATGAAATTTCGGTATTGTACAACGTATAGTTTTAGAGCTACATTGTTTTGCGGGACTTGGTCATTTGGACTTAGGGGAACCCTAAAACAATTATTTCCGGAGAAAACTGGAATTTGAAAATTTTCAGAGAAACATATGCCATAGATAGGCTCGAATTTAGAAGCTTAGTTTACATTTGACTGTGAGTCAATGTTTCTCCATATTGTACCTTTTCGTGATTGTTTTATATAAGTTTTGAATATAAATATTTCTTTAGGGATAAATAATTTTTAAGGCAATACACGCCTAGACTATTGCTAATGAATTTTTAAATTTGAAAGTTGTCTTTCAATTTGAAAAGTAATCTTTGTTATTGTTTTTTTTCTTGAATAAAAATAAATAAATGGAGGGGGGGGGGGTAAAAAATGATGAAAAGGGAGACAGAAAAATCAGAGGCTATTTCTTAAAGTCGGACACGTGGACAAGCAAACAAAGGTTGATTTCAAACAATGGCAGCACTGTTCGTAGTAAGTGAGCCCGAAGGCGTGCGGCCACCTCATCAGGGAATATTGAAGTTGGAGGGTTGGCAGCACTGGGATACATCCACCCCTCTTATCTATTCTGTCTGCCCTTCACCCCTCAGGGCCTCCCATGCGTATTCTTATTGGTTCTTTCTCTGGAACCCAGGACCCTACTATACTGAAAATAAACCTAACAAAGAGACCTTTTTTAGGTTCATAAAACGGCTAAAAACAATGCCAGTTGCATAGAAATAAAGTTTATGAAAACCTGTCTCTAAGTTCAAAATTAGATAAGAAAAGTACCGAAATTTTCTTGTATAATATAAAAAAAAATCTGGTACGCGCAACAAACGACTTTCACTTACCTCCGTTATTTATATCAATTTAAGAATTTTTAGACAAATCTAGAAGCGAAAATAAATTTTTAAAGAATTATTTACATTGGATTTTAAAAGAAACATGTGTTCTATTAAATAATCACATTATTATCATTTGCAATAATATGATATGATATATTGTCATTTATTTTATCGGCTTTTTTTCACTTTCCGTTAGCTTTTACAATAGTATGTATGAGATGATATTTTTTTCTAACATCGTTGGCATTCCAACGGTATATTATACACACGTATGTATATTACTGTTTTAAGTTCAAAAACAAATATTGCATTCATTTTTTTTTCGGTTATCTACTTTAGTTGGATATCGAATTCATTCATCTTATATATTTACTAATTTTTAGCAATTCTAATTAGATGTTATGTTAAATTTCATAAAAACTACAAAATTAATGGTACTTTATAGGAAGAAATTTTGAAATATTCGCATTTAAGCCATGTCTGACTATTCCGATCAGAATGAAACCAATATGATATTGAAGTCCGTTAAAATTTACACCGGGTTTAATCAAAATCGTTAGAGCTGTTTTTGAGAAAATTATAAAAAGGTGCAAAATGCATACTAAAGTGGCTCTTCTGGTGAGCCGATTTTAATGAAAAAGTTGCTGTAATATCTCGGGCGTATAATTGTCTTAAATATGAAATTTTAGTTTCAGGTTGTGGAACTGGGTCATTTGGAACGTGTATTTCTGTTGAAAACTGGAATTCGAAAATTTTTATGATCGCCATACTTTCCCTTACTATATATTCCATATATAGGTAAGGTAAAGTAAAAATATGTTCTAGGACGAAGTAAAAAAACAAACAAACTAATAATACATAAAGATAAAGAAATAATAGTCGTAATATAAGAGAATCAAGGAAGAGAGAAAGGAATAAGTACATCTATCCTTCCATTGAAACTCAAATAATCATTTTTTACTTTAATTTATTTATTAAAATTTATGACTGTATTTAACAGTACAAACAGCAAATGTGCTTTATTAAAAAATACATGAAGAGATACTGCCCATTGGTAGCACTTCAATAAGTAACCTTTCTTGTTTAGAAAAAACAATAACAGAGATTACTTTTCAAATTGAAAAACATCTTTGTAATTTTAGATTTCATTGATAATAATTACCTAAGCGTGTATTACCTTAAAAAGTATTTATCCGTAAAGAAATATTTATATTCAAAATTTATATAAAACAATCAAGAAAAGGCACGATATGGAGAAACTTGGATTTACAGAGAAAATATGTAAACTAAGCTTATAAATTCGATCCAATCTATGGCATGATGCTTCTGTGAAAATCGTAAAAAAATTTCGAATCTCAGTTTTCCAAGGAAATACTTGTTTTAGGGTTCCCCTGTGTCCAAATGACCAAGTCCCACAAAACATTGTAGCTCGAAAACTATACGTTGTATAATACTGAAATTTCATATTATTATTATACTCATAGCAACGGAAGAATTTTTTAGGTTCATAAAACGGCTAAAAACAATGTCAGTTGCATAGAAATAAAGTTTATGAAAACCGGTCTCTTACTTCACATTAGATAATAAAAAATACTGAAATTTTCGTGTACAATAGAAAAAATATATTCCAAGTCGAAGTCTGTAAAAAACAAACAAACTGATAATATAGAAAGATAAAGAAATAATAGTCGTAATATAACATAATCAAGAAAGAGAGGAAGAAATATGTGCACCTATCTTTCTAGTAAAAGTTAAATAATTATTCTATTTTATGTTTATTGAAATTTACTTTAATGTATTAAAACTGTACAACCCGTAAATGTGCTATATAATAAAATACATGAAAAAACGTGAAGAGAAATTGCCCATTTGCACTCCAATACGTAATCTAAACAAGAAGGTCTCGCTGCCATCATCTTTTCAGACGCCTTGTGGAATTATTCTATGCTTAATTATATATTAAAAATCTAATGCTCACATCATACAACTTTCACTTAACTTCCCTGTTTAAATAAACTTTCAATAAAGTTAAAGTCGAAAAAGGAATAAAAATAAGAAAAAGATTTAAGTTGAGTTCTCGTTGAAACATTAATTTTAGATTAAATAATGTGAAAAGTATAATTATTATCTACAAAATTCATTAAAAGTAACTGTTTTTCATCTGTATTACCTTCTAAGGTAAAAGTCCATACAAACTTTTTTTATTTTTACTTTCACTTACTATATATAGTAAGGGGAAGTATTGCGATCGTGAAAATTTTCGAATTCCAGATTTCAACGGAAATACACGTTTTAGGGTCCCCTGAGTCCAAATAACCGAGTCCCGTAAAAAGGTCTGTGTGTGTGTGTGTGTGTGGTGACTCCCGGGCGGAAACGATAAGTCCTATGAAACTGAAATTTCATATTTAAGACAACTATACGCTCGAGACGTAACAAAACCTTTGTCATCAAAATGAGCTTACCAGAAGAGGCACTTTATACCATGCATTTTGCACCTTTTTTCGATTTTCTCGAAAACTGTTCCGACGATTTTGATCAAACTCCCTATATCGATGTAAAATTTAATGGGCTTTAGTATCATGTAGGTTTTATTCTGATTAAAATGGTCTGGCAGGGCTTAAATGCCGATATTTTAAATTTTCTTCCCCTAAAGTACCATTACTTTTGTATATTCAATAAAAATAACTATATTATCTTGTTATCGCTGATGAAAAACAGGTAAATATATAAATTGAATAAATTCGATACCCAACTAAAGGAGAAAACAGAAAAAATATTTTTGTAATGCAATTTTTCTTTTTTGAACATAAGAGCAGTAATATACATGTATGATATACCGTTGGAAAGCTAAAGATTTTAGAAAAAAAATCATCTCATACACAAGCTTTTAAAAGTTAATAGAGAGTGATGAAATGAACATAAAACTAACTGATTATTTTAGATAATAATATAATAGATTTTTTAATAAAACACATGTTTCTATATAAATTCAATTTAATTAATTCCTTAATAGTTTCACGTATTTTTATCTCTAACTGTTTTTGAAAATTTTTCATTGATTTTAAAAATTGAGGTAAGTGAAAGTCGTGTGTTGCCCGCCCCAGATTTTTTTATTTTATTGTTTTATTTCTAAATCTGCCAAAATCTTGGCAATGAATATTAGTGCTATAAGAAGACCTAACATAAAAAATTAAAAAAAAGATATTCATGTATCTATTAGATTTTTTCTTTTGTAAAATCATTTCTTCCGAAGGATTATTATATAATATTTATCACTATTCATACTTCATTGAAGAACAAAATACTTACTACAAAAATATGTCCCCTGTTTTTTCGTTAAGTTCTTTATCAAAGTCTTCATATTAAACCATGTGTTATTTATGTCAATAACAGGATTTGTTCATTGGAATGATTAACCGTTTAAGTAAGTTAAATGGAGATGTTTTAGTTATAACGTAATTTACAGAAGAAAAAATTGAAAATTTGGCGAGTTCTCTCACCCTATTTCAATGAGAATAAAACCAACATGATACTACGGACTATTATAGAAAGTTTAATAACGATTTTCATGACTTTTTCGAGAAAATGTTAAAAATCGATATTATAAAGTTGCAACAGTAACATTTTACTTAAACAGTTCCTATATATCTTTTTTTTCTTTTACATACAAATATTCTTTTTAAAGACCTGTTTTAAAGTTGCACGTAGGTAATATTGGAGTAAATAGCTGTTTAAGCATACTGTTTAAAAAAAATAATAATGAATACATAAGTTTAAAGAAAAAACAATTCTAATTAGAAAAAAAAAAACTTATGTTAAAACAGTTATTTTTTATTTCAATTTTCTAGTATTGAAGAGTATAATTATACTAAATAATTGACTTGGAACTTTCTCTTCTTTTTGTATATATATTTATTATTACATTAATAAATCATTTATTATTCCTTAACCAAAATACCTCATCTTCAGAATCACTAATTAAAAACTAAAACAACAATTTAATATTAGAATCGAATTTTAAACATATTAATAATATTTAAAATTATTCTCCTATAAATATTTATCTCATATTCTAAATTTGTTTTTTTTAAATATTTGTATTTTAATAATACCTAAAAATTTTACATATTGAATTAATGTCATGTTCATCTATATGTCACTATGGTCATCATAATAATTAGGTCACTATTAAGTTATATTTAATTTCATTATCACATATATCGACTTATATAAATATTTCTAACTCCTTGGAATAGCAATATAAATTTTTAAATATATTAAACAGATATTGGCGTATTAAAAAAATTAAATATCTGTCTTAATTTTGTATTGGATAGGTTAATAACTAAGAAATTGAATAAAATCTTGTCTTGGGCTTAAATTTAAGAATTAAGTTTAAACTCTTTTCAACAAAGGAATATTTTTTGTGTAATTCCATGGATATTACTCTATTCACAATTGGATGTAATCAGGATAAAACAACTCTAAATAAAATTGACAAGGAATATTTCCATAGGTAAAGTGAAACAACAGATCAAATATTTATAATTTCTCATACTAAATTAACGACGAATTCATTATTTAATTCTCAATAATTTTCTTATTGAAGGAAATTTTATTGAATTTTGTACGAGTGGGTTATAATTTTTTGAAGCAACATTTGCCCGACACCAAGTTTTTCACCCCACAGGTATATTTAGTTTATATTTTAAAAGTTTTCTAACATTATTTTCGTCAATACTTTTAGTAAAAGAGATATATGAAAATTCAAAAGGGCCGAAAAGTTATATCAAAAAGTATATTCTAGTGTTTGAATCAATATTTTATTTATTTGCTATATTGTTGTAATTACAATTTTTAATTTAAAATTATCATATTAATGAATCTGCTTTTACTGTTATATAAGTTATATATTTTCTAAGTTTTTTTTTTTTTTTTTTTTTTATTCGTATATATTACAATTTGTCATAATAGACAATAATAATAGTGCTACAGGATCTCATTATACAATACTTTATAAGTATTAGTTATACATATCAAAATTTATATTACAGATTAAATTATATAACGATATATATTATAATGTACAAAAATCACTTCATTAGGTTTCTTCACTCTCTATTAATTTTTTTAATATTTAGCTTACCAGCTGTATATAAAAGGGATGCATAAAACAAACTGACAGTTTTTAACCAAATATTTGTATTATTTCTTTTATGCAAAATACAATTGATATTCAAAGTATATTCCATTGTTAATTACCGTCATTAACCATCTGCAAGCCAATTGCTTGATCCCACGCTGATACCATTCTATAGGGGTGGTTTTCAAAGAACTCTTGCACAATTTTTTTTCCCTTGGAGAAAATGGACCATGGATCGGAGCAAGTAATAATGGTGCCAAGTCATGACTAAACTGTGGATGAGGCAGGAGTTCGAACTTTTTTGATGATACAGAAAAATGTGTATTGAGTTTTAGAATCAGTAAAGTACGATAATAATAATAATTATAATATATAATAATAGCCCTTGCGTTAGTAATAATTAAAAAAAAAATTGATCTGTATATTCAAGCCCAAAATTATAGATATAATTCCACTTCAATAATATATTGAAGATGGAGAAAATCGAAAAGATTTTTGAGATCAAGACAACGCGATGAATAAAGAAAAGAAATAAAAAATCTTTTGTGGTCAAGCTACAACTTATAAGAGATGTGACTCCCTGATAACGGTTAATATTGATAATAAAGAAAAATCGTAAGGTGTTCTGGAATCAGGAAATTTTATTTGTATGAAAATAAAATAATAGGAAATAGTAACGCAGTCTAGTATAAATGTTTTTGGTTTATTATTTTCAATAATGAACCCCTGTAATCGAAAAAAAAAGACCCCCGTTCAAAATTTGAGAGCTCAAGTTAGATGCTTAAAATCTGAATAACGAATAATAAATAATAACGAATAAATCCGTTTCTCCTAATTGATAAATAAACATAGAATTAAATTTTCTAAAAAATGAAAAACGAATCGTTGAAATTGGTTAAAAACTAGCAGAGATATGGCGTTTTGAAATTAGCATTGGTGATATGCCATTTTCCTTTGAATTATTTATTGGTTTTCATATTAATTAATGGCCTCTCCACAGCTTTATAAACAGTTATACCCTAATATTATTATTTTGAAATAACAAACCATTGTGTAATAATTAGCAGCGTTTTTTTCTTTTCCATTTTGAGCAAGCGAAATCCCACTTAAAGATAAGGAATCTCTGTTGAAACTGATGCATAAAAGCTCCATAAATAATAATGTTTTAGAATATGTAGACATTAGTGACCAAGTAAACATGATTTTATAAACACAGAGAGGATTAAATTGAAATTTTTTAAAAGCGCTATCTTATTTTACAACCCAATAACATATTATAATAAGAAAAAGAAAAAATTGAGTAATCCCTAATAACTGGGCTTCTTTTATAGCCACATACTTCAGATGAATTACTTCTGTTGAAGTGGCCTGATAGAAACGTTAAGGTATGACGGAATGCATCCGGAGGCTCGCTTCAGATCCATAATCGGAAGGTGAAGGTATACCCTTACATCTTCAGAGGAACGTACCGCCGCAGGGACTCGGATTTTGAACAATCGGGCCCTGGGAAATGCTGGAGAGGCTGGAGGGAAGTGATCAGTGATTAAAGGCTCTTTAATTGGTGGATCAAGAAGGTGGCTCAAAATAGCCTGCGAAGGCTGGCTCTTATGAATATGCTTGCAGGTCAGATCAAAGGAAGCCCACAATGCTAATGGGACTGGGTCCCTAGGAGATCTCCTCTTGGACTAGTACACAAACAATATTTTATCCAACGTTATATTATCACGTACTTAACTCGGCTAATTAATTACGAATTTTATTTTAATATTCATTATTGTTCAGTGAAAATGATGCTTAAATATTAGATAAAATAAAAAATAATATCCTTCCTACCCTGTAAGGGTATGAAACATGTCCGCTAACTTAAGGGAACAGCAACGCTTTAAGGGTATTGTGAATAAGTCATTTCATAAATTTTTTTAAATTCATATTTCATTGAAATTTTACAGCTTTATATAACATAAATACAACAAGTAAAAGTGTTGAATTATAATAAAGGGCGTGAAAAGGCGTGTGAAGAAACTAAACAGCGGTAGAACTTCGATTCGACTTCTGCCACAGCCGGGATTCGAACCCAGGACCCGGAGCACAGCAGACTAGTGCTCTATTCACTAGACCACGCCGCTCCCTCATCGATAAAAAAATAGGTAAATATATAAGTTGAACGAATTCGATATCCAACTAAAGGAGAAAAAAGCAAACATGTTTTTTTAATACATTTTTTTGTTTTTGAGCATAAGTAATATACATGCATAATATACAATAATGTTCTAAAATAAATTTTCTAGGTGTAATGTTTTTACAACAATATTAATATATATACCATAAAATATTAAAGAATGCTTTAATATATTAATAAGGTTTTAAAATACAAGACGTTGTCAACCGTTTTAGAAAACCAAGGCTCTCGTCTCATTACATAAGGTAAAACATATGCACTGATTGTCAATCATGGTGGAAATACGTGATATTCTAGTAGAATGCTGATGTTCCGTGTCCTGTTGATTCGTACTTTCAGATAATTCTTAGGGATTTCCAAGGCAAAAAAAATAAAGAAAAAAAAATTGTCCCAAGAAGAAATTTCTTTAATTTAAATAAAAACATTAGGAGAACATAAAAAGAATGAGGAGAGCGAATGGATGAAATATATTATAAAATTATTTACCTATGAAATATAACCTATTATTCAGAAAAAAAATTAAATTAAAAAATAATTTTATAATATATTTCATCCATTCGCTCTCCTCATTCTTTTTATGTTCTCCTAATGTTTTTATTTAAATTAAAGAAATTTCTTCTTGGGACAATTTTTTTTTTTCTTTATTTTTTTTGCCTTGGAAATCCCTAAGAATTATCTGAAAGTACGAATCAACAGGACACGGAACATCAGCATTCTACTAGAATATCACGTATTTTCACCATGATTGACAATCAGTGCAATGTTTTACCTTATGTAATGAGACGAGAGCCTTGGTTTTCTAAAACGGTTGACAACGTCTTGTATTTTAAAACCTTATTAATATATTAAAGCATTCTTTAATATTTTATGGTATATATATTAATATTATTGTAAAAACATTACACCTAGAAAATTTATTTTAGAACATTATTGTATATTATGCATGTATATTACTTATGCTCAAAAACAAAAAAATGTATTAAAAAAATATGTTTGCTTTTTTCTCCTTTAGTTGGATATCGAATTCGTTCAACTTATATATTTACCTATTTTTTTATCGATGAGGGAGCGGCGTGGTCTAGTGATAGAGCACTAGTCTGCTGTGCTCCGGGTCCTGGGTTCGAATCCCGGCTGTGGCAGAAATATTATTTATTCTGTTAATTCAGTCGGGGGGTGACCCTAGGGTATGGAGACCCTCCTGGGGCAGACCCAGCCTCTATAAAGTGTACCCAAATTAATTGGGGAAAAACCTGGCGGCTGAGCGTGATTAAGGCCTAATCACCTCATTGCACTGCCGTTGGCCTAGAAACAGTACGAATCTCTATATGTACTGAGCCCAAGACCCTTCATGGGTTGTAGTGGTACAGGTTTTTTTTTTTTTTTTTTTTTTTTTTTTTTTTTTATTATTTATCGATGATATCAAGATAATATATATATATTTTTTTTATAGAATCTACAAAACTAAATATCGGCATTTAAGCCCTGTGAGACTACTTCAAAGAGAATGAATCTTATATGATATTAAATCCAATTAAATTCTACATCGATATGGCGAGTTTAATCAAAATCGTTTGAAACCTTTATTTTAGAAAATCGTAAAAAGAAACAAAATACATGGCTGATTTTGATGAAAATTTTTTTGGAACATTTCTGGCGTATAGTTGTCTTAAATATGAAATTTCAGTTTCATAGGACATTTCTTTTACGCACTGGAGTTAACACCACACACAAACACAGACCTTTTTGCGGGACTTGGTCATTTGGACTCGGGGGATCCTAAAACGTGTATTTCCGTTAAAAACTGGAAAATTTTCACGATCGCAATGAAATGTTTATTAATAATATATATATTATATATTATATATATATATATTATATATATATATATATAATATATATATATATATATATAAACAGAGTATTGTACAGTAAAAGTAAGGTTTCAAGCCGGGCAGGGTTTTTTTACACTTGACATAGGAGTACAAATAATCATGATTTAAATTAATCTGATAAAGTACAGTACAAGATTGAAAACAATAAAAAAATGAAAAGGCCTCTAAAAAAAAAAAAAAAAGAAAATAAGAAAAGAAAAGTGCAAAATGCATGGTAGAAAGTAGCACTTCCGGTCGGCGCATTCTGGTGAAAAAGTTGCTGTAACATCTCGGGCGTATTGTCGTATTATATTTATCCGTTTTCAATCCATGCTAATAAAATATTATGGTCAATATTTCGGAATCTACTAAATTAAAGATACTTAAGAAGAAGAAAATTCAGAAATTTGGTATTTAAGTCCTGTCAGACTATTTCAATCAAAATAAAACCTATGTGATATTAAAGCTTATTAAAGTTTACATCGATATAGCCAGTTTCATCAAAATCGTTAATGCCGTTTATGAGATAATAGTGAAATTATTGTGAAAAAGTAGCTTTTTTGATGAAATACTTGCTATAACATCTCGGGCGTATTGTCTCAGTTTTCTTAAATGAAAAATTCCAGTTACTTATGACTTTTCGTTTCCGTACTGAACGTACCACATACACACGGACTCACATACACACACACACACACACACACACTCAGACCTTTTTCGGGACCTGGTTATTTGGATTCAGGGAACCCTAAAACGTGTTCCGTCGAAAACTAAAATTCGAAAATGAAATGTTTATCAACAAAAATATATATAAAAACAGAGTATTGTATAATAATTACTAGTAAGGTTACACTTTACATAGGAGTACAGATAATCATGATTTAAATTAATCTACTAAAGAACAGTACAAGAAGGAAAACAAAAAATTAATGAAAAACCCTCTAAAAAAATAAAAACAAAAATAATAATAAGACAAATAATTATTTTAGGAAAAATAATAAGAAATGATAACATAGTTAATTTAAATAACAATATGTTTCAACCTTTTATGTTATTAAGCTTTATAAGTTAAATCGGCTTTACTATGATTAACAATTTCCCTTATGTGTTCATTATTATTTTGCACATGAATAAAAAAAATCTATTGCTAATTTATAAATAAAAGTTGAAATGCTGGATACATATAAACAATAATGTAATAGGTAAATTGGCGTCCATCATAACCGCCAACTAGAACTTTCTCAATACTTCCCCTTACTATATATTTCATATATAGGTAAGCAAAAGTAAAAATTTGATTTCAGTTTAGTAAAACTGAATCCGTCGTCCTTTCAATTCATACAATTTTTATGGACAGGACCCCTTCAGAAAATAAAGTCAACGGCATTAGAGTGGAGCGATTGCCAATACAAAAGGAGTAGGAAGGAGGCGGCTTTGGATGAAGAAGGTGCAAAGAAAAGGAAGGTGAGAATTGTGACCCGGGGAGTGAGCTCTGTTCAAACGGAAGAGGTGACAGATGGGGTGAGGGGTGGGGGTAAATTTTTGAGAAGGGGTGGGGTTATCTGTGACGGGGGTGGGGGTGACGTGTGAAGTGATAGAGACACAACAAAAGGACGGCCATTGCTCCGGGCGGCCAATCAATCCCTGTCGCCTAGCAACCCTGTCACTGGCCCCACCCCTCGCCCCTCCCTCCCCATCCTCGATATCTATTAACAATATTTTAATAAAAGGACCAGATAATCAATTGCTATGACTCAGCCGGACGCCGGCTTCAATTTAGCGGCCAAAGGAGAGAGTGAGAGGGAGAGAGAGAGGGTGAAAGAGAGAGGGAGTGAGAGAGAGATGAAATAAGCTGCCTTCATTGAGAGAGATAAAGTTGAGGGCAAATGTTTGCCTTCACACATCCCCCGCAATCTTCGTCACTCCGGCTCTCCATTATTATTATCGCCCTTATCCCTTACACGCTTTTATTTTGTACTTATTTACGGATTAACGTTCATTAAATGTAATATTTACAATTAACCTACCGTCCTTCCTTTTTTTTTTTTCTTTGTTTTGACATTTTTATTTTTTCAAGATTTTACAAGGGTCACAAGCCTCAGACTTTATAGATGTTGTGGTAACCACATGTTACTCTTAAGTGTCATTTAAAAGCGAGTTTAATGGTACTTATATTTTAAGTTAGTATTGAAACAGTAGGAAAAATCTTTTTAAAAAATGAATAATAAACATAAAAGTACAAAAAGGGGTGCAATTAATATTTAAAAAAATGGGTTCACATATAGCATAGTGGCTAGCATAACAGCTTTATATGCCAAAGATCGTGGATTCCAACCTGCAGATGGCCCCATGGTTTTTAATGGGAGTAAAAAAATCATTAGCTATGCCGTCCCTCGGAGGAGACGTAAAAAAGTGGTCTCAGCCTGTGCGATGTCAGGTACTCGTTAAAGACCCATATCCTAATAAAACCTGGATAGGCAAAATTTAGGATTCCCACTGTAGAATCGCCTGATTAGCCATAGTAGCATAAATTGACGTTAAATTAATAAAAAAACAAACATTTTAAAAAAACCTGGTGCGGGAAAGGCTATAATTTTAATTACATCGGCTGTTAAAATCAATTTAAAAACGATGAAATAAACTTAAAGTTAAAAATAATTTAAAAGTTGATTTAATTAAAAAGTTTATTCAGTTTCGTTGGAAACATTTTAGAAAAAATATTATCTTATGTACAAGTTTCTGAAATGTGATATAAAATAAGGAATAGGAAATAAGCGTATTACTGATTATTATGCCTAATATTTTTTTGTTATTTAATCTAAATCATATGTTTCTAACGGAACTGAATAAACATATGATTTAGATTAAATAATATAAAATTTTTAGGCACAATAATCAGTAATACACTTATGTCCTATTCCACACTTTATATTAATTTTCCCAAACTTGTAAATAAGATAATATTTTTTCTGAAATCGTTAGCCTTACAACGGTACATTATACATCTATGTAACATTATAGTACATTATACGTCTATATATTCATAAACACAAAAATTGCATTAAAAAATATGTTTGCTCTTTTCTCCTTTTATTGGTTATCAAATTCGTTAAAATTTTATAATAAGCTGTTTTTTTTAGCAATGCTAGACAGATGATATTGTTAATTTTATGTAACCAATAAAATTAAAGGTACTTTAAAAAAAAAAAAAAAAAAAAAACTGTACCACTACAACCCATGAAGGGTCTTGGGCTCGGTACATATAGAGATTCGTACTGTTTCTAGGCCAACGGCAGTGCAATGAGGTGATTAGGCCTTAATCACGCTCAGCCGCCAGGTTTTTCCCCAATTAATTTGGGTACCCACTTTATAGAGACTGGGTCTGCCCCAGGAGGGTCTCCATACCCTAGGGTCGCCTCCCCGACTGAATTAACAGAATAAATAATATTTCTGCCTCAGCCGGGATTCGAACCCAGGACCCGGAGCACAGCAGACTAGTGCTCTATTCACTAGACCACGCCGCTCCCAATAAAGGTACTTTAAAGGAAGAAAATTTAAAATATCGGTATTTAACCACTGTCAGACAATTTCAATTAGAATGAAACCTACTTCATATTAAATCCCATTAAATTTTACTAAACTACTAAATTAAGCTTTACGATGGTTCATTATACATTTATGTTACTGTTATTATTTCAATAACCAAAAATTACATAGAAAATATATTCCTGCTCTTTTATCCTTCATTTAGTTAGTCAAATTTTTCAACTCTATCGCATTTGTTATCTATGTGTTTTGAAAAGTTATATATCTCAAGGCATCAGACAAGGTTGCAGTCTCAGCCCATTGCTGTTCATAATGGTCCTGGATGGAGCTCTAAAGAAGGCCAAGTCGAGAATGAGACCCTACTGCTTAGGAAACTTGAATCTATCGCCTACCCACCTCACTATGCTCGCATATGCTGATGACATCGTCGTATTTATTAGCCAATAATGGAAGAGATCTCCAGTTCAATCTTCGCGTACTCTAGGAAGCACTTAACCCCATAAACATGGAAATAAATGTCCATAAAACGAAAATAATGAGGATAGGAAGGAGAGAGAACCGAATTGGACGAGTCATCAGGCTAGGGGCAGAAAAGATTGAGCACGTAAAGACCTTTAAGTATCTGGGCGCACATCTAAATGAGCAGGGCTGGGTGGACGAAGACATAAAGGAAAGAATAAAGTCTGCCGGAAGGTGTTTCCTATCTCTTAAGAAGGGCTTTATAGGCAAAAGAGAGGTCTCCAAACATACAAAAATGGTAGTATACAAAACAACCTTCTTACCTATATTGACGTATGCCAGCGAATACTGGGCCCTCACCACTAAACATAAAAGCCAACTCCAGGCTATGGAGATGCGCTACTTGAGAAAAGTTGAGGGTAAGACGAGGAGAGATAGGATGAGAAATACCATAATAAGATCCAACCTTGATGTCAGACCGAACGAGGATATTGTTGAAGAAATTCAGCTAAGATGGTACGGCCATGTCTCAAGAATGTCGGAGGATCGCGTGGCAAAAACAACATATGAGCTGAAAGTAGAGGGAAGGAGACCAAGAGGAAGACCTAGGAAGACTTGGGAGGATGGGGTCAAGAAGGCCTGCCGAAAAAGAGATATAGATTGGAGATCAGCAGGGGAAATGGCGCAGAATAGGAATGCCTGGATCAGCCTCTACGAGCGACCCCCCCACACTGCTGTGCGGTAGAGAGGAAAGATGAAGAAGAAGAAGTGTTTTGAAAAGTTAAGGATTAGTGTATTTCTAGTCCTAAATATTTTCCGTTCATAACAATGTTTTTTGTAATTGATGGCCTTCTGTTTGTGAAAAGTACCCGTTCTTGTTTATTTATGTGTCATCGAAGATTAGATTAAAAATTAAGCTGTCTTAAAAATTTAGGTAACTTTTTTTACTTTTAATTAACTATAAATCCCTTCCCATTCTGACACTTTCCTCTCTACCTATGCTGATGACATTTGTGTGTTATCAGTCAATACTGATCCAACTATTGCCTCCCAAACTCTCCAATCCCACCTCAGAGACATTGAGGTATGGTGTCAGAACTAGAGAATTCAAATTAATGCCAACAAATCCAACCAAATTACCTTTACTCTTCGTCGTAAACCTATGACATCCTGCCCTACTGTCTCCTTCAATAATACTCCTCTTTTCCCGGTTGAACAGATCCAATATCTAGGACTGCACCTTGACAAACGCCTTACTTGGAACCCTCACACAAGACAAGAAACTGCACGACGTTTTCGACTACTTCAACACTTACTAGACAAACGTTCTAATCTTCCACTTAACTACAAAAGACTCATCTACATGACTATCATAAGGCCGATATGGACTTACGGAGTAGAGCTTTGGGGCTCTACTAAACCATCGAGTTCTTCCCGTATCCAATCCCTACAATCCAAAATCCTTCGTAAAATCCTCAATGCTCCTTACTTTGTCACGAACAAGCTTATCCATAAAGACCTCAATGTTCTGTATGTTGCTGATTTGGCCCGATCTACATACCATTCCTTTCATGACAAACTCCATTCCCATCCTAATCCTCTTGTTTCAATACTTTCTTCCTCTTCAATTCCTGACAATTCTCCGAGGCGTCTGAAAAGAAGATGGCCTCGAGACCTTCTAGTTTAGAAAAGTTACAGGAGTGCTGCCATTGGGTAGTTCATCTTCAAGTATGTTTCACGCCATTTATCTTTTGTCACATTTACTTGTTGTACCTTGAAGTACAGTTGTAAATTTCAATAAATGATGTTAAAAAAACCAAAAAAAACCCTATAAATATGATAAATATAATAAGGGAAAGAACGACGATCGTAAATTTGAAAGTGTGTGTGTCTAGCACGAAAATGGTGAGTTTTATAAAATTGAGATTTCATATTTAAGACAACTATATGCCTGAGATGTTACAGCAACTTTTTCATCCAAATCAGTTAACCAGAAGAGCCATTTTATACCGTGCATTTAGTACCTTTCTACGAGTTTCTCAAAAACGGTTCTAACGAATTTAGGTTTCATTCTGATCGAAATAGTCTGATAGAGCTTAAACTCGTGTATAAACTATGTAAACATGTTATTTTATATACAAAGTTGTCTAATGTAATGTAAAGTGGTGAATAGGACATAAACTTAAGTGATTATTGTACAATCAATTTTATATTAAACATATGTTTCTAACGTAAAATAATAGAATTTCTTAAACGTTTTTTACCATAGCTTTGTTTGATTGTTATTGAATTAATTGTAACAATCGAGTTAAACGAAAACCGTGTGTTGCCCGCACTAGATTTTTTAATATCAATTACAAATATCCAAGAGTATATTTATTATTAATAAAATATTTGGAACCCTCTCTTCGTTTTTTCGTAAAAAAATTCGAATTCTAGTTTTCAACGGAAACACCCGTTTTAGGATCCTCTATCTAGGATCTAATTAGAATTGCTTGAAAATAACAGCTAAATATACAATTAGAACGAATTTGTTAACCAACTAAAGGAGAAAAGAGCAAACATATTTTTGTATGCAACTTTTGTATTTTTGAACATAAAAACAGTAATATAGATTTTATATCAATTACTATTATAGAAGAGTAATTTAGGATATGATTATATCAATTGGAACAATCTCTTCTAATTTTGTTTATATGTATTTATTTATCAAAACATGTCAATAATAAATCTTATTACGTTTCGAGGTATCCCATGCCTCATCTTCAGATGTTCAATATTATATTTATTTTCATATTGTATTTCAATATAGGTCATTTAATATTATAATTTATTCACATTAAGTTCATATATATATATGAATAGTAATTCTATCAAATTTCAACTTTTCACTATCACATATTAATTTTTCTTGTGCACTTGCAACTATCATGTGTACTAAACAAGAGTTTAGTACAAGAGAAACAAGTTTAGTACACATGATAGTTGCAAGTGCACAAGAAAAATTAATATGTGATAGTGAAAAGTTAAAATTTGATAGAATTACTATTCATATATATATGAACTTAATGTGAATAAATTATAATATTAAATGATCTATATTGAGATACAATATGGAAATAAATATAATATTGAACATCTGAAGATGAGGCATGGGACACCTCGAAACGTAATAAGATTTATTATTGACATGTTTTGATAAATAAATACATATAAAAAAAATTAGAAGAGATTGTTCCAATTGATATAATCATATAGTAATATAGATGTATAATATACCGTTGGAAAGCTAATGATTTTAGAAAAATATATTATCTTATGCACAAGCATGTATACGTTGGAGAGTGATGAACAGCTGATAAAACTAAGTGGTTGTTTTAGATAATAATATAATAGATTATTTAATAAAGCACATGTTTATATTGAATGTCAATTTAATTAGTTCTTTAATAATTTATTTTTATCTCTAAATGTATTAAAAGTTGTTAAATTGACTTTAACGACGAAGGTTAGTGAAAGTCGTGTGTAGCGCGCACCAGATTATTTTGTATTATGGAAAAACTTGGAAAAATTAAAGTATTTTAAGAGACATTTACTTAAGGTAGCGCTAAAACCTCGCCCATTATCATGTCATCACAAACCATGGTTTGAATGGTGCAGCTGCAGCAAACCATAATTCGATAACCGGCTCCCCAGGGTCCGTCAGTGGGTAGTGTATGTTTCGACACACGTTTTCACGATAGTAATGAATCGGTCTAGATCGGTGGATTATGGCATATGCTCGACAGGCCATTGAGTAATTCTCATTCAGCTTCGAATTATCCTCTTATACTATTCATATGTCACGTAAAATGTAGTATTTTTTTTATAATTTTGTTTTAAAAAAAAATAACAAGGTTTTCTTAATGTTTTAAACATAGAATGTTTAAAATCCAATAAAGAATGTCTTTCTGATTTTCCCATTGTCCTCGAAATTGTTATTTTATTATTTTTTTTTAGATGATGTTGTATTTTAAATCAGTGAAAACCAGCCATTACATTTTCTGCCACATTTTTTCATTAAATAAAATAAAAGACTATACTTACAGCGAGAAAACCTTATTCAATACAGATATTTTCTGAATCTATTATAGTATGAAAGCATAAACCCTTAGATACTAAATAAAAAACATTAGAAAAACACAAATGACTTAAAACAGTCTTTTTTTTTTTTTAATTTAGTATTATAAACCGGGGAGAGGCGTCGTCTAGTGGATAGAGAACTAGTCTGCTGTGCTCCGGGTCCTGGGATCGAATTCCTGCTGTGGCAGAATATTATTTATTCACTTAATTCAGTCAGGGGGGGGGGGCGACCCTAGGGTATGAAGACCCTCCTGGGGCAGACCCAGCCTCTATAAAGTGGGTACCCAAAAAATTTGGGGGAAAACCTGGCGGCTGAGCGTGATTAAGGCCTAATCACCTCATTGCACTGCCGTTGGCCTAGAAGCAGTACGAATCTCTATATGTACTGAGCCCAAGACCCTTCATGGGTTGTATTAGTACAGTTTTTTTTTTTTTTTTTTTTTTTTTTTTTTTTTTTTTTTTTTTTTTTTATAAACTGCTTATTAATAAACCAAATGAAGTAGGTTTCTGGGAAATTTATTTCTGATATATTTATCCATCTGTACAGCATATTGATAATTTGCCCTTAGGACATTCATTAATTAGAATTTTATTTTATCTCATGGAAGCCAATATGAAAATTAATTAAAAACAAACATGTCATCATGAATTCAGCATTGATGGCAAGTAAAAAAAAAAAAAAAACGATAATAATAATAAAATAAAAACACTTAAAAAAATAATATGTGAATTAGGAAACCCCAATATATTTAATGTCATTTAATGAAGTATTTTAATAATATCATATTGAAATCAGTTTCAGTATTAAGCAAAATAAAAATAATTAAGAATTCTTTGTGGTATAAGTAAAACAGGCCAAAAAATATCTAAAATGAAATGAGAGAAATGTTTTATCATATTTATTGAGATATATTATATGTTGTTTCATGATGAACAGTAGTAATAGTGATATGAGATTCATACAATATATGCAGAAAATAACTTTATTATATTAACAACATAGAACAAAACAGTGATGCCCATTTGTACTGGGTTCCTCGTGTACACAACGTGAAAAAAACAATGGTTTTATAATTATTCATTTAAAGAGAGAGTATGTCACTGACATTTTTTCCTGGTACTAAAAATTCTAAAGATTGTGAAACGTCCAGTCCAGTTCCAGAAAAAATCAGTTCATGTAAAATAAAGTAAGATGTATTTTTCTAAATCCAGTGTTTTTTACTTTCACTTACGGTAAGAGAAAATATTACGATGGTGAAAATTATCCAATTCCAGTTCATGTTTTAGGATTCAAATAACTGAGTCGCGCGAAAAGGTGTGTGTGTGATAAGTCTAGCACGAAATAGAAAAGCCGTAGGAAGCAGAAAATTTATATTTAAGACAACTATACGCCCGGAATTCCTACTTTTTACCTTGAATTTTGCTATAATTAACGACTGTTTCAAAAACGGCTTTAAAAATTTTAATTAAACTAGCTAAATCGGTGTAGAATTTAATGGGTTTTAACATCAAGTAGGCTTCATTCTGATTGAAATAGTCAGACAGTGCTTAAATGCTGATATTTTAAATTTTCTTCCTTTAAAGTACCTTTAATTGATTAAAAAAAAAACTAATAAAAAAAACAACATATCTTGTTAGAATTGATAAAAAACGGATAAATATATAACCTGAACGAATTTGTTTGTTAGTTTATTTAATGTCACTTTATGCCACTGTCGCTAATCGGACGATGCTACAGTGGCAGTCCTAAATTTTTCCTATCCAGATTTTATTAGGATAGGGATCTTTAACGAGTAGCTGACATCGTACAGGCTCTAGACCATCTTTTTACGTACCCTACGAAAGACGGCATAGCTAAGGATTTTTTACTCCCATTAAAAATTCATAAGAACACCTGCGGGTTGGAACCAATGACCTTTGGCATAGAAGTCTGTTATGCTAGCCACCCTGCTACAGGTGACCCCAAGAAAAGTAAAGAAACGAATAAGTAACTAAAGAAACTAATTCGATAACCAACGAGAATAAAAGAGAAAAAAAGCATAAATTTTAGTATAAGTAATTTATTTTATTGTGAACATTAAAATAGTAGTATTGATTTATAATATACCGTTGGAAATCTAAATATGTTAAACAATTTTTATCTCATATACAAAGTTGCGCAGGAGTCATGCTAATCTTCTCTGTATCGTTCCAATTTTAGTATATGTTCCGCCGAAGCGAGTACATATACTGGTAGGCGTCCGAAAGGTAGGCCGAAGCGTCGATGGGAGGATTGCATTAAGGCTGATCTCGGGGGCTTGGGCTTGACCGGTGAACACTGGACGAGTCTGTGAAGGCGAAGTTTGGTGGTATCGGCATCGAACCTTCGGGTTCGGTAGGCCTATTATTATTATTATTATACAAAGTTGAGGAAAGTAAAGTAAAGTGACGAATACCCTATTTTTAGGTGATAGTTGTACATATAAATTTTATACTGTTATATTGTTTAATCTAAATCATATGTTTCCAACAAAACTGAATATAATTATATAAACTTTTTTCAACTCTAAGTTTATTTAATAGATTTTTAAATTTTTATATTCGAAAAAGAATTCCTTAAATTGTTTGGCGGTTTTCTTTAGTCAGTTATCAAATTCGTCTAAATTTTATATTTATCCGTTTTTAATCCATGCTAATAAAGTAGTATGGTTAATATCTTGGAATGTACTAAATTAAAGGTACTTTATAAGAAGATAAGTCAGAAATTTGGCATTTAAACCCTGTCAGACTATTTCAATCAGAATTAAACCTGTATGATATTAAAGCCCATTAAATTTTACATCGATATACCGAATTTAATCAAAATCGTTTGAACCGTTTTTGAAAAAATCGGAATAAGGTTCTAAATGCATGGTATAAAGTGTCTCTTCTGGCTCGCTGATTTTGGTGAAAATGTTGCTGTAACATCTCAGGCATATATGCTTCAAAAGTATGAAATATCAGTCTAATACAAATTATCGTTTTTGAGCTATACCTACGAGAGACGCACACACACACACACACATTTTTATTTTTTGGCGGATTTTTTATTTTTTTGTAAGTAAAGTTACTTAGACAAGTAGTATACTATTACAGCTAGGAGGTAAATATTTCTTATCTAACCATGTTGTATTTTACTTATAAAGACCTTTAAAAAAAAGATAAACAGAAGATGTTTTTTGTTTTAAATAAGATATATATATATTACAAAAATTGACCTTTTGACTATAGCGGTCCAAAAAAAAATCTTTAAAAAGCTTTCAATTAGAATTAAATCTGTATGATATTAAAGCCCATTGAAATTTACATTTATATAATTAGTTTAATAAAAATCTTTAGAGCCGTTTTTGAGAAAATCGGAATAAGGTTAAAAATGCATGGTATAAAGTGTCCCTTCTGGTTCGCTGAATTTGGTGAAAATGTTGCTGTAACATCTCAGACATGTACGCTTTTAAAATATGAAATCTTAGTTTTATACAACTCATGGTTTTCAAGCTATGCCTACGACACACACACACGCAGACTTTTTATTTTTTTGTAAGTAAAGTTACTTAGCACAACTTTATATAGATTTTAAAAAGGCTTATGATTCCATAGACCGTCAGAAGCTATATAACATCATGATTGAACAGGGGATACCTAAAAAGTTAGTAAACCTAGTAGAGATGTGTTTGTCGGAAACATTTCATAAAGTTAGAATCGGTCATAATTACTCCGAGAGATTTGAAGTGCGATCGGGTTTGAAACAAGGTGACTCCCTTTCACCTGTTTTGTTTAATATTGCCTTAGAATATGTCATAGAAAAGGTGATGTGTACCGAGAAAGGCTTAAATATGGGTGACAAGATTCCGGTTTTGGGGTATGCCGATGATTTGGTACTACTAGGTGAAGACACGGAAACCATACAACTAAATACAAGTGTGTTAATAAAAACCGGTAAACAAATAGGTCTCGAATTAAATACCGATAAGACGAAATATATGATTAGTTGCAGAAATGGTGGCGATCTTGATGATATTAATATTTCAGGTCATACTTTTGAACACGTAGAGAAATTCAAGTATTTAGGTTCAATGATAACAAGAAAAAATGAAATCCAGGAAGAAATAAAGTCCCGGTTAAAGGTGGGAAATGCGTGTTATTATTCAGTTGCTAAATTACTTAGCTCGCGGCTTGTGTCTAAAAACTTAAAGGTTAGAATTTATAAAACTATTATTCTTCCAACGGTTCTTTACGGATGCGAAACGTGGCCGCTTACTTTGAAGGATGAACAACGGCTTAAGGTTTTCGAGAATAAGGTACTGCGTAAAATATTTGGTCCGAAGAGAGATGAGGCCACTGGGGAGTTTAGAAGGTTGCACAACGCGGAATTGCGGAGTTTGTACCCTGTGAATATAATTGAGTTGATAGCAGCGCGGAGACTCAAATGGGCGGGTAAAGTTGTTGGGCTTAGTGAGGAACGGATTCCGAGAAAGTTGGTATTCGCTGAACCGACTGGTAGGCGTCCGAAAGGTAGGCCGAAGCGTCGATGGGAGGATTGCATTAAGGCTGATCTCGGGGGCTTGGGCTTGACCGCTGAACATTGGACGAGTCTATGCAGGCGAAGTTTGGTGGTATCGGCATCGAACCTTCGGGTTCGGTAAGCCTATTATTATTATTATAAAGTTACTTAGCAAAGTAGCATACTATTACAGCTAGGAGGTAAATATTTCTTATCTAACCATGTTGTTGGTTCATTATTTTCAATAATCGACCTTTGTAACCAACCAAAAAAAAAAAAAAAAAAAATTTGAGAGCTCACGTTTCAAGATCCGTAGAGTCCGAATAACGAATAACAAAAAAATCCGTTTGTCCGCAGTCCGCCGTACGCCGTCCGCAGCATTTCTCCAAAACTACTGGACCAATTTTTTTTTTAAATTCGCCACAAAAATACTGGTCCGTTCAACGATGATCTCAACACCTAGACGTAGATATCAGCTGGCTAGTTTTAAAATGGTAGCCGATAAAAAGAATTTTATTCAATATCTCAGTTTTTTTTAAGATAGAAAAAATTGTATGAGTGTTTTTTAACCAAAAAAACCGCGAATAATTATAAAAGTGAAAAAAAAAAAATTGAAATTCAACACATAAATACGCTCATAACTCAGTTATTTTTGACGATAGAGAAAAGTATGTATAGCGTTTTAGAATCAGTAAAGCGCGATAAACAAAAAAAAAAAAAAAAAAAAAAAAAAAAGAAAAGGAAAAATGAAAAAAAATTAAATCTCGCTTATATATATGCTTGGAACTACGTTACTTTTGAAGATAGAAAAAAAAATCATTATTGCTTTTTAAACAAAAAACCGCGAATAATTATATAAAAGAGAAAAGAAAAAAAATTGAAATTTTTCACATAAATACGCTTGTAACTCAGCTATTTTTGAAGAAAGGGAAAAGTGTGTGTAGAGTTTTAGAATAAGCAAAGCGCGATAAATAAAACAAATAATAATATAAAAAAAATTCATAAGTGTAATTAAGTAACAGATTATAATAGATGTCATTACACTAAAAATTGGTTATTTTAGAGAAGATAGAGAAAAATCGAAAAGATTTTTGTGATCAAGACAACGCGATGAACCAAGTGCAAAAAAAAAAAAAAATAAAAAAAGTCATCTTATATGGCCAAACCTCAAATTATCAGAGAAGTGATTCCCTGATAACTCGGTTATTATTGTTGATAAAGATAAAATGTAAGGTTTTCTGGAATCAGGAAATTTTATATGAACTATTTGAATGAAAAGAAAAGGAAATAGTAACGCAGTCCTGTATAAATGCTCTTGGTTTATTATTTTCTATAATCAACCTTTGTTATCGATTTCTATAATCAACCTGCTCAAAATTTCCGTTTCTCTTAATAAATAAATTAATAAATACCAAAAATTTTGCTTTGGATTAGTGCTTTTCATATTACTTAATTGCTTATCGACAGCCATATTAACAGTTATACCCTAATATCGTTATTTGAAAATAATAAACCATTGTGTAATAATTTGCAGCGTTTTTTACTTATAATGACCTTTAAAAAAAGACAAACAGCAAATGTTTTTTCTTTTAAATAAGATACATTTATCACAAAAATTGATATTGATAGCGGTCTAAAAAAAATCTTGAAAAGCTTTCGCAATGTGTATTGTGCAGAACAAATTTTTTTTCTTAAAGTTGTTCATATTTTATTTCCATTTTCATATGGAAATATGGGAAATTATAAACTAATTTCCTCACTCCGTGATGTGCAGTCAGTATTTCATCACTCAGTTTATCCATCAGATGGTTGTTGCTACCTTTGCTGCCCACGTTTGATTTACCTTGTGGCTACTAATTATAAATTTTGCGTTCCTCACTCATCAACTTGACATCCACATGTTGCATAAGTTTCCTGGTACCGAACTCCATCCAGTACATCCATTGTGTTCCCCAACTCTTCCTTCTCGGAATTCCATGCTTTGTGGGTGTATATATTTATACATTTGTGGCAGTATAACAAAGTTCGTTACCGGCTCATAATGAGATTTAAGCAAATATTTCGTCCACATAAATGCGTCATTCGACGCATTTGCCTTGCAAAATGTAACTGAAGAGTATAGCAGGGTAATAATTGGAAATATACCTCTTCGGCTTTTTTGATTCATACCTGGGGGATCGATTTGGTGTCGAATAAAATTAATTCACCTTCGTTTTTAGCTATTAAATTCAAACGGTTTTAGAGATTTAAAAAAAAAGTAAAATCTGAAATTAATTAATGATGATCTTTTGTATGAGTTGAAATAAGATTTTCAAGATTTAAAAAAAAAAAAAAATACCTTGATACTTTTTCAGGAAAATAGGAGTTACTAATATTGTTCATATTCTTCCACCATTTCAAAACATTAAAAAAAATCCTGAGTATAAAGGAATAGATAGAAGATATTTTCACACCATTATTAGTGATTGACCCTTTAAAAAAAATATATTTCCTTCATTCCGCTAAAAATCGTCTTTTCGTTTAAGAATTGTGATCATTTCATTTTTTATGCCTTTGATCTTTCGAATCAGGCCAGAAATCATCATTAATTAATTTCGATTTTTTTTTTAAATCAAATAAAGAATTTTTTTGTTTCCTAAATCTCGAAAACCGTTAGAGTTGAAGAACTCAAAACTTAAGTGAATTACTTTTATTCGACACCAAAAGGATCCCCCAATTATGAATTAAAAAAAAAAAAAAAAAAAATGTGGGGGAAGATTTTCCAATCCTACCAAGCCATATCCTTTGGGACTAAAGTCTTTTGACTAAAGCTAAGACAAAGAAACATGGATGAATTATATTTAGTTTATGTATTGAAAAAAAAAATAAAATAAAAAAAGTGTACTAAATAAGTGATGAAATTAGATTTAAGAAAAAAAAAAAGTATCGTTAACCTCAATCATGGGACCCCATCATCTAATCATTACTTTGGTAAAAATAATAATAATAATAAAAAAAAACTTTACCCGACAAACCTTGTCGGGTCTTGGGCTCATTACATATAAAGATTCGTATTGTTTCTAGGCCAGCGGCCGTGCAATGAGGTGATTAGGCCTTGATCTAGAATAACCGCCAGGTTTTTTCCCGATTTTTAGGTACCCACTTTATAGAGGCTGGGTCTTCCCCAGGAGGGTCTCCATACTGACAGAATTAACAGAATAAATGATATTCTGCCACAACCATACTATGGTAGGGACCCCTAAATTCAATATATATATCCCATTTTTTCTAAACATCACACAAGTCATGAAAAGCGCGTTTGAAAATTGCGGTTCTTTCTAAAAGGTACTAAGTTTATATTAAATTGCATTTCATTGAATTGTACTAAAATATTTTCTTCCATAACGTAATAAAAAAGTTATGTCAACAGAGTAAAAAAAAAAAAAAAAAAACAGTTCTAGATTTCAGTGCAAAAATAATTAAGTAAATTGTTTCAGTAAAAATAATTGAATATTTTCTGAAATGGGTGTTGCACTTATTGCAAAACATAGTCTTAATTTTAAGTCACATTTATCTAACAAAAACCTTGTTATTATTATAATTCATAAAATATAATAAATATATAACTATATTAAATATAAAAAAGAAAATATATTTTTTTAAAAGGTGTCAATCACCAATTATTGTGCGAAAATATCTTTTATGCTCCTGTATAATCGGGACTTTTTTAAATGTTTTGAAATGGTGGAAGAATATGAACAAAATTATTAGCTCCTTTTTTATGAAAAAGTATTGAGGTTTTTTTTTTTTTTTTTTTTTTTTTTTAATCTTGAAAATCGTATTCAACTCATACAAAAAATCATCATTAATTAATTTCGAATTTTACTTTTTTAAAAAATCAAAAAAGATTTTTTTTTTTTTAATTCTCGAAAACCGTTTGAATTGAACAGCTGAAAATGAAGGTGAGTTAATTTTATTCGACACCAAATCATTTTCAGTTGCAACCATTTTCCATTAGGTATTTAAAATAATTTTCAATCCGCTGACCACTTGTGGGGAACCACTGCTACAAACAATATTTAAAGTTTGGCCTTGGTAACTACAAGCCAAGCTCTCTCTCTATCCAATTTTGGATAAAAAGGCAGGACATCAAAGATCACAGTGCCTCTTTGCTGCGTTTTGTTAGTTTTGAAGACAGTGGTGACAGAGTAAGGACCCAGAAGCACCAGACGTTCTGGATTTGGGTGTAGAAACGTTTTAATTTTCACAGAAGGAGGAAAAGAGAAATAGATATCACTAATGATGCGATAGATAAAGAGATGATAACTGGAAGAAATAAAAATATATACCAATACCATAAAAAGCAATTGATTTTGAAAAACCTAATATTTTGGAAAAAGAAAAAAAAGTTGTATACATAAACAAAAATATAAAAAATACAATCAATTATAAAACCGATTCAAAACACCTAAGTTCTCACTATGCAGATGAAATAGAAAAGTTAAAATTGTAGGATTTACAATGTTGACCTATTTAAATAATTCAGTGTACCTTTACAGTAAATAGGATGACCCTCATCCATAAGGGGCCAAAGAATATGTGAGGTGGGATGGTTGTTGCTCCCTGTTCGTTGCAATTTTATTTTAAAGACACTTTTGACAACATTTTTAATTATAAAATGGATTTTTAACTTTTTAGACAACTCAGGTAAATAAAAAAATAATTTTTTATGTAACATTGTTGTTTGAATGTTGTTAATGTTTTTAAGTTATTATATTAAATAGTGTATTTTGATGTTAATTATTAATTATTGATGTATTATATTGAGTCCTGATGATGGGGAAGGCCCCCGAAACGTTGACTCGTTAAAGTTTTACTGTGATAAACTTTTTTTTGGAAGATTAAATAGAATCCTACTATTTTAATTATAAAATTCGCAATCTTCCTTTTAACCTGTTTTTTATTATGAAAGTAGCCATGTTTCAGGCTAGGTTACGGCAAGGCATTATGAAGGTGAATAAGGGTTCCAGTGAATGATTGAGAATATGGATGGAATAAGATCAAGGATATATGGGATATTCGGTTTATGATGAGATATTTTTCGTAACATTATTACATCTAATATTGCTCGAAGAAATGCAGACTATGGATTGTACGTTCATTTTCGAAACTTTTTGTATCACCTTAGTTTAAGTCCGTAGGTACAAATAGGTTTAATATTGGTGTGGTAAATTAATAGTTTGTTGTTAGTCGAAAGGTGTTATGTTCTGTTCAGTAATCTATATAACTGGCCTTATCGCCAAGGGAGCTCATGTGTTTTAAAAATTGTTTGCTATTTCCGAGTCAATCTTCTGCTTAAGGCAAAATCCAGAAACTTGTCTGAGCCTGAAGAAGAAACTTGTGGAGAGGATATGCATTGGAGCTTGAAGGTGACAAGCTTGATGTTTGATTCATTGACATTGACACGCCAGTGATTGCGCCACTGTTCAATCAGGGATAGGTGTGATTGAAGGTTTGATAATGTCATTTCAGGGTCTCTGTGGGATGATAGGATACCTTTATCATCGGCAGATGATGCCAGAAAGGTACGGGATATGTCGGGATGTCAACAGTAAATAGGATGAGGATAGTACTTACATCATAGACCGTAAAATAAGAACGTCTGCTACGCTGGGTTGTTAGTAATAAAATTGTATTCTTTAACAATTACGTCATTTTATAACAGTTACGTCGTATATGACGTTGAGGATCGGATATTTGATTTTTTATTATTTATTTATAGTAATTTATAACTATATTAGACGAATAAAATACGTAAATGTGTAAGAAAAATACAAATCGTGAAAATGTCTTGGAAAGAACTACCCCGTGGTATTCATTTATTAAATATTTTAAGGAAGTAGGTCCCGAAGTCACCTTATATTTATATATTTTTAAAAGAATTTATATTTTTTATTGATTTTTATAACTGTGTATACAATAAATACAACTTTTACAAGTAAAAGTGCTGAATTATAATTAAGGACGTGAAAAAGACATTTGAAGAAACTACCCAGTGGTAGTACTTCAATGTTTGTTAAAGTTAGTAAGTACCAAGGCCATCTTCTTTTTAATCGCCTCGGAGGATTATCAGAAATAAGAGTTGATAGGTTGCGGACAACAGGTTTATGTGGTTTAGGAGTTTGGAATTAAAAGTGGTATATATATTTAGAAATAGGTCTGCAACATATTAATATTAAGCTCATTATGGATGATTTTATTTGTGAAGGATTAAGGAGCATTTAGGATTTTGCGAAGGACTTGAGAATTAATTAATTAATTAATTTAAATAAGAACAACTGTTCGAATAGTGATAATAATAAAGATTGATAATGTATGGTTCCTAGTGTGTAATTATTAAATAGCATTAAGCAGATATAATATTGGCGACGATGGATAAATTTAAATCAAAACGTGCAGTTGTAAAAGTCAGCTTACAAGGCTGGAGAAGTTATTACAATAATCTCAAGAATCATCACTATCAATTAAGAAAACAACTTACTATTATGAAAGGTTGAATATGGAAATAAATGACAAATTTAACCTCCTGAATTGGAAGCCCAAGTAAGTGAAGAAAATCTTTCTGAACTTTTAGATTACAGGTTTAATTTTGAAGACGTACATAAAAAAATATTTTGAAATTAGGTAATATTTAAAACTCAGCAGGTAAAACAGCAACTTTAAATTCGAAAGTTTTAATTAGGAAATAGAGACGTTTTCAAATTTCTCTCAAAGATTTGATAATTCCTTAAAACTTAACAAGATTGAACAAGATGAAAAGAAAGTTTTAATATTTTTAAATTCTCTACCTCCGAATATTTACCAAAATCCATGAGAAATCTGAGGGAAGAAATAATCGGGAGTTAGTCATTTTTAATATTTTAACTTTGCCGACGTTTCGGCTCAAACTTGTGAGCCATCATCAGGGCATTAATGCACCATGACAAGCATAAACTGCATTATGCTTATCAGCTTTTATAACTGCTTTATGATTATCAGTGTATGCTTGTCATGGCTCAGTAATGCCCTGATGATGGCTCACAAGTATGAACCGAAACGTCGGCGCAATTAAAATATTAAAATGATCGACTTCCGATTATTTCTACTTATGATAATTTCTACAGTTGACTCCAAATCCTCAATAAGAGAAATCTGTTTTCCACATTTTTCTAATGAAATTCCTTTCAATGAATTACAAAATACTCTCTCAGAATATATTGATCCTCGTTCTAGCATTTGGGCACAACAGTATAAGTTCATCTCTTGCATTTAAATTCAAAGGGAACATGAAAACATAAATAATTTTAATCACAACTTAAAGTCAATTTCTATAAAAGCAATTTTAATTGTGAATGTGGGCGACCTATTGTAAATTTAATTCTGCGACTACAATTTATTTAAGGCCTAAAAGACTAAGTGATTTGAGCTGAATTAATACAAACCGAAAAATTCCTTGATAGAAAAGGTAGTTTTCAAACAATCTAATAATTATCTGAATACGCAGCTAATAAAACAGCAAAGACTCTCTTCTCCAGTGAACACTCCAACACTGCATAGTATGCAATAGGAAACCCATCTTTGACTTGAGATGAGGTTCTATACTAAACGAATGATGGAGTTCATCATAAAGAAGAATATACTCATTGGCATCAAATGATTGGTGGTGGTGTGTCCAGTCATCTTGGATCCTGGATACTAATAAAAAAAAACATTGTTGGGAAGAAAAATGTTTATGTTTATGTTCTTATTTTTTTCTTGTTTTTTTTTTTTTTTCATTTATTACTTTCACTTACCTATATATGAATACAGTAAGGGAAAGTATTGTGATCGTGAAAAGTTTGGAATTTCTGTTTTCAATGGAAATACACGTTTTAGGCCCCCCTGAGCCCAAATGAATAAGTCCCGCATAAAGGTATGTGTGTCTGTGTCCGTGTGAAACTGAAATTTCATATTTAAGACAACTATTACAATTTACTCAAAAATGGTTATAACGATTTTGATTAAACTCTATATATCAATATAAAATTTGATGGGCTTTAATATGATGTAGGTTTTATTCTATTTGAAATAGTCTGATGAAAGTGGCAACGTAATGACTGCCCCAGATGACATCTTAGAACGTTGGAGGCGTCACTACCAAGATCTCTTCTCTGAAGAATATGGTACACCAGAGCTGCATGCACAACCTGCAACACAGGAGAATCTAGAGCCTATAGAAGAAGAAGATGTGGAATATGCTCTCGAAAAGATAAAAACAAATAAAGCAGCGGGGAGAGATGGAATTCCACCTGAATTCCTGAAATTTGGTGGTGAAGAGCTCAAAAAAGCACTCCAAGGACTGTTCCAAACTGTATGGGATAACAAGATAATCCCTTTAGATTGGGAATATAGCGCTATAGTCCCCATACATAAGAAAGGCTCCTCAACCGTATGTGAGAATTATAGACCAATTAGCTTGCTGTCCGTAGCCTATAAAATGTACACCTCTATCCTCGAGAGAAGATTGAGAAGTATTGTGGAAAATCAACTCGAAGAGGAGCAGGCGGGCTTCCGCCCGGGAAGACAGACCCAGGACCATATTTTTGTGCTTAGAAACATTTCTGAAAAGGTTTGGGACAGAAATAAAAGTATCTATGTGGCTTTCCTGGATCTCAAAGCTGCGTTCGATTCTGTGCCTAGATATGAAATATGGAATGCTCTTGCTGCAAAGAATGTACCATCAGATTTGATGCAGGCAATCCAATCAACATACAGAAATGCAAAGGGAGTCGTCAGAATCAATGGTAGAGAATCCAAATCATTTCCTCTTGATAGAGGAGTCAGACAGGGGGACAGTCTTAGCCCTCTCCTATTCTTGATTCTGATGGACGAGATCCATAAAGTCTGCAAGCGAAGAACGGCATGGACTGAAATAGGAAAATGGAAGATGCAGACAGTTCTGGTGAAATGTCTCCTATATGCCGATGACATTGTTCTATTAGCGGACACAAAAGAAAAGCTGCAACAAGCTCTGGTGGAATGGGAGGCAGAACTATTGCGTAAGGGAATGTCCATCAACGACTCCAAAAGTAAGATTCTGGTTCTCTCACGGAATGAAGAAGAAAAATGTTGAAATGGTATGCAATGGGAAGACCCTAGAAGTGGTAAATGAATTCAATTACCTGGGAACCATTATAGACAGGTCTGGCAGAATTGACCAAGAGATTGGAAATAGGATCAATAAAGCGAACCAGGTGTACTACCAGATTAACAATAGTATAATAGGACACCGTGAAGTAGGGCGAGATGTTAAGATGCACATCTATCAAGCCATTTACCTACCAGTGCTTACATATGGAGGCGAGAGTTGGGTGATGCTCGACAAACATATCAGCCGAATCACTGCTGCTGAAATGAAATTTTTACGTAGAGCAGCGGGAAAGACAAGGCGAGATTGTGTCCGGAACAATAGAATCAGAGAGCAACTCGAGGTACCACCATTGAAGACGATAATGGAAAACAGACAATTAAAATGGTTTGGTCATGTCTGCCGCATGGACGAAATAAGAGAACCCAGAAGGACACTGGAAGCAAGACCTACAGGAAGAAGACCACGTGGCCGACCTAGAATTTCCTATCAGGATATGGTCCAGAGGATTGGGAGTAACAGGGGCAAGACCCTTGTAGAAATGAAACGACTCAGCGGAGACCGGGATAACTGGCAGCGCTGGATCGAGGCCCCTCTACGCCAATAATGGCTCGAAGAGGAAGATAAAGAAGAAGAAGAAGAAATAGTCTGATAGGGCTTAAATGCCGATATTTTAATTTTGCTTCCTCTAAGTAGTTTTATAGATTTCAAAAAATTTGGACCGTCGTCTTATTAGCATTGATAAATAACGGGTAAATATGCAAGATGAGCGAATTTGATATACAACTAAGGGAGTGCAAACATATTTTTTTAACGAATGTTTGTGTTTTTGAATATAGATGTATAATATACCGTTGGATAGCTAATGATTTTAGAAAAAATATTATCTAACATACGGGATTCTAAAGGTTAATGGAGAGTCATGAAAAACCGATAAAACTAACTGAATGTTGTTGATAAAAATATAATAGATTATTTAATAAAAATAAATGTTTTTATTGAAATTAAAAATAATTAATTCGTTAACAATTTATTTGTATCTTTAAATGTATTTAAAAATTCTTAAATTGATTTTAACAACGGAGGTAAGTCAAAGATGTGTGTTGCGCGCACCAGATTTTTTTTACAGGGGGAAAACTATTATATATTGAATATAACAGATGTTACATAAAAACAGCTGTTGTGTGAGATTAATAAAAATTGATAATGTCTGGTTCCTAACTGTGTAATTATTAAATAGCATTAGCAGATATAATAAGTAGAGTCCCAAAGCTCGATTCCATATGTCCAGATTGGTAACATAAATGAGCATTTTGTAATAGACTGGAAGTTATGAGCGTTTGTCAAGTGTTGTAGCAATTGGTATCTACGATAAATTTGCTGTTATTTAAGTCTTTTCTGTGGTCTTCTATATTTTTTTATTTTATTAAACATATTATTGATATTTACAACTGTAATTATAATAACTACAACAAGTAAATGAGCTAATTTACACACATGGGCATGCAAATGACTTATGAAGAAACTACCCAGTGGTAGCACTTCAGTGATATTTGATTTAAATATTTTTTTTGCTATATGATAAAAATATAAAACTGAGTAGGAGCGATTCATTTTTTAAGTACCAGGTTTAAGAACCAGCAGTTGGTTCTGATTTATTTTCTATTGTTCATCTAAATCTAATTAAAGTGGAAACGCTTCCTATAAATCGGTTGGAGCGAGATTGAACACGATTCTCAAGTATCCGAAATGGCCTGTAGAATTTTTTTTAGTATTTGGTAAATTTAATCGAGGGCTGCCAAGAAGAATTTACAACCCCTCTTTGGATATATTCATTGTCTGCGGATTCTATTCCTGATTACAAAACAATAAAATCACTTACACGTGCCCTCAGTTACAGAAATTATTCTTTTATTTTTTATTCTAAGTTGGAAAATGGCTTTCCATTTGGGATGTAAAAAGAAAAATCCCACTTGTGGTATTAAGCCGATTATGTTGAATTAAAAGGCTTAATAATACGAGGTTGGTTACCAAAATACTTCTTTTCAAATTCAACTCTATTGCTCAAAGCACAACCAACAAAAAAAAAAAATAACAATACAATAAAAAAAAATCCTCCCTACTTGAAATAGATTTTAAAGGTATAATATAAAAAATAAATATATTTAGTTTAAATAAATAATTATATTTCGATTATACACATTCATTTCACATTGAACAATAAAGATTGATATTATTATCTATAACATTAACTTAAGTATAAGTGTTTTTTGTCTCTCTCCATTACCTTTGTATGTTAACTAACATTTTTCTAAAATCTTCAATTATGATAAATCTGATGTTATACCATACTTCTATTTTACGATTCCTATAACCAGAATAATTAACCTGTAAAAATATTTATGTTCCTTTCTTCATTGTCAAGAACAATTAATTTCATTAATTGTTTAAACATATTTTTTGTTACTTCTAGCTTAGAGTATTTATTTTATTTTACATATTTATTGATATTTACAACTGTATTAAGAAATATATCTAGTTAATGTGACGGTAGTACATATAATACAAGACATGAATGAATAATAGAGGCACAACCTATTGGAAGTACTCCAATCGTATATTTAAGTACTCCAGTATTTAAAATACAAAAAAAATTAAAAATACTATAGAGTAAGAAATTTTGAAAAGTACTGATTTAAGCCCTCTCAGACTATTTAATGAGGATAAAATCTGTATAAAAGTATATTTAATTTTGTTTCAATATAGCGAGTTAGGTAAAAATCGTTAGAGCCATTTTTGAAAAAAAATCGTTGGCCTTTTTTGTTGAAAAGTTGCTCTAGCATCTCAGGAATATACGCTTCTAAAATATGTGATTCAGGTTTATAAAACCTAACGTTTTCGAGCTGGACTTACTTGAGAAACTCACAGACCTTTATGAAGGACTTGGTCATTTTGGCTCTTTAGATCCTGAAACGGGTGTTTCTGGTAAGCACTCGAATAAGAAAATTTTTACGATCGGATTACGTACCTCCTTATTTTTATCTACTAACAAAGGAATATGTTATATTGTTAAAAACAAAAATACTTTTGAGGCAAGAAATTTTGATTAGTCGTGATTTAAGCCCTCTCAGACTATTTTAATGAAGATAAAACCTTCATGATATTAAACTATATTTAATTTTACTATAGTGAGTTTAATAGAAATCTTTAGTGCCTTTTTCGAAGGAGTCGTAAAAAGCCGTAAAATCATTGGTACAAAGTGGTTCTTTTGGCTAGTCGATTTTAGTGAAAAGCGTCCCAGGGTTACTAACCCCGTAGTGACCGCTTTATTAAAATACAAGCACTTCCAAAGCGATATTCTATTTCTACTGCGTCTTCTTCCATTAAAAACTTGATCGCTGGTGTTCGAGGGTTATCAATCTTGGAGTCAACGGTCATTAGAAAACTGAAAGAGTCAAACCTCAGGTTAAGAAGGTCAGTGAAAGGTCCACTTCTCACCGCAGAACACCGTGAAGATTAAGATTTGCAAGGGAACACCAATCTTGGACTGCGGAGGAATGGAAAAAAAATGTATTCACTGATGAGACGAGAATGGCCCTTAACAGCCCAAGGTTCTAACACGAGATTCACCTCCTACTAGCCTTGAAATGATAAAGACAGCTGTATTGGAGAAGAGGGACAATATACTCCAAGATTTTTTTCTAAATCTCTTTACAAGTATGCCAAGACCGGTGTAAGCAGTCATTCCTAGCCAGAGGGGGACAATACGTCTTATTAAATGTAAATTAAAAATTGAAATTGGGATTTAAAAGTTAAAATTTTAAAAAAGGAAATTTAAAAAAATAAGTTTTATAAATTTTTTGTTTATTGGAAGAAATATTGTACTTTATTTTAATGAAACTTGTTTATTTCCAGTTTAAAAATGTTTATCATTGACTTCAGGACCTTTCTTTAATATTAGAAAAAGAACGTTTTTGTAAAATTAAAATATTTATAAGTGTTGCAATGCTTTTGACCGGGAGTTTATACACACACACACACACACACACACACACACACACACACACACATAATATATATATATATATATATATATATATATATATATATATATATATATATATATATATATATATATACTACTGCGAATTGAGGGAAATGCTATAGAGGCCCCTCTCACGATAAAGAGAGTGAGGCAGTTCTTGAGGGAAAAGTCTTTTGAGGAGTGGAGCCAGTGCAAGTGGCAGGGTGTAGGCGTGGTACATTTTAAAGCCAACCCGAGCGTAAACAGGTTTATGTTCGATCGACAAATGTTAACAGGATCAGAGTGGACAAACGCACTCAAATTGAACATAAACTACGCACCACTTCGTGGAGTCCCTGGATCGAGATGCCAGGGTAACGAGGCTGTTGGACCCCTCTGCCGCAGATGCGGTCGAGAGTTAGAAACCCCTTCACATGTGTTGGGAAAATGTCCACATAACATGCTTCTCGTTACCCGCCGGCACAACCGCATAAAGAAAGAAATATCAGAACTTTTGGAAGTGAGAAAGTATAAATGTTTTCAGGAAGTCTTTTGCCTTGATACAGATGGGTCGACAAGATTTGTGGATATCTTGGCATTTAATGCCACAAAAAATGAAGCACTGATAGTGGACCCCACTATCAGATATGAAACAAATGACCAGGAACAAGGCAAGAGGATTCAAGAAGAGAAAGAGAACATTTATACAAAATGTATTCCATACCTGAGGGAAAAATTTCGTGAGGAGTTCGGTGAAAGGGAATTTAAAGTCGTGGGACTTTGGTTCGGAAGCAGAGGGACCATCCCAGTAGCCACTGGATTATTTTTAGAGAAATATGGACTCGGAAAAAATGAGATGCAAAGCATGGCGGAGACCATAATCTTGGACTCACTGGGAATCCTGCATCACCATATATATTGAGGCTAGTCGGGATTCTCAGATGTCCATGACCGATTTCAAAATTAGTAAAATATATGTATTTCCTATTTGGCGGAATCTCTCTCTATCTTGTTTCTTCTTTAAGATTGTCTTCGGGATTGATGCGGTATGCTGTGTACTGTAGCAACTCAGCGAAGTTGAGCAGCAGATCCAAATTGGAATTTCCTCCTCCATACATATATATTTTTAACCTCATAAAATTTATATTATGTATTTAATATTTAGGCAGTTCATATTAATAGACATAATAAATATGAGATTCCGAGTTGCCGTAGTTGCATAAAATGACGTAAAATGAATATATAAATATTGCGATTGCATTGAAATCTTATAAATTTTTACTAAGGATTAATAAATATTTTCGCAATATCTAGATATCGTATAAATTTAAGAAAAGCGTCCAATGTACGGAATGGCATCTTAGCATTCAAAATACGACCTCTTCCATGAATAATGTAAGAATGAGATTTAATACTGTAATACCAGCTCATACAAATACGGTTGTTTTTAATGATGTGTTAAGGATTAAAGTGGGTAATTTGGTATTCTGTCTGATGGCTGAGGAGAACGTCATGAAATATTAATGCAAAAAACAGTACAAGGGTATACGATGTTTCTGCCATGTCTAATTATAAAGTACTATCTGGGTTATTTTGACCTTTTTCTGAAATGGATGTATATTATTGTTGTTTTGTTTTTTTATGTTGGAATTAAACATTAATTAACTGGTATAAATTAACCATATGATATTCTCTACTTAAGCCTTCGCTCTCTTTCAGTATCCTTTCATAATATTATAATTGTTAATATGCATGTATTGATCCACTAACTTGGAATCCATCTGAACAAACAATTAAATGGAACTCAGATCAAAACGATGCCAAGAAATCGTTTCTTTCTAAATTCCAGAATATTTATTAGACAAAATTCTAAATTTCGCAGCTCTTTGATTTATTCGTTAATATAAAAAAATAATTCATTAATAATTATTTAGTCATTTACGTAATATGACTATGATAAAAGGCATATTCGAACACATTGTGTTGATATTACGATAAACTATCACTAAACCACCAACCGTTGAATATATTTTTACGATCCTTATTACCAGCAATCATTTAGATTTTCAACTGTGTTGTATATCTGCATTGTTCTTCTTTCCAAAAAAAAAAAAAATGTCTTCTCTTTCTTCTTTTAGTTTATTATGAGATTTATTAAATTTTTATATTTATTCATTTTTTCATTACTACTAACGGTGAGATATGGTTCATTATTTTAAATTAATAAAAGTGAAGGTACATTAGAAATAGAGATAGAAATTTTTAGAGCTTTATTGAGCTCTGTCACTTTATTCTAATCGGAATGATAAAAAAAAAAAAGTGGAGGTACGGAGTACCCCTGAGTCATGAATGTCAATAAAAAAAATAAAATAAAAATTATAAAAAAAACACAAAAAAAACCTTGGATGCTGTAATATTAGCCACAAAAAGCAATAACAATTAACTTAAAATAATAGAAGCAGTTTTTACTAACGAAAACATTGAATAGGTTTGTAATTTCCAACGAGATGTCCACACAGTAAATCATTTTGCAACTTAAAATATGACAAATAGATGAAAAAAAAAAAACTACCTCTTCTTCCCTTGAAGAATCTTGGGCTCAGTAAATATAGAGATTCGTACTGCTTCTTGGCCAACGGTTGAGCTTGTGATTAAGCCTTGATCACGCTCAGCCGTAAGGTATTTTTTAAAAAATAAAATGAATGAAGACAATAGTACCAATGGACAAAATATTGACATTAAAAATTTACAGGATAATAATAAAAAAATTCAAGATGGTATAATAGATGTAAAAAATAATAATATTAAAAAAAATAAACTAAATCTGATTACGAATTATTTTAAAATAGATAACAAAATAAAACCAAAAGAAAAAGATACCAAAATAAATGAGCCAGAAAATAATAAAGAATGTAACAAAATTCACAATACATATCCTAAAAAATATTATTCAGTAACGTGTATATAAAAAATCTAACTAATAAAGTAGAAAAAACATTTAAAAAATATGATATAACCGAAATAAAATTCGGGAAAAAAACTGTAAATAAAATTGAAAAACTTTATACTAAAACTAAGGACGAAATACCAATACAAAATATGACAAATGTCATATATAAAATAGATTGTAAAAATTGTGCAAATAAATCATATTATGGACAAACGTCACAATGGCTCCATAAGAGAATACAGCAACATAAACAAAACTGTAACTCGAAATGCACAAAAATCAAAATTGGCTACATGTCTGTCACAACACTGCGATAAACATAAACATATTTTTGATTTTGATAATATCTCGGTCCTACATAAGGAAGAAAACATAAATAAAAGGAGAATCATAGAATCAATTTATATAACAAAAAAATTAGAAAAATCAGTTAACCACCAAACAGACGTAGACAACCTAAACACCTTTTATGCAAGTGCTATCGACAGAGTAAATATATAAATCCTTTGGCATCCCCACCCCAAGTTCAGTCGCGCACGAGAACACCTAAAAGGCGGCCGAAAACTGTTAAGTAAGTTGGAAAAAATGTTTCTTTTCTTTTTTGAATAAATAGATCCCATTTTCAATTGATGATGAAAAATAATATGATATTTTTGAATACAGGTTTTTTTTTGAAAAATGATATTTAAAAATTTATGACGACGCTGCTGAAAAGCGGTGAAATGAAAAGATAATTAAGATGGATATGCATAGTAGGTGGCATAATTATTAAAAATAATTTATTATGTGTTGTAATTGAATTGTTGAAAATGTATAAATGCAATGAAACTTTAATTGATTACAGAAGCTTGATAATGGCCCTAGAGGCTGAAACGTCGCGATGACTGGATTAAATAAATTGTTTTAAAAAAAATATATCCAAGAATTTCTTTTGTAAAACGGCCTAATATTTATCGAACAAATATTTAAACAAAAGAACAATTACGACAATGATGAGAAAAACTTCTACCTCTACTTCCCTTGAAGAATCTTGGGCTCAGTAAATATAGAGATTCGTACTGTTTCTTAGCCAACGGCAGAGCGTGTGATTAAGCCTTGATCACGCTCAGCCGTAAGGTTTATTTTTTCATTTTTGGGTACCCTCTTTATAGGGACTGGGTATGCTCCATGAGGGTTTCCATACCTCTGAGTTGCCTAACGGCTGAAATAACAAAACAAATAATATTCCAAATAGAATAAAAAAAATAATCGGAATAATTACTAACTTAAAATTCTAGCACATTTTATTATACTTTCATATAATTTGTTAGTATCAATCGCGTCTTTATTGATAAAGTGCTAAAAGGTGTGTAAAATCAGTGACATAAAGTGGCAATTTTTGTGAAAAACATTGCTGTAATATTTCAACATTAAAATTTGTAATTACAGTTTCGTAAACAATGTTTTTGAGGTTGTACTTCTAGACCTCTTGGAGAGGGGGAGGGGTTCGTTGAATGTTTGTAAAATAATATATGATTTAATCTCATAATTTTGAAAAGGTAACCTTATATATATATATATATATATATATATATATATATATATATATATATATATATAACTTATGTTCGCGCGGACGAACAAAAGATTCAAAAATAATTAAAAGTAAAACAAGCAACACAAAATTGATGTTTTTAACAATCCCATTTTATTTAACATATGATATATATAATAGACGTTTCGTGTTTGCACTCAACGGGTATGGAATACTAATACTGTTGTGATTGATACTTTAACTCCCCCTGCCAGTTTTCGAATAATCTTCGGAAACTCTGACAACAGGGGTCATAGTTGATATAAAACAAAAACAACTGAAAATAAAATGGCAATAACATAAATTTACAAAGAAGAGATTAAAAAAAAATTGTCACACAAAACATAAAATAAACTTAAACAGTAATCTTCTAGAAAACAAAACATGGTCTACTGAAAGAACAAAATGGTCAATAACTGATTCGAGATGAGGATATCCCTAGTCGATCAGATAGGTTCACACTGTCCATCCGGGAATTTCAATTGTTTCAAGTGTACAGTCCTCTGCTTGCGGGGATCTTTAATACTCTGGATCGTCACTAGGTTATGTTCCCTGATGACAATCACCTTGTATGGAACCTCAGACCTAGTAACTTCGTTTCCTCTGTTGGATCCTAATTTCCGGTAAACCACGGTCCCTATTTTAATGCATTCCAATCTGTCCTGCAATGAAATATTTTCCCGTACTACTCTCCTAATTTTTTCCGCCTCTATCCTTTTCCGCGTTTTCTCCCACCGTTTTCCTGACAAAAGACAATTAATAATCAGAGACTCTGACAATCCTTTCTCCGCCACTGTTCCTCCTACATCTCTACGCCGTTCTCGGAGCCCAAATAGGATTTAAAATGGAGAGAATCCTGTAACTGCGTGGAAGGAATGGTTATATGCTGCTACTGCTTTGGACATCACGACGGCTGGTTCCAGACGTATGCAAGCTGTACCTTCAATATTTTTGATACAAAGTCCATCCTGGACTCTACTTCGCGTGCAGAAGTGGTCTCTCGCATTTTTTAACGATTTTATTGTATCGGGTCAGTCCCCAGCACATTGTCCATTCGTCTGATGGTGCTGCTTCTTTTCCCGAACCAGCTGGAAAATATCCTCCTTTGTGCACCACCGGCCCCCCCTAAAAGCCTTCTTCAAACTGTCCATTACTACGCCCCAAGGTGTTTTCTCGTCAGCTTGAATCAGGTTCAAGATATTTCTCTTGGCCCGGCATATTAACGACGCTTTTAGCGCCTCTGCGTCTCCCGAGTCTAATAAATTTTCATTTTTCTTAGCTTCTATTCTAGCCATCAGCCGGTCTCCACCCTTGAGGAAATGATTTAACTCTCCATTTCTCCGTCAAATCTGATATAGCCTTCCTTAGATCTTGGGACGTAGCTGTCTTCAACTTCATCCATTCTAATGTATTAGCGGTATCAGTCTGGATCCACTCTTCCGTTTCTGATGGCTGTGGTGGGTCCTCTTGATGTACTGGTTGTTGTAGTACTCCTTCCGCCATGGATCTTGATTTTAAAAGCTGTTGAAAAAAAAATCTGAGATTTAAAGGCCTCCCGGGTTTCGGCACCACTTATGTTCGCGCGGACGAACAAAAGATTCAAAAATAATTAATAGTAAAACAAGCAACACAAAATTGATGTTTTTAACAATCCCATTTTATTTAACATATGATATATATAATAAAAGTTTCGTGTTTGCATTCAACGGGTATGGAATACTAATACTGTTGTGATTGATACTTTAACTATAATTAGTTATATATATAATATATATATATTATTATATATATATATATATATATATATATAGAGGAGAGAGAAGAGAGAGAGAGAGAGAGAGAGAAAGCTCGTTTCAATTTAAGCATTAAATTTAATGTATGAACCATAATATTACTTTTTAATAGAAACATATGTAGTTTACTTGGGCCTCGGGTAGGACAAATGTTGTTTCAGAGCAAGTGCTGCCTCCTGGGTATTAATAGTCAACAGTTTAAGCCACTGCGAGCAACATCTCTGTTTCAAGGCGTAGGCGAGCTCCAAGGCAAACATTCATCTACATATTCATGGCAAGACTCTGCCCATAGCGTATCATAACAGTCCCGGAAACTGCGTATCCATCTTAATCGTACCCCAACATCCGGTGGTCGTGGAGGTGGAAAAGGTCCGAGAGTATGTGGCCATAAGTTAGAGCGATCCTGACCCAGTCCGTTTCAGAGAAGTTGGAGTTACTAGGGTGTAAACAATGTTTTTACATATTAATTGTGTGTTTACAAAAAAAATTACCGTTCTATTAAATTCAAGATTTTGAAGGACTGTAAATATTTTAATCCTGTTTAATACTTACCAATACTTAATAATTCCTTTAGGGCGTTCTCTAAGATTGTCAATCTTTATCGACTTCTTCAAAGAAAGCCTGGTCCCTCACGAATTAACTCATCAGCAATCAGCTACGAGTATAGAAATGTATTGGAAAATCCTTTTGATATGCGGTTTTACCAGAAGATTGTTACTTGTGATGAAAAGTGGGTTTAATAGCGAACAAATAGATTGCGGTTAACCTGTTTTTCAGGATGCTACAAGAAGGCAAAAAAAAAAAAAAAAAAAATCCAGGCTTTGCGTTTATTTTGAAGTTGTTATTCCTCACGAATATCTTCTTCATGAATGCTCTATGAATTCTGAAATCTTTTCAGAACAAATTGAAAGATCGTATGCGAAGTTGTCATAGCGTATCCTTCGATGCTAATCCCCGGTCTTGCAGCTACTGAGCCTAGTATTGAATAAATACGAAAAAGTTAAAATAAATCTCAACATGAGCGAGCGCAATTAAAATAATAGTATAACCACTCTACGAACCCCCAGTAACTCAGCTAATAAACCTAGTATAGAATAAATACGAAAAAGTTCCGAAAAGTTGAGATAAACCGATATTTGATCGGGCGATCTTAAAATCAAATTTAAACGAACCCCCTATTACCCAAATACCAGCCTTAGTATGGAAAATGTCTCAAATGTTAAAATTAATTGATACTTAGTATTAAAATCGAGAGTGATTTTAGGAAAAAGGGCCCCTGAAACAGTTAAGAAGCTACAATGTAAATGTTTACCGCGATTTTAAAACTAAAATTTATTAGTGAAACGTGGCCGCTTACTTTAAAGGATGAACAACGGCTTAAGGTTTTCGAAAATAAGGTATTGCGTAAAATATTTGGTCCAAAGAGAGATGAGGCCACTGGGGAGATTAGAAGGTTGCACAACGCGGAATTGCGGAACTTGCATCCTGTGAATATAATTGAGCTGATTGCATCGCGGAGACTCAAATGGGCGCGTAGAGTTGTTGGGCTCGATGACGAGCGGATTCCGAGAAAGTTGGTATTTGCTGATCCGACTGATAGGCGTCCGAAAGGTAGGCCGAAGCGGAGATGGGAGGATTGCGTTAAGGCTGATCTCGGGAGCTTGGGCTTGAATGGTGAACGTTGGACGAGTCTGTGTAGGCGGAATTTGGTGGTATCGACATCGGATCCGCTAAGCCTATTATTATTATTATTATTATATATATATATATATATATATATATATATATATATATATATATATATATATATATATATATATATATATATATAATATATGGGTGTGTATAACTGCAGCAGTAGCAGGGTAATTATTTATTTTGCTATAACAGTGGTTGCTTCGACCCTAAGGTTGGAAGACTCTCCTGTTAATCCGGGAAAACTATTTACCTCCTTGCCCAATGGTTGACATGGAAACAATTAATACGGATGCTAAATACCCCTAAGGACCCTTCGTGGGTTGTAGTACTAGAGATTATACCACTTGAACATATCTCTCAGCTATCAATTCGATGTACCTCTGTAATTATACCTAATGTTTAATTGATTGAAGACGCATTCACGCTACGCTGATGTACATACTAAGCTAATGTATTTCGTGATCATTCGATTTCACTCGTAGGCAGTTAGAAATCAAAAACACCATTAGCTATCATCAGACCGCCAGCCATGAACGTCGAAGAATTTCTTTAACTTTTTACGAAGTATTATTTTATCTGAATTTATCCAACGCGAAAATTACCAAGTATCAAATTCTACTTATTGGTTTTTCATTATGCGTCCTGTATAGTACAATAGCAAGCAACACCGCAAAGAAATAATTATAAAGTTATGTTTCCCTCGCAAAATTTTCTTGGTATTCTAGTACAATTTCAAATCGTTTCAATATTTAAAAATAAATCTGGTGCAGGAAAAACACGAGTTTTATTAACCTCGGTTGTTAAAAACAATTTTAGAACTATTAAATAAAGGTAGGTCTAAAAACGTTTAATGAATTTTATTCAATTTGGTTGAAAACATATGTTTTATATTAAATAATATAACAATATAAAATTGTTATGTACAATAACACGCTTTTTGTTACTTTCAATTACATTCCACAACTTTGTTTATAATATATAATTTTTTTCTAACATGTTCAGGTTTCAAACCTATATTGTACAGATTCAACGGTATATTATAAGACTATGTTACTATTCTTATGCTCAAGAAAAAAAAAATAACCTAAAAAAAATCTTTTTTCTTTTTTCTCCATTAGTTGGATATCAAATTCGTTCAACTTTTACATTTAGCTGCGTTTTAAAAATGCTGATAAAATGATATAATTAACTTTTTTAAATCTAAAAAAATAACAGTAATTTAGAGGAAGTTGTTAAAATCGATTTAAGAATTTTTAAATAAAGGTAGAGATGAAATGTAGGGAATTAAAATTAAAACGGTTAAATAATTATATAGTTTCGATAGAAAAATGTGTTAATTAAATCATAAGATAATTTGTTATATTATTATCTGTAACCATTAGTTAGTTTTCATCACTTTTCCTTACTTTTTACACCTTTGTGTGTAAGATGCTATTTTTAATAGCTTTCCATCTGTATTTTATACATCTATATCTTAATGGTATTATGGCGAAAAAAACAACAAAAAATACATAAATATAGTTTTGCTCTTTTTTTCCATCAGTTGGTTATTTACATGTACATTGTGTATTTATTACTTTTTTCATCAACGCTAATAACATGTAATGGTATGTTTTTCCCGAATCAATACAATTAAAGGTACTTTAGAGGAAGAAAATCTGAACAAGGTCTGCCAGATTATTTCAATCAGAACGAAACCTACGTGATATTTAAGCCCATCAAGTTTTAGATTGATATAGGTAGGTATTTAGGTATAGGTATTTCAACTAGTTCAATCAAAATCTTTATAGCTTATTTTGGGGATGTTGTAAGAAGGTGTAAAATGCATAGTATAATAATGGCTCATCTGGTTGGCCGATTTAGATGAAAAAGTTATTGGTTCATCTCGGGCGTATAGTTGTCTATAGTTAAGTGAAAGTAAACAAATCTGAGGATTTGGTTATTGAGCATAATTAATAACAAGATTAAGTTTTTTTACTTTCACTTACCTATGAAATATATAGTAAGAGAAAGTATTGCGATCACGAAAAGTTTCGAATTCTAGTTTTCACCGAAGTATAAGGGATTCCCTGAGTCTTTCTGACATTGCCTAACGGTCTCTGTGGGATGGGGGGGAGGGGAGGGGTTAAGTCTATCTTGAAAACAATAATTTGTAGAAAACTGAAATTTCATATTTTAGAAGCGTATATACCTGAATCGGGAGCGGTGTGGTCTTGTGGATAGGGCTCTAGTCTACTCTACTGTTCTCCGGGTCCTGGGTTCGAATCTAGCGCATGGAGACCCTCCTGGGGCATACCCAGCCTCTTTAAAGTCGGTACCCAAATTTGGGGTAAGACCTGGGGGCTAAGCGTGATCAAAGCCTAATCACCTCATTGCACGGCCGTTGGTCGAGAAACAGTACAAATCTTTATAAGACCCAACATGGGTTGTAGAGGAACCGTTATTTTTTATTTTATATTCCTGAATCAAAATCGACGAAGCAGAAGATTTTAACATTTTAAAGATTTTCTCAAAAACTGTTATAACTCAGTTCCAATGTAAAATTTAGTGCGCTTTAATATCAAGTACCTTTCGTTCTGGTTGAAACAGTCTGATTGGGCTTAAATTAAATGCGGGCATTATTTTACTTTAAAGTACCTTTAATTTTGTTGATTCGAGAAAACTAAACACAAGAATAGTAAGTAATATAGATGTATAATATACCGTTTCAAAGTTGTGGAAGGTAATTTAAAGACAAAATAGGGCATAAAGTTAGGTGATTGTTGTACATAAGTTTTACAGCGTTTTATTATTTTATCTAAAGCATATGTTTCCAACGAAACTGAATCTAATTATTTAAACTTTTTTGAACTCTTAACTGTATTTTATAGTTCTTAAATTAATTTATTAACCGGGATAAGTTTAAAACGTGCCTTGAGGGCACCTGTTTAATATTTTATTTTTATGTTTGGGTTACTTGTATATAAATATGAGACTGTAAGATCTTTGGATGCACAAAGGAGATGCACAAAAGCCTGCTGTCAGACGTGTCACATCCACTTCTAACTTTTAATTAGTAAATACAAATAAAAACCTGCCTTCTTAAATTGATTCGTCAAAAAAGTTTCTAGTTTTCGTACCTTTTAACGATCAGTAATATATATGGAGTTTTTGTTTTTGTTCATCAAGAAATCATGCTAATAAGAAAAACTTAATTTATTGGTATGCCGACGTTTCGGTCTAAGTTGTTGGTCTTCATCGGAGCTAAGAAAAAAAGGTAACAAACAATGAAAAAATAAAATTAAGTCAACTGCTCAATAATTTAATTACAATAATAATAAATAAAAATAGATATTTGGAATACCTAAGGAAGATAGATTACGGACAGGTGGTTTTGTGTGGGCAGGGGGCTTAGAATGAAAGAGGTGTATCTATCATGGAATATTTTTGCAACAAATGAGATGTTTAGGTCATTATGGAGGAGTTGATTTGTGACAAGGAGCATACAGGATTTGGTAAGGATTTTGAATTGTAAAGATTGGTTGCCGGAGAAATTAGATGGTTTAGTAGGGCCCCAAAGCTCGATTCCATATGTCCAAATAGTTATGTAAATGAGTCTTTTGTATTATACTGGAGGTTTTGAACGTTTGTCTAGTAAGTGTTGTAGTAATCGGTATCTTCGATCAGTTTCTTGTCGTTTTAGTCTTATGTGAGGATATCAATATTGAGTTTTTGAATCTCTGAACACTATTAATTATTTATATGTAGGGAAAAAAGGTAGATATAGATAGAGTTCAGCCGTATTATATAAGAAGGCTACTAATTTAAGAATTATCGAATTTATTGATTGGAAAGGTGGAGATTTTAGGGGTTATGAATGTTTCTTTTTTATTCATTAACGTTACCTGAAGTATTTCTTTATTCCTGTAAACAATTATTTATATACTTATTATTTTCATGTAAGGAAAACAAATAGTTGGAGCAATTTTTTTTTTTTTTATTTTCAACTGAGATAAAAAGTGATTATTCAATCATTGAATTAGTCCCCAAGAAAAGATGGACATCCCATTTAGCATGATTTAAGTAGTAATAATAAGGTATCAATAGATTATTTTTGTACTTTTAATTATTACTGGAATTTCTGACAGATAATTAATAATAATAATGAATAAATAATTTAGAAATGGAGTTGCATCCATAGAGACCTGAATATCCCACTCGTTGCAGAAATTGCCCGAAAAAGATACTCCTCCTTTCATTCCAAATTACCCTCCCATACAAACCCGCTTGTCCGTATCCTCTCATCGGCATCTATTCCCGATAATCCTCCGAGGCGTCTGAAAAGGCAGTGGCCTCGAAACCTGCTTACCAAATAAACTCTGAAGTGCTACCGCTGGTGGTAGATTCTTTTTAAGACTTTTTCAAGTTAATGTTATGTAAATAGCTAATTTACTTGATGTACTGTGTACAGTTGTAAATATCAATAAAAGAATTCAAAAAAAGAAATGGAGTTGAGTTTTACAAAATTAATCAACTTATACCTAGATCAAATAGATGTATTCGATGTATTGTAATAAACAAAATAAATTTTCATAACAAAAATAAGGACATCAAATAAAATATAACTATAGAAATATAAAACAAAATAAAAAAATCATAAATACTACAATAAATTCAATTATTGTTATTTTGATTTTATGCTTAAATTAAAATTATTCTTGAACAGAGAGATACAAATTTCTAAGTTTTAAACATTCTATAACATAATAAAATAAATCAGCAAATTTATTTTTAAATGAATTATAAAAAAAAAAAAATTATTCTGGGATCAAGTCCCCTTAGAATAATGAACAATGAACAGAAAGAAATCCTTATAGTCTGGTTACTTTTAAATTTATACCTAGATCAAATAGATGTATTCGATGTATTGTAATAAACAAAATAAATTTTCATAACAAAAATAAGGACATCAAATAAAATATAACTATAGAAATATAAAACAAAATAAAAAAATCATAAATACTACAATAAATTCAATTATTGTTATTTTGATTTTATGCTTAAATTAAAATTATTCTTGAACAGAGAGATACAAATTTCTAAGTTTTAAACATTCTATAACATAATAAAATAAATCAGCAAATTTATTTTTAAATGAATTATAAAAAAAAAAATTTATTCTGGGATCAAGTCCGCTTAGAATAATGAACAATGAACAGAAAGAAATCCTTATAGTCTGGTTACTTTAAAAAAATATGTATACATGTAAAGGATCAGATATTCATTGATCTGTAAATCTTTGCAAATTTATACTATATATATCTATGTTTTACATTGCAACGGAAGATTGAGATGTGAGTAGGTAGTGGAAGAGTTGATGTTTGAAGGAAGAGAGAGAGGTGGCTTTACGAATGGAGATGGGCAGCGAATTCCAGAATGAACGAACGAGAAACGATTTGTGAAAGGATGCAGTTTTATGTAATGGGGTATAAAAATTGATTGATTGTTTTCTAGTATTTAACGAATAGATATCAGATCGGAGGGTGAGGAGCTCTATTATCTAGGAAGGTTTTCTATTTTTTAGAGTTTGGAATAAGTAGGAACCAAGAAAATATTGTCGTCGAACAGAAGGATAGAGCTATTTTAAGATGGTATAATAACCAGAAATATGATCACGTCTACGGGCTCCGAAAATGAATCTGATAAAAAAATTCATAAGTCGTTTTAATTTTATTTCTAGTTCATCAGTTAGTCCCCCGTATACCAGGCAGCCGTAGTCAAAGTTTGGGAAGATAATAGAGGAAACAAGTAGCTGACGGGTTTTTAAAGGTAAGGATTCACGGAATCTATCGAGCTGTTTGAGCATGGCAATGGATTTTCGGGATATTTCGGATACATGGTTATTCCAGGATAGGTTTTGGCTAAAGGTAACTCCAAGATTTTTAACAGTTTTCTGGAAAGGAATAGAGATTTTATTAAGAAAGAGCAACAGGTAGTATGGAAGAGAGTTCAAGGTTGGTTTGGAGCCGATGAGGATTGCTTTAGTTTTACCTGCATTAAGTTGCAGCTTGTTATTATTTTGCCCATTGACAGATTTGATCTATATCATACTGTACTTTATGTGTTGCTTCTATAAGATTAGAAGGGTGGAAAGAAAAGTATATTTGCAGATCATCGGTGCAAATATGGTATCTGGAGTGATCAATGGAATCTGGTAAATCATTTACATAAATCGAGAAAAGAGTAGGTGGGAGGGAAGAACATTGAGGGACACCACGTGAGAGGAAGAGAGGAGATGAAGGACATTTGCCAGGGATGACCACTGTCTGTGAACGATGGGATAAGAAGGAATGAAACCATTTGATGGTACTGTTGGATAAGGATGAGGAAGATGGTTGGGGGTGCGGTCATAAATTAAAAACACACAATTAAAAATAAGCGTTATTTTAATTATGTGCCGACGTTTCGGCCTACAATGTGGGCCTTCATCAGGGCTAAAAGAAACAAGATAACAACCAATGTTAGATTACTATGGTGCAGAGGTTGGTTGTTATCTGCTTGTGGGCCCCAGGAGAGAGGATTCATAATGATGGATCATTATGAATCCATGATATGATATGATGTCATGATATGATGACCATCATTATGAATCCTCTCTCCTGGGGCCCACAAGCAGATAACAACCAACCTCTGCACCATAGTAATCTCCATCATTATGAATCCTCTCTCCTGGGGCCCACAAGCAGATAACAACCAACCTCTGCACCATAGTAATCTAACATTGGTTGTTATCTTGTTTCTTTTAGCCCTGATGAAGGCCCACATTGTAGGCCGAAACGTCGGCACATAATTAAAATAACGCTTATTTTTAATTGTGTGTTTTTAATTTATGAACGCACCCCCAACCATCTTCCTCATCTAATTTCTCTACGGTCAACAAAACTCCATCATCATTTTGGATAAGGACAGTTTACGAAGTTTGGATAGAAGAATCTCATGATCAACACAATCAAAAGCTTTGGTAAAATCGAATAGGATTAGGATTGTTATTTTTTGTTCCTCAATAGAGGTCTGTATGTCCTGTGTGATTCTTAATAAGGCGGATTGGGTGGAATATCCAGAGGGAAAACCTGATTGAAAAGGGCTAAGAAGAGAGTTGTGTTCTAGGTATGTAGAAAGCTGGTTTTGGACTAATCTTTCTAACGGTTAGATAGATTTGAAAGAATGGAAATAGGTCTGAAATCGGAAACGTTGGATGTAGAAGAAACCTGGTTAAGAGGACGTACAACTACATTTTTCCATGCTGATGGAAAGATGGAGTTTTGAAGGGAAACATTGTAAATGTGTAAAAGGATTGGAAGAATGACTGGAAGGCAAAGTTTAATCAGTTTTACGGGTATGAGGTCTGATCCGGGGTCATTGGTTTTAGATTTGAGTCAGAGGAGAGTAGATCATAGGGAGTTATATAGAGAAAATAAAAATTTTCAGGATTAAATCTAATTATAGAAGGTGAGGCAGGAAGGTATGAGATGGAAGACTTGTAAAATAGGAATTTAGTTCGTCGGCGGAAAAAAAATAATAATTAGAGGATTTAGAGTTTATGACAGAGTTTTCTTAAAATCCTCCACTTAGACCTAGGATCAGGAGCTTGGATTAAAGAGTCATGAAAGAACCGGGCCTTGGCGCTGCGTATAGTTGACTGGGTAAGGTTTCGGAGATATTTAAAGGTATTGTAATCATTTGATCTAGTGCGGCGAAACCTCTTCCTGGCTGTATCTCTTCGTTTTATCAAGTCTCGTATCTCTGGAGTAATCCAAGGAGCTGGCGGACGTCGGAACGTAGCGGTCTTGAGAGGTGCATGGTTAATTAGGAAAGCCAGGAGATTCGACGATAGACATTCAACCATATCATCCAAAGAAGTGGAGGTATAGATAGATTCTAAAGAATGATGAAGTGGATCGAGGTAAGTAAGGGTTAATATTTTCTTTTGTTAGTGAGTCAACATTACGCCATTTAATTTTTTTTGCGGTAATGGTAATTGTCTGTTTTTATTGTCTATTTATAATAAATGTTATATTATGAGGTCACTGTCTGAAATATGTTCTATATACCTCCATAAGTATTTATTTCTAGATGCGGATTGAACGAGGCATTGCAACAAAAAATGATAAAGCTCTTCGAGTTCGCCTGAATTAGAAATATTACGTTCAACGTTGCTATCTAAATAACTACTTTGGAATCCATAAGGGGTCACTTTTAGTTTGTTAGGTTGTAATAGTCTTAGTTGACTTATTAATCTATGTTTTCTTATTGGTCTCTTTATCTTCAAATAATATTCCCCCATATTTAAGCTACGAATTTTCCTAAAATTGGGATTAAACTTTGAATAACAGATGACTTCCTGCCCCACTGTATCCTTTAATAATACGCCACTCATACCTGTTGAACAAATGCGATACCTAGGACTCCATCTTGACAAATGTCTTACATGGAATCCCCATACGAGACTTAAACGACAAGAAATAGCCCGTATGTACCAATAACTACAACACTTACTTTACGAACGTTCAAAACTTCCAATTTATTACAAAAAGCTCATTTATGTCATCATTATCAGACCCATCTGGACATATGGAATCGAGCTGTGGGGCTCTACTAAACCTTCTAATTCCTCTCGCATTCAATCCTTACAATCCAAAATCCTTCACAAAATCCTAAATCCTCCTTATTTCTTTACGAATAAGATCATCCATAATGACCTAAATATCCCATTTGTCACAGAACTAGCCCGAAACAAATATTCCTCTTTTAATTCCAAACTCCCAACACACACGAATCCACTTGTACGCAACTAATCATTCCCATCTATTCCTAACAACCCTCCGAGGCGATTGAAAAGACGATGGCCTCGAGACCTACTTCAATTAAATTTACATTGAAGTACTACCACTGGGTAGTTTCTTCACGGGACATTATCACGCCCATAAGTGTAAATTAGCCCATTTACTTGTTGTATATATTATGTGTACAGTTGTAAATATCAATAAAATTTATTAAAAAAAAAAAAAACATTGAATGTAAATTGGCTTGAATATCTTGGTAAAAATTATGATTTTTTAATTTTTCAATATTGCTACCACTAGGTAGTTCTTTCTCAAGACATTTTCATGACTTTTTATTTCATTCTACATATTTACGTTCTATAAATAAAAAAAAATTCAATAGCGTTATTGAATACCCTGTCAAACAAGGCTTTAATTTTTATATTTAGAAAATCAGCCGAGTCTTTAATTAACAATTTATTGATTAGTTCTGATAGATTATATTTGCTTAAAATATATAAATATATCTCTAAATGCCTTTGAGTTGAAGTTACCAGATTTTTATGTTTGATTACAATAAACAGGTGTGATAGTGTAAATGCATCTTAGATCACTATTAAAATTGTCCTCATTGAGAGACAATCTAATTTTAGAAAATTGACCTTCAACCTGAATAGAAAATGTAAAATTTTCCGTGTTAGGAGAAATAAAAATACATCAAGGATACGTACGTCTTCCATTCCAGCGTTACGTTCTAACGCACATAACTTCTGAAATCCCAACTTTTTCCAAACTACTGAAAAAAACAAAGTTGAAAAACAAATAGGATTTCAAACGTGACCTATTTCATTTAAACCAATATATCTTCTAAACAGTAGGTCCCAGCGACAAATATTATACACCAAAATTACTCTCCATTAAATTTGCTTGATTGATCCTTGCAGCACCTACAAAGCCAGAAAAAAAAATAGGCAAAAAATACTTTTTGCATTAAAATCAATATGGCTATTAAACGTTAATTCCTAGCGAAAAATGGTTAATATTAATTATTATATTTCTGATTCAGAAACTGTCATCAAATTTTCCATCTGAGCAACTGAAAAGAGTTTGCCAAACGTGTTACATTCCTGAGGGTGACACATATCCATGTCAAATTTAGTAAAATAATGATGTACAAAAAATATCTACATTATAATTGTATTGTTATTGTTTTTTAGTTTAAATAATTTATTAAGTTTACGATACCCAATAAAGATTGCCTGGTATGTTTGCATGTTTTATGAATTTTATTAAATAAAAAAATTATGGTTTATATAAAATTTCAGGTATACGATGATAAAAAAAGAAATTTATAAAACAAAACATAATATTGTTGTTAAATGAATTGCGCATTTTGTATATAAATCACGAGAGGGGGTTAAAACAAGTATTAATACATTTTATGAATGATAATAGAAGAATAATACTAAATGGAATTAGTCCGGGTGGCGGTCAGTGAATGAAACAATTGAGTAATTTCAACAAGATTCACTAGAAGAATAATAGCAACAATAGTCCAGGATAATTAGATTTTTTTTTAAAACAACAAAAACTATGGTAATGTGTGCTTAAAGTGTTAGTACTAGCAGAAAAAAACAACTCATACATGGTAAAAAACAGAAAAGTGCCTCGCCTTGATGTGTGAGGTGCGATATACCTATTAAATCCTTAATTTAGGGATCACTTGTAGCTGGGTGGCTAGCTTAACAGCCTCCTAAGCCAAAGATCACGGGTTTAAACCCGCAAGTGGTCCTAGGATTTTTTAATGGGAGTAAAAAATCCTTAGTTATGCCGTCCTTCGGAGGGGACGTTAAAAGTGGTCCCGAGCCTGTGCGATGTCAGTTACTAATAAAACCAATCCTAATAAAACGTGGATAGGCAAAATTTAGGACTCCCACTGGGACACTCAGGAATAGAAGGCAACATACATCCTAGCGAAGATAGCGGCTCAGAAGTTGAAAAACAAATAGGATTTCAAACGTGACCTATTTCATTTAAACCAATATATCTTCTAAACAGTAGGTCCCAGCGACAAATATTATACACCAAAATTACTCTCCATTAAATTTGCTTGATTGATCCTTGCAGCACCTACAAAGCCAGAAAAAAAAATAGGCAAAAAATACTTTTTGCATTAAAATCAATATGGCTATTAAACGTTAATTCCTAGCGAAAAATGGTTAATATTAATTATTATATTTCTGATTCAGAAACTGTCATCAAATTTTCCATCTGAGCAACTGAAAAGAGTTTGCCAAACGTGTTACATTCCTGAGGGTGACACATATCCATGTCAAATTTAGTAAAATAATGATGTACAAAAAATATCTACATTATAATTGTATTGTTATTGTTTTTTAGTTTAAATAATTTATTAAGTTTACGATACCCAATAAAGATTGCCTGGTATGTTTGCATGTTTTATGAATTTTATTAAATAAAAAAATTATGGTTTATATAAAATTTCAGGTATACGATGATAAAAAAAGAAATTTATAAAACAAAACATAATATTGTTGTTAAATGAATTGCGCATTTTGTATATAAATCACGAGAGGGGGTTAAAACAAGTATTAATACATTTTATGAATGATAATAGAAGAATAATACTAAATGGAATTAGTCCGGGTGGCGGTCAGTGAATGAAACAATTGAGTAATTTCAACAAGATTCACTAGAAGAATAATAGCAACAATAGTCCAGGATAATTAGATTTTTTTTTAAAACAACAAAAACTATGGTAATGTGTGCTTAAAGTGTTAGTACTAGCAGAAAAAAACAACTCATACATGGTAAAAAACAGAAAAGTGCCTCGCCTTGATGTGTGAGGTGCGATATACCTATTAAATCCTTAATTTAGGGATCACTTGTAGCTGGGTGGCTAGCTTAACAGCCTCCTAAGCCAAAGATCACGGGTTTAAACCCGCAAGTGGTCCTAGGATTTTTTAATGGGAGTAAAAAATCCTAAGTTATACTGTCCATCGGCGCAAAAGGTGGTCCCGAGAATGTACGATACAGGTACTCGTTAAAGATCCCTATACAAAAAAAAACCTCGATAGGCAAAATTTAGGACTCCCACTGTAGTATCGTCCGATTAGCCATGGTAGCATAAAGTGACGTTAAATAAATAAACAAACAAATCCTTAATTTGTTTGACTTTTTTTTTTTTTTTTATAAAAAAAGGATCATTTGTTAAATATAATTGTTAAAAAATATTCCTCTCTAATTTCAGCAAAAAAGGCACACTTCTTATTAACTAAGCATAAGTTAAAATGTGTAAAATTTTAAATGTGTAAAAGTTTTTGGGGTAGCCTTGAAGACGAATAACTTTTGTTGAATTAAAAGAATTTGAATCATAAGTCTGAAAACGGAAACAGTCCACGGAACTATGCTTCCTTGTACCATGGCCTACCCTAAGCCCAAATACAATCTTTGGTAAGGAAGAAGGATAGAGAATAACACCTCATAAATAAACATTGGCTAACCTATCTGGCTGGTAGCATCAGTCTACTGTTACTTGATCGGGTTGAATCCATACAATGCCGTAGGGAATACAGATAACCTCAGGACCACAAACTCAAATCTGCACTGACAAGACCATCTTTTTACATCCCCTCCGAAGGACGCACAGAAAGCTGTTATGCTAACCACCGTGCTAAAGGTGATCCCCCTGGTAGCAACCACTTCAATGCGCTGTATAAGTGGGTCATTAGAGACCTCTTTGAGGTACCGAAGATGAATCTTATAAACATATTCATAATCCCCTTGAGTCTGTCATCATGTAAAGTCGAGAGGCCACCATATACCACAGAGCAATAATCTAAGTGGGGAAAAAAATATCATAATTTTTACAAATAGCAACAGCACAAGATTTCCCGATATATTTTAAGTTTAATGCTGCCAAAGAATACCACTAAACAACACAGAAAAACACAATATAAGGACCTTAATAGTAGACTGAACAACAACCAGACCAAGCACAGCATAAAAAACAACACATGACCAAGGACCAGTTATGTCATCAGGATTGTACTGTGCCTACCTGTGCCGGGTAGGAACAACGCTATCATCATTGGGAGGCTGAAGGTGTAATACATATTGGCGATATATCTAAATATTGAGTCCGGATTACTATCCTTAGAGAAATCCTGATAAGCCGGAGTATGGTAGAAACTCTGGAATCGTAGTGAAGGTAATGCACCTATTGCTTAGGAACGTCGACCGCTAACCTTTTGGTGTTTGGCTAACATTTTTGGCCCCAGGAAACGAGTATTGTTACAAGAAATAATCATAATAAAGTCTTTATTGATGTACATACAAATATTTATAATACATTTTTTTTCTTTCTTTATATACATATATGTACATATACCTTCCTTTTCTGATGTTTAAAGTGTTTAACGGTAATTACCCGTACTTGAGATTGTTACAAGTACTCAACGATTAAAAAGCTTTATTTAATATAACCTGATCCAATCCAGCCGCACGACTCGAGAGCAGAATATGTAAATCCTTAACTATAGTAACGTGGAAGGCTCTTCCAGATGGAAGACATTGGTAATCTAGAAAGGGAATTAAGCGGTTATTCGTGTAATTCGAGGGAACGATTCAGCTGTCTTTTTTTAACAGTTTGTGGTATGGTTAGTTATACACCAGCCACCCCAAAAGGAAACTACTGCATCAGGAGAATCACCTCACCACTATAAATAGACTACCGTCATAGGTAATCAAAATCAAAGGTGATCATCAAGTAACTTATAGTATGATCCGGAGTTCCGCATCTTAGATATCCTTCTCAGTGTCATTAGCTTATTAATTATGTTATAACGATTGTATTTAAATTATTATACCAATACAAAAATGTTTTTTTAAGAAGTTCTCGAGTCCGCAGTTTATAATTGTTGAAAATCAGAAATGATATAATGTTCTGAATATTGAAAAATGAAACATTCTGCAGCAATAAACAATTATTTTTGTATTATAAATGGGAAGAAAATTCTTTATTATATTCCTTATAAGTTTGTATCGGATGGGACACTAGAGAAGCGGGTTCACGCGCTCGATCACAGGTGGCGCTAGCGGCGCCTACACTTAAGTCACAGGCCAGACAAAAGAAGGCATTCTATTTAATAAGTTTCAATATAACAATAATATTAAATAGAATGTCTTTTTTTGCCGGCCTGTAGCGGTTAAGACTGTTGCGGATTCAAGTTCTATGGTCGAATGGCATAAAACCTAGGAGAACATGACTAGTTTTGATGCGAAAAATCCTCTTGAATATTTTAAATATTATTAAAGTGACTCACAATAAATATGAATAAATCGATAAAAAGGTTTCAGATTAATAGGATTTATGATGAAAAGGGGCATGACGATCAGGTACACTTTCTTTTAGCATTAAGATACCCTTCAAGAGATGTACTTCTTCCCAAACCGGTCGACAAACTACCTCGTACGCCACACTGATCTCTTCCAGAGAACCGAACATAAAACAATGCGATAAATGTGGATTTTGCGAAAGAATGAAAAAGGCAGGCCGAACTAGAAAGCTCGGGGTCACCTGTGAGCTAGCCCCCAACAATCGCCCTGAAGATGGCCTAAAAAGGCCGAAACATTGGCACAATAAATTCGATTCACTTAATTAAAGTGTTTCTATGACTGCACTCCCAACCAACATGGTGGGATCACCTGTAGCATAGTTGCTAGGATAACAGCCATTTATGCCCAAGGTGATGGGTTCACCTTTAATGGGAGTAAAAAATCTTTAGTTATACAGTCCTTCGGAAGACACGTAAAAAAGGTGGTCCCGAGCCTGTGCAATGTCAGGTATTCGTTAAAGATCCCTATCCTAATTAAACATGGTTCGGCATAATTTAGGACTCCCACTGTAGCATCGTCCGATTAGAACAGTAGTAAAAAATTGACCTCAAATGAATAAAAAAACAAACTAGAAAGCTAGAAAAGAGGCAAGCTAGAATATGGAAGAGGAATATAAATGTAAGACGAGAAGCTAAGAGAAATATACTAACCAAAAAGTAACCCCTACTAAACGGAGTTGATCGGGCCTCGGGGAACCGAAAAGAGTAATATTCTACCAGACAAGGAGCAAATAATAATTAGCCTTAAGACTCATGATGTATCAATAACTAGTTGTAAGAACATATAGACATACGTGAATACTAAGTATAAGAATAGGAGTGAGTACAATGAAAATGGGATATGAGATCAGTTATTTGATATAAACGAAAAGATCCCAGATTATTGCAATGTAGCAAAATGTCCGATATGCAAAAAGGGATTGTACTAACCATTGATAAATTTCTCTCCTGAATATCGCTCATAAAGACCTATCCTCAGCAATAAAAATAATGATTATGGGTTACTTATTGGATAATAAGGAAGTTCAATTATGTTTTAGGAAGGTATCAGATTCTATCTCTAATCAAATGATCATTGTGCTACAGGTGCTGGAGGAGTTGCTCGAAAACAACGTATTTATGAATTTTTAGCACGTTTATAGTGGGCAGGAATATTTTTATGAGAGACCTTCTCTATTTACACTATACTTGGCGGATGAAGCTGGATAAGGGGCGTTCTCTGTACCATTCAGGGGGACTTTAGGGAAAATACAACGGATCAAAAAACTGCTATCCTCGACAATGTATACATATAAAAAGAAGATCCAGCAAAACCCTCCCAAGGAAACAATATTAAACATAGATACTTGATAGAACACCTGATGGTGATGTAAAGATCGCTTGAAGAATATTGGCTTGAACGGTCAGACAAAAAGGCATGCGAGTATAATTTAGGGCCAGGTGTAAAATACTTTTTTCAGTGACGCTTTTAGATCAAATCTGTGTTTAAACGACTAGCGTGGATATGGCCTGATATACAATCTCTGATCACTTGATTAACTCTAGCGATTAATGCTAAACATGGTATTAAGTTAATCAGCCGTAATGGTCGTTTTAGAGTCGGTTCTCTGACTATAGCTGTAGCTTCCGCGAATTCAACTTGAGCATCTGCAAATCACTTTATTTTAGCGCGTTTAAAATTCTCTCTCATGTGTTGAATTATTAAAATCTGTCTTCTCATTATCTATTACAGCGTAGTGAGAATTGACTATTCTAACTAAGAGTTTCTCCTCTGATTTGGAGAAATTAGCTGCTCTTATTTATCCATTTTTCCCTAATAAAACACGCACTCACTAAAACAAAGAACTGTGCTGACATGTGGCGCGCGCATGGGCACATGAGAGGAAAGCCTATGTGAAGCTCTCTGATGGATGTTTACGTTAACAGTACTTAAACCGTATTGTACTACGGAACTTTAATCACAGCCATTTATGCCCAAGGTGATGGGTTCAAACCCGCAGGTGGCCCTGGGATTTTTTAATGGGAGTAAAAAATCTTTAGTTATACAGTCCTTCGGAAGACACGTAAAAAAGGTGGTCCCGAGCCTGTGCAATGTCAGGTATTCGTTAAAGATCCCTATCCTAATTAAACATGGATCGGCATAATTTAAACCGTACTTAAACCGTATTGTACTACGGAACTTTAATCACTTGATTAGGATTTAAGTGATGACCAACAATTTCTTTGTTTGATCAGTAAATTGTACACCCGATCCTTAGTATGACCTCAAATGCACACTGAACGAACGTATGTAGAAAGGACCTGTCAGTGTGACCAGGGATGGTTCTGAACGTGGTGGAAACGTCATGTGAGTGAGCGGAGGATTAAGAAATATCTGCAAAAACATTATAATGCAGTGAAAGTAGAGTACCGAGCATATAGGATAACTACTATACTATCTCAAATATTATCAGGAACATTTACCTCGCGGCGAAATGTGAAGTCATTTCAAGATCAATATAGATTACAAACCTTACCGTTCTCCTAGTTAGATCTGGTATTTTATTTAAAGCAAAAACGAAATAACGTTTATCATCGAGATTGTCTGAGACCATAAATTTAATAAGTCATGGCGAACCATACTTTTAATTAGCAACAGAGTTTAACCCACCGCACAAGTTGAAAAGAAGCCGACAGTACTCTATTTAATCTCCACAGGCAGACTAAAATTGGATGTCAATCGTTTTCAAAAATGAAGGGTGAAAATAAATCCACAGTTCATCTGTCTGCTGAAATATTTCCGTTTGTTCCAGAAAATCAAATCCTGTTGTTACCAAGATTCTATCTTGTCAAGCTGACAAGGGATTATCAGAAAAGTATGTGTTGTCTTGAATTCTCTACTGTCTTTGCTGACTACTTCAATATTCACTCGAAAGATATACATTTTTTTAATGAAAAATCCTTCTCCATGGATTTCGTGGTGCATCTTTGGACGTGCAGTGTTGAGATTAAGGGCTCTACTAAACCAACGACTCTTCCTATATCTTTTTGACTTCAATCGTGGCATCCAAAAGCTCTCTATGACCTCCTTGATCTTCTTAATCAAGATAAAAAAAAAAAAATCTTTAATTGAGGTCCCAAGTAGAGTGAATTATAATGAGGATGTATAGTCGACTGTATAAACTATTATAGGTGGAATAATCAGGAGTCAGTCTTTTTTCTAAATATTTTAATTTTGCCGATGTTTCGGCTCAAGCTTGTGAGCCATCATCAGGGCAATATTGAGCCATGTCCAAGCGTAAACTGTAAGCATAAACTATTCCACCTATAATAGTTTCAACAGTCGACTATACATCCTGAATAAAATATCTTTAAATAATCATAGCTTTTACATATATCACATGTGTGAGGGGTAAGACCCAAAACGATTACAAATACTATTCATAACCCACCTTGGATATATTCTTACATAATCATTATTTCTATTCTGTTTCAGATAAAGCTCAGATTTATTTGGAAATGAGTTAGATTATTATTTGAATTTTTTGAACTTCTAACAAAGAGCATTCTGTGTCTTTTATGTGGTTTCTTCTCTATCGCAAGAAATAAATAATTAACATTAGAAAGAAGTCTTATTTTATTTATATTTATTCGTATCAAAATAAATTTTTTTTTTTTGATATTCCTACCTTTTAATTATCCTTTTAACATAGTGACTTGACTATCAACATATTTTATACTACCGTAAGATGTGTGAATTTTGTGATATGATACTTTGTAATTTTATTGAATTCCCCACTCAGAACTTTTATTTCTTAGACGGGAATTTAAATAAATGAAATTTGTTTTTTTAAGTAGATTAATTCAATTTTACGATAAAAAGTCTGTTATTTGTTATAGATTTAAATAAAGACTACCTAAATTAAAATTAATTCAATTGTGAGTTACGACATTAAAAAAAAAAAAATCCCCAAAACAGAATACATTGTTTTCTATAATACAATGTTAAGAGAAATTTAAAAAAAAATATTTAGAGAAACGTCGCAAAATTAAAACAAATTAACACAATTTTTTATTATTAGTTTATTGTGACAGTCATAATAAGAAAATTGTCATAAGTCAATATTGTTTGGTTTATGATTCCATTATGAAAAATGTTATGTAATTCAAATAAGATATATTTATATGTATGCAAACAAATATACACTTTTCTTTTTTTGTATTTATTGTTTGTTTATAAACAAACGATTATTAATTGAACTTATTTATATATGTCATACAAAATATTCAAAGTATCCATATTTAGTATTATTTTTGTTGCCACAATATATTATTATTATATGGAAACAAATAATTAATTCTAATTTTCATACCGAATCTTATTAGAAATAAAAGTAAATGAAACTTATTTAAATTTATCAAAAATTACAAAAACAAAACTTCATAAAAATTTATTATTTGAACAATGAAATAATGTATTTGATATATTAATACTATTTGGAAATTTAAAACACTAAGGCAATGTAGATATGTAAATAATAAGTAAAACTTTAAGTTGAAACTCTTATAATAAAAGTCACTAAAATTCCCATAATCCTCCTATGACTATATATATATATATATATATAATATATATATATATATATATATATATATATATTTTTTTTTTTTTTTTTTTTTTTTTTGTTAATAATTTATTTATTTATTCTAGGACAAGTCCCTTTAGAATAATACAATATGCAATAATGAGAGAATTACTGTCTTAGAGTAAGATTAAAAAAAAGAAGAAAAAAAAAGGAATATACAATGAATAATAAGTAAAAAAGAAACCATAAGAGAAATGACAAAAATAAAAAAAATTATAAAACAGTATATATCTTCCAAACCTAATGGCTGTAAAAATATTTGTAAAAATAAAGATATAAGTGATAATTAAAGAATATAATAATTAAATAATTATCATATTTCCATACATAACCTAGACTAAAAAATATTATTAAAGAGCTAAGTTTAACTGATTGAGGTAATTCATTGATTTGGAGAAAGATTAAACTATTTGACTATATTATTTATATTTTTATTGAACAATCAAAAATAAACTTTAAAAATAGTCATAATTAAAGTAAATAAAACTAGTTTTTGATTAAGTATTTTCAAATAAATGTCTTCAATAGTTCTGGTAGCTACACGTAGTTCAGGCATTAGCCGAGAGATCGCAGCTCTTGCACCACTTGAAGGAGAGGCTTGTTTTCATCGGCTTATGGGGATTTGTTTAAGTAAAATTTATTAAATCATAATAAAATGATCGTACTTCGTTATATAAAAATGATAAATAAATATGAATAAAATAAATCATATTATCGATTTTTTCGTACATAATCAAGTTTATCCACTCAAATAAAAATTATAAGTATTTATAGTATAGGCAGAAAGATTTATAGTACAGAATACTATATTAGAGCACAAATTAATGTTTTTAGGTCTTCCGAGTTAAAATAAAATCTCGCTCGTTATATTACGGGATGTTACAGCAGTCAGTGTTCATCAAAATCTTTCACTCATTTTAAGAAATTTGTAAACAAAGGCTAAATTTGCAGAATGTAATTAAACTCATCATTTCAACTTGTTGTTATATGTTCTTTAATATTAGAAAGGTTCACAATAGTGTGAAAAAGCTTAAATGCGGAAGCTTTCCTACCGATAATCTTACTGGGCTTGAGGGCGGCATAATAAAATTTTCTTTTTCTCATTAAATGTAGTAATGAAGAACGAAGAAATGTAAACTTTAAAAGGATTCTATAGTTAACTAAAAGATAAATCTTTTTCCAGGTTGAAATTTGTTTTCGATGAGTATAGTAATAAAATGTACAATATACCGATAAGAAGTAATGTTATCAGAAAAAATATTATCTTAAATATAATTTATTATTTAACGTAAAACCAAAGTTGTTGTGTTTCTCTAGGTATTTAGGTGAATTTATAAATATTTTTATTAGAGCTGATAACTAATACTCATAGCTATATTTTAATTATAAGGTTAAGTTTTGTTTAAACTTTGGTGGTTTTATTGTTATTTTATTTCTATTTCCTTATTTATATATTCACAATATAGAGGTATTTATGCGTTTTTTTATTTATGTAATTTTGTTTTAAATTCAGAGGTTTTCTAAAGCTACTATAAGAACTTGTTTTTTTGTCGGAAATTTTGATATTCCGAATAAATCTATCTTATAATTCTTCAAGTGATTACTGATATTGTAAATCATTTTCCAGCAGACGGGTATTTCATTGTTATAATACGTTTTTGAAATGTCTTCAATGTTTATTATATATATTTTTTAAATTAATCAAATAAATGATAAAAAACAAGCTAAACGCAAAATAAAAATAAAACAGGAAGGAGTAAAATAAAGCTTCTTTCCACTTGTATCTCATGTGTTTAATTTATGCCAATTATCCATATATGGATTATTGACAAAAATTAAATACATTATTCGGTTTATTGTCCATAATCCATATATGTGTATGGATAATGGACAATAAACCTAATATTAATCAGAATGACAATAAATATATGTTTTCTATAAAATAAAACTTTGTTAATACATTAGTCATGATAATTTGATTTAAAATAATTACTAGAGTAACATTTTCGTCTAATGAGAAGACATTAGATAGTCATATTGAGAGGTATGACAAATGTTTTATTTACTACAATTATTGTCATTTTTCTGGCGATCGATAGATATCTATCCTTTTGTTATAGTTTAATATTCCCTTTTACTTTCCCTTATCTATATATGGAATATATAATAAGGGAAAGTATTGCGATCGTGAAAATTTTCTATTTCTAATTATTAACGGAAATACAAATTTTAGGGTCCCCTAAGTCCAAATAAACAAGTCCCGCAAAAAGTTCTATGTGTGTAGTAATTCCAACGAAAAAACGAAAAGTTGTGTGGAGCTTGAATTCCATATTTAAGACAACAATACGCCCGAGATGTTACAGCAACTTTTTAATCAAAATAAGCTCACCAGAAGAGCCACTTTACACCATGCATTTTGCACCTGTTTACGATTTTCTCAAAAACGGCTCAAACGATTTTCATTAAACTCGCTATATCGATGTAAAATTTAATGGTTTTAATATAATGTAGGCTTTATTCTGATTAAAATATAGGGCTTAAATGCCAATATTTTAGAATTTCTTCTTCTAAAGTACTTTTTATTTTGTAGATTCTATAAAAATTATCATATCACCTTGTCACCATTGATAATAAACAGGTAAATATATAACTTGAACGAATTCGATATCCAACTAAAGAACAAAACTACAAAATATTTTTCAATGCAATTTTTTTTAACTTAGTAACCGTAATATACATGTATAATATACCGTTGGAATGCTTAAGATTTTAGAAACAAATTTATCTTTTACATACTATTGTAATAGTTAACGGATGTTACTGAAAAGCCGATAACACAAACTGTTTGTCTTTGATAATAATATAATGGATTATTTAATAAAACACATGTTTCTATTAAAATCCAATGTTGATAATTCTTTAACAATTCATTTTGTTTATAAATTTGTTTAAAAACTCTTAAATTGATATAAATAACGGAGGTTGTGTTTTGCCTGCACCAGATTTTATTTAATGTTTGTTAGTTTTTAAATATTAAATTAAATAACGAATTTTAAACTAGCTTCGAATTCTTCAAATATTCCATATATGAGACGTTGATTTCGAAAAGGTACTAAGTACAATAAGACATTTTTTACAAGTGATATGTTGACATATTTATATTCTCATCATATAGTTTCATCTAAACCTTCTATTAATTTTATTTAATGAACATTGGAAATGCATTTATTTTCTAAAAGTACTAAATTATACATTTAGTTTCGTTATAAATCATACTAAAACATCTAATTTCATAACTTTAATGTAGTCCTATTAATATAGTAAAAATAATTCTAGATTTTCATGCGCAAAGAATCAAATTACCTAGTAATAATACAATAATTAAGAGATTTTATCGCTTACTGTAAAATTTCCTGGAATGGATATAGTACCTTTTGGGATTTAACGTCTCATATAATTTTCAGTCCATATTAAGGCAATAAGAATCAGAATTTAATCTATAATACAAATATTGGCCGAATAGAACGGATTGGTCATTTTTATTGGGTTTATTGAACTAAGCAAGATCAAGCTAAGGGATTATATTTGATATAATATACTGGTTATATTAAGTTCGATTTGGAAAAAAGAATCAAGCACAAAATTTTTGGTTTTGGTTTTTAGCAGTCCCTACTACTTACGGTGGGGAGGAGAGTTGGCTTGATAGACGTTTAGATTTAAAAAGTATATTGAACAAATATATGATAACAAAAAAAATTATTTAAATAAAAAATAAACTATATCGCACACTATTTTACTTTCACTTACTATATATAGTAAGGGAAAGTATAGCGACCGTTAAAATTTTCGAATTCCAGTTTTCAACTTAAATACACGTTTAGGATCCCCTGAATCCAAATAACCAAGTTCCGAAAAAACGTGTGTGTGGTAACTCCCGGGCGAAAACGAAAAGTCCTATGAAACTGAAATATATTTAAGACAATTATACGCCCGAGATGTTACAAAATCGTTTTCATTAAAATCAGCTAATCAGAAGAGCCACTTTATACCATGCATTTTGCACTATCAAAAACGGCACCAACGATTTTGATTAAACTCGCTATATCCATATAAAATTTTATGGTTTTAATATCATGTAGGTTTCATTCTGATTGCAATAGTTTGGCAGAGCTAAAAAGCCGATATTTTAAATTTTCTTTCTCTAAAGTACTTTTAATTTTGTAGATTCTATACAAATAACCATATCACCTTGTCACCATTGATAAAAAATCAGGTAAATATACAAGTCGAACGAATTCGATTTACAAATAAAGAAGAAAAATTGTATGCAATTTTTTTATTTTCGATTATAAGAACAGTAATACATATGTATAATATACCGTTGGAAAGCTAACGATTTTAGAAAAAAATATTATCTTGTACATACTTTGGTAAAAGTTAACAGAGAGTGATGAAAAGGCGATAAAACAAACTGACTGTCGTAAATAATAATATAATAGATTATTTAATAAAACACATGTTTCTATTAAAATCCAATGTAAATAATTCTCTTACAATTTATTTTCGTTTCTAAATTTGTTTAAAAGTTCCTTAATTAATATAAATATGTAAGTGAATAAATAAGTGAAAGTCGTGTGTTGCGAACACCAAATTTTTTTTTAACATTCTGACAGATTATCTTCACTTCGTGTAGAACCGGTCACGGATACAAAGGGTTCTATATCTTTTGTAGGCCAAATTCTATGAATAAAATTGGAGGCTGATTTATAACTTCACAACTCTTTTATTAAATATTAATGTACAACGATTCGCCTAAAATGCCATCTGCAGGAGCAAAAGAAAATTTTTAACTGCAAGTACAAAATACCGTCCAATTAAAAACCTCTGAATGACATTAATCATCAGGTAATAATATTACAAAAAAAAAAAAAATTTATTAAATGATCCGCCAATTTTAATTTTAACACCCTTCTCTTGGCTTCTGGGCGTAATCATCCACTCAACTTAGGTAATTTGACAATTGAGACGTTGATTTCCAAAAGGTACTACAATATATCCATTTTAGGAAATTTTACAGGAAGCGCGAAAATCTCATTACTATATTATTAAATCAGCTAATTTGGGTCTTTTTGCATTAAAATATAGAATTATTTTTTTACTATAATAATAAAATCATATTAAAGTTATAGAATGAATTTTTTTAGAATGATTTCGAACGAAAATAAATGCGTAATTAGTACATTAAGAAAATGACCGTATTTCTAAATCGCGTTTTTTAAGGACTTGAGAGTTCATTAGATAACATCAAATAGAATATTTAGATAAAACTAAATGATGAAAATACAAATATGTAAAAAAATCAGTTTCGTAAAAAATGTCCTTTAGTACCTTTTGGAAATCAACGTCTCAATTTTCAAAATTAATTAGTTATTTTTCATATTTATAAATTAAATTTTATCATTTTAATTGAATTTTAACATTGATGAGCTTTGTGCATCTACTGATTCCTTTGACAGTTTTTCATTTTTTATAGTGGAATTATTTTTACTTTCACTTACTATATATAGTAAGGGGAAGTATTGCGATCGTGAAAATTTTCGAATTCCAGTTTTCAACGGAAATACACGTTTTAGGGTCCCCTGAGTCCAAATAAACAAGTCCCGCAAAAAGGTGTGTGTGTGTGTGTGTGTGTGTGGTAACTCCCGGGCGGAAACGGTAAGTCCTATGAAACTGAAATTTCATATTTAAGACAACTATACGCCCGAGACGTGACAAAACTTTTTTCATCAAAATGAGCCTACCAGAAGAGGCACTTTATATCATGCATTTTTCACCTTTTTTCGATTTTCTCAAAAACGGTTCCGACGATTTTGATTAAACTCGCTATATCGATGTAAAATTTAATGTGCTTTAATATCATGCAGGTTTTATTAAGATAAAAATGGTCTGACAGGGCTTAAATGCCGATATTTTAAATTTTTTTCCCCTAAAGTACCTTTAATTTTGTAGATTCAATAATAATAACTAGATTATCTTGTTGACGCTGATAAAAAACAGTTAAATATATAAATTGAATGAATTCGATACACAATGAAGGGAGAAAACAGAAACTATATTTTTTAAATGCAATTTTTCGTTTTTGAACATAAGAACTTAATAATATACACGTATGATATACCGTTGGAAAGCTTAAGATTTTAGAAAAAATATCATCTCATACACAAGCTTTTATAAGTTAATGGAGAGTGATGAAAAGAAGATAAAACTAACTGATTATTTTAGATAATAATATAATAGATTTTTTAATGAAACACATGTTTATATATAAATTCAATTTGATTAATTCCTTAATAGTTTCACGTATTTTTATCTTTAACTGTATTTGAAATTTCTTTCATTGATTTTAAAAATGGAGGTAAGTGAAAGTCGTGTGTTGCCCGCACCAGATTTTTATTGTTCTTTTGTTTCATGTTTAATTTTTTTTTTATCTATTTTTAGGAATTTAACGTAATCTTATAGATTATTAACATTTTTACTTCATAAATTTTATTTATTTTATTAAACATTTGGTATTGTTATATAGTTTTCATGGTATAATTATGAGCCGTGTTAAACATTTTCTTACAAACGATTAAATTTAAATAAAATCTCAGTATAGTTCAGCTTTTTTGAAAATTATAAAACATCTAGAAATTTTTTTCACTATTCACCTTTGAAATCCGTTTCTCAAAAAAGCTTCTTTAAAAAATTCGTTATAGTATTTAAAAACTAACAACATTAACTAATGACCTCTATACATTCCCGTTTAAGATCGAAACAGTACGGATCCATTTTTAATAAAACCAACCTTCATGGTTGTTAAGGTACATTTTGTTTTTTGATTCGTGGAAATTGTTAAATTCATCCATTTTAACCAAGCAGCACTTGATGCATTTTTAAAGGCACTTTTTCATTTCTCCGTCAACATAATTTCAAATTAATACAGGACCTATTAGCATTCAAACGGTATTTTCCCGTCTAATGATTCAAGGGAACGCGTTAATTAGAAAATTCAATTTCGTCCGTGGAATATGTTAATTTTTACGTGATACTCGTCATTAAATGCTATCCAAGGAAAGTTTACGTTGACAACGTCGCCGTATTTCACGTCTATGCTTGTATATTTTTCATGATCCGGGGAAATTATACCTCTGGTGAAACGAAATTGTCCCTTACCCCATCTTGCATATATTATAGTCCCAGGAAATCACCGCGAATCCAAGGATTCTTCCAAATATGCATAACATCTGTTATAAGAGCTCTCTCGGACAAGTGGTTGATGTTACAATTCGTGACTTCGTAGAAAAAAAAAAAAAAAAAAAAAAAAAGAAGCTTAACAACAACAAGAAAGGTCTTTACATGCAAGGAACTTTTTTAAACGGGTTTCTACAATAAATAAGTAAGGAAGATCCAGAGAACTCTACACCTCGCGTGCTCTACCTTTAATAAGTTAGCCCCGGCGAAAGCTGTCATCCCTATCGCAGGAAAAATCCAAAATATTGCCTCAATAAACAATGTAAAGCATGTTCACGATTTGAATATATAATTTTTTTTTTAAGTTACAAAAGTTCTTAAAAACTTATAATCAATACTTCCAGTAGTTGGTGAAAATAGAAATTTGAAGACAAATAACAATAAAGTTACAAAACAGTCCAGCGTAAAATTTTGCTATAGTTTATTCCGAATAAAAAATGCTGCAAATTATTACACAATGATTTATTATTTCCAAATAACTATATTAGGGTATAAGTGTTTATATAGCTATTTAAAGGCGATTAGCGAATATGTAAAGCAATAAATAATACAAAGGAAATGGTAAGTCACCACTGCTAATTTCAAAACGGCATATCTTGGCTATTTCTGAACTGATTTTACTTTTTTTTTTTTACTTTTGTAGAAAATTTAGTTCTCTATCGACTAGCACAAATAAATAAAATAAAATAAAATTGGTATCTATTTATTAATTGTATTTATTTATTTATCTCTAAAAATAACTGAGTTAAGAGCGTATATACAAGTAAAGTTTCGATGTTTTTTTCTGTTTTATAATTGATAGTTGTGTACTGATTTTAAAACTCTCTAGAATTTTTTTTTTTATATCTTCTAAGATAACGAAGTTACAAGCATGTATTATATAGGCAAGATTTCAATTTTCTTTTCTTTCTTTTTATTTTATTTTTTATTTTTCGCGGTGTACTTATCCTAAAACTCAATACAATTTTTTGTCAGACTTAAAAAATAACCGAGTTATAGGCGTACTTAATGGTAAAATTTCCATTTTTTTTCTTTCTTTTTTATAGTTATTTGCGGTTTAGTGGCCAAATCGGATTGAGGACAAACGTATTTTTTTTTTAATTCGTTATTCGGATTTTACGTATCTTGTAACGTAAGTCCTCAAATTTTGAGGGGAGAGAGGTATATTTTTTTTTTTTTTTTTTTTTTTAGTCGATTAAAAAGTTTATTTCTGAATGTGATCAATGTAGTTATTATTTTCTTTATATATATTATTTATCTAATTTTAGTTATGTATGTATATATATATATATATTTCTTCTTTGTTCAGTCTTCATTAATTATTCAATTCTTTTTCGCATTATATATTTTTTTTATTTACTTATTTATTTATTTTTTATTTATTATTTTTTAATTTTTTTAAATATTTTTTTTCTATTTTATTTTGTTCTTATTTTTTTTTTTTTTTTTTTAACTTTAAATCTTTATTCACACCTGTAAATAATACAATGAACAATCAGTGAATGTGCGGTCAATTTTAAGAAACATGGCGTGATAGGCATGAGGGAGAGCAGCACCCAGCGGTACCTACTCCTGGCATGAAATTAGTGTATATTACTAAAGGAGAAGGTCTCTCATCCAACTCCTCTTCAGCCTTCTGTAGGCATTTCCTGGCATGAGTGTTGTGGCCATGTCATTGATTAGTGTGTTAGGGTGACCTTGTAGTTTGTCGTGGAAACGTTTGTAGTGTGTCCGTATGTGCTCATTGACGGTTGGCATCTTAAGGTCAGTATGTAAAGTTATGTTGCTAACGTACCACGGTGCTTTTGTAATTGTTCTAAACGTTTTAGCCTGAAAGATTTGAAGTTTGTTAATGTGAGTCTTTTTAGCTGTCCCATATATCTGTGATGCGTAAGTCCAAATAGGTTTCAGTAGGTAAGTATAGGTGTTTAATTTCTGTCGAAGTTTTAGTTTCGAGTGTTTTGAAAAGAGTGAGTAAAGAAGTCTCAGTCTTTGGTTAAGGGTTTTCTTTTTTTGGTTAATATGCGGGCCCCAAGTCATTCTTCTGTCAAACGTCAAACCAAGATAATGTACAGTGTCCGTCTGTGGAATTTGTGTGTTGTCTAAGAAAACGGGAGGACTCGTGTCATGTCGAAGAGTAAAGGTGATATGGTGTGATTTGTCATTATTCAATCGGATTTTCCAGAGTTTGAACCAGTCATGTAATTTTATTAGATGTTGTTGTAGGATCTCTGAGGCGTGGGTTGCAATTTTATGTTTTGTTAAGATCGCTGTGTCGTCGGCATAAGTCGCTGTTAGAATATTGGGGCTGTAAGGTATGTCATGAGTGTAAATAATGTAGAGTAACGGAGCGAGCACTGCACCTTGGGGTACTCCTGCTGCGATAGATCTCATGGCAGATAGCTCTGATCCCTGTCGAACGGAGAAAAATCTGTGAGAAAGGAAAGAATGAATAATGAGGTAGTAAGTAGGCGGAAGGATAGTCTTGAGTTTGAAGAGAAGCCCCTGGTGCCAAACTTTGTCGAAGGCTTGAGCAACGTCGAGAAATACGCCAGTAGTGTATAACTTCTGCTCTAGTGCGGTGGATATGTAGTCCGTCACTCTTTGTTCTTATTTAAAATGTACATATGGGATGAATGATTTCTTCTAACTGTAATACTCATTGCCCCAGAAGGTGGCAGATTGTATTATCTTTTAATAAATCTAATTTAAAAAAAAAATTCTTGAAAATAATAAATCAAAATACTTATGAGATTTTAGAAAATAATGTGCGATGCAGCAGGGGCACCTTGTTACATGCGACAAAATTCTTAAGCTTTGTTCATACTGTAAGCAATTTAGTAGGAGGGTAATCCTACCCTCTACCCTTTACTCCAGTGGTTCCTACCAAAATTTTTACTTGAAACCCTTCATCCATTCAGTAAAATGGTAAGCACCGCCATAATTAAAAAAGAAAAAAAAAAAAAAAAAACGAAAGTTCTAGAAAAGAGCATTTGAAAATTGCAATTCTTTTCAAAAGGTACTAAATTAATATTTGTTTTCATTACAAAGCATACTCTAACATTTCCATCTATAATATAATATAATATATATATATATATATATATATATATATATATATATATATATATATATATATATATATACATATTTTAACATATTCAATAATAATTCAATAGGCTCAAATTGAAAGATCCACAACGCAAGTACAAAGTGTAAAATATTAAGGGAAATACACAATCCGCAAAACAGACAGAACAATGAAACCCACAAAATTTGAAAGAGCTTCAGTCAGAACTTGTACCAGCAGCAAAAGTGGCACCATCAGCTATGGGTCAAAGCTTACGGAAATTAGGTGATTGATTGAGAAAATGAAGTAGTTGATCAAATAGCAAAATATTGTACAATTACAAGGGAACCGGTATAATTTTCAGTCCTATATGCTGATTTTTATTTAGTAATCAAAGAAGACTATAGAAACACGTGGCAAGACCAATATTCACTTTCTTGACTGGACAGTTTTATAAATCAGTTTTTCCTAATTTCTTATTCAGGCCATGGTTTTTATCAATCAGTTTAAGTAAAGAAGAAATAAAAATGTATTTCAGACTAAGATCGAACCATGGTTTGTGTTATTTGCACCATAAAGGGATTTCAGAAACGGTCACATGCATAAATTGCAACGAGCTTAAAACGCTGCGCCATATTGTTATAAAATGCAAGGCAATCCTAAAAAGCAATCCTCTTTCAACCCCTAAATATTAACAGAACAAATCAGCAGTGTTGTGAATTATTTTAAATCAATAAAAATAATTCTATATCATGTCATACGCTGTCAGCCACCGGTGGCTGACGTTTCGGTCAACGGGTTAAAGTGACGAATAGGGCACAAAATTAAGTAATTATAGTATATAACAATTGTATATTTATTGTAAAACGTATGTTTCAAACGAAACAGAATATAATAATTTAAACTTTATTTTTACATAATATTTCTTAAATTAATTTTAACAACCGAGGTAAGTGAAAGCCGTATGTTGACCGCACCAGATCTCTAAAAATGCTTTGAAAATGAAATTCGTTATTAATTTCAGCCGAACAACATCAATAATGTTTACCGGAGTAGACCCTCTACTAAACTGTAAAAAAGACTTCTTTATTTCTTCCGAGTCAGATCTTGTGCTAAGAGTATTATATTACTTACAAGAAATAACGTTTTGGGAGTGGTACAGGAGGGGGTGGAAGCCATCGTTTAATATTAGTTGAGTTGTAGGGGTGGTTTCCGGTTGGCTTCTTCTCAGGGGCGTCTGTTGGTGACAAATTCACTGCCACATTGATCAAGGCTCCGGGGGGGGGGCTGACCACCACCCCCCCCCCCCCTTTTCTCCTTTAGTCCTTGTCTTTATTCCGTTCAGGGACTTACTGTCATTCAGCCATAATGCCCATTCTATGCATAAGTAGAGAGTCACAAGAATTGATAAATTTCATTGAATAGCTATGTAATTCGTATCTGTATGGGCTAAACTATATGTAAATAAAGAACGTTATTCTGGGACTATGTCTCCTAAGAATAACAATGTTTTACAGTACATATTAATATATATGTCTGGCCGAGAAACCAATAACCTTAATTTTTATTTATTAATATGGGAAAAAAAAATAACACAAATAGAAACATATGTATATAGGTATATGTATATATTTTTTATCAAATAATTATTTATTGAGATATGTTACAATTTGTTTCAAAATAAACAATAGTAATAGTGGTATCAGACCACATTCATACAATATGTACAGAAAATAATGATAAAAGTCAAATTACATAAAATAGATCACTTGTAACTGGGTGGCTAGCATAACAGCCTCCTATGCCGAAGGTCACGGGTTCAAACCCGCAGGTGGTCCTAGGATTTTTTAATGGGAGTAAAAAATCCTTAGTTATGCCGTCCTTCGGAGGGGACGTTAAAAGTGGTCCCGAGCCTGTGCGATGTCAGTTACTAATAAAACCAATCCTAATAAAACGTGGATAGGCAAAATTTAGGACTCCCACTGGGACACTCAGGAATAGAAGGCAACATACATCCTAGCGAAGATAGCGGCTCAGAGTGACCTTCCAATATCGTACAATAAGGTTCCCATATCCTACATCAAAGGGGAGATGAGGAAAGAGGCGGTAGTCGAATGGAATCGTTCCTGGGCCTCTTCGCTGAAGTCACCAAGCCTTCATAGATTTGTTCCCCATATCACACTAAACAACTACAAACAAATACTTTGTAGTAATTACAAGGTGACAAAATTTCTGACTGAACATGGACGAACAAAACAAGACTTAAAACGCTTTTACATACTACAAGACGACAAATGTCCATACGATGGTAACATACACAATTTTCGACACCTACTATTCGACTGCAAAAAATTTTACAACATTCGAGTTAAACTTATACAGGACGTTATATTAGAGCACGGGACTTGGCCAGAAACAGAACAGAGACTGATGATAAAATTTAAAAAGTATTTTATAAATTTCGTAAACAAAATAGACTTCAACCAACTTAATACTGATTGTAGGAAGGCAGTTTAGTCTTTGTAATTCTTGTTGTGCTAAACTAATTTTGTTTGTATTTAAGTATTTAGCTGCTTTATTCTAATTTTGAAAAACATTGAAATGTGTGATTAACATTATTTTAAGCTATTTCCTTTTGTTAGTTATTTATCAATTGATGTTAAATCAATTTTATTTTTGTTATTTTTCGATGTATTTAATGTTTAAAATGGATATCAAAATAATGTAAACTTAATAATTTGTGTTATATAACATAGATTACGTGTAGTGTGCCTAAGAACAGGCATGGAACATGTATATAACAATTAATAAACACTCCTTCTTTGGGGTTATCATAGGAGGAAAAGATAAAAAATATATATATATATATTATATATATATATATATATATATATATATATATATATATATATATATACACATATATACATATACACATACATATACACACTCACACACACACACAAATTTATTACAAATTCAATAATTTTTAGAGATATTTATCAAATAGTATTTATTTGCCGAATCGCTATTTATTCAGACAATTTTTATATTTTGAGGAATTGCTTATTAGAATAATTATGAAAGATAAATGATGACAAATAAAATTAATGTATTCGTTACTGACGGGTGACAGATGAAATTGTTCGTTTTTTTAAATGTAGTTTCGAATAATAGATGATAGACATTTTTTTTTCATTTTTGGCAATTTTCAGTAACAGATGATTGATTCGTTATTTGTTATCTTTAGATCAATTTTGCCCAACTCAGATATTTTTTAAAATATATTCTTTTATTTTTTTACTTTAACTTTGTTTTGATACTGTTGGTAATTTAGGTGTGAATTTTTGTTTTGTTTTTTCTCTTTTTGTAGGGTTTGTGCTGTAAATTGTGCGATATTTTGTATACTACAACATAAAACTGTTGATAAAGGAAAAAATTGTAAGGTAAATTCATAATATTACCGCTAAATATAACAATATGTCATATGATTGATGAGATCGTTATGTGTGGTAGCAACGCAATAAAGTTGGGCAGTACTGTTTTGTTTTGTTGTACTGTTCATGAAAAAAGCATTTCTCTCTCTAGGTTTTGTATACAAGCAGCTAAACATTTTTTTTAACCACTTACCAATAAGTCTTTATTTTTAAAATACATTTTTCTCATTTCAGGAACGTTCATACAATATACTTCACCTCAAGGTGCCTCTCATAGACGAAGAAGAGTTGACATGATCAAGTTTTATTTAGAAGAAAAGTGTGTCTTGTGCTAGCAACAGTAAAATAATATTATTTACAAAAAATTGCAATATTATTTTCCCAAGATCCATTATATATAAGATTATATGTATACTACTATTTATAAATAAATATGTCATTCTTAAACTGTAAGTTTATTCTTTAATTACTACCTGTCAAAACTTTAAAATTTTACATTGTAACTCTCTGTAGAGATATCACCAAAGTATTTTTCAATTACATAGCGAAATGATTTTGTTTTCCTAATTTAAATTGTCCCATAATGCTATGTTTTTATGAAATGGTCAATATTATCATTAATTAAAAAAAAATATATTTTTACATATTAAACAAGAATTAATAAGAAATTTCATGTACCAGTTTTTGATTTCCTCTTAGTAAATATGTTTTTTGAATTTGATTTCGTTTTTTTCAATATGATCAATTTTTTCCCGATTTCCTTTCTTTTTTTTTAGGTTATGATTAAATATAGTTGATGAATATGAAGGCTGTCAATTGACAAACTGCAATGAAGAAAAACAACGATTTAATTTTATAAACACTATAATATTAGCGACATAAAACAATAACAAAGAACTTAAAATAACCGACGCAATTCATAATACCCAAAAAATTGAACAAGTTGGTATTTTCAGCAAGATTCATACACACTAAGCAACAGGTACTATAACATCATTCTACTACTTAAAATCTGATAAATAAAACTTTAATATATAATATTCATGCTGAATAAAATATATTGTACATATAAATGTAATAAAAATTCATAGTATTAATAACATTACACCAAAATAACACCCATCTTAAGTTTGAACCCCCAATGTTACCTTAATTTAGATTTTTTTTTTTAATTCATGAATTAAGCCCCTTAAGAATAATATCATATTTAAACAGAACATAAGAGCCTTGGCTAGAGTTGACACATGAGTGTGTTGGGATCAGCTGTAGTGGCTAGCTAGCATAACGGTCTTCTCATGCACAAGTTCGCGGGTTCAAACCCGGCAAATGACTCTAGGATATTTTAAAGAAGGTAAAAATTCCTTGGTTATACCGTCCTACGTATGGGACGTAAAAAGGTTGTCCCGAGCCTGTGCGATGTGAGGTACATACTGAAGATCCTTATTTTAATTGAACCTCGGTAGGCAAAATTTAAGACTCCCACTGTACTGTCATCAAATTAGCCAAAGAAGCATAAAAGAGCATTAAATGAATTAACAAACAATGACATAACAGCTGTTTCTGGCCAATAAGAGATAACCTTAATAAAAAATAAAAACAAGTTTACTTAAGAAACATGTAACAATAAAATCTACTAATGACAATAAAATATAAATTTGGGATTAAAGCTTTTATTAAACTAAAATTAATAAGAAATTTGATATACCAGTTTTTAATTTTCTCTTAGTATATTATTATTTATAACCAAATTCTTTTAATTTGTTCAATATGATCAATTTTCTTTCTATTAAATCTTGATTCTAAAATCAGTAAAGTAAAAATTCAAAACTTACTCAACTTTACTGAAAAACTTACTATTACAGGCAGAACATTATGGATGACCTCAAAAAAGCTCCTGAAGTACAAAGAATGTAATCATTTACTCCTAACTGAATCCCATATCTGGACCAGATCTGATGAAGAAAAGACCCAGATATTCGGTCAGCACCTTTTTAAAACCTTTACTCCACATCCAGATATTCATAATCCCGGTCACATTAAGTTTATAGAAGCAGAACTAGATATCCCACTCCAAATGGTCCTTCCTCCTAAAGCGTTCCATCCTTCAGAAATATCTAACATCATCCAGAGTTTACCATCCCGCAAAGCTCCTGGGCATGATCTTATAACTTCCCATATTTTAAAACTACTTCCTCGAAAAGCTATTCTATATCTCATTTTCCTTATCATCAAGTCCTACCTCACTGACATATCCTTCAAAGTAAATCATAATAATTCCTATTCATCCATTTTTAGTCAGTGTGTTGGTGTTCCTCAAGGCAGTATCGTAGGACCTATTCTTTTCACAGTTTATAGAGCTGATATCCCATCCCATCCTAACACTTTCCTTTCTACCTATGCTGATGACACTTGTGTGTTATCAGTCAATACTGATCCAACTATTGTCTCTCAAACTCTCCAATTCCACATCAGAGACCTCGAAGTGTGGTGTCAGAACTGGGGAATTAAAATAATGCCAACAAATCCAACCATATTACCTTTACCTTTCGTCGTAAACCTATGACATCCTGCCCTACTGTCTCCTTCAATAATACTCCTCTTGTTCCGGTTGAACAGATCCGAAATCTAGGACTGCACCTTGAAAAACGTCTCACTTGGAACCCTCATACATGACTGAAACGACAAGAAACTGCACGACGTTTTCGACTACTTCAACACTTACTAGACAAACGTTCTAATCTTCCACTTAAACTACAAAAGACAAATCTACATGACTATCATAAGGCCGATATGAACTTACGGAGTAGAGCTTTGGGGCTCTACTAAACCATCGAATTCTTCCCGTATCCAATCCCTACAATCCAAAATCCTTCGTAAAATTCTCAATGCTACTTACTTTTTCACTAATAAACTAATTCATAAAGACCTCAATGTTCCGTATGTTGCTGATTTGGCCCGATCTAGATACCATTCCTTTCATGGCAAACTCCATTCCCACCCTAATCCTCTAGTTTCAATCCTTTCTTCCTCTTCAATTCCTGACAATCCTCTGAGGCGCCTGAAAAGGAGATGGCCCCGAGACCTTCTAGTTTAGAATATTTTTAGAGTGCTTCCATTGGGAAGTTTCTGTACATATGTTTCAAGAGTTTTTATATTTTATTCCAATTTACTTGTTGTATTCCATTAGAAAGTTGTAAATTCCAATAAATAAAAGTCTTGATTTATTTAGGTGAAGGTTGAATATAGTTGAGAAATAACAAGGCTGGTGGTTGACACACAGTACTAACCCAAAACTACAGTTTTATTTTAAACACACAAGTATTTCAAAATATAAGCCACATGAACAGTATCAATAAAGTTTAAAAAAAAATAGAAGCAATTTATATTACCAAAAACCTTTTAAGGTTTGTAATTTTCAGCAAGATGCCCACACAGTAAGCAAAAGTTACTATACATAATTTTAAATCTGACAAATAAACACACAAACACACACGTGCATGTATGTATATATATATAATATTGTTTGATTAGTTCTCGACTATGTAAAATTAAAATTTTCTACTGGACATAAGTTTCAATCGATTAACAAAAGTTTTATTTATGAAAAACATTTCGAGAATTTATTGTTCTCTTATTCATGCCTTAACAGTGCAATAACGAAAAAGAGAAAATTGAAATTTTTATACAATAATTAACAAATGATGCTATGGTATAAAAATTGTAATGTTCTGTTTTGTTTTTTTTACACAGTTAGGGCATGAATATAAATATACTTAAAACAATATAAATACTTTATTAAAATTATTTACAAAAACTAAAGATTCCGACAAATTAGACCTTCAATCAAATGTTGTATACGAAATACCTAGTGAAGACAAATGCGGAAAGTCTTATTTTGGAACATCTGAACAATATTTAAAAAGGAGAGTATACCAACACAAATATAGCTGCACTTCAGTTTAAAAAACCCAAATAAACCTGACCAAACTGCCCTCTCTACTCATTTCAGAAAAACGGGACATTCATTCAAATTTCACTCACCCAAAATTATTCATTATGAAAACAACAGCTTCAAACGAACTTTTAAAGAAATGATTACCATAGAGAAATATAAAAATCGCGCCATAAATAAAAAATCGGATGTCCAAAACCTTAATGCATGTTACTCAAATTTGATAAGCACATATTAAAATTTAAAAAAATAAAATAAACGTCTTCATAATAATACAGAATAAAATTAAAACAACTCAACAATAGGAGAATACCCCAGACTCCTGATGTCATCATAAATTCCTGGAAAATCTTCCATACTTGAACTATTCCTTTTTTATTTTTTCAGTGTTCTTTCAAAGTTTGTGGACTACACATGCCTAATTAAGACACTATTTTGTCCAAAATTGTAAGTCATTTTATAATAATATCTTTAATTTAAATCCTAATTAAAATATCTATGTACCTACTGTATGAGTATTCATTGTTCAATGTATTCTTTTCTATATCTCTAACAATAACATCATATATTAATTATTGTATAATAATATTAATGTTCTGTTTTTTTTGTTTTTCCATTGTTAAGGCATGATTATGAGAACAATAAATTCTCAAAACTTCGCATAGATAAAATTGTTTATTCATTGACTGAAACCTGAGAACAACAGAAACTTATTAATTAATATATTAAAATATATATGTGGAAGTATAAAAGAAATATAAACTGTTAACACATGATGCTTTGTCTTTAATAATACACTTTTTATATTAATTAAACTTAGGATAGTATGAGTGACTTTTGTATATATGTTTATTGATTTTGTTTTGTATATATGTATATTTTATTATTATTATATAAATTTATTGTTTTGCATATATCGTGTAAATGTTGTACTTTATCACTGTTAAAAATGTCCTAAATTGGACTGATTGTAATATTACTCAATAAAGAATTGTTTCTGAAAAGGAAAAAAAAAATTAGGATAGAAGTTTTTATTCAAAATAATTAATTTGTATACCTACTTTTTTTTTTTTTTTGTTGAGGGGGCGTTTATAATGTTGTTGTTGTTTTTTTAGTGGGTGGAATATTTATTAACATATTCTTATTTTCCTTTTAATATATATATATATATATATATATATATATATATATATATATATATATATATATATATATATATATATATATATATATATATATATATATATATATTTTTTTTTTTTTTTTTTAATGAAATTTCGAACTATTTCAAAATTTGCATAAAAAATATTAAAACAAAACAAACTATATAATAACCTATTTAAATAAATAAAAATGCTTTGTTGATAAGTTTTGAAAACTCCTACATGACCGGTATCAATCTTCCGGTAACGATTTAAAGATCAATGAGAAGAAAAAAAAAAGCAATAAACTTAAAAACGTCCAACACAACCGACCGGAAATTAACTACCCCCAGTCCGATGGAACTGGATTTGGCGACGCGTTAGAAATCTATATCAGCTCCAGCTCCAGCGCTGGAGAAATGATAGGCGCCTTGGAAAGAAAGTTAGGGTTGTAGGGTTTTATTTTTTTTCCCACTGGACGAGGGTTGTTTGCTGCACCCCTATTTGGTGATCCCGTGTAATTGATCGGCGGGTCATGCCACCACCCTGATAACCTTCTCCCAATCCACTGTCCTTTCACTTCCACAAACTTTTTTCTGCGCCCAGAATGTGTTACTATTGACACGAATTAGGAAAATACACATTTTTTTATTTATTTTTTATATTACTTTCACATACATGGTTTCAGATTATCGCGACAATAACAGTTTCCTCATATCACTGCTATGCATTGTGCTCTTCTAGGTATTAATATATATATATATATATATATATATATATATATATATATATATATATATTTCTGAATTTGTAAACCTAGCCATTCACTACAATTATAGAAATAGGCAATATAGAATAAATCACTTTTAATTATAATATTAGAATGCCATTATTAACTGTTAAAAATATTATCAATTCATTGCTAAGTTCTTTTAAATAAATGATCCATTTTCACTCAACACTCCTTTATTTCCTTTTTCTTTCTCCCTACGTTTCGGCCTTTGCCATTTTCAAGGGTTCTTTAATCATTCCTTTATATTGCATATATATAGTGTGTAAATTACCTATTTTTTAATTAAGGATTAATAAGCATATATGGCTCATTATTTGTTTTTCCTTTATATTTATTTATACAGAAGAAAACAGTTACAAGCTTAATATAGTGTAAAGCTTGATGTGATAGTAACATTCCATTATGTAGGTATATATATATATATATATATATATATATATATATATATAATAATCATATTATATTATAGTTATGTATTGAGGATACTGAGGGCTCAAATTATTATTAAAAAATCAATATATTTAAACTAATATTATAAGCCTTGTCGGCAAACATCAAAAGGCGTTACCTCATGGCCCCCAACGTACGTACTCTCTTGGGGCGCTTCCAGATCTGCCCAGTGACGAGATAAGGAGATATTCGAAAAGGTCAGTCAAGTTTATCATCAAGAAGAGTGAGTATTATTCCATCTCAAGAAGATGTGAGTCGGGTTCCATCTAGAAGAAAATATGTCCGTCTGGGGGTCAGAAAGAGAGCAGCTGGAGATCTAGGAGTCAAGAACAGATTCCACCTTCACCAGCTGACTAAGTTTTTAAAGGTATTTCTTTTTGCAATATCGTATGGCAAAGGTAGTAGTGAAAATGTCCCTCAGTACTCTCAATCAAAGTTTTAGGCAATGTATTAATATAATTTATATGTTTAAGTTAATAATTATAATAATGTATTAATTGAATCTTGTTTACTTTAATCTTACCCTGCATGCCACCTCTTGGATTGGTAAACACGATACCTTTGGAAAGGAAAACCAATGGTATCGTTGAATATAGTTTATATATAGGTTAAATATATTAAGTAAGCTAGTTTTTGAAAGTACCGCTGTCTTACCGGTAAGTACCGAAAAGCAGCCGGTCAAAAACATAGCAATATATATATATATATATATATATATATATATATATATATATATATATATATATATATTTTATATATATATATAACAGATTTAAGCGATTTTTTTCATTCACTGAAACGAAACAAATTAAAATCATCTGATAATGAATTAATATTGCACATTATTGGTAGTTTATTTTGTAAAATGTTTTGAAGATATTAAATATTTGGATATCTATGTCCAACCATTGGAAAACAGTGCAGTCTGCCAGAAATAATATCACATTAAATCTTCTTGTTGAACGGTTTAAAAGAAATTAGTTCAAATAAAGAATATATCTCTCCAAACGTACCTGATGTATAAAAACAAGCAATATATAAAAAATATATTTGTACACTCTTTGATGCCTCGATATTACCTTTTCTGTATGGATTCCAACTAACTCACAGCGAAGGCAATGTAAATCAGAAGTTTAATATAGTTCCTCTTTTGATTATTTATAACCGCTTTTGAACTGTATTCAGGTGTATTAACATAATTACAAATAATTATTATTCATAACCAGTATTAATATGTAAAATATTTATTTAATAAGGTACATAAAAATGTATTTATTATGTAATGCACTCGATATAAATAAATTAATATATTATTGTTTTATATTACAAATTTGTACTTTTATAAAACTCTATTATGACTTATTTGTTTTTAACTTGATCGTTATCTGTAGCAACATCGAAAAAGTTTTCCTTCAAAGGGTGCGTGTAAACTCATTTTTTAATATAAAAAGAATATCTTTTTTGATATATATAAATATATATATATATATATATATATATATATATATATATATATATATATATATATATATACATACGCTATCTTAATCAGCAAGTGTTCTCAAGAAATATCCTACCATCCACTATTTATTAATATACAACTAATATCCAACCATCCTGACAATATTTTTACCATGCATGCTGATGTTACATTTATCAATAATTATCAAGTTATTACAACTTCTATTCTTGTATCTTGGTGTCAACATTAGAGGATTAACAAAAAATTCAATCGAATAACCTTAGTGCTATTATATTATTATAAATATATATATATTATATATTATATTATATAAAATATATATATATATATTAATATTTATTATGTTATTTTACTTGTTTATCCAGAGATAATACAATCTGCCACCTTTGGGGCAATAAGTATTAGAGCTAGAAGAAATCATTCATCCCAATGTACAAAATAAACAATTACAAGAAAATTAATTAAAAAAATAAGTTAAAAATAAAATAATAATAAATAAACCTTGGGTGCTATAATATTAGCTATAGAAAACAACTACAACAAACTTTAAATAATAGAAGCAGTTTTACTACCGAAAACATTGAATATGTTAGTCATTTCCTACAAGATGTACCACACAGTAGGAATAGTAAATCAACTTAAAATATGAAAAATACATAATAATAATTAAATAAATAAAAACCTGTACCACTAAAATCCATGAAGGTTCTTGGGTTCCTAGATATAGAGATTCGTGCTGTTTCTAGGCCAACGACCATGCAATGAGGTGATTAGGTCAAAATCACACTCAGCCACCTTCTTTTTTTTTTTTTCAATATTATACACCTTTTTATTTATCTATCATTTCCCTATTTAAAAAAACAAAACAAAACAAAAAAAACATTCATTTATAAGTTTACTTATATTATGCTGTGTATTATTTTTATTATAATAATTTTTATGTTTAACACGTTCACGCCGGCGTGACCCCACAGGTGATTACTAATAAAAGCGATAAATTGAACATAACAATCGTCGATAGTAGAGGAATCGCCCTGAGTCATAATTGAGGAATTGAGATAAGAAATATTGATTATCTACATGTGTCATTTTATTGATAATAGTTGTCACATTTAATAGGTTATTTTTGTAATTATTTAGTTATGAAAAGTTGGATATTTTCTCAAAGCATAATACTCTAGAGCAGTGGTTTCTGATTAGTGATCCACGGACGTTGTCCAGGGTCAGACCATCTTCGAGGTGTCATTGTGGAATAATTTTAAAGTACTTAACGTAAAATATTTGTAAAGCCTTGGCTTTTAATAAGAATCACACTCTCTACACGAAAAAAATTAAAATTATAATTGCTTGTGTTTATTGCTACTGTTAACAATTACAACCTTAAAATTGGCCCCTATGCTGATGACACCTGCGTGTTATCAGTTCATAAAGATCCATTTATTGCTTCACATACCCTACAAGCCCACATCAAAGACCTAGAAGTATGGTGTCAGAACTGGAGAATAACAATAAATTCCATCAAATAACCCTACCCTTCGTCGTAACCTTTTGTCTTCCTGCCCTACGGTATCCTTTAATAACACTAAACTAGTTCCTGTTGAACAGATCCGATACCTAGGACTCCTTCTTGACAAACGCCTAACTTGGAATCCTCATACACGACTAAACCGACAAGAAACTGCTCGCCGTTTAGGGCTGGCTACCTCAACACTCACTAGACAACCTTCCTCTGAACTACAAAAGGCTCATCTCTATGACTATTATAAGACTAATCTCGACTTACGGAGTAGAGCTTTGGGGCTCTACTAAACCATCAAATTCTTCCCGCATCGAATCCTTACAATGGAAAATCCTCCGTAAAATCCTGCTCTTTACTCTGTCACGAATAAAGTTATCCATAAAGACCTTAATGTTCCTTATGTTGCTGATTTGGCCCGGACCAGGTATCAATCCTTCAATGACAAACCCCATTCGCACTCTAACCCACTAGTTTCCATCCTTTCTTCCTCTTCAATTCCGGATAATCCTCCGAGGCGTCTAAAAAGGAAAAGGCCCCGGAACCTTTTAGTTAAGAATATTTTTAGAGTGCTTCCAATAGGAAGGTTCTCTACATGTACATCATGTATTATATAGCTATCATATTTACTTGATGTATTTTATTTGTTAATACAGTCGTAAATACCAATAAAATGATACAAAAAAAAAAAAAAAAAAAAAAAAAAAAAAAAAAAAAAAAAAAAAAAAAAAAAAGGCCACTTTCTAACACTCCGCAAATAATGAGCTTAAAAACAGAAGATGTATGATTTATTGTAGAAGATAAGTGAACAATATTTGATTTCATTATGAGTATTTAAATCAATGTCTTCTCTTTGCTTTATTTAATATTTCACACCCAAAAAAGCACTCATTAAATTCCTTTTCTTACACATTTATTTTCTTCACTATCTATTACTTTGCTTTTCTACGTTACGGGGTTCTGTCCCATTATCAAGACTTTTTTAAAATCACTTTTTAACACACGGTGTCATCGACAATATCAAATAGGAGAATAGCAGTAAGCTAGATATGTACTATAATGTTTTGTGTGTTAAAAAGTTTTTTTAAAAAAAAGTCTTGATAATTGGGACAGAACTCCGAAACGTATAAAAACAATTTAATAGATAGTGAAGAAAAATAAATGTGTTAGAAAAGGAAATTAATGAGTGCTTTTTTGAGTGTGAAATATCAATATCTTCTTGTATAAGTTTTAAATTTAAAGCTATTTTTATTTATTAGCGTTATTTCATATTACTGTGGCTATCGGACGACATTAAAGTGGAAGCCCTAAATTTTGCCTATCTAGGTTTAGTTAGGTTGGGTGTCTTAGCAAGTTCCTGACTTAGCACAGGCTCTGGATAAACATTTTACGTTCCCTCTGAAGGACGGTATAGCGTAGGATTTTTCACTCCTCACAAAAAATTCTAGATCCATCTGCCAGGTTTTAGATTAAATTTTATTTTTCATTGTTTCGTGGATTGAAGTAAATTTTTTATTTCATCTACTAGGCCATTTCTAGAATGCAGAGTTTCGGTAGAGGTATTTCGCAGGCGTTGTACGTGATACAGTGTAGCTCACTAATTTTTTTTTTTTTTTTTTTAATTATTTTCTTGGTATTTACAACTGTATTAACAAAAATACATCTAGTAAATTGTGATGTGTCGTATAATACAATGACATGATATACATGTAGAGAAGATTCCCATTGGAAGCACTCTAAAAATATTCTAAACTAGAAGGTCTCGGGGCCATTTCCTTTTCTGGCACCTCGGAGGATTATCCGGAATTAAAGAGGAAGAAAGGATTGAAACTAGTGGTTTAGAGTGCGAATGGAGTTTGTCATGAAAGGATTGATACCTGGTCCGGGCCAAATCAGTAACAAAGGGAACATTAAGGTCTTTATGGATTAGTTTATTCGTGACAAAGTAAGGAGCGTTGAGGATTTTGGATTGTAAGGATTGAATGCGGGAAGAATTTGATGGTTTAGTAGAGCCCCAAAGCTCTACTCCGTAAGTCGAGATTGGTCTTATAATAGTCTTGTAGATGAGCCTTTTGTAGCTCAGAGGAAGGTTTGACCGTTTGTCTAGTAAGTGTTGAAGCAGCCTAAAGCGGCGAGACTAAAAATCTAAATGTATACATAATATTTAGGATTTAGAGGGTCCTTGCCAATGAAATGATTGTATGAACTCCACAAAAAATTATTTTTTTGGAACCACAGCTCTAGAGTGTAACTATGATGGCATTTTTTTTGTATGTAAGGCTGCAACGAGTGACGACAATAATATTCCTCGTGTAAACAGTGGAATTGAAAACAATTTATTTTAATTAATGCATGTCACGAAATGTTTACTTTTAAATTTTATAAAAACAAGACTATTATTTGTTATTATGCAATGGAGATGCCTTGAAATACACCCAAGGGTGAATACAAATTAAGTTAATCTATAATTCACAAGTTATTACACGCTTATTTTAGTTAAAATGGGACCACGTGATTCTACTTCTTAATATATTTAGGAAAATTTAGACAGAGCAGTAATATACTGATCCAAGGTTTCCTCTGTTGAAAAAAAAAATAATAATCATAATTCTCCTGTGAAAAAAAAAATTATTTATTCGAACAGAACGCATCCTTGTTTTATACATCGATAGACAAATACACCAATTCAAATTATAACTGAACAATAAATAAAAATTAAGTTTTAAAAGATTTATTATATTTGGAAATTAGGATGCAATAACAACTTTAAAAATCAGTTGCGAGCAACACATGACTTAAACTTATCTTCCTACGATTTTCTCAAAAACTGATCAAACGATTAATTAAACTCGCTATATCATTGTAAAATTTATTTGGCTTCAATATTATGTTGGTTTCTTTCTGATTGAAATGGTCTGGACTTGACTTAAATGCCAAATTTTTAAATTTTATTCCTCTAAAGTACGTTTAATTTTGCAGATTAGAAAAAAATTAAACATGTCATCTTATTAGCAATGATAAACAACGGCAAAATATACAAGTTTATCGAATCTGTTAAAAAAAAAAAAAGTATATATATATATATATATATATATATATATAGATAAATGTTTGTAATGTATAGATGTATAATATGCATATAGATGAATAATATACCGTTGGAAAGATAAAGATTTGAGAAAAATATTCATCTTATGTACGATGTTGTGGAAGGTAGTGTAAAGAGAAACATAGGGTATAAACTTTTTTTATATTTATTGGTATTATTTAGAACTATACAAAGATATACATCAAGTAAATGTGATGAAAATTAAGAAAATGACATGAAATACATGTAGAGACATACCCCTTGGTAGCACTCTAGAGTCTAAACTAGAAGGTCTCGGGGCCATCTTCTTTTCAGACCCCTGGGAGAATTATCAGGAGTCGATGAGGAAGCAAGGATTGAAACTAGAGGGTTAGAGTGGGGATAAAGTTTGTGAAGGAAGGAATGGTATCGAGTTCGGGCTAAGTCAGTAACATATGGAATATTAAGTCATTATGGATGAGTTTATTCGTTGACTAAGTAGGGAGCATTGAGGATTTTCCGAAGGATTTTGGATTGTAAGGATTGGATACGAGATGAGCTCGATGGTTTAGTAGAACCCTACAGCTTACTCCGTCATACGTCCATTTCGGTCTTATAATGGTCATATAAATGAGTCTTTTGTAGTAAAGCGGAAGGTTTGAATGTTTGTCCAGTAGTGTTGAAGATCGAAGTCGGGCATTTTCTTGTCGTTATAGTCTTGCATGAGGATTCCAAGTTAGATGTTTGTCCAGATGGAGTCCTAGATATCGCATCTGTTCAACAGGAACTAGCGGAGTGTCATTAAAGGATACTGTAGGGCAGGAAGTCATAGGTTTACGACGAAGGGTAATGGTTATTTGGTGGGATTGGGTATAAACTTAAGTGTTATATTATTTAAGCTAATGCATATGTTTCCAACAAAACTGAATATGATTATTTTAACTCTTACTTTATTTAGTATTTCTTAAATCGATTTTAACAACCGAGTTTGGTGAAAGTCATGTGTTGCTCGAACCTGATTTTTTACATTTCACTGGAATAAAGTTTTAATTAAAAAAAACAAACAAACATAAAACGAGAGACTTGGATGCAATCCGTTTCCCCTGAGAACCGAAAGCGCCATTGAACAAATGAGGGTCAATTTAACAGCCATATAAACACTTTATGATCAGATGCGGTCGTATAAATCAAAATTTTAAGTTAGGTTTAATTTTAGGGTCGTTTAACGAACGCGTGTTGCCTGGTCGGGAAGATTTTCCAAAACGTTTAACTTATTGAAAGCAATATGCCCCCCAAGTTCTGGGGACATCCTATATCATAGCCGGCTCCCAACCCCTCTTCCTCCAAGCCCCATTGACTCCTGCACAATACCCTAATTGCATTACATTCAATCCGGGGAAAAAACATGTCATAAACCGTTGCCGATTTCTTGTAACGATTGGTAATTAATTTTATAGGACACAAGTGTTTTAAATAATTAATTATATTCGATTTTACGATAACTGAGATGTAATCATAAGTATGTACAGATAGGCGAAACAATTAATTTTAATTAGGTGTAGATTCTTTAAGGTGAAGGTCGAATTCTAAGGATAAAGTTGGAGGCTGATATTTAACTTCACCACTCTTTAATTAAATATTGATGCACAACGTTTCGGCTAATATGTCATTGGCATTGGCATGGCTTCAGGTGCTTAAGTACAGTTGTATGAGCAAGTACAAAATATCTTCTAATTAAAAATAATCAATCTCATAATTATACCATGAAAATTATATAACAATACAAAATTACTGAAAGGAATTAGTCCGGGTGGCGGTCATTAAATGAAACAACTAAATAGTTTCAACTATTTATTGTTTGCCAACGTTTCGACCCCCCTTTGTGGGTCATCATCAGGGCTAAAAAGATACAAAAGAAATACAATTTCATTGACATTACATACAATATTATATAACCTATTGAGCAAGAGAACGTCGGTATTAAAATATAAAAGAAGAACTATATATGTAAAAAAAAAAACTTTATTAAAATACAACGACTATAGTATAATAATGAAAGTGTTATACAGCAAAAAAAAAAAAAATATATATATATATATATATATTATATATATATATATATATATATATATGTTTACTAAACAAAATGTACACAGATATGAATAATTTGCCTGAAATATGAAGCATAAAAATATTAAGTAGAGTGGAGATACGTACCGCATGGTGGGAAAATGGAAACTAGGTACTGTTTGGTAGATGGGGGGTAGGTAGGATGGAAAATGCGTAGGAAAAAAAGTAGAATGGAAAGTACGTACCGTATACGGTATAACACTTTCAATATTATACTATAGTCATTGTATTTTACGTTGGCAAACAATAAATAGTTGAAACTATTTAGTTGTTTCATTTAATGACCGCCTCCCGGTAATTCTCAATCGGTCAACTAATTACATCCACAACAATACAAAATGTTTAGTAAAATAATAAGGCTTGTGAAGTAAACATGCCAATAATCTATAATAATATTAACATTATATTCCTAAAAATAGATAAAAAAACAGTTAAAAACATGAAACAAAAGTAGAATTAAAATAATTTCACTATAAAAATGAATTATTGTGAAAGGGATCAGTTAATATACTATGTTTATCAATGTTAAAAATTCAATTAAAATGATTAAAATTTAATTTATTAATATCACTAATAACTAATTAATTTAAAAAAATTACCAAGGTGAGTGGGTACTTACACCCATAAGCCTCACGTTATTGTCATGAAGTTAATGTCAGCCTCCAATTTTATTGGTGCCACTCACCGATATTTGTCAGAAAATGTCTTTTATGCTCCTTTGTATGTACTGAAGAATTTTTCGAAGTGGCGGAACAATGTAAAAAAAATTAAAAACTGATTTTTCCCTTAAATCTTGCGTTTTAAGAAACTTTTAGTTTTTAGATTATCAAAAAATTCGAAGAAAATAATTTGTTTAACCGAAAATACTTTTTCCCTACAGAAAGCCATAGAGAATATCTGAACAAGCGAGACCTTAAAAGAAATTATAGATAGTGGCTAAATAGGCGGCGTTATGCCTGGCGCGTGTTTTTAAAAACATAGCTTTTATCCCATCATTTTGTAGTAAAATGATGTTTTATAAGTAAAGTAATTATAAATTTTTGGAGAGAAATAATTGTTTACATATTTTTCAAATATAATATAATTTTTTTCGTATTGTTCCACCACTTCCAAAAATTCGAAAAAAAAATCTGTGAATAGAGGAGTATAAAAGACATTTTCTGAAAAAAAATCGGTGATTGATACTTTTCAAATAGGTTAAAAAAAATAATATTTTGGTTTTCTTTCTTCCAGTAAAAATTGGCTTTTCGCTTAAGAATCATGATCATATCATTTTTTCATGCCTTTGACTCCTAATACTCATAGAATAAATCATCATTAATTAATTTTCAAACTTTTCCCGTATCCAATCCCTACAATCCAAAATCCTTCGCAAAATCCTTAACGCTCCTTACTTTTTCACGAATAAAATCATCCAAAATGACCTTAATATTCCATATGTTGCTGATTTGGCCAGTACCAGGTATCACACCTTCCATGAAAAACTCCAATCCCACTCTAATCCATTTTTTCCATTTTCATAGTTTCCTTGCTTCCTCTTCAATTTCTGATAATCCTCCTAGGCGTTTAAAAAGAAGATGGCCTCCAGACTTTCTTGTTTAGACTCACTACCAAAGAGTGCTGCCAATGGGCAGTTTATCTTCATTTTTTTAGTCGTAAATTTCAATAAAAAAAATATTCCCAAAAAGAGGTTTTTAAAAAAATCTCAAAAAACGTTCGAATTAAAATGCTGAAAATTCAGGTGAATTACTTTTATTCGACTCCAAATTGATCCCCTAAATTTGAATAAAAAAAGCCACGGGGGCAGATTTACCATCCTAACCCGGCTATACCCTTTTGACCACTGTGCGCTCGCCAAATCGAGTCAAAAAATAAAATAATTTTTATATTTTTTTCTGTGAATTGGGACTATAAAGTTTAAATATGGACGTTTCAGAATTTGGTCCACCTAAATCGTTCATATTTTCCACTGTGTGTCTGTGGATACAAATGTTTTTAGTTTATTGTTATATTTACTGTGCATTTTTAAATCAGGTTATATCTTGTTTTTATAATCCCTGACACGTACTTCAAACACAATAAAATGGATCTCCTTATTAGTTTGTTTTATTTCTTCAATGACTGCACCCTCTGCCGACTTATACAGCTATTGTACGATCAACTGTACCTCCGTGAACAGAACAAATGTTATTCAGCCGGGACAATATTTGCTATATTTCATTTCTCCTCATGTTTCTTCCCCCTCTAGAGTGGTCAGAGGTTTTAGCGATAATGGAGCTAGCCTCAAGGATGGCGGTAGGTTACTCAGCAGGGCTGAATATAGAATTGAAGGGAGTTGGCGTCTTTGGCAAGTCGGCTCACGAAGGCCCCTCAAATGGTCCAGAAAGGAGGGTGGAGATAAACTGGCCACCCTCCCATTCCCCCCCCCCCCTCCTCACTTTATTTGTTCAGATAAACCAACAAACCCTGGGCATATCTCAGACCAATGTCCAGCCAGGACAACTCCCGGGGGAGAGAGGCTGGAACTTAGCCTGCCCTTCCGAAGGGTCTTGGGATCGGAGGTTATAAATCATCCCACTGGAATCTGGAAAAAGATCAAGAAACAGGAGGACTAAAGATTATGCAGGACAAAATACTTGTAGGAGGTATAAAAAGAATGGTGATTTCTTTTAATTCCTACAGTATCAAATCCTCGCTATCCAGAATACTACGAAAAATACAATTGGGTTGAAACACATGAAATTATCGTTTTTAGAATCTGGAACAAAATTAAAAAAAAATAGATCAAATCTAACATATGGGAGAAGTTGGTTCAGGGTGCACTCAATAGAACACACACGTTTTGGCCTAAATTATAGGCCTTCTTCAGGGCTATAAGAAAAAAAAAAAACAAAGATGAAAACCAGAAGTGGAATACAATATATAAAGATGATAATAAAAATAAATTATACTGATAATTACAAACAAAGTGAAATAATATTTGCCAACTGATAAATATAATAAATAATAGGTTTTATAACTTTATAATGTTTCACATTTTTTCATACAGTAATTTTTTTTTTTCATTTAAATTTTCATAATATGTTATCTAATTATTCACCTTTTATTAAAATTTCTTTTCCCTCCTTTTATTTTTAATTATTATTATATTTATCAGTTGGCATAAATACTATTTCACTTTGTTTGTAATTATCAGTATAATTTATTTTTATTATTATCTTTATAAATTTTATTCCACTTCTGGTTGTTATCTTTGTTTTTTCTTATAGCCCTGAAGAAGCTTATACTTTATTGTGTGTTCTATTGACTGCACTTTGAACCAACTTCTCTCATTTATATACACAGTCAACCATTGTCACTTCAGAAATCTAACATAGTTCAATTTACTATTATTCAAAGTATTTATCATAATTTTGGCTAATCATTTATATTCCAGAGATATAGAAGCTATTAAAAATTCCTCTTATAGTAAAATATATCTTCATATAACCAACTTCCAACTCGGAGAAGAATATTTAAAATTTTAATGCAATAAAAACAATATAAGGTTAATCGCTCAACTAAGACTGGCAGGCCAGAAATCACAGAGGATAATCGTGAATGGATAATTTTTTAATTTTTGAGCCCGACATGACTTGCCCTCTATGTATACCAATGGTTACGATAATATTGAACATTTTATAATATCGTGTCTAGTTTCAAATCCAGTCAGAAAATTCTATTTATTTAAGTATGTTATGGACAATTTTAATATAAAAGACATATTAACAATTACCAACTATAAGAAGTTGAACGATTTAAATTTGTTTTCAATAAAAGGTTTAAAGATAAGAAGTTTTGTTAAGAATGATTAGTACAAAATTTATAGGCATTTTTTATGTCATTACTTTTTGTTTATATGAAACTGTTATCAAGATATGTATTATTTAAAACTTTTTTTTTTTAAGTTAGTTTATTATTATTTATTTCTTAAAGTGTCTTTGTTTATTATTTAATCAAGATTTCTATTATTAGTTAGTTTGTTAATTGTTATTAGTTTTTTCTTATAATTTTGTTTCTAAAGTAGTTAGTTCAATTGTTATTTCAATAATTATAACATTTCCTTATTAAATGTAAAAAAAATACTTTGTTTAAACGATGATGAAATTGAGGTCCCATGTAGAGTGAATTATATTAAGGATTTATAATCGACTGTAGAAACTATTATAGGAGGAATAATCAGAGGTCAGTCTTTTTCTAAATATTTTAATTCTGTCGACGTTTCGGCTCAAGCTTGTGAGCCATCATCAGGGCATTACTGAGCCATGTCCAAGCATAAACTCAGTTTAAATTGGGTGTTAAGATTTTAAAAAATCACTGAGTTTCAATGGAAACATATGTTTTAGATTAATTAAATAGAAATTATTACATGTAACTATTACTTAATTTTAACCGTATTGAATAACAACCCACTACCTTCTAAAATTTTGTATATAAGATTACATTTTTTTTTCTTCTAAATAGTAAGCGTTTTAACGTTATATTACACACTATATTAATATTATAAAAAAATAAATCTATCTGAAAAAATATTTCTGTAGTTGTATCCATCAGTTGGTTATCAAATGCTTTCACATTCTGTATTTACATGTTTTTTACCATTGCTAACAACATGTTACGGTAACTTTTTCCAAACCAATAAAATTAAACGTACTTTAGGGTAAGAAATATAATATATATATATATATATATATCGACATTTAAGCTATGTCGGACTATTTAACTCAGAATGGAACCTACGTAATATTAAAGCCCATTTAATTTTACAACGATATAGCGAGTTTAATTGAAATCTTAAAAGCCGCTATTGATAACATCGTAAAAACGAGAAAAATTCTTCTTGTTAAATAAAATAAAATAAAGTTATTATTTTAAACTTTTAAGATATGAAACAATTGAAAAATCCGTTCAATAAATCGGTTGAATTGAGAAAATTAATCTTTGACGTTTTTATTGGTGGTAATCATCTACACCATTCCATTCCTCAGTTGTAAATCTTAATACCACATAATTTCAATACATTCAGTATTTTATATAATTTATTAGAACTATCTCTTTTTTATAAATTTATTTATTATTACATAAATAAATTAATACATATTTCTTGACGTTTCGAGGTCCACAACTGCCTCATCTTCATAAATATTATTTAAAAATCCTTTGTCCATTTAAAATTGTTTACAGTTAAGAATTCAAAGTCCTTCTTTCTCTTCCCATATGGTGTTCCACTTCCATATTGATGTTAGTTAAGTTTCAGTTTTCCAATTATGAAGATTTCACTATATTATATAATTAATTAGAACTATGTTTATTCGTTATTTTTACTTTCACTTACCTATTTATGAAATTGATAGTAAGGGAAGGTATTAATCGTGAAAATTTTCGAATTCTAGTTTTCAACGGTAATACACGTTTTAGGATCCCCTGAGTCCAAATGACCATGTCCCGCAAAAAAGTCTGTGTGTGTATTAACTCCAATGCGTAAACGATAAGTCGTACGAAATTGAAATTTCATATTTAAGACAGCCATACGCCCGAGATGTTACATAAACGTTTTCACCAAACTCAGCTATCCAGAATAGCCACTTTATACCATGAATTTTGCACCTTTTTACGATTTTCTCAAAAACGGTTGTAACGATTTTATTAAACATGCTACATCGATGTAAAATTTAATTGGCTTTAATATTATGTAGGTTTCATTCTGATCAAAATAGTCTGACAGAGCTTTAATGCCGATATTTTAACTTTTCTTCCTCTAAAGTACCTTTAGTTTTGTAGATTTCATAAAAATAACCATATCATATTGTTAGCATTGATGAAAAACAGATATACTTATAAGTTGAACGAATTCGATATTAACTAAGGGAGGAAAGTGAAAAACATATTTATATATATATATATATATATATATATATATATATATATATATATATATATATATATATATATATATAGAATAGAATAAAAAAAAAAAAAAAAATATTCTGGGACTAGGTCCTTTAATAATAACAGTTATGTACAATTGAAATATATAATATGTCTGTGCAACAGACAAAATAAACATGATTAATCATTACTTACAATGATTATTTACGCTTACAAAAAATAACAAAGAAAATTAATTAATAAAAAAAAAAAATATATATATATATATAATTAATTCATTAATGGTTTTACTCATTTTTATCTTTAACTGTATTTGAAAATTCTTTAATCGGTTTAAAAAAGAGGTAAGTGAAAGTCTTGCCCGCACCAAATTTTTTTTTTTTATCTCCGAAATATTCACTAGAAATAATTTATATGGCAGAACAACGTTTGCCGGGTCAACTAGTATAAGAACAAATTAATTCCCTACGTCTTATTTTATTTTCAAGGGTGATACCATTTCATTATTTATTAACATGGCATAATCGTAACAGAATATGATGGTCGAGATGAGATTTCCCATCGTTATATTAGCGCTGGAGGTACTCCAACTAATAGAGGAAAGCTAAAAACGGCGGGGGTATTAGAGTAATGCGTAGTCCTCAATGGGGTGACTCAAGAAGGATGTGTAGGGGATGGAGCGTTAGTGATTGGATATCACCCTCCAACATTACAGCCAAGTCTCCTAACTATCTCCTCACATTCGATATGCGTTTTCTTCATCATCTTGGCTGGGCACTATTGCGATGTATACCCAATCTAGGAGTCCTAGGTGGAATCGTCATAAAGGAAATCTTATGAATATTCATAACACAATTCTTGTTAAGCGAACTCCTTCTCAACCAAGCAACGGATTTTGATACAAATTGCAATTATTTTCGTAAAATATCAAGTTAATATTTAATTTCAATCAAAAGCATACTAAAACATCTACTTTCATAACGTTAAAAACAATTCTTGATTTCAATTATAAAATAAAAAGTAAATTGGTTAAAAATATTTTCTAAAATTATATAGTATAGCATCTCTTCCAAATTATTGTATTATTTTATTGAGCATCCTACTAACAGATTTTTTTTTTTTTTTTTTTTTTTTTTTTTTTTTTTTTTAAATAATGGATTAACGATTTAGTGACCGTAGTTGAAATAAAATTTTAAGATAATGGTATATGCTCTACTCAGACTCAAAGAACTGACCAAATCCGCAAAACACTATTCTCTGTTAATTACTGAAAGTTAGAAATTAACCTATTACCTATCACTACAGAATTTAATGAGTCTGTGCAATCCGTTACTTATTTTTGTTACTATCCAAGGCTTTTAACGAGTTTTTATCAAGGTAATTTCTTTTTTTTAAAACATTTTATTGAAATTTACAACTGTACTTACAATAAATACAATACGTAAACGGATACTTTTCAATTATAGCCTTAAGAATGTCTGTGAAGAAAATACCTAGTGTTAGCACTTCAATGTCTATTTAATTTAGAAGGTCTCGGGGCCATCATCTTTTTAATTTCTTTGAGGATTGTCCAGTAATAGATGGGAAGGATAAGGTCGGCAGTTTGGAATTAAAAGAGGCATACCTTTGTGATAGTTCTGCGACAAATAAAGAAATAAGAAGAATTTGTGATTTTATTTTGTAAGGATTGAATGCGAGAGGAATTAGATGGTTTAGCAGAGCACCAAAGCTCCATTCAGTGTGCCCCAGATGGGTAGCCTTGGCAGGCTGGTTAGTGTAACACCATCTTCGGCCAGGTAGTTACCAACACCGAAAGAAGGAAACAAATTTAATGGATCAATAAAACCCCGAATATTTCTCGAGACGTTCTTCACCTTGTACATTACAAATACAGAGATCTGCAATCTTTCGGCAAAAAATAATTCTACGTGAAACGCATTGGATGATAGTTTGATTTAACCTGCCGGTAATGCATAGTTGTTGAAATGTTAGCTACGATTTCTTCTTGCACGATAATCTTTTACGAAACAATCAAAAGAACCTGAATTAGAGACCTCCTTTCTGAATTAATCTCTCAAATCAAGACCTGGAAGGGGTATTACACTATCTTTCCGCATGTCTAACATGCTATCACTACCTTAGTAGCTCCACGGCTGAAATAATTCTGCCACTGACGTGGTACGGGAAAAAACCTTTAGAAGATGTAAACAGAAGAGTTGTGGGAAATGATTAGTTACGTTTACTGTATCGACCATTTATTGGAAAATAATGTTAAACGCCTTCATGTTAACCAAAATACTGACAAACATAACTTAACACTAGCCTATTTCCGAATATTAAATTTAATAACGCATCCCTGACCCATCATCCTTTTAAAACCACGCAATCATATCTTAATTATCTTCTTCTTACTTCAACACTAAAAAAATTTCATCTAAGGTTTTACTTTTACTTACCTATATATGAAATATATAAGGGATATAATATTCAGGGAAAGTATTGCAATCCTAAAAATTTTTGAATTCCAGTTTTCAAGAGTCCAAATTACCAAGTCGCGCAAAAAAGTCTCTGTGTGTCGTTAATCTAACACAAAAACGAAAAGCCGCACGAAACTGACATTTCATATTTAAGACAACTATACTCCCGACATTTTCCAGCAACTTTTTCATCAAAATCGGCTGAACAGTAGTGGTACTTTATACCATGCATTTTGCACCTTTTTAAGATTTTATTTAAAACGGCTCAAACGGTTTTCATTAAATTCTCTATATGGATGTAAAATTAAAAAAAAACTTTATTATAATGTAGGTTCCATTCCGATAGATATAGTCTGACAGGGGTTAAATGCCGATATTTTAAATTTTCTTCCTCTAAAGTACCTGTAATTTATTAGATTTCAAGAAAATAGGCAGATCATCTCTTATCACCATTGATAAATAATGGCTAAAAATGCAAGTTGAGCGAATTTGATAAACAATTAAAGGAGAAAAGTGAAAGTATATTTGTTTATGCAAATTCGTGTTTTTTAACACAATAATAGTAATCTATATCTATAATATACCGTTGGAAAGCTAAAGATTTTAGAAAAAATATTATGTAATACGCGGAATCGTAAAAGTTATTAGAGAGTGATAAAAAGCCGATGGAACTACCAGAATGTTGTAGATAAAAATATAATAGATTATTTAATAAAACACATGTTTCCATAGAAATTCAATTTAATTAATTATTTATTAGTTTCACTAATTTTCATCTATAACTGTCTTTTAAAATTCTTATTTTTTTTTTTAATTAACGGAGGTAAGTTAATGTCGTGAGATGCCTGCACCAGATTTTTTTTTTTATTCAAGAAGATTAGGGAATAAATGATAAAGAAATCATAAAAATCGGGATCACTTCTAGCTGGGTGGCTAGCGTAACAGCCTCCCATGCAAAAGATCACGGGTTCAAATCCGCAGGTGGTCCTAGGGTTTTTTAATGGGAGTAAAAAATCCTTAGTTACGCCGTCCTTCGGAGGGGACGTTAAAAGGTGGTCCCGAGCCTATGCGATGTCAGGTACTCGTTAAAGATCCCTATCCAAATAAAACCTGGATAGGCAAAATTTAGGACTCCCACTGTAGCATCGTCCGATTAGCCTTAGTAGCATAAAGTGACGTTAAATGAATAAACAAACAAACAATCATAAAAATCAAAATTGCTAAGCGGAATACATTTTTTTTTTTGCCTCGAAATCTCAAGCTATTCAAGAACTGCGAATCTAAGGCCGAGATTGGCAGCGGGTAATTCCTTAGAAGAACTTTTTTTATATAAATAAAATTCCTGATTTCTCGAAAATTGATTTTCTTAAGGTTAGAATTAGCTCTAGACCATTGTGGTACTCAGGGAGATATATCAAATTTTCTTTGCTTCCTCTCAGGCCGTTCATGGAAGGGCCAGTGTCATCGTCAATTAACTCTGATGAATCCTGGGTAATAGCTATTGGGGGTGGGGGTATGTTGTTAGATAGGCTCTGGGGGTGGCAATGCCGTGCCAGAGACACTAACTCGCTAGATTTACTACCCCTGGGGTCTGCATGCCTCGCTGCACCCAATTCCCGTCCAGGCTACCCCAAGGAGGGAAGTCGTCTCTTGCTCCCTCAACCTAGTTCAGTGATCGGGGGGAGGGGTGGGGGTAACCACTGGCTGAGGTAACCCAATAACCTGGCACCAGGAAATTTGTTAACAAATATTAGGTACAGTTATTAGAAGTAGATAGAGGCTTATTTTTGTGGGTATAGATAGATAGAGGCTTATTTTTGTGGGTATAGATAGATAGAGGCCTATATTTCTTCCAAACACTTTATTTTTTATATTTCATCAAAGAAAATTTTCGGTGTTCACTCCCATCATCAGGAATCTACAAGTCAATCAACAATTCCAAATTTCATATAAAAAAAAAGCAAACAAACTCTAGTAAAGTGAATTATTAAAAAAAAAAAAAAAAAAAAAAAAACATATGCCACTACAACCCATGTCTTGAGCTCAGTACATTGTACTGTTTCTAGGCTAACGGCCGTGCAATGAGGTGATTCGGCCGAGACCATGCTCAGCCGCCAGGCTTCCCCATTTTACCCATTTTTTGGGGTACCCACTTTATAGAGGCTGGCTCTGCCTTGTAGGGTACAATAAATAATATTCTGTCATAACCGGGATTCGAACCCAGGACCCGGAGCACAGTAGACTAGCGCTCTATCCACTAGACCACGCCGCTCCCTGAGAATTATCAATTTTAAAAAAAAATATTATAAGCTAGGGGTCCATTTTTAACAAAATCTAAATTATTGCACAAAAATTTACATTTATTGCAACCAGGATACGATTCAAAATGGAAGAGAACCACATACAAGACTTAAACGAAAAGAACTTAACAGACGATTCGGACAGTTTTACAGTTGACAACAAATTATTAATTTACAAGACAATACTGAAGCCAATCTGGACCTACGGACTTGAACTGTGGGGGACAGCTAAACGTTCTGACATCAAACGCATTCAATCCAAAGTCCTCCGAAAAATAGTAAATTCTCCTTATTATGTCTCCAACTGTACCTTACACCACGACCTTAATGTTCCATTTATTTCAGACCTGATTCCATCCAAATTTTCCAAATTTCACCAGAACTTCATTCATCATCCTAATTCTCTAGCACGATCCCTATCCAGCTCCACTCATCCATACAACCCATCTAGAAGGTTGAAACGGCAGTGGCCCCGAGACGTTTTGTCAATACATTTGCAGGAGTTCTGACACTAGTCAGATTCTCCTCTCATGTGTGGTGTGATTGTGCCTGTGGCGCCCTCACTTAGCTTCCGCTGGCTCTCACCAGTGATGCGGCTGAGAGGAGGCGCTGGATCCTTTGGACTCTGCTGGTCCTTCCACAAGTGGGGGAACAAGCCCCGTCCGGGATTCCCGAGCTGATTGTAAACATTGTACATAGGTATGAATGTGACATGTTTCGTTTTATTTGTTTGTTAACTTTATTTATTTGTATTATTTGTCTACAAATTTTGTTGTATACGTTTATTTATTTTGTTTTCATTTTATGTAATTTGACTTTCCTTTTGTTTATATTGTAAATATTGTATGAATGAGATCCTGTAGCACTATTATTATTGTCTATTATGACAAATTGTAATATATAAAAATAAATAAAGTTCCAAAAAAAAAAAAAAAAAATGGTGGGCTAGTTCTTCCGGTGATAGGAGTATAATAATAGAAAGAATACAATAAATTAAACTCCTGTTGGAGTGGACGGGTCATTTGAAAAGAAAGGAGGTATATCTAGTTCGGCCTAGATCTGCGACTAATGGGATACTTAGTTATGAAATTAAATATGAAATTTCTGTTTTCGTTTTCGCGTTAGACTTGCCACACTGTTTTGTACGCCTTAGTTATTTGGACTCAGACTAAGTTTAAATTAAAAGGTGCGTGAGTCTCACAATTTTACATTACTCTTCACGACCAAATAATTGCAGCCGAAATTTTCTAAAATGCATGTTGTAAAAAAAAAAAAAAAAGATATATTGTATTTTTAAAAGTCATTGTCATTAGTATCATTCATCTGGAAAAGTCATTAATAGAAATGATGTCTTGTCAGAAGAATCACTAAAAAATGAATAGGTACTTACTTGATATTGAGGAATCGACCAGATTCTAAAGTGCAAGGCAATTTCTTTCGAATGCCACCATTATGTGAGGTGAGACTATTGATTTTTAATATTTTTTTTTTTGCTGTAATATATTTTTATGAAAATATATATATATTTTTTTTTATATAAATAAGCTGTCCTTTTCCAAATACATCTACAGTTACATTTATGATTATTCTCTTGGTAAGTACCCGAATTTACGTGATGTTACCAAGTATAACCATTATACCGCATTGCGAAAACTAGTAATTAATTGTCTTCTATCATAGAACCTCTTACCGACAGTTTTTAAAATTTGGGTGCCGATGTATCACAAAACGAGAAAGTAAAAAAAAAAAAATCTGATACACTACCTTTAACTGGTGAGGTGGGGTCTACAGCACCCTAGGGTCTCTTTAAAGTTTTGTGAATCCCATCGTCCCGATCCGATCGGTTTGTAAAAACCTGACAATTTCTGTCTCAACATGATTGTAATATAGCATCCTTTTTTAGTCAATTTTTATCCGCCATCGCTTTAGGACAGTGTTTTTGGGGTCCTATAAACCCCATCTCACCATTACTGTTCGGATTTATTGAAAGTGTGTTTTTCAATTTGTTGAAAGTAATGTCTCGTGACCGTGTTATTTCACGCACCTTTTTTATTTTATTTAGAAGCTGAGATCATCCTTGTTAAAGGATCACATGATCAGACGGTCAGAAAATCCAAGACTTCCCTTGGAGCTTCGGTTTAAAGCTCAATCATTATTAGAAAAACCCGAAGAATCTAACATAATCAAAAAAGAATTAATAAAATGTATTTAATAATATCAGGCATTTATTCAATTTTATAAGCATCCTTTCGTATGGTACCTATTTAAAATTGGTTGAATTAACGTATTTTACAAGAGTAAACAATTATAAATGTTTCAAGATTTAAGAAAAAAAAAACGAGGCCTGGGGTCTGAGAGATCCCACCTCACCAACTTTGACTACAAATTTCACCTCACCAGTTAAAGGTTAATTTAGAAACAAGGTATCCATTTAATGGTGTCTTAACTTTTCTTCTATATGCTGAATACTATAGTGTAAAGTCTACATATCAATGTAAAAATATAATTTTATTGTTACCAGGCGTCTTGGGACACGTCCTCTACATCCTCTACACCGCCGATATCCCTACCGATCCCGATACCTTTCTGGCAACATTTGCTGATGACACCGCCATTTTGTCATCCAGTTCCAATCCTGAAGCAGCATCGCTAAATCTCCAAAAGCATCTTTCCCTTGTCGAAGACTGGTGTAGTGCTTGGCGCATTAAGGTGGATGAAAGCAAATGCACTCACGTCACATTTACCCTTCGACGCAAATTCTGTCCAACCGTTAATTTCAATTCCATACCGCTTCCTTCCTCAGACACAGTCCGGTATCTCGGCTTTTTACTAGACAAAAGACTGACGTGGAACCCAAATACAAGACTTAAAAGAAAAGAGCTCAAACGCAGATTCGGCCAGTTATACAGACTACTAAACAGAAAATCCCATCTTACAGTTGGCAACAAATTACTAATATACAAGAGGGTACTGAAACCTATATGGACCTACGGACTTGAACTGTGGTGGACAGCTAAACATTCTAATATCAAACGCTTCCAATCCAGAGTCCTCCGAACAATAGTTAATGCTCCTTATTACGTTACCAACTGTACCCTACACCATGACCTTAATATTCCATTTGTTTTAGACCTGGTACCATCCAAATTTTCCAAATTGCATCAGTACCTTACTCATCATCCTAACCCTCTAGCACAATCCCTATCCAGCACCACCCATCCGGACAATCCTCCTCGAAGATTGAAACGGCAGTGGACGCGAGACGTATTGTAAACATTTAAATTGGAGTTCTGACACTGGTCAGGTACTCCACTCATTTACTGTATGTTTGTGGCTACAGCAGGCTCACACCAGTGATGCGGCTGAGATAGAGGCGCTGGGATCTCTTGGATTCCGCTTTTTCCTCCGCAAGTGGAGGGAAAAGCGCAGTCTAGGGTCCCTTTAGCAGTTGTATATATTGTATATAGTTATGATTGTTTGTATGATGTTTATTTATTTGCCAACTTTTAATTTATCTCAATTATAGGTTGTTGTTTTGATTTGTATTTATTTATTATTATTTTATTGTATATATATGCATTTATTTATTTTCTATTTTATGTAATTTGACTTTTATCATTATTTTCTGTATATATTGTATGTATGTGGTCTCATATCACTATTACTATTGTTCATTGTGTAACAAATTGTAATATATCTCAATAAATAAATAAAAAATTAAATATTGTTACCAGGGTGAATCAAATATAAGGAGACTTATTTTTCATTACTTTTACTTTAATAATAATAAACACCACCTAAAATTTCAGAATTCCAAGCTGGCTTTAGACTAAATAGTAGAGTCCAGAGTTAATTTTAAACTCAAAATTAATCACAAGAATATGAAAAATGAGAAGGAAGCCTACGGTGTATGTCTTTGTCGACTTCAAAAAGGCCTATGATTTAATCCACAGACCAACTCTCTTTAAAATTCTTGAAGAAAAAGGACTAAACCTGAATACGCAGAAAATTAGAGAACAGACATTCACAAAAACAAAATCCAAAGTGAAATTTATGGAAAACTTAAAAAAATATTCCAGATAAAAATAATGCTGATATATTTTAACATTTTTTAGATTTTAAAGCGTTAGACCCTAAGTTCATCAACGCCTGAATATAATATGTATATTGAAATTTTACAAGAAAAGACTGAAGACTATACAGATAAAAAAAAAAAATGTAGATATGATTACAAAATATCAACAGTAACTATTATACAAAGGAACAATGAAAACAAAATATAAAATAAGACCTGAAATTCATAAATGTATAAAGGGAACGGCGTGGTGTAGTGGGCAGAGCGCTAGTCTACTGTGCTCCGGGTCCTGGGTTCGAATCCCGGCAGTAGCGGAATATTATTTATTCTGTTATTTCGGCGGGGAGGGGTGGGGGGCGATCCTGGGGCACACCCAACCTCTATAAAGTAAGAACCCAAAAAAGGGGAAAAAACTTGGCGGCATTTTTCGGTATATGTTGTTCTTTCAATGACATATTCTAATGATTAATTAAATAAACCCTCACACAAGACTAAACGACAAGAAACTGCTACTTCCAGTATATTACAAAAGACTCATTTACATCACTATTATCAGACCTATTTGGACATATACAATCGAGCTTTGTGGGTCTACTAAAACATCTGATTCCTCCCGCATCCAATCCTTACAATCCAAAATCCTTCGTAAAATCCTGAATGCCACTTATTTAGTAAAAAATAAACTCCTCCATATTGACCTAAACATCCTATTTGTTGCAGACATAGATACTCCATTTTTCATTCTAAACTCCCTGCCCACAAAAACCCACTTGTCCGTAATATATCCCTTATAAACCTCCGAGGCGATTGAGAAGAAGGTGGCATCGGGACCTACTGCCTTAACAGTTAGTGAAGTGCTACCACTGAGTAGTTCTTTTTCAAGACATTTTCATGACTTTTTTTTTTTCATTCTGCATATTTACTCATTGTGTTCTTTAATACAGTTGTAAATTACTATAAATAAATAAAAGTTTTTTCGATCACCCTACTATTTTTTATTCTCTTCCGAATTTAATGCTATATTTTAATCACTATATATGAGTTTCTCAGCATTGAATACATCTGATGATCTCGGCCGAATCAACTCATTGCACGGCCGTTGGCCTAGAAACAATACGAATCTCTAAATTTACTGAGCCCAAAACTCTTCATGGGTTTTTTTTTTTTTTTTTTTTCCATGAATGGGATGGCATTGGCATACACCATACAGCCATTTTATATATTATGTCTTATTAGTGAAAACTATTACAATCACCAAATTACAACTACCAATTAAAATTACCAAATTACAATTACCAATTACTGAACTATTACAATTATCAAATTCTTTTGTTAATCGATTGTAAATATTTATTTATACTGAAAATTTTTTTATTGTTCGTAAATTTTAATAAATTTTCATAACTAATATTCTGATTATTATTTATTTCAAAAATCATCTTTTCTCTTTGAGTTTTGTATGCTGGGCACACCAATAATATGTGTTTTAGGGTCTCCCTATCACCACATTTGTCACATTGCGGAGATTGTGATACGCCTATTTTATGAAGGTAAGTGTTGCAGATCCCGTGATTTGTCCTTAATCTAATATATGTTTTTACCACGTTTTTGCTAAAATTTGTTTCCGCGAACCAAGGTTTTCGAATAATTTTGGGAAATATGGTTTTGTAAAATTGTCCAGTGGGGTTTTCCTGATATAACTGTTGCCAAATTTCGAATGTATTTAATTTAATGGTTTTGTAAAAATCTTTGAATGGTATCCGAAAGTCAACTTGTTGCCCAACTGTGGTGGCAGATTTAGCCAGTCCATCTACTACCTCGTTGCCTGGGATTCCCGCGTGACCCTTAATCCACCGAAATACTAAAACTTTTTTATTTTTGACCGCTATGTAGTGGTTTTTCATGATCTCCATTTGTAAGCTACTGATGTTTTTGTTAATAATATTAGTTAGTGACAATAATGCACTCTTACAATCCGTCAAAATAACAAAATTATGATCCGCGGATTTATTAATGTATCTGACGGCTTCCAATATGGCATACATTTCAGCAGTATGAGAAGAACAACCAGTAGGTAATTTATACTGTGCATTATGGTTGTATTTAGGAATATGAATCGCACTACCTGAATTATTATTAATATTTGAGCCATCGGTATATATATGAATATGATGCGGCCATTTGTCTGCAAGCAATGCTTTAGTAGTAGAGGCAATCATTGAATGAGGCAATGGGTTACCGACTTCTATTTCTATATTGAATTTTTGTAATAGTATCTCGTATTTTAATTGATATTGAGGTAGCATTTTATTTGAATATATATCACGTAATGAATTTTGATATTTTATAAAACTATTGAAAACTAATGGTGTATATTTCTTTTTCTCCCAATAAGCTTTACTTAAGATAAGAATGCATAGGTTAACTATTTTACTGTAGCAATTCTGATTGTTAGCGTATGTTTTAAAAAAGATTCTGTCGGTTAGTAGCTGTCTTCTTAGTTTTAGGGGTGGTTCGCTGGCTTCGTTTAATAAGGCATCGATAGGGGTGGAATTAAGAGCTCCTAAACAAATTCTTATGCACCTATTATGAATCATATCCAACTTACGCAAATGTGTATTAGGGGCCTCACCGTATAATGTGACTCCGTAATCGAATATGGATTTTATTGTGCTCCTATAGAATAACAAAGATATGCTTGGATCTGCTCCCCATTTACTGTTATTGCTAATCATTTTTAATATGCTCATTTTTTTTTCCGACCGTTTTATGATTTCATAAATGTGTTGATTCCAATTTAGTTTTCGGTTGAAATAAACTCCTAAGAATCTCACGACATTAACGCTTGTGAAGAAAGTTCCAGCTAATTCAACTCGCTCATCAAGGGGAAATGTGCGTTCTCTAGTGAACGGGCATATAACTGATTTAGAAGCTGAAATCGTCATTCCTGTCCCTAACTCCCATCTCCTTAACCCTCTTACTGTCTCGTCCAGTAACTCGACACATTTATTAATATCTTGATTTGAGGTATATAGGCAAATATCATCGGCAAATTGTAAGATTGAAACTTTCTCAGGTAAGTATTTTTTTAAATCAGTAGAAAATATTGCAAATAATAAACTACTGAGAATACCTCCTTGAGGTAAACCTATCTGTGCCACCCTACTCATGATTATTGAATTTGATATTTTTAATGATATCTTTCTATCGCTGATCAGATTGATAATATTGTCAATATATTTTATGGGGAAACCCATGTCTGTCATTTTATAATTGAGTATGTGTAACGGAACAGTGTCGTATGCCTTTGCTATGTCTAAAAATAAAGCGACTGTTTTTTTCCCTGATGTGAAAGCTGTATGTATGTCAGTATGTAATTCTAGAAGGCAATCCATCGTTGATTTACCTTTACGGAAACCGAACTGGTAATCAGGCAATTTATCTTGTGATTCTAACCACCACTCCATTCGTTCCTTTACCATTCTTTCAAACGTCTTTAGTACACACGAACTTAACGAAATCGGTCTATATGAGGAAGCGTTATTGGGATCCTTATCTGGTTTCAATATCGGTACAACACAGAACTCCTTCCATGAGTCAGGTATTACATTTGATTGCCAAACATCATTTAAGATTTTTAATAAGCTCATTTTAATTTTCTTCGGAAGTCTGTTTAACATGATGTAATGTATATTGTCAAGTCCTGGTGCTGTATTAGGGTTCTTCTTTAAAGAGTTATTGAGCTCTTCTAGAGTAAACTCTTTCATTAGTTGAAAATTTTCTTCAGACGTTTCTTCTCTACTGTCAGTGATTAAACTATTTTTAAAAATGACATATGGGGGCGCCAGTGTGTCCATAAATTCTTCACACCATTCATCCTTTGTGACTGGTAAGCGGTTACTTGTTTTGCGATTGCTGAGTACAGCTAGTTTATGCCAAATATCCTTAATCGGGGTAGATTTATTGATACTTCCACAGAATAGTCGCCAGGAATTTCTCTGTTTATCTCTTGTGAGTTTTTTGAATTCCGCATCCGCCTTTTTGTATGTCAAAAATGTTGAAGAATTTGGGGTTTTTATATATGTTTTGTAGGCATTTTTTCTATTTTGTAGTGAAAGAGTACATTCATTATCCCACCAACCTCTGCTAAATTTTCTCCTGTAAATTTGTTTGTAAGTTGGTATTGACTTCGTGCCAGCTTTATTCAAAAATTGTATGAACTGTTCATATGTAGGGTTATCGGATAGAAGGTGGAAATTATCTGAGGTAAACGTTTCGTATTCCTCCCAATTAGCAGCCTTTATTTGCCACTTTCTGGTCGATTTACTCATATTGGTATCTTTAAATTGCATATTGTGAATCTCCATTACGATGGGTAAATGATTAGAACCTAAGGGATCATCGTGAACTTTCCATTGTATATTGTTTACGATATTGGGTGAGCAGAGAGTGATATCCAAGGCAATATTATTAGTCTGACTCACATTATTTACGTATGTAGCGGATCCATCATTCAACAGTACTAAGCTGGAGTTTTCTATTGCAGAAACTAATTCTTTTCCCATTTTATCACAAAAATTACAGCCCCACTGGTAATGGTGAGCATTGGCATCTCCTGCCAGAATTAATGGAAAGTCAAAACTCGTAATAAATTTTTCCCAATGACATTTAGTTACTAAATTTTTAGGAGGGTTATAATACGAAACTATGTTAATTTTAAAATTTTTATGGAGTACGACTTTCGCGGCAATCACATCCATACCGTCTATTTTATGAAAGTTTCTAACCTGTGTAAAGTTGTATTTATTCCTAATCAAAATGGCTACTCCCCCCCAGCCATCATCTCTATCTTTCCTTATGATATTGTATCCCGGGAAATTCACATATGTGTTATGCTTGAACCAAGTTTCTGATATTAGGGCAATATCAATATTGTCTGTAAATAAAAAATATTCTAAACTATTTTTATTTGCTATTGCTGATCTAGCGTTCCATTGTAATAATTTATAGGATTTAGTCATAAAAATGGTGGGCTAAATTAGATACTGATGAATTATTTTTGAAAAATTATTAAAAATAGTTTAGATAAAATATTTTTATCTGAATCAATGATTTAATAACAAGCTATCTCCTCTCTCTCTTATTATGTTCCTAATCTCTTCTTCAGAAATTATTAAATTTTTGTTTGACAAAATTGAACTTACAATTGAATAAATAGCTTCTGAAATTTGATTTATTTTATTCGGTTTAACCTGAGGTGTTCCAGTAGTTTTAGGTTTTGGGAAATTTGTATTAGAAGGTAAAGGGCTTGATGGGTATAAAGGAATTTTATAACTATTATTAATCTCCCTCCTTGCTTGTTCGGTAGGGTCAACGCTTGGATGTTTATCCGGACTTGAAACTCTTACTCTTTTATTTACACTAATTTTACTTATTACTGAAGAGTTATTTTTGTTATATAATTGTTTGTTATTAGTTTGATCTAATGCTGGGAACGATTCAGGTGTCTGTCTTAATACGGCCCAACTGTATGATTTGCCTTCTAGGAAATGTTTTGCTTCCATATAGGTTAGATTTTGGGTGGCCATTAATTCTTTTATATTTTTTTGTTTTTTATATTCCGGACATATATCTTTAGCTAGAGAAGAATGATTTTGGTGGCAGTGAATACATTTCAATAACGTACCGGGAGGGCACTCTTCTTTCGCATGTTTTTCACCGCAATCCGAACACCTGGGTGTCGTACTTTTACATTGAGTGGTCACGTGACCATAACGAAAGCATGCTTGACACTGTACTACTGATTGAATGTACTTTTGTACCTCGCATCTCACGTGATGGATGCTTACATAATTAGGGAGAAACTGTCCTCTAAAATTAATTAGAACCGTACCCGTCGGTTTAAGTTCATATTCTTTTGTATCTCGGTTTAAAACCTTCCTTTTGAACCTTCTGACTGAGATAATTTTTAGAGATTCGGAATATAAAGTTTTAATATTAGTTAATATGTCTTCCTCGGATAAATTAGTATCTATTCCTCTAATTACTCCTTTTCTTTCCAGCATAAATTGTGGAATATACACTACAAAATGTTTAGACTTTAAAATTTCCGAATTGACTAGTGCGTTCGCGTGTGAACCTAAGCGAGTTTCAACTTTTATTCTATTGCGACCCGACCTGGTGATAGACAGAATGTTATTGTAAATTACTGGACAAGAATCATTTAATAGTTTTCCAACAGACATTGGATGTATTCGACTAATTCCAACCCCTTCCATCGACTTACTCTCAACAAAAACAAAATATGGGCCCATGTCTCTCTCCTCATATAAGCGTGGTAGAGAGTTTTGTGTTCTATCTGTCGAGGCTTTACTAATTTCCTGCTCTTCGTTGCTTGCATTATTTTTGTGTTCTGCAGGCATCATTTCTATTTCCGTGCTTAAGTCTACTGTTTCATTATTATTCAAACTACTTAACTTATCAGGCGGGATAACCTCCCTCCCATCACTTGTGCCAGACATAGTGAGTTAGTTCAGTGCAGAATTATGCACAGTTTACAAAAATAACGATAAAGAAATCTAAAAAATAACTAAACAATATGTTTGCAAAGAAAATAATATTTATAAGGAAACTAATTAAAAGAAAAAAATATATCAAAAGGTTATCTGTTAAACAGCGCGAAGGTCTTTCTGCCACCTCCTCCGCCGAAGTCCAAACAGGAGCCTTGTTCTTGACAACTATTTGGGACACTATATACACCGAATTACCGAGTAAAATAAATACTTAAAAATTGCGAAAAATTTTCACACTTTTAAGACAATGTTGGTAACAGCTGTGATTCATGGGTTGTAATGTCACAGTTTTTTTTTTTTTTTTTTTTTTGTTTTTTTTTATACCTTATCTATTTCTCAAAATATTCACTAATTTTGGTTTCTAGAACATCTGATTCTTAAGTTCTATTCCATTACTATTTTATTACTTACTTTGGGGAGATATTTTTCCCTGCTTTAATCCTCCTTTTTCTATTATCTTGTAGCTAAAGCCATTTAATTAAAAATTAAACTTAGATATTTCGATTACCCTACCATTTTTAGAGTATCTTCCGAATTTAATGCTGTATTTTAATTACTGGATTGCATATAAGACGGAACTTCTCAGGATTGAATACTTCCGAGCATCTTGCTGTAATATAAACTTATTGGATTTTCTGGTGCTGGGTCCATTTTTGTATGTTATTCTTAATAGTAGATTCGTGCAGCCTTTGCATACGGGAAGTGTCCCGTTATATGGAGTATGGAATCATTCTCTCAATTGTACGCAAGTGCAGATTTCAATCACCCATACGATCAACTGCAACAAAATCTTACAGCACAGATACTATTTGAATGACTTTTCTTAATACTGCATATTTACTCCTTGTGTTTTTTAATACAAATCTAAATTACAATAAATAAATTTAAAAAAATAAATAAAACGGAGGGAAAGGTTTCTCTTTTACTTCCGTTTTTCAACTTTTTGTTTTTATTATTAGTATTTGAATACATAATATTAAGGGAGAGAGGGCTCTTTGACCTGAGTATATCAATGAGTACATGGGCGTATACTTCCGATTGATAAATAACATTTTTCTCTTGTCCGCCGACGTCCTGTATGTTTTCTTGCGTATTCGAAACTTCGAATGTCTAGCATTTTGACACTAGGAGAAGGGATGTCCGCTTCTTCCTACACTAATATGTTTTAAATTTATTCCGTCCTCCTCCGGCCTGACAGGCCTAACATCGGAGACTCGGTATCAACGGGGGAGAACATTTCTGAGGGGTCAGGAGGAGAAGAGTAAATAAAACGAAAGAAAAAAAGAGTTAGGGAGCCCGGGAGCCAACGGTAGCCGGGTAATAGCTAAATGATTGATGATGGGTGTCGTGTGATAGATTAATTATACACGTGAAAGTCTATGATGCCGGGGTGGCCGATAGTATCTTCAACACGCTCTTTTAGCTTTGACAAACCGAATCATTTAAGTAGTAGTTTTATTAACGTCCCTTCGGTAACAGATTGAGAACGCCAGTAGAAAAAGAACGAGACAAAAACATTTCTGTTAAATGAACCTCCGGCCCGGGGGGAGGGGAGGGGGGATAGGGACATTTACACTAGTTGGCGCCACGGGAGCGCATTTCTCGGATGACCTTTCTCTCCGATGAGTTTTGGAATTCATTCCCGACACCGTCTTCATTGCTAAGCTTCTCAATGAATACTCAAATTGTTTGAGTACGACACTTATTGGAATGATCATATTCATTCAGAAATAATAATGTATATATATAAATATCTCATGTCACGATGTATGTTCGCTATAAACTCTGAAATCACTGATCCGACCATGATAGAACTTCGTTAGTATATGTTATTTGGTCCAACTTAAAAGATAAGATAGTTTTTATTTATTATTATTACTATTGTAAATGGTTGAAAAATATATTTTTCTAAAACGTAAACCAAAATTTGTTTACTGTAGCAACACTGGTTCCCAGTAACCTTCCCATATATTTACATATATAATTATTAATTCAAATATAAGTGTGTATTGATAGTTTGTATACGTTCTTATTTATAAAATATACATCCACTCCATAGTTTCCAGTTAGGATAAAATACATATAAGTTGGCGACGAAAATCCTGGATTACTGGATCCTAAAAAACTCGTTTTTTTTTCTGGAGGAAGGCTTCACCCACAATTGAAGAAAATACGCATTTAAGTTGGAAAGGAGTTATGATATATGAGGAGATGATATACAAAGGTTATGTTTAAAAGATAAAACGATGATATTGAATAATTTGGATGTGGCTACTTGGGGTACTGGTATCTTATTGTAACATAGAGTAAATAAAATTGATATCTGACTTGACAAGAAATAATTATCTTTTATTGAGGATGTATAGTCGACTGTAGAAACTATTATTATGCTAACATCTTCCGTCTCCTTAAATTATAACTCTATCACTTTATTGTACAAATTGCTTGTGTAATGTATATTTTATTTACTGTATATTTATCTTTTCGTTTATAACACCTCTGGTTCTTGTTTTTGTTATTTATTTATTTATTTTATTTTATTTTTTATTATATTCCACAAGTATCTTTTAAATACCTCAGATTCTTTTAAGAAATTTTCTGTTAAAAATGTTGAGCCTTATTGTACATACGGATATATTGTTTTGTTTTTCCATTATATAATTTTGTAAAACTTTTTAAAAACAAAGATAAGCTGTAGTATTTACACTTAGAGGGGAAAACCTTCAGGGTTTTTACATGAACCCCTCCCCATACTACCTATGTTTATGGTTTTCCTCAGTTTATGCTTGGACATGGTTCAGTAATGGTACGTTTATGTATATTTTTTTACTTCTATATTAAAGTCTAAAGTTCCGTGCAAATTTTTTTATGCTTATCATCATCAGATTATGTATCATATTATCATTATTTGTATCTATAATATTTAAGTATGTTGGTATATTTTCTGTTTTATTTCAAATGTTATCATTATCACTACATTCAAAAGAAAAATTTTCATTATCATATTAATATGTATATCTTTTGTTGTGAGGTTTGTAGCCCTGATGATGGCTCACAAGCTTGAGCCGAAACGTCGGTAAAATTAAAAAAAAATTCAAAAAATGACTGATTCCTGACTATTCCACCTATAATTATCTTTTATTTATCATAAACAGAGTAGATCATTGCTATTCACCTGTAATTCTTTTATATGACCCCATTAAACATAGTCATTATCAACAACTTTCGTAATTTGTAGCAATTTTTAAAATAATTTATTTTATTTATCGAACTGAATTCGCCAAACCGCAAACAAAGATAATGATCTGTAGTTTTTGTTTTATTTTTTCAATGTATCTCGATATAAGAAACAAGATATTTTTTGTTATATTAGATTAATTATAGTAATAGGTTAAGTTGTTTTAAAATCACTTGCCTCAACAACCAAATTTTTAACTTCAGTCTAATAAGTTGCCATTTTCTGTTAAATATACAAGTACAATAGCGACCCAATAGAAGTAGGCATACCCAAAATTACTCGATATATTTTAGCTGTAACGTAATCCTGGTATATAGTCACGTTTGCAACATAAATGTGAATGATATAAATTGATCCAAGGAATGGGAATGTTTTAACTTAAGAACAATACACACACAGACCTTTTTGCGGGACTTGGTTATTTGGACTCAGGGAACCCTAAAACGTGCATTTCCGTCGAGAACTGGAATTCGAAAATTTTCAGATTGCAATACTTTCCCTTACTATATATTTCATACATAGGTAAGTGAATGTAAAAATAAACCTGGCGGCTGATTGTGATCTATGTCTAATCACTGCATTGTACAGCTCTAATATTAGAAACAGCTGGTCCACAGCTGTGGATGTTGTGCATGTTTTGTCCAGGTGAACCATAAAATAGTATAGGGCGAATCAGTGTTTCATAGATCGATGCTTACGGTCGCCTGGTCTCCAGATGGCAACAGAGACGCTTCCGGAGTTCATTGCAATGGTTCGCAGCCGATATTTTCCTTTTGTTCTCCTACTGTTTCTTTGTTGCTATTCGCCAGGGAACCCAAGTAAAAAATTGTGAGAGCTGTTCGAATTCATATTGTCCCAATTAAACAGTACTAATCTCTATATGTACTAAGCCTTCTCTCTGTATGTTTTTTTATTATTTTTTTTTGTTTTTTAATCATCAATCTACCTATCCAATGAAAATTACGAGGTGAAAATAATTATGGATTATTTTAGAAAATACAATTATTAGGAGAGAGATACACATTATTTACAAACAAAACATTGTTAAACACAGCAACTCAACTTATATCACATCATACCAATTCTTTCCAGTAGGAATATTGTTAACATTAAAATTTATAATTTTAAACCCTTAATATAAATACAATAATTTTTCTTTTCTTTTCTACTTTTTTTTTAAACTTTTTTTTAAATTTATTTTCCCTGTTTTTTTTTCCTTCTTCACCGTCTCCCATTTTCAGATATATATATTCATACATATACCAACAATAAAAAAAAAAAAAGAAAAAGGAAGAAAAATCATATATACATCATAAAACATTATATTAAAAATCATACCATCATATAACAAAACAACAAAAAATACTTAGCATCTAAAATCGATATCTATATATACAAAATTATATTAAAATAAAAATATAAACAACTATGATCAAAGTATAAATGCACATCCATGCCCCTCCAATTATCCCTGTTACGAGTAGATGTGTAGATGTGATAGTGTATGATTAGTATACCTTAATTGTTCTTTCACATATATGTGTTCTTATACACTTATTGTATTCTTTTTGGATCTTTTTTGCCCTGATGATGACCCACAGTGTGGTTCGAAACGTTGGAAAGGCAATAAATAGTAAAAAAACTATTTAATTGTTTTCTTTTCACTGACCGCAACCTAGACTAATATCCTCCCGAAACATTTATTATATCACGTTATAATTATCGAGTTACTAATTTTTGTTTACGACAAGACGTCATCAGTGGAGAGATACCGCCGAATGCTGGGATCAAAGAGAAGGTAGGACACGGAGACCCGAGGAGAGGAGACTCCTCAGGTCCATAGGGCGGCTAGTTAAAGGAGTCCAGATAAGACCTCCTCAGACTACGTTCAAACAAACCAGTCAATGGGTCAGGTAATGAGTTTTCTTAGCAGAGCTTTAAGTAACTGAAAGGGGCACCATAGCCGGCTAGGGACCTCATCAAACAAGATCCCAGTGCAGTTACCGACTTGGAGACGCCCGGCAAATGAGGCTACTCAGCCGCCAGAGATAGGCATCTCCTTTTGAGGGGATCTTTCTGCCCTCAGATTGTGGGGGAGGGGTAAGGCGAACCCACACGTTTTTGAGAAAACAGAAACAAACCGTAATATCCCTTCAGTTATCAGGGTTAAAATTAATTAGCACAGCTAATTAACATCACTTAGTTAATTAAGAGTTTAACATTGAGTTCATTTGATCCTTTTGAATCTTTGGACACTAGGGTAGACGAGTCAGTGATGGGTATGGGTATAAGGCTGGTCACTAATTGGAAGAATAAATAAAATTTATTTTAATATTTTCTTTTCTATGTATATATATATATATATATATATGCTATATGTATATGATATATATATAGATATAATACTCAGTGCATCTGGTCTGCTTTCTATAGCATATAATCACTAGGAATTGGGCTGTTGAAGGATAGAATAGAATTTCAATTTGAAATGATTTTTATTCTGGACTGTTCCTTGAAATACAATATTTGCACAGTTCATAATAACATAATTCTGCAACAGACAAAATGACATAAATTACTAAAGTTTCCAATATGGGTGAATATACACATAAAATATAAAAATAAAATGAATAAAAATTTAAATAAAAAACAATTGCTAAAGGGACCCCAGCAAGCACTTTTCCCTCCACTTGTGGAGGAAAAAGCGGAATCCAAGAGATCCCAGCGCCTCTATCTCAGCCGCATCACTGGTCTGAGCCAGTGGAGGCTGAGTTAGGGCGCTGTAGCCATTTGTATTCTAATGGCTTAGTTTTATCTAAATCCGTCATCAAATTTTATCTAAAAAACATAAAAATCCTTTAAAAAACGTATTTGAAAATTGCATTTCATTCCAAAAGGTTCTAAATCCACATTTCATTTCATTCCAAAAGGTACTAAAAACATTTCCTTCCAAAACGTACTATATCCTCTGTAAACAGATATAACCTTTCCTTACATTTCTTTCCAAAAGGTACTATATTTCCTATCATACCGCAGAAGCACCTAACCCTGTAATATATCACCATTAGTTTATTGCTTTCTTCTTTTTTTGCATTTTTATTAGTTCATTTAGCTCGTATCGAATCACTGCTATTATTTTGATCAATAGTTTTGACCTAATAATCAGATTATAAGGCTATAAAATTAAGTTTTTTCATAGTATTTCTTCTCGCAGCCACATAAACTAGATATAAAAATATTCAGAAACTCACATTTTAATAGAATAATGTTTTTTTATCCTGCAAATGGTTGGAGGTATAATTGCCCGACCTTTCTAAATATGAGAAGAACAATTGTGCCTGATCTAACAATAGATTTTTTTTTTTTATCCAAAGACAAAATACCAAAATAAAAGTTTATAAGTTATTTATTTATCAGTCTTTATAGTTAAATATTGTTTACACGTAGTTTATAGTATAAATACACTTGTTAAATTCACAGAAAGAATAAGTAAAAGTTCAAAACAAATTTCATTACATACTTTCTTATTATAGTGCCAAAAATAAATAAAAAGTCCTTTGATATTCGCATTCGTTATGTAGAATACATAATCACTGTAAAAAGATATTGCCTGAGGGGGAATAAGGAAATATACATACCTTAGTAATGAACAATATAAAGACGTTAGTTATCGGTTATGTTATATGAGGAAGGTTATAGTGACTGTTACCAACTTAACGCGTGTTACATTCTTCCAGAAAGTACTATATCCCCTTTAATTCTTGCCAAAATGAACTATATCGACGTTTCATTCCAAAAAGTACTATATCCATATTATATTTTTCAAAATACATAGGAAAAGTGCAATAATTTGGAAAAATAAGTTTTTAACACAATAAAAAATCAACTTTAGATTTCAATAAAAAAAGAATCACGTAAATTGGTCCAATAATAAATAAATGACAGATTTTTGCGTTTCCCGTAAAATTGTCTAAAGTGGATATTAAAGTACTTTAATAGGAAAGTATATTAATAATACTAGGAAAGTACTTTTTGGAAATCAACGTAAACAATTATTTCTAAGTAGTGAAATGCTTTAGAAGTAAACAAACATTGACGTTTGAAAGAAAATTGATAAGTGTTGACATTCGTACAAATAAATAATCCAGTGAAGGAAGAAAAATTTACAAGTTTACAATAAACCAAATTTGTAACATTTTCTTTAAACAAAAATCAACTAAATATTAAAAATTTACTTACCTAAGGGTTCAATATACATTTAAAAACAAATAAACCAAATGAAAAATCAACAATAGCAAAGATGGACACTAATTATTACGAAATAACTTGTAATCCATTACTGACTAGTAACGTCCTTTTCTACATCAATATTAATAAATTAGGAACAAGGGTTGGTTCCAAACCATGTTTTAGACAACTATGACAGTACATGTAATTTTTCCTGCTTCTCCTTCAACTTTTAAAATAATAAAGATGTCTAAAATAAGGAAGTTTATATTATTTCAAAAAAAAAAAAAAGTCATTGTGTTTTGATTACAGAAGATGTAATTGTCGTTTGGAGTTAGATGCCCATTAAAGTAGACACATATATTTTATTGTGGAAATAAAGGTAAACAAGTAATAAACATAATTGTCACTATTAATACGTCACTTCGATAGTAAATGGTTTTACTGTTACACCATTGTGGCATTGTATTACAATGTAAAATAAATGTCTTTATTTTCAAGAAAAAAAAATTAGTAATGATATTCCTGTTACTGTTATTAACTATAAAATAGCATGAATTTTCATAAGTAGTGGGCTATGATTTGACCATACAAACAACTTTTATAATGCTCTCATGAGTGAAAAAGAATAAAATTACGTTCGCACAAAATAATTTTATCAAAATAATATCCACAATTATTCAATTGAAGAATCGACAACTGTAATAGTTTCTTGAGATGATATAACGTGCCATCCATTCAAGTAGGAATCATTATGTGACAATGGGGTAAATTGTGGGTATATTGTAGAAGTATTGAGTAATCTGTCAATTTTTTTCAACTAAGAAGCACATCATTGTCCACGTCCAAGGGAAATACGTTTAGAATCAATTGAAATGTTATGTAAATTAAAAAAAAATATATTTAATTCTTAATTACGATTGCAAATAAAATGAATACTTAATGTATTGTTAAGCAACAGAAGAATTATGCGTTATTAAGTTTCGTAAAGATTCTACCCTGCTCTAGCACTTCAATCTAGTAGAATCTTAAGCAGTTTAATTCTTTTTTTTTTTGTTTTATTTATTTATTTATCCACACCTGTCTATACATACATATGACAATGTGGATTGTCTGTCAGATATGTTACAATTTAAAAAGGTCATGTCAAGCATGAGGAAGATGACAATACCAAGTGGTATCTCCTCCGTGGCATGTTTGAATTCAAAGCATTACAGAAGATCTCTCATCGATTACGTTTTCGATCTTCTACTGATGTTGTTGGGTATATTGGTCAGTAATATCCTAGTAATTTGTCGTGAAATCGAGAGTAGTGACTTCGTATGTATTCGCTGACAGTAGGCTTGTGTAAGTCTGTATGTTAAGTTATGCTAGAAACATACGAAGGTGTTTGCGTAATTAGTCTTTAAGTATTTTTGATTGCAAAGTTCAAAGTCTTTGTATGTGAGCCTTTTTAGATGCTCCGAATCTTTGAGAGGCATAAGACCATATTGGTTTTAATAAGTATATGTAGTCAATCATGTGTCGATTTTGTAATAAAATTCATCATGATTGATCATGTAATTGGTCAGATCCTCCACTCGTGTACTGAATGTTTGTGGCTGTTGCACCCTAACTCAGCATCCACTCACTGGCTTACACCAGTGATGCGGCTGAGAGAGAGACGTTGGCATCCCTTGGATTCTGATTTTTCATCCACAAGTGAATGGAAAAGCCCAGTCTGGGGGTCCTTTAGTTGATTGTATATAGTTATGATTGTTTATTTATTTGTCAACTTTGTATTTATCTCAATTATAGGTTGTTGTTTTGTTGTCTTTTTATTTATTATTATTTTATTGTATACATATGAATTTATTTATTTTATTTTTTTATTTATTCAGAGAAATTTACAACTGTATTTATTAAATACAACAAGTAAATGGGACAGATTTGAGATTAAGACACATGATTGTCCTGTGAAGAAACTACCCATGAATTTATTTATTTTTCTATTTTATGTAATTTGACTTTATCATTATTTTAAGTATATATTGTGTGAATGTGGTCTCATATCACTAATACTACTGTTCATTTTAAAACAAATTGTAATACATATCAATAAATAAGTACTTTATATATATATATATATATATATATATATATATATATATATATATATATATATAAAGGTTTTAGTTTCGATTGTCGCTTGAGTAGTCTACTTCTTTGGTTTAATGTCTTTCGTTTTTTCTTAATGTGCGGGCCCAAAGTCATTCTCCTCTCAAAAGTTAGTACTAGGTAGTTTACATTGTCTGTTTGTGGTATTGGTATATAGCATTTCCAAGTCAATTGTAACCCTTTCCATTTCAAATGTCACCTTTTCCAAGTCAAATGTCACCTTTTCCATTTCAAATGTTACCTTTTCCAAGTCAAATGTCACCTTTTTCTTCACTTCTAGCCTTAAATATTCCGTTTTATTTATTGAAAAATAATTAGTTTAATTAACATTATGACTTTATTAATAATTTTGGCATATAATAATTGATAATTTTTTTGGGTCTCTTGATATTTGATATCAAGTTCTGTTTTTTACTAGCTATTATTTAAAAAAAATAATTATCGTCTATTTAGTTTTAAGATAGTTGTTGATTTTGATTTTTTAGAGAGGAGGGGTAGTTTTTTGGAATAATTAATGTGTTTTCGGGTATTATAATTAAATTTTTCGAGCTGTATTTTTTATCGCTCGCGTGCATTTTAACTCACATTAAATTTTAATATTTTTTATTGATATAGGGATTAATGAATGTGCTTTCGGGTGGTTATGATTACGTTTTTTGAGCTGTATCTTTTATCGGTCATGCGTATTTCAACTCATATTTACTTTTAATGTTTTTTATTGATATAGGGATCAATTATTTTGCTTTCGGGTGGTTATGATAAGGTTTTTCGAGCTGTATTTTTTTCGCTCGCGCTCATTTTAACTAAAATTTACTTTTTATGAGTTTTATTGATATAGGGATTAATTAATGTACTTTCGGATGGTTATGATTACGTTTTTCGAGCTGTATTTTTTATCGCTCATGCGTATTTCAACTCGCATTTACTTTTAATGTTTTTTATTGATATAGGGATTAATTAATGTGTTTTCGGGTATTATAATTACGTTTTACGAGCTGTATTTTTTATCGCTCATGCGTATTTCAACTCGCATTTACTTTTAATGTTTTTTATTGATATAGGGATTAATTATTTTGCTTTCGGGTGGTTATGATTACGTTTTTCGAGCTGTATTTTTTTCGCTCGCGCTTATTTTAACTAAAATTTACTTTTTATGTGTTTTATTGATATAGGGATTAATTAATGTGTTTTCGGGTTGTTATGATTACGTTTTTCGAGCAGTATTTTTTATCGCTCATGCGTATTTCAACTCGCATTTACTTTTAATGTTTTTTATTGATATAGGGATTAATTATTTTGCTTTCGGGTGGTTATGATTACGTTTTTCGAGCTGTATTTTTTTCGCTCGCGCTTATTTTAACTAAAATTTACTTTTTATGCGTTTTATTGATATAGGGATTAATTAATGTGTTTTCGGGTTGTTATGATTACGTTTTTCGAGCAGTATTTTTTATCGCTCATGCGTATTTCAACTCGCATTTACTTTTAATGTTTTTTATTGGTATAGGGATTACTTAATGTTCTTTCGGGTGGTTATGATTACGTTTTTCGAGCTGTATGTTTTATCGCTCATGCGTATTTCAACTTCTATTTACTTTTAATCTTTTTATTTTTATAGAGATCTATCCTTGTGTTTTCGCGGGGTTATGAAAATGTTTAAAAGCTTTTTTATTATCACTCGTGCGGATTTCAGCTTGCCTTTATTTTTGATATTTTTTTTTATTGATATTGGGATTGATTGTTTTGTTTTTGGTTCTCATTATAACGTTGCTGGAATATACATCGTTTAGGTTTTTTTTTTTTTTTTTTTTTAATTATTATTATTTTATAAAAGGATTAGTTATAGTTCCTTTCCTAGCGTCCTGAGTAATTTTTTTCAACTAAATCTTTTGTAAAGGATCCGCTTCCTAACTTGGTCTTACAATTATTTGATAATTTTATTGAGGAATCGTTTATTCTATTTTCGGGTGTTCTGATAACATTATTTGAACCAAATTTGTTATTGCTTTTACTCATTTTAAGTTACTGTTTCTATTTCATAAATATTCGATAGAGGGATCGTTTGTAGTGTTTTCGGGAATACTAATAGAGTTTATGACATTTATTTATAGCTAGTGCACATTTTAACTTAAATGAAAAGTGATCTAGAAGAATGCGCAATCGCGATGTAATGTCCAAATCAAAAATGTAATCAGATCCTGCAAAAAAACAATAAATAATTTTTACATCATATTATAACATAATACCTACGGTTTGTAGAAATTCCCAAGCGCATAAAAGAATAAAGTTCAAAACACGTTATGAGAATCCCCTAAAACAAAAACAAAGAAAGACCTCTGCAAATGCAAGTTGAAATGAGAGCAAGCGATAATAAAAACAGCTGAAACAACGTAATCACAAGACCCGAAAAGATGATTACAAACGTCTATAACAATAAAAAATATCAAAAGTAAATCCGAATTGAAATACGCATAAGCGATAAAAGATACAGCTCAAAAACGTAATCATAACCACCCAAAAGCACATTAATTATCTCTATATAAATTAAAAACATTAAAAGTAAATTCGAGTTAAAATGCGCGGGAGCGATAAATAAATAAAACTAAAAAAACATAATTATACGACTCGAAAACACAATTTTCAACACCTATATCAATATGAAACATAAAAAGTAAATTTTAGTTAAAATAAGCGAGAGCGATAAAAAATACAGCTCGAAAAACGCAATTATAGCCCTCCGAAAGCAAAATAATTAGTTCCTATATCAATAAAAAATATTAAAAGTAAATGCGAGTTGAAATACGTATAAGCGATAAAAGATACAGCTCAAAAAACGTTATCATAACCACCCGAAAGCACATTAATTAATCCCTATATCAATGAAACACATAAAAAGTAAATTTTAGTTAAAATAAGCGCGAGCGAAAAAAATACAGCACGAAAAACGTAATCATAACTACCCGAAAGCAAAATAATTAATCACTATATCAATAAAAAACATTAAAAGTAAATGCGAGTTGAAATACGCATGAGCGATAAAAAATACAGCTCGAAAAACGTAATCATAACCACCCGAAAGTACATTAATTAATCCCTGTATCAATAAAACACATAAAAAGTAAATTTTAGTTAAATTAAGCGCGAGCGAAAAAAATACAGCTTAAAAAACCTTATCATAACCACCCGAAAGCAAAATAATTAATCCCTATATCAATAAAAAAACATTAAAAGTAAATATGAGTTGAAATACGCATGACCGATAAAAGATACAGCTCAAAAAACGTAATCATAACCACCCGAAAGCACATTAATTAATCCCTATATCAATAAAACACATAAAAAGTACATTTTAGTTAAAATAAGCGCGAGCGAAAAAAAATACAGCTCAAAAAACGTAATCATAACCATCCGAAAGCACATTAATTAATCCCTATATCAATAAAAAACATTAAAATTTAATGCGAGTTAAAATGCACGCGAGCGATAAAAAATACAGCTCGAAAAATTTAATTATAATACCCGAAAACACATTAATTATTCCAAAAAACTACCCCTCCTCTCTAAAAAATCAAAATCAACAACTATCTTAAAACTATATAGACGATAATTAATTTTTTTAAATATTAGCTATTAAAAAACAGAACTTGATATCAAATATCTAAGAGACCCAAAAAAAAATATCAATTATTATATGCCAAAATTATTAAAAAAGTCATAATGTTAATTAAACTAATTATTTTTCAATAAATAAAACGGAATATTTAAGGCTAGAAGTGAAGAAAAAGGTGACATTTGACTTGGAAAAGGTAACATTTGAAATGGAAAAGGTGACATTTGACTTGGAAAAGGTGACATTTGAAATGGAAAGGGTTACATTTGACTTGGAAAAGGTTACATTTGACTTGGAAAAAGTTACATTTGACTTGGAAAAGGTTACAATTGACTTGGAAATGCTATATTATCTATGTATACTGGTGGGCAGGTTTCACGTCTTAGTGTAAATGTCATACGTTGGCATTTGTCATAGTTTAATCTTGTTTTCCACAGCTTGCACCAATCCTGTAGTTTTTGTAAATGATGCTGCATATTCAGTGAGGCTTGAGTATGACCTTCAAGTTTTGATAAGATTGCAGTGTCGTCTGCGTATGTTGCCGTCAGGATGTTTGAACTATCTGGTATGTCGTGCGAGTATAAAATATATAGTAATGGTACAAATATGTATAATGTATTCTTGAAGTTTAGTTTTTACTTCTATTTATATCAGATATTTTGCGAAGAAAACGTAAAAGTACTGCGATCGTAAAAAAAATTCAATTCCATTTTTTAAAGGAAATTATATTCTTTTGGGTCCTCTGAGTTTAAATAATTTGATTATAACTCACTATAATAATAATAATAATAATAATAGGCTTACCGAACCCGAAGGTTCGATGCCGATACCACCAAACTTCGCCTGCATAGACTCGTCCAACGTTCACCGGTCAAGCCCAAGCCCCCGAGATCAGCCTTAATGCAATCCTCCCATCGACGCTTCGGCCTACCTTTCGGACGCCTACCAGTCGGTATAACTCACTATAGTTGTGCAAAATCAAATGATCTTTAATTTAATTTAGGTTTTCAACTGGAGAATCAAAGACAATCAATCCAAATGCAAACATGTCACCTTTACCCTTCGAAGATAATCCTGCCCTCCAGTTCTCTTTAACTCCGTTCCGCTTCCTTTCTCCGACACAGTCCGGTATCTTGGCTTCCTTCTGGACAAAAGACTAACTTGGAACCCGCATACTAGACTTAAACGACAAGAACTTAATCGACGATTTGGACAATTATACAGACTACTGAACAGAAATTCAAAACTATCTATCGAGAACAAACTGTTAATATACAAGACAGTACTGAAACCTATCTGGACCTACGGACTTGAACTGTGGGGGACAGCCAAATTTTCTAGCATCAAACGCATTCAATCCTTCCAATCTAAAGTCCTCCGAACAATAGTTAATGCCCCTTATTATGTATCCAACCATACCTTACACCGCGACCTAAATATTCCATTTATTTTAGACTAAAATTCTCTAAATTTCATCAGAACCTTATCCATCACCGTAATCCCCTAGCTCAATCCTTATCCAGCTCCACACATCCTTACCATCCACCTAGAAGGTTGAAACGGCAGTGGCCTCGTGACCTCTTGTAACATGTATATTGGAGTTCAAGCATTGGCTAGATTCTCCACTCACGTGCTTGTGAATTGTATATAGGTATGAGTGACTTTTGTATATATTTTTATTGATTTTGTTTTGTATATATGTATATTGTATTATTATTATTATATAAATTTATTGTTTTGTGTATATCGTGTGAATGTTGTACGTTATCACTATTAAAAATGTCCTGAATTGGACAGATTGCAATATTGCTCAATAAAGAATTGTTTCTCTAAAAAAAAAAATTAGGTTTTATACTTTAAATATAGAAAATATAATATAAAATACTTTGAATATAGAGTCAAGGTCATAGAAATTGAATCACTCAATAAAACAAATTCTCCAAAAGTGAACATCAACGCATGTTTTGAAAAAAATATGCTGATTACACATAAAAATAATATTATATATTGAAAATTACATAAAATCCAATGAAAAAAAAATAGAAATTTAAATTTTCTTGTAAACATAATTCTAATATTAATTTTCAAAACTGTGACCTCTGTTGATTTTTGTTACCGCTATTTCCGATGGAGATTCTTCAACTTCATGTTATCTCACAATGTTAATAATTATTTCTGATATTTTCGATATGATTACCGATTCTATTCTGGTAGTAGTTAAAACTATTAACCAAGAACTAAGATAAGTTATCTGTTTGTTTTTTTAATTTAATCAAGCTTATGACATAAATATGTTGGAAAAAAAATATATTTGATTGGATCAAATTCATTACCATAAAAAGCAAAGGTGATCTAATTTCAATGACGACTGTAGATTCCGCACAAACATTTGATAAACTTTTTTTGATATATTCTTTTGTTTGTGTCTAGAAGATAAATAGACTCAGATCGTTATAAGCTAAGCTAGTTTTGTGACCTTTAGGCTCACCGGAAAGGTAACTTAAAACCGTGTTGAAACGGTTTTATCCTTAAATCAGTAGATTTTATTCCCTAGAATATCGCCTTATAAACCATTAACACTCGTAGCCTTAATATATATCTTTTGAAATTTAAGTCTAAGGTTCACTGCTACCTGGGTGTCTCCAACATTATGTAGTTTTTCTAATTCCAGCTTATCAGCTATTCTTTCCTTAATCTTCGGTTTAATGATGCTTCGTTTAATTTACGTAATGGTGAACAAGAAAAATCTGGTGCACACAAAACACAACCTTCACTTTAAATGACTATTTCAATAAAAAAAAAAAAAAAAAAAAAACCTGTACCACTACAACCCATGAAGGGTCTTGGCCTCAGTACATATAGAGTTCGTACTGTTTCTAGGCCAACGGCAGTGCAATGAGGTGATTAGGCCTTAATCACGCTCAGCCGCCAGGTTTTTCCCCAATTAATTTGGGTACCCAATTTATAGAGGCTGGGTCTGCCCCAGGAGGGTCTCCATACCCTAGGGTCGCCCCCCGACTGAATTAACAGAATAAATAATATTTCTGCCACAGCCGGGATTCGAACCCAGGACCCGGAGCACAGCAGACTAGTGCGACTATTTAAATAAACTTTTTAAAAATTATTTATTGATATTTACATGTGTATTGTACAACACATCTAGTAGACAGGCTAAAATAAATTAGTTGTTGTTGTTTTTTTGGTTTTAAGGGCAAAAAACTGCGAGTGGTTATTATTGCCCAAAACATCTTCAGAAGACGATTAACTTACCTATGATGAGGAGAAAAAAAAAAAAAAAAAAAAAAAAAAAATTATATATATATATATTATATATATATTAATATATATATAAAATAATAATATAAAATAAATAAATTAAAAAAAAATAAAATAAAATAAATAAAAATAATAAAATAAATAAAAATTGTAAGTAAAATATCAAAAAGTGCGTAAAGTAGCCTGAATGTGTTAAATGAGGTGATATAAACGAATGTTCTTTACCAATTGAATGACACCGTCAACGCCCCGATCACTATCGCTCAATGCCTCCGAAACTTTACGTGGTACGCTACATTTTACAAATTCCCTACTATAACGAGGACACTCTTCAAAAATATGACTTACTGTGAGAGAGTTGGGGAAGGTACGGTGTATCCCTGTGTCATGAACTCAGATTACAATAAACCACAAATAAATTAGTTATGAACAAAACATGTGGAGAAGCTACCGAGCGGCAGCACTCTTATATATAGTGCACGTATTATATACAGCACTCTTTAAATATTCTAAACTAGAAGGTCTCGAGGCTATCTTTTTTTTATACGCCTCGGAGGATTATCAGGAATTGAAGTGATAGAAAGGATTGAAACTAGAGGATTTGAATGGGAATGGAGTTTGTCATGAAAGGAATGATATCTGGTTCAGGCAAAATCAGCGACACACGGAAAATTAAGGTCTTTATGGATCAGTTTATTAGTTACAAAGTAAGGAGCAGTGAGGATTTCACGAAGGATTTTGGATTGTAAGGATTGGATACGGGAAGAATTTGATGGTTTAAAAGAGGCCCAAAGTTCTACTCCTTAAGTCCCTATAGGACGTATGATAGTAATGCAGTTGTGCCTTTTGTAGTTAAGTGGAAGATGAAAACGCTTGTCTAGTAAGTGTTGGAGTAATGGAAAACGTCGATAGGAACTAGCGGAATGTTTTTGAAGGAGCAGGATGTCGTAGGCTTACAACGAATGGTAAAGGTAATTCGGATAGATTTGTTGGAATTTATTTTAATTCTCAAATTCTGACAACATACCTCAAGGTCTCTGATGTGGGATTTAAATAAAATTAAAATTGTAAAGATAATAATATTGTTTCAATGAAACCTACTATAATCACTCAAGTTTATGTCATTTACGCCACTTTAAATTACCCTCTACAATTTTTTATTTTACCTTTACTTGCATACATATGAAGTATAAGGTAAGCGAAAGTATTGCGATCTTGAACATTTTCGAGTTCATGATTTCACCAGAAACACATTTAGGATACCCTGAGTCCAAATGAGCAAGTCTCGAAAACGATGAGTTGTATAAAGCTGGAATTACATACATTAGTGGTACATTCGTTTAATACTGCAATAGATCCCAGTCAGCTAACCTCTATTTTCCTTCTCATCGAACATAATCCCTTAAAAATCATTTACATTGGTTGCCGCATAGTTCTGGAATTCCATACCTACCTCTATACGCAAAGCATCTTTTTTAACCTCATTTAGAAGCAAAATGTTCCTTCATCTTCTCAGCCATCCATCTTCCGACTGATTGTAAACAAAATTTTAGATTAATGGTCATATTCCATTCTAAAATGAGGACCACTAAATACAAATATGTAAACAATTTTTCTTTTTTTTTTTTCCTTTTCTTTCTTTTGGTTTTTCTCTATAACTTATTTTATCATAAGAAGTGTAGGTTTAATATCTCTTCACACACACACACATTTAGTTATATAATTATATCTATATATATAGTAAGAAGTCGTAGCACAAGTCTCAGTTTCTGTACTTTTCTGTAATTCTTTAGGGACTGAAGGTCCCATAATAAAATTTACTTCTCTTTCTTTCTACATATTTTACAAGCATATATGCCTGAGATGTTATAGTAACTTATTATTTCATCAAAATCAGCTAACCAGATCAGCTTTTACCTTCCCTATTTACGATTTTCTCAAAAACGGCACTAACGATTTCGATTGAGCTCTCTATATAGATGTAAAAATTAATGGGTTTTTAATATAATCTAGGTTTCATTCTGATTGAAATATTCTGACAGTGCTTAAATGTCGATATTTTTTTCCTCTAAAGTACCTTTAATTTAATTGATTCGGCATGTATTGACCACTAAATGTTATTAGCATTGATATTAAACGAATAAGCATAAATGCCGATATTTTCTTCTTCTCAAGTACCTTTAATATCATAGATTCGAAAAAATTAAACATATCATCAGAAACAAGCACAAACATTTTAAGGTAATTTTTTTTTCTTACGTGAGAATAGTAATAAATATGTATTATTAAACCGCTGTAAAGCTAAATGTATTTGTATTTTTTTTATATTATATATAAATTTGTGGAAGAGAATGTTAAGTGAAGAATATGGCACAGCCTATTATTATTTTACGTAACAATTTCATACTGTTTTATTTTTAATCTTTTTTCCAATGAAACTGAATGTAATTCTTGAATCCTTTATTTAAATATTCTTAAATTAATTATAACATCACAGGTCCCAAAATCCCGGGTTCGAACCCGTTGGTGGCCCTAGGTTTTTTTAATGGGAATAAAAAATCCTTAGTTATGCCGTCCTTCGGAGGGGACGGTAAAAGGTGGTCCCCAGCCTGTGTGATGTTAGGTTGACTCGTTCACAATCCCTATCCTAATCAAACCTGGATAGACAAAATTTAGGACTCATACTGTAGTATCGTCCGATTAGCCACTGGATCATAAAGGGAATTTAAATATAAAAACAAACGGAAACAATAGAGGTAAGTAAAAGTCGTGTGTTGCGCGCCCCAGATTTTTTTTTTACAAAATTTATGAGCTTTAATATAATGTAGGTTTCATTCTAATTGAAATAGTCTGACAGGGCATAAATGTCGATATTTTCTTCTTCTAAAGCACCTTTAATTTTGTAGATTCGAATACTGAAACATATCATCAGAGATAAACACAAATATTTTTTAAGGACTTATATTTGTTTTTCCGTACGGGAGAATAGTGATATAGATTCATAATATACCGGTTGGGAGCTAAATGTCTTTGCATTTTTTAAATGTTATATATAAAGTTGTGGAATGTAATGTAAAGTGACGAATACGACAGTGGCTATTATTATTATGATTATTTTACATAACAATTTTATACTGTTATATTTTTTAATGTAAAAAACATGTTTCATATGAAACTGAACGTAATTTTTGAACTTTTATTTGTAAATATATTTATGTGTCGATATAAAGGACGTAGCAAGAATATTAGAAAGTGTGGTTCTCGACTCCCTGGGAATTACATACTATCACATCTACTCGTAACAGGTATAATAGCGATCATTGGAGGGACATGCATGTGCATTTATACTTTACTTATGGTTGTTTATATAGCATTTCCAAGTCAATCGTAACCTTTTCCAAGTCAAATGTAACTTTTTCCAAGTCAAATGTAACCTTTTCCAAGTCAAATGTAACCCTTTCCATTTCAAATGTCACCTTTTCCAAGTCAAATGTCACCTTTTCCATTTCAAATGTTACCTTTTCCAAGTCAAATGTAACTTTTTCCAAGTCAAATGTAACCTTTTCCAAGTCAAATGTAACCCTTTCCATTTCAAATGTCACCTTTTCCAAGTCAAATGTCACCTTTTCCATTTCAAATGTCACCTTTTCCAAGTCAAATGTCACCTTTTCCATTTCAAATGTTACCTTTTCCAAGTCAAATGTCACCTTTTTCTTCACTTCTAGCCTTAAATATTCCATTTTATTTATTTATTTATTGAAAAAAAATTAGTTTAATTAACATTATGACTTTTTTAATAATTTTGGTATATAATAATTGATATTTTTTTTGGGTCTCTTAGATATTTGATATCAAGTTCTGTTTTTTACTAGCTAATATTTAAAAAAAATTAATTATCGTCTATTTAGTTTTAAAATAGTTGTTGATTTTGATTTTTTAGAGAGGAGGGGTAGTTTTTTGGAATAATTAATGTGTTTTCGGGTATTATAATTAAATTTTTCGAGCTGTATTTTTTATCGCTCGCGTGCATTTTAACTCGCATTAAATTTTAATGTTTTTTATTGACATAGGGATTAATTAATGTGCTTTCGGGTGGTTATGATTACGTTTTTTGAGCTGTATCTTTTATCGGTCATGCGTATTTCAACTCGCATTTACTTTTAATGTTTTTTATTGATATAGGGATTAATTATTTTGCTTTCAGGTGGTCATGATTACGTTTTTCGAGCTGTATTTTTTTCGCTCGCGCTTATTTTAACTAAAATTTACTTTTTATGTGTTTTATTGATATAGGGATTAATTAATGTGCTTTCGGGTGGTTATGATTACGTTTTTTGAGCTGTATCTTTTATCGGTCATGCGTATTTCAACTCATATTTACTTTTAATGTTTTTTATTGATATAGGGATTAATTATTTTGCTTTCGGGTGGTTATGATAAGGTTTTTCGAGCTGTATTTTTTTTGCTCGCGCTTATTTTAACTAAAATTTACTTTTTATGTGTTTTATTGATATAGGGACTAATTAATGTGCTTTCGGGGGGTTATGATTACGTTTTTCGAGCTGTATTTTTTATCGCTCATGCGTATTTCAACTCGCATTTACTTTTAATGTTTTTTATTGACATAGGGATTAATTATTTTGCTTTCGGGTGGTTATGATTATGTTTTTCGAGCTATATTTTTTATCGCTCATGCGTATTTCAACTCGCATTTACTTTTAATGTTTTTTATTGATATAGGGATTAATTATTTTGCTTTCAGGTGGTCATGATTACGTTTTTCGAGCTGTATTTTTTTCGCTCGCGCTTATTTTAACTAAAATTTACTTTTTATGTGTTTTATTGATATAGGGATTAATTAATGTGCTTTCGGGTGGTTATGATTACGTTTTTGAGCTGTATCTTTTATCGCTTTATGCGTATTTCAATTCGGATTTACTTTTGATATTTTTTATTGTTATAGAAGTTTGTAATTATTTTTTCGGGTCTTGTGATTACGTTTTTAAACTGTTTTTATTGTCGCTTGCTCTCATGTAAGGAAACATTTGGAGTGGTCTTTTTTGTTTTAGGGGATTCTCATAACGTGTTTTGAACTTTATTCTTTTATGCGCTGGGGAATTTCTACAAACCGTAGGTATTATGTTATAATATGATGTAAAAATTATTTATTGTTTTTTTGCAGGATCTGATTACATTTTTGATTTGGACGTTACATCGCGATTGCGCATTCTTCTAGATCACTTTTGATTTAAGTTAAAATGTGCACTAGCTATAAATAAATGTCATAAACTCTATTAGTATTCCCGAAAACACTATAAACGATCCCTCTATCGAATATTTATGAAATAGGAACAGTAACTTAAAATGAGTAAAAGCGATAACAAATTTGGTTCAAATAATGTTATCAGAACACCCGAAAATAGAGTAAACGATTCCTCAATTAAATTATCAAATAATTGTAAGACCGAGTTAGGAAGCGGATCCTTTACAAAAGTTTTAATTGAAAAAAATTACTCAGGACGCTAGAAAAGGAACTATAACTAATCCTTTTATAAAATAACAATAATAAAAAAAAAAAAAAAAAAAAAAAACCTAAACGATGTATATTCCAGCAACGTTATAATGAGACCAAAAACAAAACAATCAATCCCGATATCAATAAAAAAATATCAAAAATAAAGGCGAGTTGAAATCCGCACGAGTGATAATAAAATAGCTTTTAAACATTTTCATAACCCCGCGAAAACACAAGGATAGATCTCTATAAAAATAAAAAGATTAAAAGTAAATAGAAGTTGAAATACGCATGAGCGATAAAAACACAGCTCGAAAAACGTAATCATAACCACCCGAAAGAACATTGAGTAATCCCTATATCAATAAAAAACATTAAAAGTAAATGCGAGTTGAAATACGCATGAGCGATAAAACATACAACTCGAAAAACGTAATCATAACCACCCGAAAGTACATTAATTAATCCATATATCAATAAAACACATAAAAAGTAAATTTTAGTTAAAATAAGCGCGAGCAAAAAAAATACAGCTCGAAAAAACCTTATCATAACCACCCGAAAGCAAAATAATTAATCCCTTTATCAATAAAAAACATTAAAAGTAAATGCGAGATGAAATAGTCATGATCAATAAAAAATACATCTCGAAAAACGTTAGCATAACCACCCGAAAGCACATTAATTAATCTCTATATCAATAAAAAACATAAAACGTAAATGCGAGTAGAAACACTCATGAGCGATAAAAAATACAGCTCGAAAAACGTAATCATAACCCCCCGAAAGCACATTAATTAATTCCTATATCAATAAAACACATAAAAAGTAAATTTTAGTTAAAATAAGCGCGAGCGAAAAAAATACAGCTCGAAAAACCTTATCATAACCACCCAAAAGCAAAATAATTAATCCCTTTATCAATAAAAAACATTAAAAGTAAATATGAGTTGAAATACGCATGACCGATAAAAGATACAGCTCAAAAAACGTAATCATAACCACCCGAAAGCACATTAATTAATCCCTATATTAATAAAAAACATTAAAATTTAATGCGAGTTAAAATGCACGCGAGCGATAAAAAATACTGCTCGAAAAATTTAATTATAATACCCGAAAACACATTAATTATTCCAAAAAACTACCCCTCCTCTCTAAAAAATCAAAATCAACAACTATCTTAAAACTAAATAGACGATAATTAATTTTTTTTAAATATTAGCTAGTAAAAAACAGAACTTGATATCAAATATCTAAGAGACCCAAAAAAAATATCAATTATTATATACCAAAATTATTAAAAAAGTCATAATGTTAATTAAACTAATTATTTTTCGATAAATAAATAAATAAAACGGAATATTTAAGGCTAGAAGTGAAGAAAAAGGTGACATTTGACTTGGAAAAGGTAACATTTGAAATGGAAAAGGTGACATTTGACTTGGAAAAGGTGACATTTGAAATGGAAAGGGTTACATTTGACTTGGAAAAGGTTACATTTGAAATGGAAAAAGTTACATTTGACTTGGAAAAGGTTACAATTGACTTGGAAATGCTATACTTTAATTTTAATGTAATTTTTTATATATAGATATTGATTTTAGATGCTGTCTTTTATTATTTTGTTATTGTTTTATTATATGATGGTATAATTTTTAATATGTTTTATGATGTATATGTTATTTTTTACTTTATTTTAATTGTTGGTTTATATGTATAGATATATGTATTTGAAATAAATTGGGAAACAGTGAAGAAGGAAAAAAAAACAACAGGGAAAATGAATGAAGAAAAAAAACTGAAAAGAAAAAAAAAGTTATTGTATTTATAATTAAGGGTTTGAAATTATAAATTATAATGTTGAAAATATTCCTTTAGGAAAGAATTGATATGATGTGTTATAGCAACCCAACTAAGTTGGGCAGCATCATTTTGTTTAGTTCATAAAGTTTAATAATAATAATAGGCTTACCAAAACCGAAGGTTCACTGACAATACTACCAAACTCCGACTCGTCCAATGTTCACCGTTCAAGCCCAATCCCCCGAGATCAGCCTTAACGCAATCCTCCCATCGAAGCTTGGGCCTACCTTTCGGACGCCTACCAGTCGGATTAGCGAATACCAACCTTCTCGGAATCCGTTCCTCAGCGAGCCCAACAACTTTACTCTCCATCTGAGTCTCCGCGATGCTATCAACATTTATATTCACAGAGTACAAGCTCCGCAATTCCGCGTTGTATAACCTTCTAAACTCCCCAATGGCCTCTTCAATACCTTATTTTCGAAAACCTTAAGCCGTTGTTCATCCTTCAAAGTAAGCGGCCACGTTTCACATCCGTAAGGAACCGTCGGAGGAATAATAGTTTTATAAATTCTAACCTTTAAGTTTTTAGATAGTAGCCGCGAGCTAAGTAACTTAGCAACCGAATAATAATATTTATTTCCCACCTTTAACCGGGACTTTAAATAAAGCTTATCTCCCTTAAATTAATTATAACAACCGAGGTAAGGTGAAAGTCGTGTGTTGCGCGCACCAGATTTGTTACAAAAGTGCTTGTTATAGTTAATAATCTATGACGTAAATAAGGATAAATTGATATTGTTGAACAATATTTTGAAGTGTAACGAATACCGTAGCGCCTCAGCGTGCCTACCCTTTCCCAGCGGGTGGTGTCTCGAAGGATCCGTTAAATTTACATTCTTTATTATACTTTTTTGCTCATCTTCCCTAGGACCTATCCTAGAGACAAAGAGGTCCTTATCTTAAATGTTCCTCATTGTATTTCACGGTTTGATTTATATCTCTTCTAGGTTGTCATGTACAAATAACGATATCTACCGATTCCGAGCCGAGAAACGTGGCAAAAAAAAAAAGATCCGAACGGGGATATAAATATGTAAACATTTTGTCGTATGTTTTAGCGGTAGTAAAAATTAGCCTTTGGATACCTGATAAAAATCTTCCAATCCTTTTATAAAATCCATAAGTAAACATTTTGTAAAGAATTGTATTAATTTAATCAATCATTTTAAAATGTTAATTAATCCTTTTAACTAATTAATTAATTTTAATTTAAGATACCTTAACATTTAATGAACAATTTTCGTTTTTGGAACGCTATGTATCATATGGACAAAGATATCTCGGTACCTCTAATACCTACAGGCATATATCAGCTCACGAATTGAAGCTTATTCAAGGTCCATTAATGTATATTATAATGAGTATTTTCGTACAATGAGTGGTTTCTGTGATATTCACCTTAATAACGCTAAAATAAGAACAATTTTCGTATTTGGAACACAATGTATCATGTGGACAAAGATATCTCGGTACCTAAAAGAGCTACAGGCATCTATAAGCTTTCGAATTGATGCTTATTCAATGTCCATTAATGTATATTATAATGAGTATTTTCGTACAATGAGTGGTTTCTGTGATATTCACCTTAATAACGCTAAAATAAGAACAATATTCGTATTTGGAACACAATGTATCGGTACCTATAATACCTACAGGCATATATCAGCTATAGAATTGAAGCTTATTCAATGAACATTAATGTATATTATGAGTGATTTCGTATAATGAGTGGTATCTGTGATATTTATCTTAGTAACGTTAAAATGAGAACAATTTGCGTATTTAGGGCATAACGTATTGTATATACAAAGCTATCTCGGTGCCTATAATACCTACAGGCATATATCAGCTCTCGAATTGAAACTTAATCAATGTCCATTAATGTATATTATAATGAGTATTTTCGTACAATCAGAGTTTCTGTGATATTCACCTTAATAACGCTAAAATAAGAACAATATTCGTATTTGAAACACAATGTATCATATGGACAAAGATATCTCAGTTCCTATAATACCTACAGGCATATATCAGCTATAGAATTGAAGCTTATTCAATGAACATTAATGTATAATATAATGAGTATTTTCGTACAATGAGTGGTTTCTGTGATATTCATCTTAATAACGCTAAAATAAGAACAATTTTTGTATTTAGGGCATAACGTATTGTATATACAAAGATATCTCAGTTCCTATAATACCTACAGGCATATATCAGCTATAGAATTGAAGCTTATTCAATGAACATTAATGTATATTATGAGTATTTTCGTATAATGAGTGGTATCTGTGATATTTATCTTCGTAACGTTAAAATGAGAACAATTTGCGTATTTAGTTCACAATGTATTGTATATACAAAGATATCTCAATACCTATAAGAACTACAGACGTCTATTACCTCTTATATAAACGCTTATTAGATGCTTGTTAATTTTTATTATCATGAGTATTTTGGTAAGATGACATTTTCTATGATATCCACCTAAACACTGTTAAAAGTCGATCAATTCCACTGTTTAAGACACAATGGATAAAGATATCTCGGTACCTAAAAGAGCTACAGACATCTATCAACTCTCGAAATGATGCTTACTCAATTTCCATGTATATTATAATGAGTATTTTCGTATAATGAATGGTTTCTATGATATTCACCTTAATAGCGCTTAAAAAAAGAACAATTTTCGTATTTGGAACACAATGTATTATATGGACATAGATACCTCGATACCTATAAGACCTACAAACATCTGCTACCTCTTATATTAAAGCTTATTAGATGCTTGTTAATTTTTATAATTATGTGTATTTTGGTAAAATGAACGGGTTCTATTATATCAGGCTGAACATTGTTAAAAGTCGATCAGTTCGTATGTTTAAGACACAAAGAATTATGTGGACAAAGTTATCTCGGTACCTATGAGACCTGCAGACGTCTATCACCTCTTATATGAAACCTTATTAGATGTTTGTTAATTTTTATTATTATGAGTATTTTGGCAAAATGACTGGTTTCTGTGATATTTACTTTAATAACGTTAAAATGAGAACAATTTTCGAATTTGGAACACAATGTATTATATGGACAAAGATATCTCGATAACTATAAGACCTACAGACGTCTATTACCTCTTATATGAAAACTTATTAGATGTATGTTAATTTTTACTATTATGAGTATTTTGATAAAATGAACAGTTTCTATAATATAATAACGGGCTGTTAAAAGTCGATCAATTCCTCTGTTTAAGACACAATGAATATATGGCCAATGATGACTCTCGGTATCTGTAATACCTACAGACATCTATCAGCTCTCGAATTGAAGCTTATTTAATGTATATTATAATGAGTGGTTTCTGTGATATTGACCTTCAGAATGTTAAACTGACATATATCTCAAATTTCTCGAATTCATTTTGTACACAGTGTAACGAAATACTTATAATCTATCTGTCTTATACATTAGGGTTTACTTCCACATTTATAGAAATTGAATAACCGTTAATTTGAGAGCAGATGAAAAAATCAATATAGTTTGGCTCTGAATAATGCTTATACATTTATATCCGTTTAATTACAATAACCTAGATAACAAGTTAATTCTCTCGGTATATGCACAGTGTGATGTCTTATGTAGAACTGGACCATACATCCCTCACCCTAAACAGTTCTCTTCTTCTCTTTTAATCTATCCCACGCTTCCTAAATGCCTCATTTACACTTTACCTTTTTTTTTGAAAAAATATAATATGTAATAAAGTTTTTATTGCGAACCACATTCTGAGAAATAAAATCAGCTTTTATTAAGGTCACATAGGTACGACTAAGTTAAACACGCAGTGTCCTGTATTCTGGAATTACTCCCTTTAATATAATGAATGGGCAAAATCATAGAAACCATGCGTAATACGAAAATACTCATAATAATCAGGATTATTATTCATTGAATAATAGTTAATTTGAGAGCTGATAGATGTCTGTAAGGCCAATTGGTACAGAGATAACTCTATCTACATAATTCATTGTGTTTTAAACATAAGGAATGACCTAATTTTAACACCATGCAACCCAATATCATAGAAACTACCACTTTCACCATAATAATATTCATAGTAGTAAACATCTTTAGAAAACGAATAAGCTTTAATGTATGATTTTATCAGTACCTAGATGACTTTGTCCATACATTGTGTCATAAACAGAGGAATTGATCGACTTTAAACATTACTCAGCCAAATATCACCAAAACCGAAAAATTTACCAAAAAACTCATGAGAACTAAAATTAAAAAATCGAATAATGTTCCTGATAGGTTCGTTATAGAACTGATAGGCGTCAGTAGGTCTATATTTGCCCTTATAATACATTGTGCCCTAAAAACGATGATTGATTTAATATTAACGTTGTGAAGATAAATATCACAGAAACCACTCATTATACGAAAATACTCATTATAATATACATTAATGGACATTGAATAAACTTTAATTCGAGAGCTGATAGATGTCTGTAGCTCTTATAAGTACCGAGATATCTTTGTCCATATAAAACATTGTGTCTTAAACAGAGGAATTGATCAACTTCTAACAGTGTTTAGGCGGATACCATAAAAACCGTCAATTTTACCAAAATACTCATGATAATCAAAATTAACAAGCATCTAATAAGCTTTAATATAAGAGGTAGCATACGTTTGTAGGTCTTATAGGTATCGAGGTATATTTGTCCATACAATACATTGTGCCCTAAAAACGATGATTGATCTAATATTAACGTTGTGAAGATAAAAATCACAGAAACCACTCATTATACGAAAATACTCATTATAATGGACATTGAATAAGCCTCAATCCGAGAGCTTATAGATGTCTGCAGCTCTTTTAGGTACCGAGATATCTTTGTCCATATGATACATTGTGTTCCAAATACGAAAATTGTTCTTATTTTAGCGTTATTATGTTGAATATCAAAGAAACCACTCATTGTACGAAAATACTCATTATAATGTACATTAATGGACCTTGAATAAGCTTCAATTCGAGAGCTGATATATGCCTGTAGGTATTATAGGTACCGAGATATCTTTGCCCATATGATATATTGTGTTCCAAATACGAAAATTGTTCTTATTTTAGCGTTATTAGGGTGAATATGACAGAAACCACTCATTGTACGAAAATACTCATTATAATGTACATTAATGGACCTTGAATAAGTTTCAATTCGAGAGCTGATATATGCCTGTAGGTATTATAGGTACCGAGATATCTTTGTCCATATAATAATACATTATGTTGTGGCAATTACGTTATGGCTTTTCCCCACCTATTTAAAAAAAAAAAAAAAAAAAAAAAATTGATCATTTTGGAATTTTTCCCTTTGGATTCGCCACATGGAAGTATGAACACATATCGATTCCTAGAAATCACAAACTTTCAACTTCATCTTTACTAATATCAAACCCCGTTCATAACAAAATAACCATTATAAAAGTCTCAATGCTTATTGTTTGGGCCTTGTCTGCCACATGATTCCGACCACCTAGGATGGTTCAACAAACTTCTTTCGTTAAAGGTGATGATCTAGTTTGATATAAGAAAGGAAAGAAACGTCTTCTAATAATTTAAAATTTAGGGTCATAAACTAGTGCGTGTTTTTGCATCTTGTCTGCTAGACGAACCCGACCACCTACGATGAGCAGATAAAGTTTTTTTGTATCAGGTAAAGACCTAGTTTGATATTAGAAAAGAAAGAAACGTCTTCAATTCATCCAAAATGTTGGTCCTTAAACAATGTTTCTGGATTTTGTCTGCTCTGCGGATCCGACCACCTACGATGAGCAGACAAAGTTTTTTTGTATTAGGTAAAGACCTAGTTTGATATTAGAAAAGAAAGAAACGTCTTCAAATAATCCAAAATTTTGGTCCTTAAACCGTGTTTTTGGATTTTGTCTGCTCTGCGAATCCGACCACCTACGATGGGCAGACAAGGTTTCTTTGCATCAGGCGAAGACCTAGTTTGATATTAGTAAAGAAATAAACGTCTTCAAATAATACAAAATTTTAGGTCCTTAAAGCGAGTATTTCGATTTTGTCTGCTCCGCGAATCCGACCACCTAAAATGGGCAGACAAGGTTTTTTTCGTATCAGGCGAAGACCTAGTTTGATATTAGAAAAGAAAGAAACGTCTTCAAATAATACCAATTTTTGGTCCTTAAAGCGTGTTTTTTTAATCATGTCTACCAAATGAACCCGACCGGCTAAAATGGGCAGACAAAGTTTTTTTGAATCATGTGTAGTCCTAGTTTGATATTAGAAAAGAATGAATCGTCTTCAAATAATACCATTTTTCGGTTTTTATTGACCGTTTTGGATGGCCGCCATTTTTGATTCCGACCAGTTGGAGGTGGCAGACCAAAAAAATTTTGTTGTACAAGGTGGCTAAAATGTGAAAATCACATTGAAAATTTATATATATATATATATATATATTGTATATATATTGTGTGTGTGTGTGTGTGTGTGTGTGTGTGTGAAAAAGTGAGCAAGGGGCATATAATTCTTAGGAAAATTTAAGGAGTAAAAACCGCATTTGGATAAGAAGAAGAAGAACTGGATGAACTTTATCAAAACAGCAATATAACAAGTGAAGAACTTAAGTAACGCAAAGCTAGGTTTTACACACACATTTGTAACATGGAATACTCGAAAATGACTAAGAAGCTGTTCGATGTCATAAATAAGAGGAAATGTGGGACTGAATGGCTAAAAAAGGTCCAGAGGGACGAGGAACTGTTCAACATCGAAAATTTTGAAGTTTGGACGTGAAATATACGCGGAAACCTGAGAGGATGAAGAGGTTCTATAAGGCAAAAATAAATGGTGCCAAGTCCTTGATTCGGATTCACTCCCTCTCCTCGGGGGGAAATGATGGTCATAATAATAATAAAATGTATATAAATATAAAAACTAATATTTTTAACTTTATTATTACTTTCTCTTTCTTTATTTTACTTTTCTTTCCTTATTTATTGAGTACAATGTTTTTTTATATAATAAAAGGTTAGGAAGAAGAGTTCTACCCAACCTTAATTTAGGGTCCAATCAAGGACAGGCAGCTACGGTTCTGATATGGTAATTACGCGACAGCCTTAATGCCCGATTTTCTTCTGGGTTGGGACTGCTTATTCTCTGTAATTGTCGCGGCATTGCAATCAGCTATTCCTTAAGAGGAGAATGGGACAGGATTTCCGAGGTTTTCCTATCATGTAAGACCGAACTGGACGAAGACCCCGCTATCGGGTCCAGCCGGACACCTACGTTTGAGAGACGGAGCTCGGAGAAGCCCCCGCTGACGAAGAAGGACATTAGCTAATAAAAATTATTCCGGGACCGGGACGGGATGTATATTTATGTGCCGGGGAGGGAGGGAGCGGTGTGATTGATAATTGTTTGGTCTAGCCAAAGCCGGCACGGACACGGCAACCAATTACTGGCACAATGGCATCCCCATCTCCTTATATCGCCGCTCCTTTGTCATTACACTTCGCCTTCTCTGAGGCCGACTTTTTTTCTTTTACTTTTCCTCCTTTTTCCTTCTTTTTTTCAATTGTTTTTTATGCAGCTCCGTACTTCTCATCTATATGGTCAATTCCCTTATATTTCGTTGACCGTCATTTGACAGGTCCTCTGCGGACATTTCGGGTTTTGGTCTAATCGTGACCGTATTTCTGTTATCTATTCGGTATATCTATAGCTGATTTTATAATGACTACCTAAATTAATAAGTTGATTTTTTTATTTTTTTTTATTTATAAATCTTGTGGCGGGCCGATTAAGCCAAAGGAAACCCATAGGCAATGCAAAGTTCGTGATTCGTCTCTTTTTATTTTCTCTTACCTCTACGAGTTAAGTAAACGTTTACAGTGTGTACAGTGGAAGATATAAAAAAACTTCTGATGGCGATAATGGAAGTCATTACAGTAAAAACGTCACTTTTATGCTACTATGGCTAATCGGACAATGTTACAGTGGGAGTCCTAAATTTCGCCTATCCACGTTTAATGACGATTAAACTCTTTAATGAGTACCTGACATGGCATAGACTTGGGACCACCATTTTACATCACCTACGACAAAGGATTTTCTTCCCATTAAAAATCTTAGGGCTATCTGCCGGATTTTAATCCACGACCAAGGGCATGGAAGCGTTTTAAGCCACTACACTACAGGTGACCCCCTAAAATACTTATGTATGTTTATGCATATAAAAACAAACACTATAATGCTGTTATTGAAACGTAATTATCTTCAAGAGATTTTTTTTTTGTAATGACTTATGCTGAATTACAAAAAAATGCCGTTCTGCAGGTTCCGGAAACGAGCCAAGGCTGTGGTAAAATACTTACACTTTTTTTTTTTTTTTTTTTATAATATATTTTATTGTTTTTTACAACTGTATATACAAATACAATAAGTAAAATGGCTGAATTACAATAACAGGCGTGAATAGACATGTAAAGAATCTACCCAGTGGTAGTACTTCAAAGTTTATTTCATGAGCAGGTCTCGAGGCCACCGTCTTTTCAGGCGCCTCGGAGGATTACCGGGAATAGATGTAGATGAGAGGTTACGGACAAGCGGGTTTGAGTGGGCAGGTAGTTTGGAATTAAAGGAGGTGTATCTATCGCGGGCCAAGTCTGCAACCAGTGGGATATTTAGGTCTCTATGGATGAGTTTATTAGTTACAAAGTAAGGAGCATTGAGGATTTTTCGTAGGATTTTGGATTGCAAGGATTGGATGCGGGAGGAGTTTGATAGTTTAGTGGACCCCCATAGCTCAATGCCATAGGTCAACATAGGTCGGATAATCGTGATGTAAATGAGTCTTTTGTAGTAAATAGAGAGTTTTGAACGTTTGTCTAGTAAGTGTTGTAGTAAGCGGTATCTGCAGGCAGTTTCTTGTCGTTTCAGTCTAGTGTGAGGATTCCAAGTATGGCGCTACTTTACCACTTTAAAATAAGTTTCAATCAATATTTTCTCTAAAATTCTTTATTTTGATTTATAACATTCTTAATATTACATAGTTTAAAAAATACGAGAAAGTTCAGGTTGGATAAATAGAAATAGGTTTTTGAACCGTATTTTTGTTTGATAAGTACAGTTAAACTGCAGTAACATATGACAACAACAATATACATAAATAAAAATGGACATTTAAGTGATTTACAATATATCCATCAGTTGAAACGCATTTTCTTCTCTTGGGGTGCGATTGTAGGGACGAGGAAAATATTTCCTAGAACGGTCCGAGTTCTTTAGGGAATGAAGGGTCTACTAGCTTGGGATAAAGTTTAGTGGTTAGCGGTGGCATTTCATTAATCTGCCTGCCTACCTCGTCCACATTGTCATCATAGCAACATCGTCAGCGCCACCATAGGTCCACAACACAATATCATGTAAGTGTACCAATTGATGCAATAGTAGGTATAGAAGTAGTATGTACTCTATGTACATACTTGTACATACATACTATGTACATATGTATATGCAAATGTACTTCTTTTAGTATATGTACTCCGTGCATTGAGATGCGTCATTTATCTAACTATTTCGATTAAACTATATTATATTTTAACAATATATAATTAGATTACTATACCCCCGAGATGTACATTTTCTTCAAAATCGGCTGACCAGAAGAGCCAGTTTATTCCATGCATTTGGCGCTTTTTTACGTTTTCTTAAAAATTCTCAAACAATTTGGATTAAACTCGCTATATCAATCAACAAAATGTAATGAGCTTTAATATGATATAGGTTTCTTTCTGATTGGAATAGTCAGGCAGGGTTTAAGTGCAAATATTTAAAAATGTATTCCTATAAAGTGCTTGTTATTACTTTTACTTACCTGTTTATGAAATATATAGAAAGGGAAAGTATTGCGATCGCGAAAGTTTTTAATTCTAGTTATCAACGGAAATAGACGTTTTAGGGTCCCCTGAGTCTAAATAAACAAGTCCCACAAAAAGGTCTGTGCGTCTGTGTGTTTGTGGTAAGTCAACGCAAGAACCGAAAGCTGTACGAAACTGAAATTTTATATTTGAGACAACTATAGAGCCGAGATGTTACAGAAACTTTTTCTTCTTTGTTCAGAAAGTTCAATATCTTGGAATTGTTCTTGATTACCGATTAAGATGGAATGCGCATATAATCTAATGTCACAGCTCAGCTAAGGAAATATTTTTATTTATTCCATAAGTTAAGAGGTATTTTATCAATCAATAAATTAAGATTAATTTACTTTGCATATATTCAGTCGCTGATTCAATATTGTATATTGATTTGGGGGAATTATTTTGCTGCACACCTCATTCAGCTTGGATTGTGCAGAGAAAGATTATTAAGCTAATTTTGGGTATCAATAAAGGACACCGATCAATTAATATATTCTCGGACCTTAATGTAATGTCTGCAAAAAAATTATACATGGTCTCAATTATGAAGAAGCTGTATTTTAGACGGGATGAGCTAGTCGGGAAGATTGAACACCGTTTTTCTACAAGACTGAAAAATTACTTTAGCTTAGTTGTGCCAAGACCAAAACATACCTGGACGACACACCAGACTTGTTATTCCATTGCTACTGTTTACAAAAATATTCCTCCAAATTTTCAATTTTCTCACACAAATTCTCCAAAGTATTCAAATTATTACTACAATGTTAAAATATGGGCGAAATCCCTCATTGAAGAAAAAATTGCTGAATTACTCATCGCTATAGACATGTCGTCAATGGCAGCCTGCGTCACTCATTCTGATATTTATTCTGTATACAAATATATGTATTCTTTATTGACTTTTGATTTTGTCAATTTCTTACTGTGTACTATGTTATGTTTCTTTATATTGCTTATTATGTAATTCAATCTTATGTTTACTTACCTTAATATTATATCTTGTATATATGAATTTTTATTCTTTATTGCTTTTGGTTTAGTCAATTACTGTTCATTTATGTGTACTGTTTAACTGTTTCTTATAATTGTTTTTTTGTATTAATTAAGTATTATGTAATTCAATTTTATATTTGCATTCCTTAATTTTATATCTTGTATATATGTATATGTATTCCTTATAGCTTTTAAGCTTAGTGAATTACTGCTTCATAGTGTGTACTGTGTTACTTTTTCTTTATAATCGTATTTTATATTTCTTATGTATTATATCGTTTTTGCTGTGTAGTGTGTTACTGTTCCTCTATAATTGTATTTTATATTCATTATGTATTATATAGTTGTTTTTTTTTGCTGTATAGTGTGTTACTGTTTCTTTATAAAATTGTGTTATATTCTTTAAGTATTGTATTGTATCATACTGTGTACTGTTACTGTTTATTATTGTACTTTTATTGAAATGCCGCAGGTGAACTCCATTCCCACACACGGGCTCGCCTAAGTGGGATAGTGACTTCTACTTGCACTGTAATATGTCTGTATTTTGATTTAAATAAAGAAGTTGAAAAAAAAAAAAAATCGGCTGACCGAAAAAATCTATTTTATACAATGCATTTTTCACCTTTTCACGACTGTCTCAAAAACGGTTTGAACGATTTTGATTAAATTCATAGTATCCATGTAAAATTATAGGGCTTTAATACGATGTAGGTTTCGCTCTGATTGAAATAATCTGACAGGGCTTAAATGCTGATAGTTTAAATTTTCTTTCTGTAAAGTATCTTGAATTTTGTAGATTAGAAAAAATTAACCATACCATCTTGTTACATTGATAAAAAACGGAATTATATATAAGCTGAACGAATTTTATATCCAACGAAAGAAGAAATGAGCAAAAATATTTTTGTACGCAATATTTGTGTTTTCGAGCATAAAAATAGTAATATATATATATATATATATATATATATATATATATATATATATATATATATATGTAAATTATAATCATAATTTAGTTGTAGATAGTGTCGCCATTTATCATAGTGACAAAGTAGATCACATGTGTTTTTAAAGATTGGGTAGGTTTCATGTGATCTCTGACTGTTAGCTTCTAGATAGAGTAGAAAGGGACTTTTTATTCAATTCTACTATTTTAGGTAAGTTGTTTATATGTTCATTCTGTTTGTATGTATCTACTTTTGTATATTGTTATCAATAATAAACTACTATTTTAGAATCGTCTAAAGTCTACTTTCTTTAAGAATTACAAATTGAATAAAAGTCTACTCAACTATGGCTTCAAGTAAGAAACTTCATGTCCATATTGTCAAGAGAGGAGAAGCAACGTATGAGTTAACTGCTCTGTCTATGGACAACGTTGTATGGTACAGTTTACCAGAGCAGTTAAAGGATTTGGACTTGCACAAAGAACTATTAGCAAGTAAAACAATTGTGAGTATGAAAAATTCTATTACTAAATTAGGAGGTTATAGAAAAGTTGCTATTGCTTTTAAACCGGAATTGAAAAATAAATATTTAGATGAAGATGATAACTTCAGAATTAGTGATCACTATTTAGAAGAATATAATGTAGATGAAGCTAGTGCTATGAATATTGCATTAGGAGAAACAAAAACGGCCAACGAGGTTTTTTTGATGAAACGTATTAAGGAATTAGAGGACCGTATTTCAACTACTTATGCAGTAACTTTAAGTGAAATAGAACACAAATTTCTTTTAAGCAAGTTTAATGGAAAGCAAGAAGCTTTAAATTGGATAACCTCTTTTAAGAAGGAATGTATCAGATTTAAGATATTTGATGGTTCCACCAGGGTAGAAGCTTTAAAGTTGTTTATGGATGGCAATGCAAAAGAATGGTACGGTTCAAGTTTAATTAAATTACCAATAGCTGATTGGGAAGTTTGGAAAAATTCATTTTTATTAGTTTATGGCAGAAAGGGTTGGACGGCGATTCGCACAGCATTCAATTACAAGTATATGTTCGGTTCGCTGATCGATTATGTTCTCAAGAAAGAACGTTTGCTTTTGGAAGCAGACAAAGCTATGCCCGAAATCTATAGAATATATCAAATAGTGTATAATTTACCCCTAGATGTTCAGGATAGGCTTAATAGAGATAATATAGAGACCGTAAATGATATTTTGAGAGAAATGAAAAATTTTAATGATTCTTACGTGATGAAGAAAATATTGGAAAAAAAACAAAATGTAGAGACGAAGAAGACTGACATGGTGAAAAGAAAAACGGAAAAAGTAAATGCTATGGAGAGAAAACCATGCACCATATGCGAGGAACTTGGTTTTAAAAATCGTTTTCATCCAACGTCAGTATGCAGAAATAAACCGTATCAAAATAAAAATGTAGTTAATATGACGGAACTAGATGACGGCTTGAAAATTGATCTTTCGGGAATTGAAATTCAAAATGAAGAGAGTTCAAAAAACTAAATGGCCCGGAAAAGCTCACACCATGTACATTAATCAAGATTAACGTAGAAGTGGACAGAATAAAGTAGTGACAGCTGTTTATGATAACGGTTCTACTTGTTCATTGGTTAATGAAAAGCTTGTTCGTTTATTGAAATCGAAATTGCTCTCTAATAGAAGTATTTTGAAAACTATCAGTGGTGTGAATTTTTGCAAAAGCCGGGCTAGCCTTCGTTTAAAAATAGGGGAAATAGAAGATACACTTAACCTATATGTTGTTAAAAATAGTAACTTCAATTACGATTTATTACTTGGTTTAGATGCTATAAAGAAGTTTAAACTTATACAAGATGAAAATCTAAGAATTAAACAGAAAACAAAGGACAGCATAATCGAAGTGAAAAGCGCGAGAATTGACAAGGATTCTTCGAAAGTTGTAACCAGAGATGATAAATCAATATTTAAATCGTTCGGAAATGATAAGAATTCCTTAGAAGTAAATTTAGAATATTTGGATGAAAATAAAACGCATGACATTATGAAGATGTTAAATGAATACGAAAGGTGTTTTGCCAATAATAAGTTTGACGTGGGTATAGTTGGAGATAGCGAAGCTCACATTAAATTGAAAGAGGACAGATATATTTCACGGAAACCATATAGATGTTCTTACCCTGATCAAGAGGAAATCGACTCACAAATTTCCAAATTATTAGAAAATGATTTGATTGAAGAATCGAGTTCACCTTTTGCATCACCTGTAACATTAGCATTCAAGAAAGAAGATGGGAAAAGAACGCGGCTATGTGTTGATTTTCGCGAACTAAACAAGTTAGTAGTGCTTGAGCCCCAACCATTTCCCAGAATCGATGATCTAGTAGTGAATGTCGGTGCCTGCAGCTGGTTTACTGCTTTAGATATCAACTCGGCTTTTTGGTCTATACCTCTTCGAATGAAAGATCGGAAAAAGACAGCATTTATAACGCAAAAAGGCCATTGGCAATGGAAAGTCCTACCGTTTGGTTTTAAAAATTCACCAGCTATCTTTCAACGAATTTTGGCAGGTATTTTACGTAAACACAGTTTAAATAGTTTTTGTGTAAATTACATTGATGACATTTTGATTTTTTCACAATCATATGAAGAACATCTGAAACATTTGGGCTTAGTCCTTGAAGCAGTTAAGAAAGAAGGGCTTAAACTAAAGCTAGTGAAATGTGGTTTCGCTATGCGTTCAGTGAAGTACTTAGGCCACGTAATAGAATATGGCAAGGTTCGTCCGATTAATGATAATTTGATTGCAATAAAAGAATTTCAACGTCCTACGACAAGAAAAATGGTTCGTCAACTGCTGGGGAAAATTAATTTTTATCGAAAATTCATCGAACATTGTACAGAGAGATTAGCCCCATTACATAATCTTTTGAAGAAAGACGAAAAATTTATATGGTCTGATAAATGTGAATCGTGTTTTCAAGAATTAAAGTTATATCTATGTACAGCACCAGTCTTAGCAATCTATGACCATGAAAAAGATATAGTTATCGAAGTTGATGCAAGCCGTACGGGTCTGGGTGCAGTTCTGAAGCAGCCACAAGCAGATGGTATCCTACATCCGGTTGGTTATTTTTCTAAGAAATTGAGCCCTGGTCAAATGAAGAAAGAGATAATGTATTTGGAATGCCTAGCAATAAAAGAAGCAATTGTTTATTGGCAACATTATCTCATTGGTAAGGCTTTTACTGTGACATCGGATCATAAACCGCTTATAAATTTGAAATGTAAATCCCGAACAGATGAGGCGTTGGGTGATTTGATGTTGTATCTGTCTCAGTACAACTTCAAAGTCATTTATAAAGAAGGCAAGGACAATATAGAAGCTGATGCGTTATCCAGAAACCCAGTTCTAGAAAGCTTTGAAGATGAAAATGATTGTTTGAAGGTGATCAACATGATTCAAATCGATGACATCATAAATGATCAAGAAACAATTAAAGATGAAATTGCAGCTTCGAAGAAGGTTTTTAAAGATGACAAAATTAGCTTTAAGATGCTAAACAATAGGAAACGAATATATGTGTCAATGGGATTAGGACTCAACTTGATTGACAAAATCCACCAATTTTACGGGCATATTGGCACCAGCCAAATAGCTGAAAAATTAAGACCCTTCTATTATTTTAAAGACATGGATAAACTTATAAATCAGTTTTGCAGAGCTTGTGAGATCTGTGCTAAAAATAAATCTAGATCGGGAAGAGCAATCGGACTCCTTTCTCAGTTAGGTCCAGCAGAATATCCCTATCATATCATGTCCATCGACACAATAGGTGGTTTTGCTAGAAATAACTCAACAAAGAAATACCTTCACTTACTGGTAGATCATTTTTCTAGGTATGCGTGGATCCGTACTTCCAGTGGACAAAGTGTTACTGATTTCATCAAACTGATCAACCCAGTGGCAGAAGGAAACAAAATAAAAATGTTGCTAGTTGATCAATATGGGGCGTTCAATGCAAGGAAGTTCAGAACATACCTACAAAACAAGAAAATTGATCTCCTCTATACAGCAGTAGACAACCCACAATCCAATGGACTGAATGAACGGTTAAATCAAACATTGGTAAACAGAATCCGTTGTCGAATAAATGAGACTGATGATGAGGTTTCTTGGACCACTGTGGCTGAGTCTTGTTTCAAGGAGTACAACAACACACCTCACGGAACGACTAAATTTTCACCCGCTTATCTGTTATATGGAATGACATCCGAAATAGTTCCTGAAGAATTGAAACATGAAACTGATTTGAGTGCAGATCGGCAGAAAGCATTTGAAAATTCAAGAATAAGTTTTGAAAGAAATAAGAAGCGGGTAGATCAAACGAGGAAGGACCATGAATTTCAGGAAGGAGATTTGGTGTACGTTTCGAATGGCAATAGATTGAATAGAGATAAGTTGGATGAAGTTAGGAAAGGACCTTTTACCATAAAACGTAGGGTTTCATCATCTATTTATGAAGTTGACTGCAATACGAGACATAGGGCAGCCAATTTCTTCCATAGCTCTAAGCTGGTACCATACTCTTTTCCTGCGGAAAAAGAGTCTTCGACCAACGGAGGTGTAAATTATAATCATAACTTCTACTTGCACTGTAATATGTCTGTATTTTGATTTAAATAAAGAAGTTGAAAAAAAAAAAAAATCGGCTGACCGAAAAAATCTATTTTATACAATGCATTTTTCACCTTTTCACGACTGTCTCAAAAACGGTTTGAACGATTTTGATTAAATTCATAGTATCCATGTAAAATTATAGGGCTTTAATACGATGTAGGTTTCGCTCTGATTGAAATAATCTGACAGGGCTTAAATGCTGATAGTTTAAATTTTCTTTCTGTAAAGTATCTTGAATTTTGTAGATTAGAAAAAATTAACCATACCATCTTGTTACATTGATAAAAAACGGAATTATATATAAGCTGAACGAATTTTATATCCAACGAAAGAAGAAATGAGCAAAAATATTTTTGTACGCAATATTTGTGTTTTCGAGCATAAAAATAGTAATATATATATATATATATATATATATATATATATATATATATATATATATATATATATATATATATGTAAATTATAATCATAATTTAGTTGTAGATAGTGTCGCCATTTATCATAGTGACAAAGTAGATCACATGTGTTTTTAAAGATTGGGTAGGTTTCATGTGATCTCTGACTGTTAGCTTCTAGATAGAGTAGAAAGGGACTTTTTATTCAATTCTAGTATTTTAGGTAAGTTGTTTATATGTTCATTCTGTTTGTATGTATCTACTTTTGTATATTGTTATCAATAATAAACTACTATTTTAGAATCGTCTAAAGTCTACTTTCTTTAAGAATTACATATATAAATATATATATGTATAATATACCCTTAGAATGCTAAATATTTTAGAAAAATTATTATCTTATACACAAAAATGTAAAGGTTAATGGAGAGTGACGAAAATCCGACAAAACTAACTGATTGTCGCAGATAATAATTTAATATATTATTAAATAAAGCACATGTTTCTATTTAAATTCAATGTAAATGATTCTTTAACAGTATATTTTTATTTCTAACTTTATTTTAAAATTCTTAATTAAGTAAGCAAATACGTAAAAATGAAAGATATAGAGTTGATCCTAGAAATGAAGTATAATTCATGGTACAAAAGTGTCTTTGCTAATGTTAAGCTATTTAAAGTTAATCTACAACATCGCCTATATCAGGATTTTAACCTAGATGAGGTTGTCGGGAAAATACGCAATCTCCTTCAGTTTCGGTCTCCACAAGTATACATTGGACCCGAAGAAGTCGTACCCATCTGAGACATCATCGCCACACACACTGCAAATTTTGTTGACGTCTATGCAGCGGATTTCCCTTTTCGGGAATGAAAAATCATTAAATGACGAAACTGAATTCTTCTCTCTTCCATTTTGGGCAAACAAAATACCACTTGAAGATAAGGATTCTCGGTTGACACTGATGCAGAAAAGCACCTAAACTATTCTTTTTTGGGGAACAACTATGTAAACAGTTTGCGGAGTCTGTGGCTGAGTGGCTGGCGCGTGAGTTAGAATCTCAGTCCCAGAGAGAATTCTCACTCACAGCCTCTCACTAGGGTTTGAGACCTGTCAGCCAACAGGTGGCCACTCACAAAATAGGCGTAAGGAGTGATGACCCTACCGTATAAAATACATCGAGAAAAGCGAGTGTATTCTCCTAGGAGACTACACCGCGAGGCAAAGTGTCTACAAGGTCGGTCGCGCTATTGGAAAAAAACAGTTTAACCAAGTTCTTATAAACAAAGAGAGAATTTAACTGAAATATTGAAAAACGCCACTAACTTATTTTACAACCCAATATATAATAATTTTATTAATAGTGTTGATGATGCTTTTTTTTTTTCCTGACAAGACTCTGCTTTTGTACATTACACTTATTCTTACGGGACTGAAAGTCCCAGAATAAAATTTGTTTTTCTTTTCCTCTTCTTTTATATTGTAATTTTGCTTCCTAACTAATGTTGGCTATCTAATAAAAGATACAATTTTCCTATTCTGCAAATCACCGTGAGACATGCTGACTCGCTGGGTGAGGGATTATGTAGGTAAGTAGGTCAGAATTTTTGTGACGTTAAATGTTTATTACTATATTTGAATACCTTAAGGTTACATTGAAGGATGTAGGGAAGTGCCATGGATGATATCCTGTGATCTTTTTAAAAGCGCTTTCTGGGGGGAGGCTGGTGCCCGGTACGGTATGTAACAAGTCGGTAATAGAGGCATTAGTTGTCCTCCGAATTAAAGGTCTGAGTCGCGTGACGGGGAACAGTTCGAAGACAGGCCTCTCATAAGCAGGCATCACTCTTCCCCTGTTGTCACATGAAACATGGCTGGGGGGTGCTTTCTTTCCCACAAACCCCCTCCCCGATCCCCCCACAGCAAACGATCAATTTAGTCAACCGGATACCGGGTCAATCTAATGAAACTGTCTTTAATAAAAACGTAGCCCTTAAGGCAGCCTTCATCATGTTGACTGTTTCATGACTACCGTAGGAACGGAATGAGTTGTAAACTTTCTAATTTAGAGGCAACAATTAGATTAAGGGCTGTCACTGGAGGTAGCGTTAGGGGTTCTGACGTTGAGTTTATTGTTTCTTTTTATTTTAAACTTTCATTGTCGTATAGATTAGGGGCTGTTATATGTTCCATCATTTTTCACCACAGTATTAAACCTTTGTACTCGGCACCGTTTCAGTTTTAGTGGAGTGCCGTAAGGTTTATACCTCGGAACACAGGTCCAATGAACAGCTTTTTTTAAAAGTTATTCCATGTATTTTCAACACTATGTTTTTAATGTTTACCCTTTAATTTTTGCCGATCTCGCCGTTCTAGGCTACTTCAACACTTGATAGACAAACGGTCAAACCTTCCTCTTAACTACAAAATGCTCAACGAGCTCATCTACATGACTATTGTAAGACCAATCTGGACTTACGGAGTAGAGCCTTTATTTATACATATTTACAATTTTTAATGGTACGTAAAGTTTTATATATATTTTTATTTATTTTAAAACACTTTTAATGATTGATGTAAGTAAAAAGAAACAATGTGACCAAATAGTGTATACAACTTTTTTAAATAAAATTTACTAACATCTTTTTAAATTTACTAATAAAATTGCAAAAAAAACTTGATTAAATAAAAATTTTTATGTTTAGATAAATAAAAATAAAATAGTTTTCTACTAATGCGCAGGCCTCTCCTGAAGGAGGAATAGTCTTGATCGGTGACCAGCCGTACCTTCTGGGTTATGAGTTGGCCGCTGGTTTTTCAATATCTTGGCATTTTAATTCCCAATATTTTCGATCTTCTGTTTTCCTATGCCAAGATATTCCTTCTTGTTTCTTAATTTCGTCCGACCATCTTTTGAGTTGCCCTCCTTGCTTACGTTGCTTTCCGAGAGGTGTCCATTCGGTAACTGCCTTGCTCCACCTGGGGTCCTTTATTCGCATTAAATGCCCAGCCTATTCCCATTTCAGCTTCCTTATACAACCCACAGCATCCCTCACCAAAGTGGTCTCTCTCAGAGTCGTATTTTTTATTTTATGCTTTAAATTTACATTTGTCATACTCCTCTCCATTCTTCTTTGCCAGACGTTTATTCTTCTTTCCTGCGATTTAGTGAGGGACCATGTCTGGCTTCCATAAGTCAAAGTTGGGAGAATGCAGGTATTGAATACTAATCTTTTCCATTTAATTTCGGTGGAGCTTTTCATTAAGTTTTTGAAGACCCAAAATTTTTTCCAGCAAGAGGCAATCCGTTTTTGAATTTCTTTGGAAAGGCGGTTATCGAATGAAATGGTCTGTCCTAGGTAAGTGATGTCTTTGACTAATTCTATTTTTGCGAGAGCATTTTCTATTTTGGATATATTTTCTGAATTTGTCATTATTTTAGTTTTGGATAAATTCATCACAAGACCAACCTGACCACACACTCTCTCCAAGTCCTCCTTACTATGTCACGAATAAACTCATCTATAAAGATCTTAATGTTACCTGTGTTACTGAATTGGCCAGGACCAGGTATCAATTTAAAAGCACTTTCATGCAATCATTTCATGACCAACTCCATTCTCACACTAACCCACTAGTTTCATTCCTTTCTTCTTCATTCAATTCCTGATTATCCTCCGAGGTGCCTGAAAGGGAGATGGCCCCGGGACCTTCTAGTTTAAAATATATTTAGAGTGCTTCCCATGAGTAGCTTCTTTACTTGTATTTCATGTCATTTACAACTCTCTCATTTATTTGATGTATTATTTTAAATGCAGTTGTACATATCAATAAAAATGCTTTAAAAAAAAATTGCCGATGTCATTTTTTAAATATTAAAATAAATATTTAATATGTTAGTAGATTAGTAATGTTTTCACTCCATAAAACATTACTAATCTACTAACATATTATAATATTAACATATTTTATTCTACTACCAATCATCATATAACTTTTGAGTGCCTTGGTTATATGATGATTGGTAGTAGAATAAAAAAACCACTTACTACCATTTATGTTAAACATACAGTAGGTCATATGATGCATAAAAGATGCTTAGGCTAGAGCATGACGCGCGCGAATACTTCTGCAGCTTTATCAAATGATCTCAAACAAAACAACTCAGAATTGGTTACTTTAGTTACTGACGAAACGAATGCTTATATTCTCTAAATGTCTATTTACACAGAAATAATTGAATATTCAGGATTTCAAAGAATAAATTAAATATTAGAAAAAAAGTGACATTAAATAGAAATAAAAAGCCGAAAATCCAGGATATGGGTCATTTATTTTCAAATGGTATCTGTAATGTAAGATTTTGTTGCAGTTGATCGTATGGATGATTGATATCTGCACTTACGTACAATTGAGAGAATGATTCCATACCTCCATATATTGGGACACTTCTCGAATGCAAAGGCCGTACGAATCTAATTGTAAGAATAATCTACAAAAATGGACTCAGTATAGTACCAGAAATTCGAACAAGTTTAGTTTACAGAAGTATTCAATCCTGAGAAGTTCCGTCTTATATGCCATCCAGTAATTAAAATAAAGCATTATATTCGGAAGAGACTCAAAAAATGGTAGGGTAATCGAAATATCTAAGTTTAATTTTTAATTAAATGGCCTTAGCTACAAGATAATAGAAAAAGGAGGATTAAAGCAGGGAAAATATCTCCCCAAAGTAAGTAATAAAATAGAAATGGAATGGAACTTTAGAATCAGATGTTCTAAAAACCAAAATTAGTGAATATTTTGAGAAATAGACAAGGTAAAAAAAAAAAAAAAAAAACATCTGTGCCACTACAACTCATGAAGAGTTTTGGGCTCAGTAAATTTAGAGATTCGTACTGTTTCTAGGCTAACGGCCGTGCAATGAGGTGATTCGCCCGAGATCAAGCTCAGCCGCCAGGTTTTTTCCCCATTTTTGAGTACCCACTTGATTACTTGATTCAGGCTGGGTGTGCCCCAGGAGGGTCATCATACCCCAAGATCGCCCCCCCCCCCCCCCCTTCCGACTGAAATAACAGAATAAATAATATTCCGCCACAGCCGGGATTTGAATCCAGGACCCGGAGCACATTAGACTAGCACTCTAGACCACGCAGCTCCCCCAAGTACTAAAATGTTACCCTTTAATTTTTGCCAAAATCGGTTTTTACTTTCACTTACCTATATATGAAATATATAGTAAGGAAAAGGATTGTGATCTTGAAAATTTTCGAATTCGAGTTTTCAGTGGAAATAAACTTTTTTGGGTCCCGAGTCAAAATGACCAAGTCCCACAAAAAGGTCTGTATGTCTCTGTGTCCGTGTGTGTGGTGAATCTAGCGCGAAATTGAAAAGTCCTACGAAACTGAAATTTCATATTTGAAATAACTATTTGCCCGGTATGTTACAGCAACATTTTCTTTAAAATTGGCAGACCAGAAGAGCAGCTTTATACTATGCATTTTCCACCTTTTTTACGATTCTCTCAAAAACGGTTTTAACGATTTTGATTAAACTCGATATATCGATGTAAAATTAAATGGGCTCCAATATCACGTAGGTTTCATTCTGATTGAAATAGTCTGACAGGGCTTAAATGCCGATATTTTAAAATGTCTTCCTCTAAAGTACCTTTAGTTTTGTAGATTTTATGAGATTGACTATATGATCTGATTACTATTTTTAAATAAAAGCTAAATATACAAGTTGAAAGAATTTGATAACCAACTATAGGAGAAAAGAGCAAACATATTTTTGTATGCAATTTTCTTTTCTTTTTTTAACATAGAGTAATATAGATGAATGAAAAAGAGGAGCCCGTGGCTGAGTGGTTAGCGCGCTAGCCTGCCACGCTGAAGTTGTGAGATCGAATCCCAGTCCCAGGAGGACTTTTTTCAAGCATACAAATAAATGGGGATTCAATCACAATCTTCCCCCGGTATGTGGGACCCGTCCGCTTATTGATAGCCACCCACAAAAATAGGCGTAGGGAGTGATGACTCTACCATATAGAATGTCATCGAGTATCGCAGTGTTGAATATAAACCATTGAGTGCGGCCAAGGGCCTCCAAGACCTGTCGCGCCAACCGAAAAAATATATAAAGATGAATAATATACGCTTAGAAATCTAAAGATTTTAGAAAAAATATTATCTTATGCTTAATATTGTGAAAGTTAATGGAGAGTAATGAAAATCTGATAAAATAAATTGATTGCCCTTGATAATAATATAGTAGATTATTTAATGAAACACATGTTTCTATTAAAACTCTAAGTATTTTCTTCTCTAAACGAATTTAACATTTTTAAATTGATTATAACAACGGAGGTAAGGGAAAGTTGTGTGTTGATATCTCCTCAAAGAAAGTAATAAAAAAATTAATAATAAAAATAGTAATGGAATTGAACTTTGGAATTAGATGTTCTTTTTTTTTTTTAAATATTTATTAACATATTTCAATTTGTTTCTAAATGAACAGTAGTGGTAGTGATATGAGACCACATTCATACAATATATACAGAAAATAATGATAAAGTCAAATTACATAAAGTATAATATATATATATATATATATATATATATATATATATATATATATATATATATATATATATTTACAAAAAAAAAAAATAAACAACCAGTAATTGAGATAAATACAAAGTGAGGAATAAATTAACATCATACTCACAATCATAACTAGATGTTCTAAAAACCAAAATTAGTAAATATTATAAGAAATAGATATCGTATAAAATATAATATTTTATATTTGCTTCTCTTTTAATCACACATTATAGGGTAGTATCATTTAAACATGGAACAGTTTCTTAAAAGGATGGAGTTTCAAACGGTTTTTAAGTCCTACTATATGAGCATTAATATTTGTAAATATTTCAATTCTATAAGAATTAATTAACCTGTTTTATATCTTAGAAATGATAAAAAGAAAGGATGAATATGAATTTTGAAAACATTTGAAGGTAATAATTGTTGAAATCTTTGACTAGTTAATCGTATTTCCGTAAATAAAAATAGATAAAATATCATTGGAAAGTAGAAAATATTAGCCCTTTTTTATCGAACATACAAAGTCGTTGAAGGCAATAGAGACAAAAACCTTTTTTTTTTTTTTTTTTTTTTTTTTTTTTTTTTTTTTTTTTTTTTTTTTTTTTTTTTTTTTATAGAACGATTTCTATTGTTATATTAATTAATGAATAAATAATCTATCCATCGAGCAATGTAGTAATTATTTTCTTAACTTCAATGTTTTTCATGACACGATTTTAAGAAGGGACCATAGTCTAGTCTGTTGAGCACACCAGATTTTTTTTTCATGTTAAGGTGTTTTTACTCAGCGATCATAATCTTTTGTTTGATAAGATAATTTAGAATGTTATCGTATCATTGTAACGTACTACGGTGACATACAAGAGTTTGTACTGGGTATAGAAAGATCTTCCAATCGAACAAATTTCTTTCTACGTTACTTTGCAGCAGTAAATTATCAGAGACTAATAAACCGAGCATTTCTAAAGCACTTATGAAACCACTTTAGTTATCTAGCATAGAGTAATCGGAATAGCGAAACAGTCCAACATCATAAAAATTCGATCTTCCAAGTAAGTAATGAGATAAATACTAGTTATCCACTTTTATACTTACACTGAGACTTTATGAAATGACTTTGGAATTCCTCGCGTCATTGCGAGTTTCTCAGAACGTTTTAAAAATTTCCTCTGTGTTCCAACTTTGAATCCCTATACATTCCTAGACACCCGCCTAGTAGGCTATCAAATCGATTTGCAACAGATTAGCGGAAGTCAAATTCTTAAATATTTTATTATAGACAGCGGGTAAAATAAGTATTTTTAGTTTTTGGAAAACACTCTGTTAAATAACTTTAATTAACTGATAAGGAAAAGGGAAGAATAGAACAACAGCCTACTGCTCTCCAGGTTCAAGGTTTGAATCTCGTTTATGGCAGAATAATTATTTATTCCGCAATATCAACCGTAGGGCAACCCTGGAGTAGAGAAAACATCCTGGGTCACACTCAATCTGTACATATTGGATATCCAAACTCTGTTGGATAAAAACCTAGTGTCTGAGCTTGATATCGGTCTAATCTCCCCATTCTGGCCTCTCCAGACAGTCACGCGCTTCTCGCTGGTAATCTGGTCAAATATTGCTCTATCCCGAACCTCGAAGAAAACACGTACTTGGTATCTTTCTATTCCAATCCTTGCAAACCAGAAAATCTCCCTTTATCTTTGACCACCTTACTCCGCGCTCTTCCTTACAAAAAAGGTGGACTTCAATGTTCTGTTTTTATTGCGGATTCGAATCCTGCAATAATAGATCAAATATTATATATAACATGGAAAATGACGAGTTTGACGATACGCAGCCTTTCGTTTAAAATGATACATTATACACATCAAGTACATTTGAAACTAAAAACGGAAAAACAACTAACAAAAATGCTTTGTATTTTATTTAATGTTGTTTGAGTATCATTAAAATGTTTTATTTTTATTAATTAAAATAAAAGTAATATATTGAAAATTTGTTCTTATTAGTTGAAAAAACGCTTTTCTTTTCCTAGAATATACACAATGATGATTTTAAGATAATATTACGTTTAGAAGATCTAATTAAAACGGAATATTTTATTTTTTATTAACAGAGCACTTTCGTTAAAAATGTTATTTCAATATTTCTTGGCGTATATTAGGAGTAATTAAAAATAGTATACATCTTACTTGTTAGAAATTTAACGCTCTAAAAGATTGTCTCCTATGCATATTTTAATAAACTGCCCACCAAATTGTTATTGAAGCGAAACCACGTACTTTACTGACATTTTGTGTTTGTTTTTTTTGACAATTTGGCCAATATTGACACCCACGTATCTCAGTAGGTGTTCTGAATTTTCCAAATGTTACATACCAAACATGTAGGCAATTTATTGTTCTTTAAAATTGGTAACGACAAAATTTACTCTAAAATGTCAAGGAAGAGATTTAGAAGTGAAAAACTGAAAAGTGCTTTTTTTAGAGGTATTTTCAAGATAGCGGAAAACGCACAAAGGTGAAAAGTGTGACAACTTGGGTTTTTAATGAGGAGAGCTGTACAAACAATCGTGCCTAAAAATTAAATTTACCCCACCTTTTTCTAGCCAACCCCCTTTTTTGGTCTAATTCTACTGGACTATCCGTGCACACCCTAAATACAAAATCTCAACCTACCCTCCTATATAACAGCATCCCTTTAAAAGTCGTTTATTATCCGTGCTATCACACTTTGGAACTCTTTACCCATCTCCCTTCGTAAAGTGTCATCCCTAACCACTTTCAAACACCAATTATTTATACATCTCCTCAAAAATCAATCTTCCGCTCTATATGCGATAAATCCTGACTTTGATAATACATAACTAAACTCATTCAATGTTATTACCTGTTTTTATTTATAGCTTATATTTATATTTACTTTAAATGCTTTACCATATGACTAAATAATTGTGTCAAATGAAGCTAGACAAATTGGACTTCCTCAGCTCACTTTATGTTATTCTTAGAGGACGAAATTTTCCAGTATAACAATTATTTTTCATTCATTCATTCCTCAGCCCGTTGCCCGGAAAGAGTGCGAATCCCCATATTTACAGTTCAACAGCCCGATTTCCTATATTTACTGTTCAATAGTAAGATCATCTATATTTGTTCTTCATTAGGATATGTAGAATATATAAAACTCTGCAGAAAAGGCTTATAGGTGTGCGACAGAACAATATATCTCATAAAACCTTAAGAGCATTGACTAAGTAGCAAACGAAAATAAAATATGCATGATAGGTATTTTAGAATGGCCCATGCTTCTGAAACGCAGTAATGGTTAAATAAAAATAAATATAGTGGATATAATTAGTTGACCGTTGAGAATTACTGGAAGGAATTAGTCCGGGTGGCGGTCATTAAATGAAACAACTAAATAGTTTCACCTATTTTAGTGTTTGTCAACGTTTCGACCCCCATTGTGGGTCATCATCAGGGCTAAAAAGATACAAAAAGGATACATTTAAAATAAGATATAATATACTATTTTAAAAACTATTGCGCTAGAGAATGTAAATATTATAACATAAAAGGAACTCCATTGTACTCCATTTTTCAATGTTTTTTATTTCATGTACTTTTTTCTTATTTATTTGTACATTATCTTTAGTCATTATCTGTTCTGTATAGCCCTCTCATTAGTATACCTTTGTCATTGTAATTTAATTAATTGATTTCTTTACACAACTAGTTCCTTTTATGTTATAATATTGACATTCTCTTGCGCAATAGTTTTTAAAATAGTATATTTAATCTTATTTTAAATGTATCCTTTTTGTATCTTTTTAGCCCTGATGATGACCCACAAGGGGGTCAAAACGTTGGCCAACAATAAAATAGTTGAAACTTTTTATTTGTTTCATTTAATAACCTCCACCCAGACTAATTCCTTCCAGAAAATAAATATAATTTTTATGACGCTGGCTACATAAAAACATTTATATCTTAAAATAATTATAACAAAATCAGAAAACGAGAAAACATTGATAAGAAAATTTCACAAATAAGCATTTTAGAAGAATCTCACAAGAGCTAAGCGCCTTGCGGAGACATATTTGTATTGAGATAATGAGGCTGGTTTACAAAGAATAGAAAAAGTGTGGGAAGTCACTCATGTTACAGCTCTATTACAAGGTTCCAAGACCTTCACATTAAGCAAGTAAATCTTTAAATGAAATAAAAATAAATTTTATTTTGGGATGAAATAGTCCCCTGAAAATAACAAAAATGTGCACAATAACTGATATTTGTCTAGTCTTTTAAGCTTCAATAAAGGAATAAATCCGATTTCGTAACAGCGACAAGTTTTCATCAATAGCATTAAATATTACATACGTTGGCAAGATTCATAGTCTAGGAAGTGGAGAAATAATTGATGTCTGAAGGTGGTTAATGATAAGGCTTTAAGAATGGATATAGGCAATGAATTCCCAAATAGGGTAGCACGAATGACAAAACACTTTTTGATGGAGGTTTTCTTTATTGGAGGTATAATACCTTTTAAACCTTTATAACACCCCATATAAGCTAATACGTCACACCCAACCTCTATAACGTGGGTACCTAAAAATGATCCAGGCGGCTAGGTGTGATCTCGACCTAGCACATCCTCATGGCACGGTCGTTAGCCTTGAAACAGTGGGAATCTCTGTATGTACTGAGTCCAAGAACCTTCAAGAATTGTAGAGGTACATTATTTTTTAGAATTAATAATGCAGGGTTCTCTTAAATGTCTTGTCATATAGTGGGAGCAGACACCAAACCTTAAGTGGGACAAAAAAGTTCATATGATTCATAGTTCGATTCTCAACGGTTAAAGAGGAAAATTTAAATGTTAATTCGATCCTACATAAGGAAGAAAACATAAATAAAAGGAGAATCATAGAATCAATTTATATAACAAAAAATTTAGAAAAATCAGTTAACCACCAAACAGACGTAGACAACCTAAACACCTTTTATGCAAGTACTATCGACAGAGTAAATATATAAATCCTTTGGCATCCCCACCCCAAGTTCAGTCGCGCATGAGAACACCTAAAAGGCGGCCGAAAACTGTTAAGTAAGTTGGAAAAAATGTTTCTTTTCTTTTTTGAATAAATAGATCCCTTTTTCAATTGATGATGAAAAATAATATGATATTTTTGAATACAGGTTTTTTTGAAAAATGATATTTAAAAAAAATTACGACGCTGCTGAAAAGCGGTGAAATGAAAAGATAATTATGATGGATATGCATGGTAGGTGACATAATTATTAAAAATAATTTATTATGTGTTGTAATTGAATTGTTGAAAATGTATAAATGCAATGAGACTTTAATTGATTACAGAACCTTGATAATGGCCCTAGAGGCTGAAACGTCGCGATGACTGGATTAAATAAATTGTTTTAAAAAAATATATCCAAGAATTTCTTTTGTAAAACGGCCTAATATTTATCGAACAAATATTCAAACAAAAGAACAATTACGACAATGATGAGAAAAAAATTTAAATGTTAAGTTTTTTACTGTGACCGGTTTTCATCAGAAAAAATAAAATATATCTACTTGATGTGCGCCGTACGCGGTTTTTCTCCGGAACTATACTGGACCATTTTTTCAAAATTTGGAAAAAAAAAAAAAAAATCCCAGGCATCCGATGATAATCTTAAAACCTTAAAGTTGATATGCGCCGGTTAATTTTAAAATGGCGGCACATGAATGTGATTTAATTCAATAAATGTTATTTTTGAAGGTAGAGAAAAATTATTACAATGTTTTAACCAAGAGACCGGGAATTAATTATTGAATAAAAAATTGATTCTGTTTTCTTCCTTATGTAGGATCGAATTAACATTTAAATTTTCCTCTTTAACCGTTGAGAATCGAACTATGAATCATATGAACTTTTTTGTCCCACTTAAGGTTTGGTGTCTGCTCCCACTATATGACAAGACATTTAAGAGAACCCTGCATTATTAATTCTAAAAAATAATGTACCTCTACAATTCTTGAAGGTTCTTGGACTCAGTACATACAGAGATTCCCACTGTTTCAAGGCTAACGACCGTGCCATGAGGATGTGCTAGGTCGAGATCACACCTAGCCGCCTGGATCATTTTTAGGTACCCACGTTATAGTGGTTGGGTGTGACGTAGGAGGGTCTCCATAGGTTGGCCTCACGCCTGAAATAACGATATAAATAATTTTCTGCCACAGCTGGGATTCAAACTTGGGACCTAGAGAATAGTAGTAAAGTGTTATATTCACCCCTCCTCCCTATAAGTTAATCAAATGTATTAACTAAATGAGTGTAGGAATACTTATTTTACGCGGTCTATGATAAAATATATAAGAAGTTGACTTCAGGTAATCTGGTGCATATCGCTTGAATATCCTACTAGGCGAGTGTCTAGGAATGTATAGGAATTCGAAGTAGATAAGTCAAGGAAATTTGTAAAACGATCTGAAGCATTTGTTGGAACGCAAGGAATTTCAAAGTCATTGCATAAAGTCTCAGTCTGAGTATAAAAGTGGGTAACTTGTATTTATTTCATTAATTACTGGGAAGAATTTTTAAATTGTTGGATTTTTTCGCTACTCCGATAACACTATACAAGATAACTAAAGAGGTATCATAAGTGCTTTAGAAATTTTCAGTTTATTAGTCTCTGATAATTTACTGGTCTGCAAAGTAATGTAGAAACAAATTCGTTCGTAGAGTGTCGTAAGACTTACAAACCTTGTAACCCGGTTTTTTCTATTTTAGACAGATTTTGTGACAATGAATAGTTATCATCTATAGATTTTAAATATTATATATGTTGGGAAGATTGATACTTTAGGAGATAGATAAATAGTTGATGTTTGAAAGTGGATAATGATGAGGCTTTACGAATGGATACAGGCAAGGAATTCCAAAATAGGGTAGCACGAATGACAAAGGATTTTTTGAAGGAGTCAGCTCTGTGAGAAGGTATATACAAGTTTATGGGTTGGGATCTAGTGTTTACTGAATGGACAGAGGAACAAGTGGTAAGCATATCAAGAATATAAGGAGGGTTTTTGGTGTTGAAAAATCGGAAGAGACAGGCAGCTAGGAGGTACTGCCGACGGAAAGCGGGATAGAGCCAATTCAACTCTCTTCAACTATACCTTCTAGAAACGTGGAAGCGTCTGTGGATTCCACATGTGAATCTAATGAAACAATTCATAAGTCTTTTGAGTCTCATATCGAATTTCTCAGATAGCCCGCCACATAAGAGGTAACCATAGTCAGACTGGAGAAAATGAGCGAAGAGACGAGTAGCATACGGGTTTTAGGTGGGATAGAGTCACGAAATCTTAGAAATTGTTTTAGGATAGCGATGGATTTTCGGGTGATTTGAGAAATATGATTAATCTAAGATAGGTTTGATCAATAACGACTTCAAGGTTTCTTACTGAGGTGTGGAAGTGGATAGGTATGCTATTGAGGTAAAGGAGTGGATAATATGGAAGAGAATTTACAAGGTTCTTGGAACCGATAAGAAGGGCTTTGGTTTTTCCAGCATTCAACTTCAAATAATTCTTTGTAGCCCATGCATGTGCTATAAGAAGTTTAAAGAATGCAGGATTTCCTTTCCAACATTACCTATATCTGCATCCCCCTATTCAATATTATACAGCTTTGGCATGTTATAACCATAGCTTTTATCCAGGGTATCCCAGATGTGCATATATGCCAAAGTACGGTTTGATAAAAGTAATAAGATAAGAGATTTTTGACATATTGGCTCATCGGATGGAGGGGAAGATAAGGGCGCTATCTCGGTCAATTTTCGATGTCCATAAAGGCAAGATATTAGGGGGATCCCTCAGCATTCAGATTGTCCAGTCACCCTTAGCCCTCTCAATTAGGGGTCCCGGCCAGGGATTGACGCTTTGGAGGGATGGGGAGGGGGTGAAACAAACCCTCTATCCCCCGCCGGCAACAATAGCCTCGTTTGTATTGCCATATATCCCTGAATTATTGACCATGTACTCGTTTTCAAGCTGCCGGCGGTTACTTCAATAGATGTAACTATGGAAAGAAGATTAAAGAGGAAGAGGGTAATATGTTCTGCACTGTATTTGAAGAAGAATTAGTAAAATGTATTATTGTGATACTACAGATTACAAAAAAAAAAAGTTCAATTGGTTACACTGCGAAAAAATCTGGTGCGGGCAACACACGACTTTCACTTACCGCCGTTGTTAAAATCAATCAAAGAATATTCAAATAAAGTTATAGATAAAAATGAGTGAAACTGATAAAGAATTAATTAAATTGAATTTCTATAGAAACATGTGTTTTATTAAAAAATCGATTATATTATTAACTGAAATAATCAGTTAGTTTTATCGCCTTTGCATCACTCTTTGTTAAATTTTACAAGATTGTGTATAAGATAATATTTTTTCTAAAATATTAAGCTTTGCAGCGGTATATTACACATCTATATTACTCTTATTATGTTTAGCAACGAAAAATATGTTTGCACTTTTCTCCTTCAGTTTTTTATCCAATTCGCTCAACTTGCATATTTACCTGTTATTTATCAAGGCTAATAAGATGACGTTCCAATTTTTTTTTTAAATCTATAAAATTAAAGGTACTTTAGAAGAATAAAATTTAAAATATCGGCATTCAAGCCCTTTCAAACTATTTCAATCAGAATGAAACCAACATTATACCAAAGCCCATCAAATGTTACATCGATATGTAGAGTTTATTCAAAATCTTTATAGCCGATTTTAAGAAAATCGTAAAAAGGTGGAAAATGCATAGTATTAAGTAGATCATCCGGTCAGCTGATTTTGATGAAAACGTTTCTGTAACATCTCGGGCGTATAGCTGTCCTAAATATAAAATTTCAGTTTCATAGGACTTTTCGTTTTTGCCCGGGAGTTACCACACACAGAGAGACCCTAAAACGTGTATTTCCATCGAAAAAAAGAATTCGAAAAATTTTACGATCGCAATAATTCCCTTTACTATATCTCTGCGGCGGTCGTGAATAAGTGGTTAAGTCAAAATCTTTCATTTTACAGGTGAGCGACACAAACTTTACGTAATACCAAAAATAAAATAATTAACATACAGCTTTCTTTCTACCTGAAATTTCCTCCACCAAGAAATTTCTTTAACCAATTTAACACGACTTGGAGAACGGTCTGAGGGAGCGATGCGTGGAGGTAACTCATTTTTGATATAACTCGAGTTATCCAGTTTTTGACGACCGCCACAGATATTTTATATATATGTAAGTGAAAGTAAAAAGGACTCGAAAATTTCAGACCTCACTCAATTAAGACCCTTCTATGTTTCATGTATTTGATTAAAAAAAAAAATTGTATTACATCTTGCAGGACATAAATACATTTCAGCTTGAGTGGAAGTTGTATGGTAAATATGAATATCAAGGAACGTTAGAAGAGGATATACGTTATGAGGTTACACAATTTGAATTAATAAAAAAAAAAAAAACTTTATTCTAGGACAAGATGCTTTAAGAATAACACAAATTTACAATAAAAATGATTACCGAAGAACATTAAACAAGAACTAAAAACATTAATAATAATGATAAATATATACAATTATATTTAAATGATTAAAAAAAACAAGAAAAAAAACAGTATATTAACAAAACCAATACACAGTAAGTGTCAAACTTATTTGGAATTCGTAAAATCAAAATTCGCGAACCAGAAAAGCTACTTTTTACCTGCTCTTCTCCACAAACTGACCCACCGTAAATCTCCTGGACACGATCTCCTTACTCCCCAGATCCTCCGACAACATCCGCAGAAAGCTATTATATTCCTTACTTATATTTACAACTGAATTCAACGCACCACCTATTTTCCTCTGTTATGGAAACATTCCACTATCATTCTTTTTCTAAAACCAGGCAAACCTTCCAACAACACTTCATCCTACAGGCCTATTATAGGTTTTTTTCAGTCAAATTCATAATTTTTTCAATCGAATTCATAATTTTTTCAGTCAAATTCATAACTTTTTCAGTCAAATTCATAATTTTTTCATTCAAATTCATAATTTTTTTCAGTCAAATTCATAATTTTTTCAATCAAATTCATAATTTTTTCAGTCAATTTCATGATTTTTTGTACCCATTTTATACAGTCAATTTAATAAGGTTTTGCTACCAAGAACATAACATTTTTATTGTTGTTTATCTATGATGTCACTTTATGTTACGTTGCTTAATCCGACGGTGCAGCGGGAGTCTTAAGTTTTGCCTATCCAGGTTTACGTAAGATAGGGCTTTTTTACGAGTTCCACTTTTTAAATCTTTTAAGAGTCACCTGTGGCGCACAAATTTAGGGCGATCTGCTGGTTTTGGACTTGCGACCTTAAGCATAGAAGGCTATGCTAGCCACTACTCCACAGGTGATCCCGGATGCATTCAGCAAGGTGTTAAAGATTAATATGCCCAAGGTCACGGATTCAAACCCGGCACATTCAAACACCTTGTTGAATGCATTGAGGGTCACCTGTGGAGTAGTGGCTAGCATAACAGCCTTCTATGCTTAAGGTCGCAAGTCCAAAACCAGCAGATCGCCCTAAATTTGCGCGCCACAGGTGACTCTTAAAAGATTTAAAAAGTGGAACTCCTAAAAATAGGGCTTTTTTACGAGTTCCACTTTTTAAATCTTTTAAGAGTCACCTGTGGCGCGGTATAGGTAAACCTGGATAGGCAAAACTTAAGACCCCAGCTGCACCGTCGGATTAAGCACAGGAACATAAAGTGACATTAAATGGATAAACACCAACAAGATTTAATCAAAATGTTATGTTCTTGGTAGCAAAACCTCATTAAATTGACTGTATAAAATGGGTACAAGAAATTATGAAATTGACTGAAAAAATTATGAATTTGATTGAAAAAATTATGAATTTGACTGAAAAAATTATGAATTTGACTGAAAAAATTATGAATTTGACTGAAAAAATTATGAATTAGATTGAAAAAAATTATGAATTTGACTGAAAAAATTATGAATTTGACTGAAAAAAGCTATAGTCTACTCCCCATCCTCTCAAAAATCTTCGAAAGGCTTTTTCTTAAACGTATCCTACCTATATTAGAATCTCAAAATCTTCCTTCCCATCAGTTTGGATTCCGTCCTCAGTATTCCACAATTCAACAGTTTCTCCGAGTTGTAGACCATATTTCCTCAGCTCTTGAATGCAAAGAGTATTGTTCTGGTGCGTTTCTGGACATTGCGCAAGCTTTTGACCGGGTATGGCACACTGGATTACTCTTCAAGCTGAAAACCCATTTACCCCAGTCTCTATACCTCATTCTCCGATCTTATCTCTCAAACCGTTCCTTCCGAGTTTGCTGTGGTGTAGAATTTTCTAACCTTTATCCCGTTGAGGCCGGTGTTCCTCAAGGCAGCGTCTTGGGACGCGTCCTCTACATACTTTACACTGCTGGTATTTCTACTCACCCTGATACCTTTCTGGCAACTTTTGCAGACGACACCGCCATCATATCATCCAGTTCCAATCCTGAAACAGCATCCTTAAACCTTTTCACACAACAGAGACACCTTTTCCTTATCGAACACTGGTGTAATAACTGGCGTGTGAAGGTGAACGAAGCAAAATGTAAGCACATAACCTTTACTCTAGACGAAAATCCTGTCAACTCATTACCAATTCCTCTCTCAGATACAGTCCGGTATCTTGGCTTACTGTCAGACAAAAGATTGACTTGGAACCCACATACAAGACTTAAAAGACAAGAACTCAACCGACGATTCGGACAGTTATACCGACTACTCAACAGAAAGTCTGAACTTACAGTTGACAACAAATTATTAATCTACAAGACAATACTGAAGCCCATCTGGACCTACGGACTTGAACTGTGGAGGACAGCTAAACGTACTAACATCAAACGCATTCAATCCTTTCAATCCAAAGTCCTCCGTACAATAGTAAATGCTCCTTATTATGTCTCCAACTATACCTTGCACCACGACCTTAATGTTCCATTTATTTCAGACCTAATTCCATCCAAATTTTCCAAATTCCACCAGAACCTCATTCGTCATCCTAATGCTCTAGCACAATCCCTATCAAGCTCCACTCATCCATACAACCCACCTAGAAGGTTGAAACGGCAGTGGCCCCGCGACCTTTTGTAAATATATTGGAGTTCTAGCACTGGCTAGATTCTCCACTCAATGTGATGTATGTATGAGTGTGTGTATGTGTATATAGGTATAAGTGAATTCTTGACTTTATTGTATTGGTTCATTATTGTGTATATATTTTATTGTAATTTTATGCCGTGTAAATATTGTATGAATGTAGTATGTATGATATCTTTCAGCACTACTGTTGATGTCCAAATTGGGACAGATTGTAATTTTACTCAATAAAAATTGTTGTTGTTGAAAAAAAAAAAAAACTTTTTACCTGCATGTTTTAACAATTTTCCTATAAAGGGCTTTAACGATCATTGTTAAATTCGCTACATCGATGTAAACTAATTAGGCTTTAATATCGAATAGGATTCATTGTGATCGAAATAAGCTGACTGGGCCTAAATGTACTTAAATTAAAAAATACCTTTAATATTGTAGATTTGAAAATATTAACCTTATTATCTTGTTAACATTCATATATAACCGGTTATTATATAATTTGAACGAATTCGATATCCAACTAAAGGAGAAAAGAGCAAAAATGTTTTTTGTGTGCATTTTTTTTTTTTTTTTTTTTTTTTTTTTTTAACATATGTACAGCAATATAGACGTATAATACACCGTTGGCAAGCTGAAGGTTTTAGAAAAAATTATATATTTTACACAAAATTGTAAAAGATTAACACTAACTGATTCTTTTGGATAATAATGAAAAAGATTATTTAATGTATACGTGTCCGTCCTTGAACAACAGCAGAACAATTTCAAATGTTAATAACGCAAAATCCTAAATGCTCCTTATTTCGTCACAAATAAAATCATCCATAACAACCTTAATATCCCATTTGTGGCAGACCTTTCTCGTACCAGATATACCACTTTTAATTCCAAACTCCCAACTCATATAAACCCTCTTGTCCGCAACCTATCAACCTCGCATATTCCTGACAACCCTCCGAGGCGATTGAAAAGAAGATGGCCTCGGATGGCCTCGGGATCTACTTACTTAAATAAACATCGAAGTACTACCGCTGGGTAGTTTCTTCACAAGCCTTATACGCCTTTTATTATAATTTATCACTTTTACTTATTGTATTTATGTAATATACAGTTGTGAAATTCAATAAAATATAATTAAAAAAAAAAAAAATGTTAATAACAAACAGTTTGACAATAAACTTTGATTTGTATGATTGATTGTTGCAGATTTTTAAAGGCGTACGCAGGATTTTCATTAAGGCATGGTTTGGTTGAACGCCTTTGTTAATTTTCCAAAATCTTTCAATATACAGTACATATAAATTTGAAAATTAGGTACGTGCTCATAATTAAAAACAATCACATATTTTAATTTTTTTCTATAAAGCGATCATGTTTTTTACTTTCATTTACTATATATATTAAGGGGAAGTATTGCGATCGTGAAAATTTTCGAATTCCAGTTTTCAACAGAAATACACGTTTAGGGCCCCTGAGTCAAAATAACCAAGTCCCGCAAAAAGGTCTGTGTGTGTGGTAACTCCCGGACGGAAACGGTAAGTCCTATGAAACTGAAATTTCATATTTAAGAAAACTATACGCCCGAGACGTTACAAAACATTTTTCATCAAAATGAGCTAACCAGAAGATCCACTTTATACTATGCATTTTGCACCTTTTTTCGATTTTGTCGAAAACGGTTCCGACGATTTTAATTAAACTCGCTATATCGATGTAAAATTTAATGGGCTTTAAAATCATGTAGTTTTCATTCTGATTAAAATGGTCTGACAGGGCTTAAATGGCGATATTTTACATTTTTTTTCCTGTATAGTACCTTTAATTTTGTTGATTTTATAAAAATAAATATATTATCTTGTTACAACCGTTGAAGAGCACATAAATATATAAGTTGAACGAATTCGATATCTAACTAAAGGAAAAAACTGAAAAATATTGTTTTAATGCAATTTTTTTATTTGGAACATAGCAACAGTAATATACACGTATAATATACCGTTGGAAAGCTAAAGCTTTTAGAATAAATATTATCTAATGCTCAAACTTGTAAAAGTTAATAAAGAGTGATGAAAAGCCGATAAAACTGATTATTTTAGATAATAATATAATAGATTTTTTAATAAAACACATGTGTCTATATAAATTCAATTTAATTCATTCTTTAATGGTTTCACGTATTTTAATCTCTAACTGTATTAGAAAATCCTTTCATTGATTTTAAAAATGGAGGTAAGTGAAAGTCGTGTGTTGCCCCCTCCAGCTTTTTTGTTTTAAATAAATCAATGTATTGTTTTATATGGATTAATTTAAATAATCTTTGAATTGATTGAAAATAATATGAGCTTTACGTTAAGTTAATATGAACTTAAACAATATTATGACCATCGTAAGCCTTTGAAAGGCCAATACTATTATAATTTTTTTTTTATAATTAATTATCATCTCAATTATTTAATGGGAATGACGGTCTTGAGAATGTCTTCAGGGAATCTTTTTTTTTTAATCTCAAAATCGAAGCTTTGAAAAGGAGATAATTAATAACTTAATTCCTCTCTTTGATTGGAGAAGAGCCTGAAACCCAATGAAAGCTATTTCGAATAATTATTATATTTTAATTGTGTTCCCGTTTTCTTTATATTTATGTTAATTTTTATGCCAAAAACGATTGTTTAATGTAAAATAAGTGAATAATATTAAAAATAAAAAGATCATATGTTATGTCTAGATCATGCTTAAGCAACAGTTTTCTGTACTTTTTTTTAAAACAAAAATATTGAAGGCCAGATATGTCGCAGTGGGACAGAATTTTGTATTTTTCATCGACTATTAGGATTAGTGTAAACTATTTTTTAGATTTTTATTAAAGTATAAATAATAAAAAAACATTAGAACGAAACAAGACGAGCTAAATAATTGTATTTGTTTTTTTTCCGATAACACGAATTTGAAAACAGATATCATGAAACAAAGATGATTGTGTGTCCCATACTGTTAAATTGCAGCTAAATTTTCTGTGGATTTGTTTTGGTGTCAAACAATTCTTGGTTTTCATTACATTTTAGGACGGATAAGTACAGAAAATATTAAGGTTCACTTTAATATATAAAATAACCACAATTGATAGAAAATGAAAAATAAATAAATTAGGTCTCATAAACACGAGGTTACAAAACGTTCCTTCGTCTTTCAGACATTCATTAACCTGAAATATAAACACGTAACTGGAATCAAATTGAAAGACTTTCATTAGCAACCAATAAAAACAGACGAAATAAAAAATAAATATAAATTTACTTTGCAGAACTAAATTCTTTGTAATCTGTAACGGGACAAAATTACTTCAGACACTAACATTGAAAAATTTTGAATACCACATCATTAATGGACGTACCATTTGTATATATATATATATATATATTATATCTATGTTATTTATATAAATGTATATTAATGTATTTATTTTACTGTTTTTATAAAGATGTAATAAATGGGGATTCACTCAGAGCCTCTCACGGGTATGTGAGACCCGTCAGCCAAATGGTGGCATACAAATAGGCGTAGGGAGTGTACCTCCCTACAAATTGCATCGAGAAACGCGAGTGTAATCACGGCCTGTCGCGAACTGAAAAAATATTTGCAGATAAGCTACTTTGTATAAACAATCTTAAAGCGGTCGTCAGGGTATTATAAATTGAAAAAAAAAAACATCGAAAGAATGTAATATAACTTAATAAACAGAATCATAAAGAAAATATAAAAAAATAAATAAAAATGTTTAGCATCATTGAAATTAAAATACTGACGGATCCTGAGTCACTTGTTTTTTTGTTGTAGCGTGATGTTATATATCCTAAAGCCTTCCTCGATAATTGGAATATCCAACACAAAAAGAATTTTGCAATTCGAACCAGTAGTTTGTGATATTAGCGCGTTCAAAAAACAAACTCTTCAGCTTAATAATATTAGTATAGATTAACAATTAAGTGTTAAGACTAATAGTTATTTAGTATATGTAACGGTTTTTGAAATTAGCCGTTTTGTTTTTGTCAAGTTGGCCGTTGCTCGTCGTGGATCCGCTACTTACGTATACTGTGTAATCCATGGTGATTCCAAAAAGAATCTTCATCATCTATCAAGCAATAAGATTGGATGTACTCCTAGTGTTTCAGACACTGGTCCTGTTTAAAAATCTCCTCGCAACTGGAGAGATCACTCATCATCCTCAGCATCCTATGGCGACGGATCCCCTGGAGGACGGAAGGAAGGTAATGCTCACCAACTGGGACGGAGGAAAAGTTGAATTGGGTCTGGGGGAAAAAAAGGAAAAAGGTTGTGATGAAGGGGGAGCGGGCGGCGTCTTTGTCCTTTGTCCGAGGGCTTTACATATCCCACCGATCCAGCTTCCATCACCTCTTATTTACTGCTCCACCTCTTTGGAATCCCTCCCTGCATAACTGCACTTTCAGAAATGCACTTTAACTGCCTTCTCTTCCTAGCCTCGAGGCGCCCACGAGCCTCCATAATCGACCCCTCAAATAGTTGAACCTTTACGAGAAATCGATTCCTTGGAGGGTGATGATGGATGGGCCTCAAGGCCGGCTCCCCGCCTCATTAGCCCCGTCATTACATTAATTTAGATGTAGATTAATAAATGACTGGAATGCAACGCACTTGCCGATACAATCAATATCTGTAATTATATACGCGAAGGAATACTAATAGAGGTTATATTGACTTAGTGAATTAACGATGATCAAGTTATCATTACTTTTTTTATTTTTCTTAGGAGGGGAGGGGGGAGGAGCAGAAATATTATGCAACAGTAACTTGCAGAAATAAAGCTTCTTTGTATAAACAATCTTGGAACGGTGTCAGGGTATTATAATTAAAAAAAACAACAACATAAAACTGACAACATTCGCATTGTTCATTTATTTAACGTCACTTTATGCTACTATGGCTAATCGGACGATACTACAGTGGGAGTCCTAAATTTTGCCTATCCAGGTTTAATTAGGATAGGGATCTTTAACGAATACCTGACGGGATCGCTTGTAGCTGTGTGGCTAGCATAACAGCCTCCTATGCCAAATCACGGGTTCAAACCCGCAGGTGGTCCAAGGATTTTTTTAATGGCAGTAAATCTTTTAACGTCCCTTCGGAGGGGACGTTAAAAGATGGTTCCGAGCCTGTGAGATGTCAGGTACTTGTTAAAGATCCCTATCCTAATAAAACCTGGATAGGCTAAATTTAGGACTCCCACTGTAGCATCGTCCGATTAGCCACAGCAGCATAAAGGGACGTTAAATAAATAAACAAACAAACGACAACATTCGTATTTAAATGGAGCCGCGTGGTCTAGTGAATAGAGCACTAATCTAATGTTCTCCGGGTCCTCGGTTCGAATCCCGGCTGTGAAAGAATATTATTTATTCTGTTAATTCAGCCGGGGGCGACCCTAGGATATGGAGACCCTCCTGGTGCAGACCGAGCCTCTTTATGTGGTTACCTCATTGCACAGTCGTTGGTCTAAAAACAGCACGAATCTCTATATGTGTTGAGCCCAAGACCCTTCATAGGTTGTAGAGGTACAGGTTTTTTTTTGTTTTTTTTTCTAAATTTGAATAAACGAACCAATTGAAATCCATTAAAAAATAAAGGTTTATGTATAATTTTGAAATATTATATATATATTGGGTTGTGTCACATGAAATGTCCGTTTTCAAGGTAAAGGATTTTTATTAAAAATACGATATGAAAACAAGATAATTTTATTCGAAGTATTTACCGTTTTTTTTCCCAGCGTGACACCAACTTTTTTATCCCCGAACTGAAAAACTATGAGCTTTGAAGTGAAACAAAATCTGAAAACGCACTTTTCACTTGATCATCATTTTCAAAAAGTTTTCCTTTCAAAAAGTTTTCTAATTTCCTGAACAGGTGGTAATCTGTTGGAGACAAGGCAGGAGAATATGGTGGGTTCGGAAGAACTTCGTAGCCCAGTTCTTTCAAATTTTGCACGGTATGTTTTGAAACATGGGGTCTTGCTGCCGCTCAGTGAGATCATGAGGTACCCATGTATCGAGCTTTTTTACTTTCCCAATACACTTTAAATGTCTGGAAACGGTAAATGCACTTGCATTTAGTTGTGCTGAGAGTCCTTTAACTGTTTGGTAGGGGTTTCCTTCTACTGTATGTTTGAGGACATCGTTGTCTATTACGGTCGGAGGTCTTCCTCGGGGCATGTTTTCCAAGTTGGTATCCCCAGCTGAAAACTTAGCAAACCAACGGCGATTGGTCCGTTCATTAACACTCCCTCCCCGAACGCCTTGCAAATTTTCTAGCGGGCCTCAGCTGCTGAATGGCCGAGTTTAAACTCGTACAAAAATATTACTCGAAAATCGCTTGTTTCCATGTTCATATTTGGAGGTATACTAAAAAGTGGATAATTGATTGGGAAGCTAATGTTTATAATACAAAGGTAGAGAATCAGTAACTGTTTACTTTAAATATGTAAACATTTGAATGAAAACAACAGAGACCTGCAAAATCCTTTATGTATTTCAGAAACTATAAAAACAGACATTTCATGTGAAACAACTCAATATATATATATATTATTACTTTTTGGTTTGTTTGTTCATTTAACGTTCCTTTGTGCTCCTGTGGTTAATCGGGCAATGCTTCAGTGGGAGTTCTAAATTCTGAGATCGAACAGGTTCCGGACCTACTCTACTTTTTCACTCCTCTTAAAAAGTCCTTGGGCCACCTGCCAGGTTTGAACCAACGATCTTAATCATATAAGGCTGTTATGTTAGTCACTACACCACAGTTGACTCCTCATTCCTTTTTTTTTTTTTTTTTCCCAGTACATTACATCATTTCTGCATGTCTTTGCTTTCTTCTCTTCGACCACGCTTAGTACCCTTTCGTTTTTCTTTATTTCCCAAAAAATACTTCATTTGAAAAACAAAAGAAAAGAAAGATTAATCAATAAAATAATACCTTCTAAAAAACTGATGGCTTACGTTTCGGGATACGTAGAACCCGAAAAACGAATTTATAATGATGGAGTTTTGTTGACCGTAGAGAAATTAGATGAGGAAGATGGTTGGGGGTGCGGTCATAAATTAAAACCACACAATTAAAAATAAGAGTTATTTTTATTATGTGCCGACGTTTCGGCCTACCAACTTACGACCTACCGACTTACTCTGGCAGACTATTAAACTTTTATTCCCAACATCCCCATCATCAAAAAATTAACGTTGCTAAAAATCTTATACACCGAAGCCTTTTCCTTTCCGATCCCCGTTTCCACGACATCAACATTAACCGCATAAAGACAATTCTCCTGGCCAATAACTTCCCTACCGTGATCATAAACAAACTTATAAATAACTACAGAAATCAGTCTCAACCTCAATTAACCTCTCTTTCTACTCCATCATCATCACCAACTCTCTTATATAGATCCGTACCTTACATTCCCTCTCTTTCAGAAAAAATTAAAAAATCATTAAAATCCTTCTATCCAAACCTCAGACTTGCTTTAAAATCCCACTACAAACTCTCCAATATTTACAGCCGACTTAAAGACAGTATACCAACAGACCACCGTTCAAAAATTGTTTATAGAGTCCCTTGCGGAACTCCTAATTGCAACTCTGCCTATATTGGTGAAACCAAAAACCTTCTCAAAGATCGCATCACCCGACACAAATATACAATTTCCTCTAAAAATTCTACCGCTTCAAAACTTTCAGAACATTCCTTAACCCTTAACCATTCCTTTGATTTTGATAAAACATCCATTCTTGCCACTGTTCCCAACCATGACAAACGACTCATTACAGAATGCATTTACATACAACTAGAACCCCTTCCTGTTAATCAAAAGACTGACAAACATAACTTGTCACTAGCTTATTCCCAAATATTAAATTTAATAAAGCATCCCTAGCTCATTTTTTAAACAACCATCTGATCATCTCTTCATAATTTTATTTTTATTTATTTATTATCAATTTTTTATTTATATATTTATTTAATTTTCGTACTCCCCTTTTTTATTTATTTATTTGTTTACCTACTAGATTACTGTTTATTTATCATTTCCTTCGACAGCTCCTTATCGTCATTCGTTATTACCTTATCATCATTCATCATTTATTATCGTCATCCGTTATTACTTAAAATCTTTTAATCTTTACCTCGTCACTATTTCTTACAATTTTATCAAATACTCATAAGTAATAACTCAAGTACTCTCAAGTAATGACTTTTGGCTATTTTTTAACAATCGAATCAGTAAACATAACTTAGCTTCTTGGAATTTTCCTAACGGACATTATAGTTCTCATATTTTCCGTTCCACGCAATGAGCGTTTTTTAAACTGAGAAACATCACTTCGTAGGCAACGCTTGCACGTCATGTAAGTATTTTTTCTTATTTATAAGGGTCTTTTTTCATCGCCCATTTCTTTCTCCCCCTTTCCATACTCATATCTTTCTCCGTTACATATCCTGACATATAATTATTAGTTTAATATTACATTATTTTAAAATTTAAATTATTATTTTTTATTCATACTGTTTCTCTTTTGTAATGACTATATTTTTTTATATATTACCTATACTCTTAACTATGTTTTTAATATATTACCGTCATATATCAACTCATAATTGTTAATATTTAAAATTTTAATTGTTCACATATTTTTCCTTTATCATTTTTTTTCATTTACTTAGTCTCTATTTATATATTCTCATTACAATATTATCATCTCAATTATGTCTACTTCCATACTTTATAACTATCATCTTAATTTTGTTTATTTCCATACTTTATAACTGTCACCTTATTTCCATACTTTATAATTGTCATCTTATTATCATTTTACATTTAATATTATTTATGTTCCCATAATTTATTACTGTCATATTATTATTATATACCTAACGCATTATTAAGTCTATAATTACATTGGTTGTTATCTTGTTTCTTTTAGCCCTGATGAAGGCCCACATTGTAGGCCGAAACGTCGGCACATAATAAAAATAACTCTTATTTTTAATTGTGTGGTTTTAATTTATGACCGCACCCCCAACCATCTTCCTCATCGAAAAACGAATTTGAATAATCCGATTTCCGCCATTCCCCGTACGCCGTCCACCGCTTTTCTTTGAAACTACTGGACCATTTTTTTTTTAATTTGCCAAAAACATACCAGGGCACCCAACAATCATAAAAGAGTTTCTTAACCTCTGTGTATTCTATTGTATCTCTGGCTACCTATGTTTTAAAGACAAATTTTATGAACAAAATTCGGGTATAGCCATGGGAAACTGTCTTGCTCCTGATATCTCCAACATCGTCCTCAATAACCTCTCTGACAGTATTACACCAAACGTTTCCTCTGATATTTGTTTCATAAAAAAATATGTCGATTACATATTCCTGATCCTCAACCCCAAAGCCATCCCACATAACCTAACTGCTTTCAACTTGTACGATCCTCGACTCCGTTTTACTATTAAAACAGAAAACTCACTTCCGTTCCTCGACTTACTTAATATAAAAAACCCGACAATTGGTACACAAAACCACAAAATTATCTATCCCCCAATTGGTACACAAAACCTATCTATTCTGGCCGCCTAGTAAATTATTTTTCCTTACACACCCATCACCAAAAAATCAGGGTTGCCGAAAATGTTATACACCGTTTGTTAACTCTTTCTGAATTCGACTACAATAAATAATCAAGATACAAGAAATTGGTTTTCCCTTGTTCTTCGAATTGGGCTACCGTTCATTTGAGTACTCGTCTATCTGATCGGCCTTAAAACATAATAGCTGAATCAGTTCCATAAGTAATGGTTATGTAGCTACGAGTTGCTTGTGAACCATAGACCATAGTCTGCTAAAGAAAGATGAACCTGCCAGGCCATTAGCTCCTTTGAGGAAGAAAGTTTAAGTATATTAATAGCATCGTTAGCAAATATTTTCATGTTTTATAGAGCCAATGAAGAAAACCAACATTTTAATTAATTAACGGAAGCTTCTAAGATCTTAAAAGGAAAACAAATTCAAGAAAAATATTTAATAATAATTTCACGATGTTAAGTCAAATTAATAATTTTGAAATAGGAAGCGTTGAAGCATTCATTACCAGAACATGAAATAACGCTTTGGAACAACTTCAACTAATATGTGAGGGTCAAAGTAAATTTTTATTTCAACGACATGAATTTTTGTCATGTACAAGGATAATAACTATAGCCAGAATAATTAAATTTGTGTAGATAAAGGTTTCTGAAAAGGACTGAAGATTTTTTTTTTTGTGTGTGTTTTCCGAGAGATATCGTAAATTGCTTAGGAAATAAGGTTTCGGGCAAAGCTCTTGTTACATAATGAATAATATTAAATACTGATCTGATTTTGAAACGTGTTTAATAATATTTAGCGTATAACTTGGACTTAAATTATCAGGGTACACTCCATTTTTTTCCATTACGCTATTATATATTTAAGTCATATTACGAACATTTAAGGGCTTTTATAATAACTTGAGTCACTTTAATATTGTTCTCCAGACCTCGAATTCGAAACCAAATGTGGCAGCTTAATTTTTTATTCTGTTATTCCAGATATGGGTTGATCCTGGGATAGTCAATGCAACGGAAACGCTAGTTCTCTTGTTTGCCACTTGTCGTATCGTTTTCACATTATTACGATAATAACTGTCACATAGATGACACTATAAAGGTTATGTTGTGTGCTTTTCTAGTTATTAATATGCAAGGGTTTTTGCATTTATACACCTTGGCCTTTCCTAATATCAAATATAAAAAAAAACAAAACAGAATACAATTATTCTAAATAGTATATTAATGTCAGTATGAACTAATAAAACTTAGTCAATTTCCTTGAATAAAACATTAAAACTTTTCAAATATTACGAAGTGAGTTTTTTAAGTTTTGAAAAAGAAGTAATTGAGTGTAAAGTACTCATTCTCGAACTAATGATTAAAAAACATATATGACTCATTTATCGTTTTCCCTGTCTATTTCTATATATAGAAATAAAAAACTCAATTAAAAGCTGAATATAATGTAAAGTTTGATGTATCAATAACATCCTAAAAATATAAAAAGTTTTAGTTTCATAAATAAATACCTTGTAAAATGCGTAAGTGTAATGCGGCATATTGTTAAAGCGACTTAAGTTGAAAGTGACAGATTCAAGAATTTTTTTATTTCGCTGAAAGAAACTCAAACGAAAAAAAATTAAAATCCTCTGATAATGAATTATTATTGTACTTTATCTCTTATCACTGTTTTGTTTTCTTTATTTAATTTCATTGAAAATTATTGACGTGAGCTTAATTGTAAAGAAACTAAATGAGCAGAGAAGTTACTACAAATCGCATTAAAAAAAAAAAATCAATAAATAAAAATACATCCTCTATTACAACCAATGAATGGTATTGAGTTCAATATTCAGTAAGAATCGAACTGTATCTATACCAACGCTTGTTCATGTTACCTGTTCTTTCCGATAAAAGACCGAAAAAAAGACATTACTTAAAATCATATATTACAAGTTCTTTAAAAATGTAAGTTGCTAAAATACAAGATAGTACTGAAACCTATCTGGACCTAAGGATTTGAACTGTGGGGGACATCCAAATTTTCCAACTTCAAACGCAGTAAATCCTTTCAATGCGAAGTCCTTAACAATAGTTAATGCTCCTTATTATGTCACCATCCATACCTTACACCGAGACCAAAATATTCAATTTATTTTGGACATTACGCCATCAAAATACTTCAAATTCCATCAGAATCTTATCCATCACCCCAATCCTTTAGCTCAATATATGTCCAGCTTCACACACCCTTACTATCAAACTAGAAGGTTGAAACAGCTCAATGTGCTGTATGTTTGAGGATTGTATGACTTCTAGACTTTGTAAATATTTTATTAATTCTTTATTGTATATTATTTTATAGTGTTGTATACCTTGTATAAATGTTGTACTTGATCACTATTATAAATGTCCTATTTAGGAAAGATTGTAATATAATTCGATAAAAAAGATTTATTTGCGAGAATGAGGCAAAAAGTCGCCTAATTCAAACACAATTTTCTTATATAGGATAGTGTTGGATATTGCGGCTTAGCGTAGATAAGCCAAGGGGACTATAGAAGGCAACGGGGGACTTTGTCGTCACGACCAAGCGGGGAATTAAGCCTGGGTAATTGGTGTTTAGACTGGAAAAGTCTGACCGCTCTTTGTCCAGGACAATTTCCCCGTTCTAGGTAAAACGGACACAATTAGCATATGGTTTGTCCCTGCACGACCAAGCTACTCCACTTAACAGTGTACTACACCCTACCTTTTAACCAGTCTGCCTTTTCATCTTTCAGACCTTTTTTTTTTTTTTTTCTTTTTTTTTTTAATGAGACTTGATGAGAAACCACCATTCTTTGCATTTTATCGAACTCCCCTCTATATTTAAAAGAAATGTTCATTTTGCGCTATTGCCATGTGTACTTAAACAAGACATCGACAAGGATTATGAGTGTAACTCTTTTTGGTAATTGTTTTCTGACTTTGGGTAGAATAAGGAAACTTATGCATTATTTGTTAGAAGTTTTATTTATGAAATCTACAATGTACATAATATATTAGAAAGTTGTTCAAGCATTTGATTTTTAAAACCTACAATTTTAACATTGTTCCTATTAAAACAAATAAATAAAATTACATTAATCAGGCAAACAAAAAAAAAAAATAATAATAATAATAGGCTTACCGAACCCGAAGGTTCGATGCTGATACCACCAAATTATGCCTACACAGACTCGTCCAATTCTCACCGCACAAGCCCAAGCCCCCGAGATCAGTCTTAACGCAATCCTCCCATCGACGCTTCGGCCTACCCTTCGGACGCCTACCAGTCGGATCAGCGAATACCTACTTTCTCGGAATCCGTTCCTCGCCGAGCCCAACAACTTTACTCGCCCATTTGAGTCTCCGCGATGTTATCAACTCAATTATCAGTAATATCAACTCACAGGATACAAGTTGTGCAATTCCGCGTTGTGCAACCTTATAAAATCCCCAATGGCCTCATCTCTCTTCGGACCAAATATTATACCCAGTACCTTATTTTCGAAAACCTTAAGCCGTTGTTCATCCTGTAAAGTAAGCGGCCATGTTTCACATCCGTAAAGAACCGTCGGAAGAATAATAGTTTTATAAATTCTAACCTTTAAGTTGTTAGATAGAAGCCGCGAGCTAAGTAATTTAGCAACTGAATAATAATACGCATTTCCCACCTTTAACCGGGACTTTATTTCTTCCTGGATTTCATTTTTTTCTTGTTATCATTGAACCAAAATACTTGAATTTCTCTACGTGTTCAAAAGTATGCCCTGATATATCATTATCACCAAGATCGCCACCGTTTCTGCTACTTTTTTTTTTTTTTTTTTTTTTTTTTATTGAGAAAATTTTACAATCTGTCCCAATTTGGACATTAATAGTATTGCTGAATGATATCAAACATACTACATTCATACAATATTTACACAACATAAAATTACAATAAAATATATACACAATAATGAATCAATACAAAAGTCAATAGTTCACTTATACCTATATACACATACACACACTCATACATACATCACATTGAGTGGAGAATCTAGCCAGTGCTAGAACTCCAATATATTTACAAAAGGTCGCGGGGCCACTGCCGTTTCAACCTTCTAGGTGGGTTGTATGGATGAGTGGAGCTGGATAGGGATTGAGCTAAAGGATTAGGATGATGAATGAGGTTCTGGTGGAATTTGGAAAATTTGGATGGAATTAGGTCTGAAATAAATGGAACATTAAGGTCGTGGTGCAAGGTATAATTGGAGACATAATAAGGAGCATTTACTATTGTACGGAGGACTTTGGATTGAAAGGATTGAATGCGTTTGATGTTAGAACGTTTAGCTGCCCCCCACAGTTCAAGTCCGTAGGTCCAGATGGGCTTCAGTATTGTCTTGTAGATTAATAATTTGTTTTCAACTGTAAGTTCAGATTTTCTGTTGAGTAGTCGGTATAACTGTCCGAATCGTCGGTTGAGTTCTTGTCTTTTAAGTCTTGTATGTGGGTTCCAAGTCAATCTTTTGTCTAACAGTAAGCCAAGATACCGGACTGTATCTGAGAGAGGAATCGGTAATGAGTTGAAATAAACTGGCGGACAGGATTTTCGTCTAAGAGTAAAGGTTATGTGTTTACATTTGGCTTCGTTCACCTTTACACGCCAGTTATTACACCAGTGTTCGATAAGGAAAAGGTGTCTCTGAAGGTTTAAGGATGCTGTTTCAGGATTGGAACTGGATGATAGGATGGCGGTGTCGTCTGCAAAAGTTGCCAGAAAGGTATCAGGATGTGTAGGAATATCAGCAGTGTAAAGGATGTAGAGGACGCGTCCCAAGACGCTGCCTTGAGGAACACCGGCCTCAACGGGATAAAGGTTAGAAAATTCTTCACCACAGCGAACTCGGAAGGAACGGTTCGAGAGATAGGATCGGAGAATGAGGTATAGGGACTGGGGTAAATGGGTTTTCAGCTTGAAGAGTAATCCAGTGTGCCATACCCGGTCAAAAGCTTGCGCAATGTCCAGAAACGCACCAGAACAATACTCTTTGCATTCAAGAGCTGAGGAAATATGGTCTACAACTCGGAGCCCCTGTTGAACTGTGGAATGCTGAGGACGGAATCCAAACTGATGGGAAGGAAGATTTTGAGATTCTAATATGGGTAGGATACGTTTTAGAAGAAGCCTTTCGAAGATTTTTGAGAGGATGGGGAGTAGACTAATAGGCCTGTAGGATGAAGTGTTGTTGGAAGGTTTACCTGGTTTTAAAAAAAGGATGATGGTGGAATGTTTCCATAACAGTGGAAAATAGGTGGTGCGGAGGATGCAGTTGTAAATATAAGTAAGGAATATAATAGCTTTCTGCGGAAGTTGTCGGAGGATCTGGGAGTAAGGAGATCGTGTCCAGGAGATTTACGGAGAGTCAGTTTTTGGAGAAGATATTTGACCTCAGAGGGATTAATAGCTTTAGGAGGTAGGGAAAGTGGAATCGGTGACATAAGAAAGTCTTGCACTTTTGCGGTGTGATTGATGTGGGATTCCGGGTGAGGAGTGAATACTTTGGAGAGGTGTGTGGCGAATTCCTCGGCTTTATCTTCATCAGGCGCAGCCCAGGAGTCATCACCACGTCAGAGAGGATGGGAAACATGATGGTATTTTAGGATCTTTTTCGTGACATTCCACAGGGAATTATCACGAGCTGATAGAGAGGAGAGGTAGGAATTAAAGGACTGGGAACGGAAGTTCGCCAACTCCCTCTTCAATTGTCTACAATAGAAGTTATAGGAGCGGCGATCTGTTGGGTGTCGGGTGCGCTGCCATAATGATCTTGCTCGGCGTTTGGTGTGGATAAGGTCTATAATAGGTTGTGGAAAATGATTTTGGTCTGGATTTATATTGGAGTGTTTAGGAGAGGAAGCAGTCCAGACAGCTTGTTGGATGGCGGTGGTAAAGGAATAGACGGAATTATCTAGGTCATCTTGGGTTTTGAGGGTTACTCTGAGGTCAATATTATCGGTCAGGATTTGGCGGAAAAGGTTCCAGTTGACAGGACCTCGGATGAATGATGGTGGAATGGGTTTTGGAATTGGAGTGAGAGATACTTTTAGGATCAGTGGACTATGGTCTGAGGATAGTTCATCAAGGCGAGTTAAAGACAAGTTGAGAGAGCCTAATCCGCTGTGGATAAAGAAGTCGAGGATGTCAGGATTGCGGTTAGGATCGGTTGGCCAGTAGGTAGGGGAGTCAGGAGGCAGGATATTAAAATTTCGGGAGTTGAGTGCAGACAGCAAATTTCGTCCCCGAGAATTCGTGGTTCTGGAACCCCACTGCTGATGCTTGGCGTTTAAGTCTGCACCCAGAACGAAACGATTTCCTAAGGAATTCAGGAAGGGTACAAATTCAGAATTGAAAATGGAATGTTTAGGAGGGCAATATGCAGATGTGAGGGTTACCGGAAAGGAAAAAGTCTTGATTACTATGGCTGTGGCTTGTAGGAAATCATAGGTGGGAAGTGGGAGTAAATGATGAGAGAGGGATTGGTGGACAATGATAGCAGAACCGGCATGGGCTTTACCGTCTGGGTGGTCAGTACGGTATGTCATGTATTGCGGTATTTTGAAGTACTGTTTAGTCGTTAGTCTTGTTTCAGTTATAAGTGCAACATCGATTGTTTTGTCTTGCAACAACGCTGTCAGTTCGTCAGTATGATTTCTAACACCATTCGCATTCCAAAGGAGAATGGATAAGGAGTTAGGTGAAGTCATTTAAGGATTTTTCAAGGCAGGGATTAGATTCGATACTAGATTTGTAAGGAGTGATATAAGCGGCATAACAAGAGATTTGATTTCGGAGATGAACGATGTCATTAGACTGGTAAGATCTGTGATGTTTGATGGTGGAGGGATATGAGAAATTTGATGTTGAGGAGTTTTTTGAAGATTAGGTAAACTTTGAGGGATAGATTCTTGTACAATTGATTGAGAATGTTGAGGAAAATGTTGTTCCGGCAGTGCCTCGACTTCATGATTCTGGTTACCACCTCCAAGCAAGTGGGCAAATGACACGTTAGAATTTACAAGTTTAGATGGTTCTCTTCTGCTTCTGGTTGGTACAGCTGTTTCATTCGGATCCTGAGGTTTTTGGTATCTGGTTCTGAGTTTCTTGTAGATTTCACATCCCTTGTAGTTAGCCGGGTGGTCCTTGAGACACAGAGCACATACAGCGGGTGCTGATCTTGATCTTGTACATTCTTCTGTTTTATGCTGTTCACCGCATTTCACACAGCGTGGTATGTGATGGCAATAACTTTTGGTATGACCATATGCCTGACAGTTATGGCACTGGACTATTTCTTTCTTTGTGTAAGGTTTTTCAACTTTTACACGGGTATAGTACAGTCTGCTGAGGTCATAGATTTTTTCGACTCCTGCTGATGGTTCCAAGTCCACGAAGAATAGAGGCAGTGGACTTTTATCTTTTAGAACGTTGGTGACTTGCCTCACTTGGAATCCTAATTCTGTCAGTTCTTCTTTGATTGCTTCAACGGGTGTTGAGGAATGTAGGTTTCTGATTACGACCCTTAATGCTCTCTCTTGGCGCAGCTGATAAGTATGAAAGTCAGCTTTGGTCTCAGTCAGATATTTTACAATCTTTCTGTAGGTTTCAGCAGTAGTCGGAGATATTTAAGTATCATTGGTTCTACTTATACAATAATAACTATTAGGATCTGTTACTTTGTTTAATTGCGCACACATCAGTTTAAAATTTTTAATATTTTTAACAAATATTGGTGGAGGTAGTGGTTCTCTGGGTATAGGAGAAGATTCCATGATTTCTTTTTCATTTTGGAGGATCTGAAATGGATTCGGTGTAAAAAACGGAGATTCATCAGTTATTCCTTGTGATGATGTGCTGGGCTGTGGTTCAGATCCTAATGAGGTAGCTGACGCGGTCGCTGTTGGAATTATTTTTTTATTTTGTTCACGGCGGGGTCTCTGTTTTGTGGGAGACGAGTTAGAACCTGCAGATCTAGATCTTTTACTTGCGGACTTTGAGGACATGACTTGATGAAAATATCTCATTGATTAAGAAAATAATAATAATAATAAATAAATAATGAGATAAGAATTAAAGATAAAAGAAAGATAATTAAAAGAAAAGCAAGCCCGAGCTTGCCGAGCTAGCGGCAATCAGCTGATCAGTGACCCTTCTTTCACTTTTTCGTGATTGTACAAAGTAAATTATAACTTTGCTTACCGAAACTTCTCCAATATTCACTGCCGTAATATTCCTGAGGTCTAGTGATGTTCTCCAGACTGAATTCTAGCGAATTCCTACTGAAAAAAGCAAAAATCTGAGAGACGATGTAACGTATGACTGTTATCATCGAGCGCATCAGCTGATTTTTGTTTCTGCTACTAATCATATATTTCGTCTTATCGTTATTTAATTCGAGTCCTACTTCTTTACCGGTTTTTATTAACACACTTGTATTTAGTTGTATGGTTTCCGTGTCTTCACCTAGCAGTACCAAATCATCGGCATACCCCAAAACTGGAATCTTATCACCCATATTTAAACCTTTCTCGGTACACGTCACCTTTTCTATGACAAATTCTAATTCTATATTAAATAAAACAGGTGAAAGGGAGTCACCCTGTTTCAAACCCGATCGCACCTCAAATCTCTCGGAGTAATTATGACCGATTCTAACTTAATGGAATATTTTAGATAAAAATTAAATGAGTCTTTAATTAATGAATATAAATTTATAGTGTTATATGGTTTGAAATTTAATTAAGAGAAAACAAACGAACTGACAACCCAGTTATTGTCCAATTCAAATACCGACTTTATAAAAAACAATTATTTATATTTAATTTACATTCTACATTTTACATTATATTCTAAGAATAAGAGCCTTTATGTCGAGAGTTTATATATATATATATATATATATATATATTCAAATTACATATTTTTCCTCTCTTTATTACTTCTATCTTAACTTTGATTATTGTATAACCACTTTTAAATTAAATTATATTAAGTTAAATTATATAATTTAATTTAACTTCTTCTTTTTTATCCATTATAGATTTCTTTTCGTGCTTCTTCTGTATAGCTAAGATTTTACTTTAGCTATGTATTAATTTTCTTTTATAATTATTATTTTTTGTGTTTGATTTGTTGGTGCAAAATAGTGTATATATGTCTTGTATCTGTTTAATACCACTTTAAAATCAATGGCAGATACACATATTTCTTGAAAAACATATAAACAACCAATGGGTAGTTTCTTCACAGGAATACCATGTCTTCTAATCATATATCAAGCCTATTTACTTGTTGTTGTGATTTAATACAGTTGTAAATTTCTTTAAATAAATTAATATAAAAAAATAAAAAAAAAGCATTCTACAACTTAATACAGTAGATAATTATTTTCTCAAAAATATTAAGATTTCCAAATGTATAGTAGGGGTACTCACTACGTTTGCTATTTGTGCTATAGCAAACGTAGTGAGTACCCCTATTATATCAACTTGAGTAAATATTTTTACATAAGTTAAAAATAAAATTCTTTCGAAATTAATCCATTTTTCTTTACTTAAAAATATTTTTAATAAACGTTTTGTTTCAAAAGTACTTCTACTTCGGGAAAACCTACTGCAAAATTTAACTTTTGGTAAAATGGATAGCAGGTTACTAATTTTATCATTTGTATCATGTACCAAGAAACAGTGCTAACCATTTTGATTAAAACCTTTGTATCAATATATTGTAGAATGAAATGGTATTAAATATCATTAAAGTATATTTTGACGTTGAAATAATCTAATAGGCCTTAAATGTTGAGTTCAACAGTATCTCTTATTTAAATTAATCACTAACCTGTCATTGCTATTGGGATTTAAAAACGTATAATTTTAAAATATAATAATTTCTTTCTTTCGGTTGGCGCTACAGGCCGGATAGGCCCTTGGCAGAGCGGTTTTTTATACCCTAGGGTAGGGTCATCACTCTCTACGCCTATTTTTTTGAGATACTCGACATACTCGGGGAGAGGTTGTGAGTGAATCTTATTTTAATTTTATGCTTGAAAAAGGCTTGGCGGGACTGGGATTCGAAATCACATCTTTATTAGGGCTGGTAGACTAGGCCCTAACCAAACAGTCACGGGGTCTTTCATATCATAAATATTTTCTTTTCTTTTATAATTTTTTTGGAAATTTTATTAAATATTTCACAATCTAAAAGCACACTTTATATGACCAACAATTCTACAAATCTGAAGAAAACAATTAATGAACTTTTAAAAAAGTATATAATATCTTGATAATGGGGAAAGAGCCCCGAATCGTAAAAAAACTATGTAATAAATTATGAAGAAAAATAAATGTGTAGGAAAAGGAAATTAAGGAGTGCTTTTTTGGTTGTGAAATAAAAAATATTATAATAAATAATTTGACAATTTACTAAAGCGGAATAAAAAAAGGAAACACGTTTGTTGGAAAAGGAACTAATATGTAACAAAAAAATCATTTCGGGAGTTTTATCATAACTAGGTTAATTTAAATTAGGGATTTAAGTGTAAGCTATGTGATTCGGACACTAAATTATTATTGTTTTATAGATAATAAATATAAAGGTTCTGTACATTCCGACTAACAAGTTCAGCTGCTCCCTATTTAAATGTACGTGTCTCAGGTAGATTATTCTGGATTCTTTGGGCAAATTTGAATGCCTACGTCAATAGAAAATTGTTTCTGGGATGAACCCATTTATCTTTTTCAAGGGGAGGAAAGGGGAGAAGATGGAATCGGCAGCAGGAAGTGATACGATAAACGGTTAAATAAAAACAAAAGAAGGGCAAAGTAAAAATAAAGCTTTGCGAGGGCAGGGACGGGGGGGGGGCGATGGGGGGGAACTTGGGGGGGGGGGTGCTGTTGACATGCCTGGGCCGGACGTGTTAGTTATTATCCTGCCACTCACCCTACCAGCTTCTGTCCGCCGATCGGTAATGACCCCTTCTCGCTCATTTACATCCGTCCGTTCGAATTTCCCTGCCCGGTGTGTAATGGTCTTATTGAGGATAAAGTATCTCAGTTGAAACCCGCCGTCATTCCTTTCGAACTTACCGTCGCATGCGAAACCTGAGTAACTCACGAACGCTGCCGATGTGAACTACGCCGATCGTTTCCAGTTTGGATTGCTCCAAGTGCCCTTACCATATCCCCGCGATCCATTAATATGCTGTTTAAATGCAATTGCTTACATTTCATCACCGTTAGTGGTACCGTAATTTATTTCTTCTTATTTCCAAGACATTCCAAGTTGAACTAGTCGACTGGAAAATCATAATCCGTGATAAACTAGCTTTATAAATCCCAAACCTCTCGAAGAACAATAAGTACCCTCAAATTAAGTTCCTTGTATCCTCACTTATGTTTCCCACTTTGACTATCAATGCTTAGTATATGGTATTCTCTCGACAGTGCTTGAAGACAGGTTAATGCGAATTATGAATATTTTTTTAAGATTTGCCCTCAGTACTCTGAAGAGGTCTCATGTGACCCATTTATACAGCGAGTTAAAGTGGTTCTTTCCCCCATTCGCAGATGATCCCTAGTATCATACCTTTACCGAACCATTAACTCTCAGCTCCCTCGCTATACCCACAGAATTCTGCAATTTAAATCGTAAGTCTACTCCCTCAAAACAAGGACGCACTATTCTGACCTTTAAATTTCTACTCATAGAACAACAACTAGAGTTCCCTACCAGCTCATATTTTAGAGGAGACTTTTGATTCTAGGTTGGGGATTTAATTTTACAGATGGAGAATGGAAAATATTAAACAAACTTGCCATCTTTAACTAAGTCAAGCAGGATTATTATAGTGTAGTAGTTAACTCACAAATATCGATACTAAAGATATATGGGAGAGAAATTGCCTATGTTGTTATTGTTTTAGCTAACCAAGCCAAAGAGTTCGAATCCTAGTGGATCCGCCACAAGACAGACGCTCTAGCATGCTAACAAAAGGCTCCTCTGTAATAAATAATATTTGGAGAAACGTATTTTGGATTAATGGGGTGTCTAGATTATAAACGTTAAATCATTGAAACTGAAATTAAATACTTCAGAAAGGCCTAAGCCTAGAAGTGGGATTCCTAAACTTTGCCTATCGAGGTTTAATTAGGATAGGCATCTTTAAGGATGCACAGGCTCGGGACCACCATTTTACGCCCCCTCAGAAGGACGACATAGCCTAAGAACCTTAGATACTTGGAGAGCTAATTGGTAATCAGTATCTACAAGCGTTTCTCCTTGTTTCAGACTTATATGAGGATTCGAAGAAGGACGCTTGTCGAGACAGCGGATTTGTTCATCAGAAAGAAACTGGGTGCTTATTAATGGGTAGATTAGAATCGCCATTAATAGTTTTGCGAGGAAGAGTAAAGGTGATGTGATGGGATTTTTTAGGATTCATTTCAGTTTATTGATTTTAACACCATTCTTTAGTAGTATTTAAATAACGCAGGTGTGCTGAACCACGATAAATGCTCACGATAAATCTAACAACATATATATCGTAGAATAGAATAGAATAGAAAAAAAAAAAACTTTATTCTGGGACAATGTCCCTTAAGAATAACAATTATGAACTAAATAATAAATTATAACTGGCCAAAAACAATATATAAATACAATTAAATAACACAAGAATGAAAAAAAATAATAATAATAAAAAATAAAGGGTCATAGTGTCATCTCTATTTACAAATTCTAGAAATAAATAAATAAGAATAAACATAAAAAGTAACTTTTACATCTCGTTAAAGTAAAATTCACCTTACATAAGTTGGCAAAATTAGCTTACATCTGACTGAAGAGAAAGGAAGTATTGAAAGAGGAGGGATTTAAACGATGAGAGGAAAGGAGCATGACGGATGTTTGAAGGGAGAGTATTCCATAAGGAAGAGGACCGGGCTAAAAAGGAGCAGTCATATTTTTTGGTTCTATGGAAAGGAGTGTGGAGGTCGGACAGACGGGATCTTGTTTCCTGGCGATGGGTTGAGGATTTAAATAACAGAAGGCTGTAGTCATAAAATGGATGGTGGGAGTTTATGATTTGATAAAGGAATGATCCAAGGGAATATTGTCTTCGAAAGTTTGGGGTTAACCACTTTAACTCGTCGTAGAGGTGGGATACGTGCGACCGTCTCGAGGTACCGAACACAAATATATTGTAAAAGTCATATAAAAAAATAAACAATATATTAGTTCAAATTTACCAGAATTTTGAATATACGTTTGGATGACTATATTTTTTGTTAATTTATTTACAGTCTGTTTCACAGTAAGGACGTTCATAATAGTGGCCCGAGATTCATTCACTCAATGTTTACATAAACAAAAATTAAAATAATAGAAGGAAATGAATAAATAGATAAAGTAAAATCTTAGCTACTCTTAAGAAAAGCGAATAAAAAAATTTATGATGGAAAAAAAAGAAGAAGTTAAATTAAATTATATAATTATGACATATATCATAAACATACCGACATATATTAAATAATCTTTTCTACATTATCATCTAGAATCATTTTTCTACCTCTTCATTTTTTTAATATTTAGAAGGTGGGAACAGTTTTTGTCTAAAATAGAAAAAGGTTCATTTTTTCTAAAAATTATATTTCTGTAATTTGCCACGTTCACCCTCTAAAATGTTCAATTGTGAGTCCACCTACTCGCCTCAAACCTCCCACGAACATTCTCACCATAGACAGTTTCAAAATGATTGAAAGCTTCATCCGGTGATTATGTCTTTTTCAAAGCCTTTTCTCTCATTTTCGTAAAAATATTTAAGATAGGATCTTCATGCAGTTCAAATTAAATATTCAATCATCAAAGAGAAAAGTAACGGAAAAATACTTCAAAATAATAAAATATTTTTCTCTACGAATCATAACCATCGGTAACTAACTATTCAAAGTCTCTGAAAATGATAGGTTATTAAAATTGGTAAGCATCTCAAACTATCCCGCTTGCCTCCTACAAATTAAAAGTATATCCCCCCCCCAAAAAAAAAAAAAAGAAAAAAAAGAAAAGTGTACCCTTCAACTCCCAATAAAAAACTAAAACAATAGTTTCATCTACATGAATATAATTAGGCCTATTTGGATTGTAGGAGTTAAGCTTAGCTGCTCCATTAAACCGTAGAACTCCTCTCGTTTTACTGACAGCTGAAAATCCTTCGTAATAGCCTTAATTTTATATTATTTCATTTATATTGTCATTTGTCTAGCGGATTTGTCTTGATCCAGGCAATTTTTCTTACATCACAAGTTCCATTCCAATTCAAACCCACTACATCAAAAACGTGCCACATCTCCCTTCCCGATAATTCTCCGAGTTGTTTAAAAAGAAGGCTTAGTACTCCGTGAGCCAACAAGGAAAAATGCAACCCATTTCACCAAAATTTTTAGCATGTTTTATGCTAAGCATCTATCGGTAATGCAAAAAATACACGTCTGCCTACTCAAAACGAGTGGTTTAGAAAATGGCGGCCTTTCAAAAAGGGAACATCAAGAAATATTAATCTTTTCAACATAATTATAAAGTTAATCATCAAATGTTCAATAAGCTTTTATTTAAGTGGTTAAAGACATTTGTATGTTTATTATTCTACAATATAGAGGTATTGCAAACAAAAATAATTTTGCAGAAAACGAAATATCACTCTTTTCTATCATTATTATGGTTACTATCATGAAAACGGCCCATCCTATAATGATAATTGTTATAAAGTAGATCATCAAGTATTTAATAAGTTTTCATCTTAGTGGTAAAAGACATTTGTATGTCTAATATTCAACGATATAGAGGTATTACAAAATTTCTGTCCCTAAAATTGCTTCTGTCTCGGCTTCCCACCTATCTGTGAATGGCAGACTAGCGTCGTTTGATTCGTATTATCACCTATTATTATTAGTTTAAAAGGAAAATCGTGGTATAATGAGTCGGAATTTCGTCTTTTTGGTCCCTTTTTGAATGGCCGCCATTTTGTAATCAACCCGTTTTGAGTTGGCAGACATGTATTTTTTGCTTTACCATGATAAATGCTTTGCATAAAACATACTACAAATTTTGGTTAAATAGGTAAGTAATTTACAATTTTCGTTGCTGGCTCACGGATTATAAAGACCTTCTAAACTAATGAGATTGTTATTGGAGTGCTACTAATGCATGGTTTATCTAAAGGTCACGAAATAGCAACGTAGATATTCATATTTACTTGTCGTATGTTGTATTAAATACAGCAATAATTTAAATGAAATAAAATAGAAAAAAAATCCTTTCCAATTATATTTGCGTACTGGTTTTTCCACACAACTAGCCTTCCTAAAACATATTTATATCGGTATAGACCAACACAAAATCCATCCTCTTCATTGAAAAGACTTGTTTCTTGATCGCATAATTTTTTAACCAAACAACTAAATTTTGATTATTCTCAACTAACCTTCCATATCACCGTTACTTATTTTTCAGGTTTTTCTCAGGGATTTTTCCTCACAATGATCTTATTGTCCATGTGTATTAACAGACTACCTCTATCCAACAATCCCAATATTATTATTTAACTGACGACTTATTAGTATACACATCCTTCCATAAAAATATTAATTATTTATTATTATTGGTTTTTTGTTTTGGTTCTTGTGATAAAATAATGGAATCAGTGAGTGACATATGTTTTACTTTTATTGTTACTGTTGTATAATTTCTAAAATTGAACCGGTCGGCTCCGGACAAGACGGCCTAAAATATCATAGTTCTGTTAATGGTTCTTTATAAACTGTAAATTTGTTATATTTTCTGATTTAATACGTTGAAAAAATAAAAAAGCCGTTATCTATCCATGTATCTATCTATCTATATCCTTCCAGCCATATATATATTATATATTAGTCCTGGGCCAGATTACCGCTGATGTAGAATAATTATATTAGGTTATTATATTCTTATGGCTACACCAGTGAAGCGCTGAGTGAGAGGCGCTGGGATCTCTTGGATTCGGCTTCTCTCCCCACTTGTGGAGGGAGCAGCCGAGTCTAGGGTCCCTTTAGCAGATTGTATATATTGTATATAGTTAAGTTTTCTTGTATGATTTTTATTTATTTCCCAACTTGTATTTATCTCTACTACAGGTTGTAGTTTTGATTTTTTTGTTGTTATTTTTTTGTTTTTATTAATTGTTATTTTCTTGTATATATTTGAATTTATTTATTTCCGATTTTATGTAATTTGACTTTATCATTATTTTCTGTATATATTGTATGAATGTGTACTACATCGCTATTACTACTGTTCATTAGGTAACAAATTGTAATATTTCTCAATAAATAATAAACAAAAAAAATATATTCTTATATTCTTTATATTAGCTCGGGTTCACCAGCCTCTCTATATTGGGTATAATATAGTATAAAACTTCAAGGTTTTTTTCCTGGTGTTTCAAACTTACTATCTAGGCGTCATCATTGACCAAAAAATATCCTGAAAACCCCATATTTCTCGAATTCCCAAAAAATCGATAATTACCCTAAACTCATATCACCAGTCCCACCACCTTCTTCCACAATCTTCTCGGAAATTCCTAGTATTCTCTCTTATTTTCCCCCATTTTGACAATGGTTTCGTGGTTTATAGTGGCCTCTCGAAAATGCTCGGGGACAGATTGAAACGAATAATGAATTTTGAGTTGGTTAATACTGGTCTTCGGTACCTCTAGACGGTTACATGGGTATATATTTCTCTCGATTCGAAGGCAATACTTAACATAGAACCAAAAAAATATTAACGCTCCTTCTTAGCCTGGTCCAATGTTTTCTGGAATATTCTCCCATCAAACATCCGCCATGCTCTTTTCTAATCTTCATTCAAATCTCTCCTTTTTCCACATTTTCTTCTTTTCCAGCCACATATTAACTAATTTGAGTACACCAATTAAAGTGAGGTGAGAGATGTCTGTAAGGTCAATTGTCGTAAAGTTAAATTTTATTCTCATTTTAATTATATATATATATATATATATATATATATATATATATATATATATATATATATATATATATATATATATATATTATATTTTTTATTTTATATAACATAAAGATTGTATTTTTTAACATTTGAATATACTTGAATATATTTATCGTAATCATTAATTTTTTTGTTTTTCTTTATTGTTCTTTGACAAGTTATAATTTGTATTGTACATTTATGTTATTATTAATTGATCTTGTTCCAGAATAAAGATTTTTTTATTCTTTCATTCAGATTGTGTGTGTCCTTATAATGCATATCCACTTGTAACGTTCCTTGATAGTTACGTGTATATTTACCATACCACTTCCACCACTTAAGCTGAAACGTATTTGTGTCTATTACCAAATCTGGAAGATGTAACTTCAATTTAAAAAACCAAACAACAAATACATGCAACATAAAAGGGTCTCGATTTAGTGAAATCTGTATTTTTCAAGGTCTTTTCCCATAGTGTAACCAACCTACATGTTAACAAATCGTAATTTTTATTTTATTTTTTTTTAATTTGGGAAAAACCAAGCTGTCGAGCGTAATCTTAGCCAAAGTAACTCTTGGAACTACTCTTGGTCTGTACAGGATTTAAAAAAATATATATAAATGTTATTATTATTGTTATACTAATTTTTTATTTAAGAAATTGACAATATTCTCAATTATTAAGAAATGGAGCTCTAATATAAGCTTTTATAGAAATGGTATTTGAAAAGGAACAAATATAAATAATTTTTCAGTCTCGATGTTTAAGTTTTATGACAGGCATTTCTTTGCAACTTTTTATACGACCTCATTTCCTCAAAAATTCAAAGCTTTTTGAGAAAGATAATGGAGGAAACTTCAGAGATTTTAAAAACATTGAATATTTTGTAAATTAGTGATTACGCGTCTACTCATAATATGTATTTATCGCTCCTTAAGGTTTATGATTTTTATGATGAGTTACAATACCTTTTGTTTATTTTATTGCTTATTGCATAAAACTAATTTCAATGTATGGCTTTATATATAAATATTTATTTATGTAATTTTCTTTTTCCTTATTTCATGAAATACTCTTGGTAATCTTTATTTTCTTAAATATTGTAAAAATACTTTAATAATCATAATATTTAAATGAGTATTAATTGTTTAAAAAAAAATAATAATAATGAAACGACTTACCTTGATCGAATAACTTTTTAGTCTATAAAACTTTTTAAATGTCTTAAATATCTTTGACGTTTTATATGGGGAAGCTGATATTAAACCATATCTGATGACAAATATAACTTTAATTACGGCTATAAACAGGATTTGAAACCTTTACCAAATAAACTAAGATTGGTATTAATCATAATTAATTATATGTTTATTTTATTTATTTATTTTTTTGTCTTTTACAATACGTAAGAAGACAAAATACTTTGAATTATGTAATTTTTATTATTATCATTTTTTTTTTTTTTTGTACCTACCTTACAAGGATTTTAAGTTCATTTACTTGAGGAATCCTCAAAACTACATTTAAAAAATTTGCAAATATTCTACAAGCTTCCAATAGTAGAAGGATTTTTTTCTTACTTTTATTCTTCTCAACTGATTCCTTTAGGGTAATTTTTTATGAAACCAATTCAGTGTGAATCACTTAAATTAAATATTTTTTCATAACTTAAGTGATATTTTATTTCTTATATATGTATATTCAAAATTTGACTTTTTTCATGAGAAAGGACAGTCAATGTTAGATAGAACTAAATACTTAAAACTCTAGGGATTTTAAATAAATTATATATTTGTATTCACATTTATTTACTGTTTTGGAAGTATAGCCACAACTATTTGCTCACATAATATAATACATTACTAAATTTTAAATAGGCTATTTGCTTAATGATTATTGCTGCTTTTTCACTCAAATATATATACTTGATTGATAATACACTTTTTTTTTTTTTTGGTTTTTTGATTTTTTTTTTGACATCAGAATATTGTACAAGATTTTTACAAAGTCTGATGATACAACAATACAGCTCAACAATTTGTGCAAGCCTTGCTACAATCACACCGATCTTGACAATGAAACAAATGGGATTTTTATTTTTTAGCAAATAAACTAGGACAAAAACAAACAACTGTGGGAAGTATAATTAAACACTATGTAATGAAAATTGTTACTGAATGAGGGCAGATTATCCCATAGGATGATGGGTTATCTATAAGTTGACAAACCCATTACATACATTAGAGACATTGCTATTACCATGTATCATAAACAACAATTCTACATAAATTCTTCAACAATTCAGAAAGGAGTATTTGTCATGTTTTATATGTTATACAAATTAGAGAAATAATTTAAAATCTTATTTATAAGTATGTTCAATATTTATATATTTATATTTATATATATATATCCATATATATAATATTTATATATAATAATTAAATAATAAATTCGAATATGTTAATATATTATTTAAAAAAAAAACAAACAAACAAAAAAAAAAAACTCTCGGCATTATTGTTTTACTCACAATAACCAAGAAGAAGTTGAGAAATTGCGAATAGACATTTAGAAAAAAAAAAAAAAAAAAATGAAAAGAAAAGAGCTTAAAACAGAATACATGCACCCAAAGTTGTAATGTCACCCAAAATATGACATGAATCTTAAATTAATTCAGTACTTATTAGTAAGATAATGTATTGAGTGTACAGCAAATATATTTTAATTTTAAGAGGAACATGTGGAAGGTGAATTTAAGGCAAACTCTGTGGCGATCCTTTGCGGATCTAACTTATACCTTGGGTTCAATTTAAACAGTTTGTTTACGACAACTAGTGCACTCATTGGACCACTTGGAATAATCCGAGTGATATTATTCACTGTTCCGAATAGCCAAAGGAAATTTGTTTTTTTTTACAACAGGCTAAGATAGAATACAGTAAAACCCAACAACTTCCACTTTTAATACACCATAATTTCACTTCCTATTCTGAATAAGCAAAGGAAACTTTTCTTTAAATTATTTATAACAGTATTAACTGCAAATTAAAATTAAATAAATCTTCTATATTATATTATAACGAATATTTAGATATAAACACACAGATACATATATAAAGATATATGTATATATGTGTTTGATGCACAATATTTACAATTTGTTTATTGCTTATAATACTTAAATACAACCGACACTCACACACAATCTCACTTTGAAGTAATAGTAATTTGGTGAGTTTTATATGGCCTGGCCGGCTCTTGATTGCGCACATATTTCAATAAAGTGATCATTGTCAACAATTATTTCAACAGATATAAACATAAAACAGACGCCAATCATAGCTAAATTTTCGGTTTCTCATTGGTATTCCACATCAAAACTGTCAATATCTTTACACAAAAATAGAACATAGAAAATAGAAGTATTTATAGAGAAATATTTCAATTCCTCTTACGACAGTCGTGAATGTTTCATTCCCAAGCAGAAACCTCAGGGAATATCAAACAGCGTCTAATTCCCTCACTACACATTGGAAAAAACTTGATTGTTTGAGTGAGTTTTAAAAATCTTTCTACATTGCAAATTGTATATACACTACTATCCAAGTATACTAATATATATGGCTTGATGATGGAAAGGTTCTAATCGACAATAATATATAGCTATGTGCAATATTCCCTTTTCCATCAGACAACTAGCTGCTGGTTGCTCAAATAAATTATATCACTTAGATACTAGTCAATAATGATATAAAAAAATAATACAGACAATGAAAACATGATGATTGGTAGAACCTTTCCATCAAATGACATGTCGAAAGATAACAATTACGTTCTGTACAATACATATATAAACATTCAATTACACCCTTGAACGGTAAATAAAACAAAACATTTATAAAACTCATTATCACAAATAACAAAAGCTTTCTAATATTTAGTACATGTAAACCGTTTTACAGAATGTTCTTTTGTTGTATGACATTCCAGATATCGATCCAAGAAAAAAATTTCCTTTGCTTAAAATGAGCGCAACCTCTTCTTTGTGAGGTATTTAGAATTATAGTGATATTGTGACATCACATACATCGAAAATACATGTCATTAGACACTTGCACTTTTCATCAATATATTCGCCAGTAGCACCATTTTCGGGCAGATATTCACACGAGGATGCCTCTGACGATTCCAGTCAATTCGATGGACCCTCGTATTAAATCACAGATAGATATAAAAACTGGAAATTTACAGGTGAAACTGTCCGAGAAGAAAGGCATCGTGTGTCACTATACGTAGCCTACTTATCTTCCACTTTCACATGGCTCAAAAGGTCCGGCGTTTTCACTTCGAGTCCATTCACCATCTTTTCTATACTCTTCAGCTCACTCGGGGTCGTCTCCGGTTTCGGCGGTGTCGGTGTAGTAGGGGGTGATGTAGGCGGCCTTGTAGGAGTTGGGCTGGCCAGGGGAACTGCCTCGAAGGCGGAAGGAGAACCGCCGATCGGTGGGAGGCTGTAAGGAGCGTAGCGGTGGGATCCAAGTCGAGGGTGAAGACCTGGGTATCCTTGTCCGAAGAAAGCTGCTGGGTGTTGGGCAGCTAGGGCCAATTGGGCGTTGAAGAGGAGGCTTGGAGTAACGCCGTGGTGGGGTGAGAAGAGGCTGCCCAGTGGCGGTCCTGGGGCCAGGAGGTGGTGGGGCCCTGCCCCGGGTACAGCCCTGGGGAATATAGGTAGGGGAGGAGGTGAGGGGCGGGGTGGATCGGGGGCCCGACCGATATGTTTCGGGGAGGGGTACTCTCCGCTCCCGTGGTGGCTCCCTGAAACACAAACAAATATATCATATACCTCTACTCTTATCCAAGAATAACATACATCAAAGTACACAATGCATTATTTGAAAGGGGGAGTAAATGTTTTCATTTATTATAGCATCAAATAATAAAAAATGGATATACGTCTTGGAGTATGTACAACTATCTTTAGTAAATAATTTTTTGTCTTTTAATGTAAGATGTATCATCCAGTCTGCCAACTTAGCGTTTTTCTTTTATTTATCTTGATGATACTTTAAGTAGTAAAACTTTTAATTATTCAATTATCTTAGGAATATCCCTATAAAAGTCGTACTCACTGTCTAATTACGTGGATACGATGATAACGCTACTTAAACTGAGGATTCTGAGCAACTCTGTGGTTCTATCGCATGTTCATTAATATATTAGGTGGTGCGGTCTGTATTAAGATGATGAAATTAAATGAAGGCTATCTTTATTGTTTTCAAGCCTATCATGTATCTGTCTTATTTATTACAATTTTACGTACTGAGTCTGTTATGGTGTGCCGAAACCCGACCAGTAATCACACGATTCAAAAATATTTGAGTGTTACTAATATCGTAACTGTAATATTTTATTTAATTGTTTTCATTATTATTAACAAATAGTTCTATTTCTGATACACGATTGTTTAAAAAATTCATAAAATGTAAATTAAAAAAAAAAAAAAGGGATATCGAGTAATTAATGTTGAAGACTTATGTAAATTGTGAGTTGAGGACAAAGATCTGAGCAATATCCTGCCCAGATCTGATGTTTTTACCTATTGACTACTTTTTTTATAATTTTCCTTGCTAAATTGTGTATCAGTGAAAATGCTGGTAGGAACAATTGAAGTTCAAAATATATAACCATACTTCTGAAGATGGGAGAAGATCCCGAAACGTCATGTTGATTTAATAAACAAATTTAAGTCTTTATGGAAGAAATTCTTCTGCCCGAATATCTACATCAGTAAATTGAACCATATAGTCATAAGTTATTGTATGACACATTGGATCGCCGTGCACTTAGACCTCTCAGACAACAGTATTACTATGACTTTATTATCGAAAATAACTCCTTACTTTCAATTGAAAATAACTTAAATCTAGAGTACTGATCATCCAAGGGATTCCAGTCACGACCTACCGTGAAGTTATAGTAAAACGTTATGACCAGATTTGAATAACTTAGCTTGCAATAAAAATGATTGAGGGTAATTAAAAGTTATCTTTTAATTGTTTTTATTATTGTACGTACCAGATGGCCCTGGGGCCGCAGGCTGGTCTAGGGGCGTTGGCGGTCTGAACCCCGGCCCACTCTCGGACTCGCAACTGCTCTCAGCTTCGCTGTCCCCGTCGCCCCTCCTTCCTGGCTCCGGCTCACCTGCGAACCAACCTACTCAAGCTTTAGTGTCAACACTAACTAAATAAATCAAAAATTCAACTATATAAACTAATAAAAAATCCACGTCAAAAGTTGCAAGTGGCTACATTGGGGATGACGTAGTAAACAAAATCCATATAAAGGTGTATAAAAAAAACAACCGTTTTATCAAATTCAAGATTTCAGAATACTGTAAAAATTTTAATCCTATTAAATACTTACGAATACTTATTGTTCACTTTTGATCATTCTCTTAGCTTTTAATAGCATACGACTTCTTGAAATAAAACCTCAGTTGTATATTTTACTACCTTGATCAAGTGGGTAAAGTAGATAGGGAAAATAGAGGGATCTACGAAAAATGTATCCCTTTCCTAAAAGGGAAGTTCCACGAGAACTTTGGAGAGAGAGGCCTCTGGTTTGGATCTCGAGGAACTATCCCTAGCAGAACGAGGAGCAATTTGGAAATTGGGGATTGTCTATGATATCCGAGAATACTATATTGGACTCCCTGGGGATTGTCCATCATCACCTGTATGGATGTTAGTTGGGTTAAGATTTCTACCTAATCTTATTTATTTATTTATATTCACATTTTTTTTAGTTATTTTTTAAAATATCCGTGACTTGTATGTCCCATGGGGCGGCGTTTACACTGGGGCGTCACCAAATTATTGGACATTGTAGTTTTATGGTCAGACTGTTGGACGAAAAGAAGGTTAAACGATTTTTGATTTTGATGTACAGGGTGGTCGAGAAGAAACTTTTTTTTTTTTCTAATTAGAACCCAATGATTTGACGTCGTAGATTGATCCCACGCCCTATTCCAGCAACTTTTACTTAGGAAACTTTTTTTTATAGGATCAACCGTATAAAATTACGAGTTTTCGGCAAACCAAAATTCCTTTTTTCCATGTAAGAGTTCAATTGACAATACAAAAACATGAACGAAATCCATAAAACGTTTTATACAACTATTATAATTAGTCACTTTTAATAATTATGTTTTATTATGTGTTACAAAAATTGTTTACTAAAGTATTAAAAATAAGAAAAAATTAATTTATCAAAAAATTTAGAGCAAAAGAGGATATATATATATATATATATATATATATATATATATATATATATATATATATATATATATATATATTTTTACAATTAATGAAGATTAAAGATAAAGTATAAACAAACATTTAAAACAAAGGAACTGGGATTTATAGGGTCAACATTTGAAAAAAAGCAAGAGCTAAAATGAAAAAAAAATTAATTTATTTTTTTTCTGGTAAACCGGTACGAACCCGCAGGTAATTATTGATGAAAAGTAAACCATATACCTTCTAGTTAATTTCTGTGGTTGTACATTTCTGGGCGATTTTCATTATGAATGTTTTAATTTTTTTTTATGTTTTTCATTTAAAAAAACTTTAAGAATCTTTAAAAATTCAAGCTGCATATAAATAAATTATGATAATAAAATTAAATTATTGTAATAAAGATGATTCATTAATTTTGGTTCATCAAAATAGTTGCGGTACTTTTTTTTAAAAAAAGGAAATTTTCCATGGACGGTCGTTTTAATGAATTGTATTAAGTGAGAAATTTTAATTTAAAAAAACTGACGATGGACAATATGGGTAATAGAAACTAAGAAGAACAGCTGAACCAAAACAAATATGGAGAAATTCGAAATTTTAGATATTGGTCCTAGGTCTACCAAATGCATAGGTTCGCCCGCCTGTGCACCGGTAGCTCGCGCTATTTTGTCTTATCGGGCGGCGTGTACCACCGGTATTTATTTCAATATCCATGTTACCTATTATTTATAAAAACAGCAAATAAGTGTTGAAGCAATTATAAATTAAAAAAAAAATGAATAAATTAAAGATTAAATGAAAAAGTAATAAATAGAGCTAATGAATAAAAATAAGAAAATCAAATTAAAACTGTCCAACGCAAATATTCAAAATAATTATAAACGTGCATATTCACAGACATACGTAGAATTATAATTAATTAAAAATATTATTAGTCAGTTGCTTAATTAGGTATTATCGCACCAAAATCCAAGCGGTTTTCCTGTACGCCGCCTACCCCTCTCCCTTTAAACCAGGAATTATACCAACTTTTTCATAAAACCTCATTATTTTTAAATTTCTTCCTTGACGTTCCTATCTTTAAAATGTACACAACGTTTCCAATATGCCACCATTTTTAGATTTAAAACAAACTATAAGATAATTTTTATATAAATAAATGGTAAAGGAGATGGTATTATTATGGTATTAATAGAATACAATATTAAAGGGGTTTAGTTTTAGGAATAAACTTATACGAAGAACGAAAAATCACCATTATTTTTTTCTATTTGTTTGTTAAAGAAAACAATTTTGGCTTCTCAAGCACCATCGAATCTATGACACTTATTGACGCCGAATCTGGATGGAGTTCAATACATTTTCGTCATCTCTGTAGATTTGCCGGCTGTGTGCTTTGCCTGGTCCGTCGTAAATAAAAATAAGTTTGCTGGGTTTTTGTTTTGTGCTCATGCGCCTATTAGTAGCCGGTAAATATTATTTTAAAAAGATAAATTCATTTGTGCCTCAGAACAAAACACAAGCCGACAAATCAAGGAGAAATTAAGGAACTCCGCCATTAAAAATTATAAATGTCATTTGAAATAGAATCCTACATTTCTTCCACAGAAGGTGCTTTCATCAGACGATGCTTCGTTCTTCTTTCTTCGCCACACGATTTTTTAAATCAGAAAATTTGACCACAAACAATTTTCTGAATGAAATTAAGAATTTACGTTGAAACATATTACAAAAAAAAAATTGAATGTAATTTTTTAAATTAAATAATCATTAAATAAATATCTTTTTTAGTTTATATTTGAAGAAGCAAACAAAAATAAGCAAGAATGATAAAAAAAAAAAAAAAAAAAGTAACTATCGTGTGATGTTTTATTTTTTCTTGTATTTTATTTTTTCAATTTCATTTTCACAGGCTTCTGTCTTCAATCTTCAATGTTCTCATGTCTTCATCTTTTAAAATCCCGCTGCTCAATCTTCTATTTCCTTCGACGTGCCTTCATGAAATCAGCTTTCATATGACCACAAGGAAACATATTGAGGCAATATAACAAAATAACAAACAATTTTAAATTTGACAAAACCCAAACGGGTTTGAATGAGAAATTTAAAAGAATCCATTGAAACTCGTGTCGGAATTCAATATTTTTTCCTTGATAAAATTGTAAAGACTTGAGTTTATTCTGAGGCTACATGATATAAGAATTTTGTGGCCAAATTTAGAAACAATAGCGTTCTTATTGGCTGAAAATTGAAAAAAAGAAATCGTTACAACCAGTTTCCTAAGTTCATCATACATAATTAAAAAAAAGAAAAAAGTAAACGGAAAGTGTTTACAAAACAATAATTAGATGGTTGACCATCGAAATCATCTTTCGCTTCCACAGAGTGGAAAGAGTTATAATAAAAATAAAAACAATAATTCCAGATCATTAAAATTAACAAACTAAATACAGAGGACCTTTGTTTAAGAAAAAAATTAATGTGTAAGCCTATTAAATTGCTTACTTGTTTCTCTTTATTCAGCCCGTTGCTGAAGGGAAATATTTATATGAATAAACTAATTCAATAACCCATTTCTATCCAAAAATGTTCTGTAGTAAATAAGTATATTAGGGGCACTTAAGGGATTGTATTCATAACTTAAGAATGTTTTAATTAATAAAACAATGGTTCATTACAGAAGGTCAATATTGAAGTTTTAAGATTATTACCATTAATATGTATTTTATATGATAATTACAAGATTATTAGGTCCCCTTTGGTTCTTACCTCTATGGTGATGTGGTGGTATACGAAAAGGTGGTTCAGATGTCCCCACAACATCCAATAACTTCTCTTCTTCGTGGTCTTGTCTGGTTTCCTGTTTCTTACCCTCTTCCTGTGGCCTTTGCAGCAAAGCTTGCCTGAAAATAATAATTTAGTTATTTAATTTAATTGAAATAATATAACTTAGTTTATGCTATCGTCTGGAAACTCAGAATTCAACAGGGAATTTTAACAGACTGGTTCGGTAGCAAACATTTAATATAAGGAAAAAAAAATGTTGCAACAAATTCCAAAGTGTATGATACGAAAAAAAAATCTGGTGCGGGCAACACAACTTTCACTTACCGCCGTTGTTAAAATCGATTAAAGAATTTTCAAATAAAATTAAAGATAAAAAAGAGTGAAACTATTAAAGAATTAATTAAACTGAATTTCCACAAAAACATTTGTTTTATTAAAAAATCTATTATATTATTGTCTGAAATAATCAGTTAGTTTTATCGGCTTTTCTTCACGCTTTATTAACTTTTACAAGCTTGTGTATAAGATAATATTTTTTCTAAAATCTTTAGCTTTCCAACGGTATATTACAAATCTATTTTACTGTTCTTATGTTCAAAAACGAAAAATTGCATTAAAAAAAAATATTTTTGCAGTTTTCTCCTTAAGTTAAAGATTGCATTCGTTCAACTTATATATTTATCTGTTTTTCATCGTTGGTAACAAGATTATATTGTTATTTTTTTAGTATCAACAAAATAAAAGGTACTTTAGAAGAAGAAAATTTAAAATATCGGCATTTAAGCTCTGTCAGACTATTTCAATCAGAATGAAATCTACATCATATTAAAGCCTATGAAATTTTACATCGATATATAGGTTTAATCAAAATCGTTAGAGCCGTTTTTGAGAAAATCGTAAAAAGGCGCATGATGCACGGTATAAAGAACAATACATCTTCCGGTCAGCTAATTTTGATGAAAAAGTTTCTGTCTCGGGCGTATAGTTTCTTTAAATATGAAATTTCATTTTCAAAGGGCTTTTAGTTTTCGCTCGGGAGTTACCACACAGACCCTTTTTCGGGACTTGGTCATTTGGACTCAGGAGACCCTAAAACGTGTATTTCCGTTGAAAACTGGAATTCGAACATTTTTACGATCGCAATACTTTCCCTTACAATATATTCCATATATAGGTAATTAAAAGTAAAAATGTACTTATATAGAAATCCAATTATGATGATTAAAACATTTTTACTGAGTATCAAATCCATAAAATAGAAAAAAAAAGCTATAGCATAAATGCCGCATACTTATACATATTCAATAAGTAAAGGAACATGTTCTTTTTTGTAACGTAATTATAAAATTTCCGATATATTTTAAGAAATCGTGTCATGATGGTTGTGAAAGGCTTATTCGATAAATCCTTCAATCATGGACTCCATAATGCAAGAAGTTGTCGTCTATAACTCTCCAGGGACCGGCATTAGAATGATCTGAAGAGGAAGGAACTTCCTTTCAGCCTCAGTAAGTTGAAGTTGCAAACTTTAGTGAAAAACTGACTCGGAGGCCAGCTTAAAGGGTTCCGGTGCTGGTAATTGGTATGGGGGAGGAGGGAGTGAAGGGTAAATCTGGCGACTAAGAAGCGAAAGAAGAAAACCAATAAAGGGATGGAATGGAAATTAGGGGATTTGCTGAGGTCGGCCCTCGGATATTGCCTATTACCTTCTACAAGATCCTAACTCAATTTAACAGCCACTACCTTAGTCCTTTTGATCCGATGGTTCTTTACCTTGGGTTGGGGTATATATTTTTGTTAGATTGGTTGCCTGGTGATGATAGTTGTGAGGCTTATAATGGCCATCCACGCTGAGGTACAATGTGGTGTACGAAATGCTGGCTGGGGATGGTAGCAATCTCGAATCAAACAGTGCCGTTCCAAATAGAGTGAGTTCAGGATTTTGACTTTCCCACTCTATTAAGAAAATTTGGGTGACCTCCAAAATGACCCGTCCTATATGTCATAATTAGAGAGCGATATGAAGTTACACGCACAAAAAAAAAAAAAAATGTGCACCCAACAAAAGACTTTCCCTTACCTCTATTGTTAAAATCAGTTCAAGAACTTTTAGAATTAAGTTATAGTTGAAAAGCATTTAAACAATACATTGAGCTTCGATCAAAAAATGTGTTTTAGATTAAATAAGCTTACAATAGAAATGGTTATATACAACAGCCGCTTACTTTTATCTGCCTTTCATAAGTTTCCATTGCCTTACGGAACTTTCATATTTACCTGTATTTTTTCAATGCTAACAAGAAGAAATGGTTGCTTTATTCGTACTTACAAGATTACTATAGGGGAATTTTTTTTTTAAATACCGGCATTTAAGCCCTGTCAGAATATTTCAATCAAAATGAAACCTACATCATGTTAAATTCCATTAAATTTGAAATCTGTGAGTTTAGTGAAAATCGTTTGTGCCATTTTTGAGAAAATCGTAAAAAGGTGAAAAATGCATGGTGTAAAGTAAATTTCATGTCAACTTCTGGTCGGTATTCAATTTCATTGGAAAGGTTGCTCTGACGTCCCAGGCGTATGCTTGTTTTAAATATAAAATTTGGGTTTCGTTCGACTTCTGGTTTTTGAGCTAGATATTGGTATATTAAACAAATATGAATAAATGAATAAAGATTAAAATAAGTTTTTATTGATATGAAATTACAATTCTGCAGGGGATATATTTTATATTGAAATTAATAAAATAAATTTCTGGTTTAAAGATTCAGAGCTACGACCAGTAATTTTTAGTATATAATTTTTTTTTTTTTTTTTTATAATTTACACAAATGTTTTTTTTTTAATTTCAGTTCTTCCTTTATTATTTTATTGATATAATAATTTATTGTAGGTGTGTTTAATGATAACGTATTTTATGTTAGTTTGTTTTTCTTTATGTATTATTATTTTATTCCATTGTTTTTTTCCCTATCCTACAAATAGGTAATATATTTATTTGCCCCCTATGATCAAGCAATCTTCCAATACTTTTATAAGAGAATTAAAATTAATTTGGAATAAAGTGGTAAGTTGTTGTTTATTCATTTAATGTCACTTTATGCTACTGTTGCTAATCGGATAATGCTCTAATGGGAGTCCTTAATTTCACTAATCCAGTTATAATATAAAATTTCCCATAAAAAAAACCATATGCCGGGTTTGAACCTGCGACTTTGGGTAAAGAAGGCTGTTATTCTAGCTATTAAACCAAAGGAGACTTCTAAAAGCAGTATGTTATTGGTAAGAAAATCGTAGTTCTGGATAACGGAGTTGTATTTACTGTTCTTAATTCATACTGATTCCATACTGCTCGTTTGGTTAATAAGTAAAATCATATGAATTTATTATGTTGTTTGCGGAAATCCCATTAATTTAAAGGAAAAGTATAGAAAGATGTTAGCATGACACTTTTCCTTCATTGATCTAAAAATTGCCCATCTTATCGAAAGCTTAGGGTTTAAATCCTTTGTTTAATGCCTGGTAAAACACGGAAGAATTACGGTGATCCGGCTGACAAATACAACACTTTATAAAGTTCTGCTTCCAGTCAATTAGTTTCCAGGATTCCAGTTATCCCATGTTCCGCTCCCTTTGTCCCATGTCTTTGCGGTAGTGACTCAATAGATCGGCCCATGGGAATCCCCGGGGTCAACGGAGTCCAGTCAATTACTATTTCCGCCTGCCTCTTGACAAATAAGGGATTAATACCCTGAGATAAGAGATATCTGCTGGATAGGGATCTCTTAGGGAGCTGAGGTTAGGGTGGTTGCCCTCCCCAGCAGTAAAAACTATAGATAACGGATCATCCCTTGTTCCATATGCCGGGCCATGAGACCAGTTGTGTGATATGGGATTTTCAATAGTTGATTGAGTACGAGAATGACGGATGGTTCTTAAAGCTTTAAGGGTATATTAACCTCATTTAATTTACTGGGCTGTAAAATCAGTAGCGTTTTAGAATTATCCATATTTTATGATTCATTTTTTTTGGAATTGCTGATAACGATGAACATTTGTGCATGCTCTAAAGGATTTTTTTTTATTTCAATATAATGTTTTTAACTCAGATAGGTTTTATATGTATATTGTTTTGATTTCATGTTTATATTATAGATATTAATATTATTTCTGTTCAATATTTTATAATTTAGTAGAAAGAATAAAGGCATTTTTTCCTTACATTAAACGTTGCCAATGATGTTAAGGTTCTATCAGTCTACCAGGTTCAAGACATGTATTATTCCCTACGTGTGTTACCACTATCAGTACAACACACTTGTTAGAAAAAATACATTTGTTAGAAGATCTACATTTTTTAATGATGCATTTTAATTTTACCTTACATTGCAGACATGGTGTTCGATCCGTTCCTCGCAATAAAAAAATTCCGAGGAGCGAGCTGCACATCCGGTGTGCTATGATCTTATTTATGTGAATTCATTTTCGAATTGGGTGATTTCCATAGTAAACATGTTTATTTTATTAAAAATGAACAATACAAAGAAAAATAAAATTCGCTCCTGGGGACCGTGTTCGAAACAAATCATCGCCTCGAATGGTTTAATCTAGAATAAATGTTTCTACAAGTTCTTAACTTAATTTTAACTAGGGAGGTAAAAGAAAGTCGTGTCTTGCTACATTTTTTCTATTATTAACGTTGGCATTAAATATAGTCGACACAGGATCAAAACGGAGGCGAGACAATTGCCATGTTGGGGCACTTAGCGGATAATCCGCTGAAGAAGCATTAACCGTCCTTAGGCCGTTCATCCGGGACACCCCTTCCCTCAGAGTTTTAAAAAGACCTAACCTAATATCGGCAAATTAGAGGGCAACCCCTAATCCCCCACCAAATTGCAATTTATTCCCTAGTGTTAGAAAAATGCAGAGGAGAAAAGGCGATCCCCACATTCCCCAGCGGCAAATTGAAATCTCCCACCCCCTCTCATCAGATAAGGGTGTTAAAAAGGTTAAAATGAAGCGGGGCGCCGCAACCCCTAATTGGGGGGCCCGGCCTAACTACCCCTTAAATGTCGTATCTCTAATAGACCAAGCCCTTAAATGTGAGGCTTCGGTGACTTTTTTTAAACATGACCTTTGCTATGTGGCAGGTGAATACCACGCCAGGGCAGCCTAGGCTCTTTAAAGTCAGCTCATTTGAGATCGATAAGTTCCCTGCACTACCATATCTAGGCCTAGCACTATTTTCAGACGAAACTCTCACAGCGCATATCTAAAAATATTTCATTGAACCAAGAATATAACAGCAATAAGCTTCATATTTGCTCTATTATTTTTGTTTTTGTTTAAACAATATAAGATTTTTTAGCAAAATTGTATTTATTTTTACTTTCTCTTACCTATATGCAAAATATCTAGTAAGGGAAAGTATTGCGAACCTAAAAATTTTCGAATTCTAGTTTTCAACGGAAATACACGTTTCAGGGTGCACTGAGCCCAAATAACCAAGTAAACGATCTGTTTACGCGTGTCCGTGTGTGGTAAATATAGCGCAAAAACGAAAAGTCGTATGTAAATGAAATTTCATATTTAAGACAACTAGACACCCGAGATGTTACATGTTTTTTACTAAAATCGGCTGACTGGAAGTCCTACTTTACCTTGCATTTTGCACCTTTTTATGATTTACTGAATAACGGCTCTACGATTTTGATTAAACTCACTACATCGATGTAAAATTTGATGAGCTTTGATATGATATAAGTTTCATTCTGATTCAAATCGTCTGACAGGGCTCAAATGGCGAATTTTGGTATTTTGTACATTCCAAAAGATTAACTATATCATCTCATTAACATTTAAGAAAGAACGGATAAATTACAAGTTCAACGAATTTGATGACTACCTAAAGGAGAAAAGAGCAAAAATATTTTTTTAATGTAATTTTTAGTTTTTTTGATAATAAGAAGATTAATAGAGACGAATAATATATATCGTTGGAAAGGGAATGATTTTTGAAAAATTATTATGGTATACAAAAAGTTGTAAAAGTAATGTAAAGTGACTTATTATAAACTTATTACTGAAAATTATACAAAACAATTTAATATTTTTAATCTGAATATGTTTCTAACGTAATTAAATACAATTTTTATATAAATCAACTTATTTTTTCTAAACTTAAATTATTTAATAGTTTATGAATTGATGTTAAGAGCCGAGGTAAGTGAAATCTCAATTTTGTTTCTTGAAAATGAAATTCACTTACGAATTATTTTATTAAAAATCTCAGAAGTTTTGAAATTTTTATTTTTCACTTGTGCATATTTTATTATTATATTTGGTTTTTGTTTCCTTTATTTAAAAAAGTGTTATTATTATTAGAAGTTATCTTTTAAGTTATTATAAATATTTATGTTTATTGGTTGGTTGGTTGGTTGGTTAATTCTATTTTCTAATTAAAAAACAAAATTATTTAATCTAAAATTCCTAAGAATATATCTTTATATTATACTTGTCCCAGATACTTGCTACCAGATTTATATAATACTTGCTTAAAAGGGTTTTAAAAACTACTGTCGGTAGGAAATATTGGTTTGATAAGTCCAATATATCAAAATGTACAAGCTAATTTTATCTGGATTTACCTCCGTATTTTATTTGTGATTTTTCTTCTCAAAGTGACTTTTCTTTACAAATCAAATATTTTAATCTATTTTTTAAAAACATAAATTAAACCATAACACTTTAATTGTTTTAGATAATTGTTAATTATTTAAAAAATAACTATGCCTTGTTGTGATTGAAAAAATAATGGTTAATAAAACGGATAGATAGATAAAATTAATTTTAATTTTAACACGATTTTTAATTAATGTGATATTAGCCAGTTAAAACAAAATAAAAAAGGTAAAAATAATACTTTCTGCTGAATTGCAATTAGTTGAAAAAAATTGTATTAGTTCCATACAGGTTTAGAAAACACGAACTTCTATACAAGAGGCGGCATGAGGTCAGATTTTTGATAACATCTCGCCGGTAAAAAAAAAAGAAATGTTTTTTTTTTGGAAGACAAGTTTTTTTTCCTTGCGTTCGAAGTTGGCGCCAGCGTTGAAAGGAGTTGAGGAAGAAACCGCTAGATACCGCCAGTGTCACAACTACATTGATTATTTACCGCGAGGGGAGCGAAGTCTCGGGGCTAGAAAGGGGGAAAAACACACACACTCACACACACGAGCATCCAATGAGGAAGGAAAAGTTCACTTGCCTAAGAATCGATACTAAAACTATAGTTCGAGGTAAATCGATTAACGGAACTCATTCGTGACCGTTTGATTGGTGTATTGTTGTCCGTCGGTTTCAACACGCGCCTACTGCCCCCACACAATCTTCAAAACACGTATCAGGAAGTGACAGACGTATTTTAACTTATCATGTCTGTCAGATAAATGTTATAACGGAAAATTTATTCAATTTATACAATGTATCTGTCATGAGCATGATTCGTAATTAAGTTCGAAACTTCAGGAATATCCGTTCTGAGAATATAACAGCTAATTATAACGACTTCAACACTGACTAATTTTATTCAGCATCAGATGCAGTTTCGAGAACGTTATTATAACATTTTACATGATACAGGACACATTATTCACTGATAACCGTTACTACATAGTTATAAAATCACTATAATAGCCAAATTTATTTTCATTGATTATTGAATGTGGAATAGTTTTTACCAATTTTCATTGTAGTATTTCGTACATTTTAGAACACAGAATATATTATCTTTTTGTTATTTAAAATATATGAAAAAAAAAATTAATAGAATTGATATGAAATGAGAATGGTTGACTGTATGTATATATTGTTTTGAGGGAGCAATCAAATGAACACTCATTTAAGTGAAAAAATAATTTAATAGTGCCTACGTTTCGGCCAAAATTTCAGGCCTTCTTTAGGACTAAAAAACGAAAGATAACAACCAGTAGTAGAATGAAATATATAAAGATGTACAGTACGTTTTTCACTAAAATCGGCTCACCGGAAGTTCTACTTCATATCATGCATTTTGCACCTTTTTACGATTTTCTCAAAAACGGCTCTAACGATTTTGATTAAACTTGCTATAGCGATGCAAAATTCCACGGGCTTTAATATCATGTGTTTTTATTCTAATTGAAATAGTCTGATATGACTTAAATGCCGATCTTTTAAAATATCTTCCTCTATAGTACCTTTAATTTAGTAGTTTTTAAGAAATTGACCATATCATCTGATAAGCATAGCAAAAAAAAAAAAAAAAAATAATAAATCAAATAATGCTATATTTTATTTATGCAATTTTTGAAAATTAAAACAGAAATGTATATGTATAATATACCGTTGAAAAGCTAATCATTTTAGAAAAAATATCATCTTATACATAATATTGTAAAAAATAAAGAAGAGTGATGCAAAGTCTATAAAACAAACTGATTTTCGTAGGTAATAATGTAATAGGTTGTTTAATAAAACACATTTTTCTATTAACACTCTAAGTATTTAATTCTTTAACAATTTATTTGCCTCTCTAAATAGGTTTAAAAATTCTAAAATTAATTTTAACAACGAAAGTAAGTAAAAATCGTGTGTTGCACGCACTAGATTTTACTTTAACATGTATTTTAGACCATACGTGAGTTTTTATATTTTTAGTCCCTTGTATTTTATTTATTTAAATTTTAATAAATGATGTATGTAAATTAAACGTCATGAACACGTAGGTAAAAATCATGAAACGTCGATAACATCAATAGTAATTTGCTAAAATTTACAATATTTAATGGTAAACCTTATCTTTACTATTAACTGCAAAAAAGAAAGAAAAAAAAAAGTAAAACAAAATACACTGTTTATCCCATTTTACTAGATACTACATTGATTTAAATGAAGCTAACATATTTTCAAGGTAGATTTTTTTTTTTTTTTTTTTTAACATAAGAAAAGATTCTTAAGGTATCACGCGTTATCCGCGAATCATGAGCACATGATTCTGGACGAAACGGAGTTGTAATGTATTATCATACCGGTACTGATTACAGTCGGGGTACGACTTTGATATTTCTATTCTAATACATTTCCGTGGAATGTGCTCGCAATTATAATGGAAGGACAGATGCTAGAATGCAAGGCAGTTTAAACGGTTGTGGAAAAGAGCCGTTGATACAGAACGAGTAATAGCTCCCCTCAGGAATTATGTCCCCTTCGTCTAGGAAAATGTTATAAGAAAAATGATGGAAGGCGAAGAAAAAGTCCAGTTTAATAGCCAATTAGAGCTTTTAGAGGTAGTTTTATTTTAATAAGTCCGGCAGAGTTCTATGAAGTAATTGTATAAGGAAGTAAGGGTTGGAAGTAAAGGAGGGGGGTTATGGTAGCTGAGCAATTAGTGATGTAGGCCAATGAAGCTATACCGCACCCCGCCCGCAATTCAATTATACCTAAAGTCTACCAAGAGGCCGCCCAGGAATTCTATAACAATAGCCAAGATGAGATCCTAGAGAGGCTGTGATCCTCGGGAGGTATTTGCATCGGTGGTATGTCTGTTGTAAGGTTGAAGGAAATGTTTAGGTACTGTTCAAGGTACCTAAAAAGCTGATATATCAAGTGCATGATGGATTGTTCTTCATATTTGTCATAAATCTGGAAATTCTAAAAATTTATACGACAAAGCAGAGGGACGCGAAATGAATCGGATGTCCTTTTCATAAACAGGAACACTTTTTCAAGGATTCCGAGAAAAGCCTATTAGGTCGTCTAGGGTAATCGCAGCAGTTAATCCAGAGAAACAGTTTTTTCAAGGGTGAATTAAGGGAGTTGATGTCCTTACCAACACCCAATGTAATTAAAACAGGACAGAACAACCTAAAGGATGGGATCACCTGAGGTGTAGTGGCTGACAAAAAGTCGTACGAAACTAAAATATCATATTTAACATAATTATACACCTAAGATGTTACACCAAAATTTCACCGAAATCGGCTGAATGGAAATTATACTATTGTGGTTTAATAGGCTATATCGGCATCAAATTTAATGGACTTTAATATCATTTAGGTTTCATTCTAATTTAAGTAGTCTGACAGGGCTTGAATACCGATATCTTATTTTTTTCCTCTAAAGTACTTTTAATTTTTCAGATTCGAATAAAGTAAACATGTCATTTTAATAGGATTGATAAATAACGGGCAAATATTCATTTGGAACTAATTTTATAACAAAATAAGGTAAAAAACAGCGAAAATATTGAGTTGGAAAATACATTTGTAGCGTTTTTTACTGGTGAAGAACGACCAGAGCGCTTTGCCTCTTCCAAGTCAAAATTTTCGGTTCTTAACCATGCAATCCACTTACGTACGGTGATTTCTCTTAAGGCATCATACACACTGCAAACTTTGTTAACCGTCTGTGCTGCGGATTTTCCTTTTCGGAAATAAAAAATCATTAATTTTTTTTTTCATCATTGTCGTAATTGTTCTTTGTTTGAATATTTGTTCGATAATTATCAGGCCGTTTTACAAAAGAAATTCTTGGATATTTTTTTTTAAAACAATTTATTTAATCCAGTCATCGCGACTTTTCAGCCTCTAGGGCCATTATCAAGCTTCTGTAATCAATTAAAGTCTCATAGCATTTATACATTTTCAACAATTCAATTACAACAACATATAATAAATTATTTTTAATAATTATGTCACCTACCTGTGACATAATAATGATATTTTTGAATAAAGGTTTTTTTTGAAAAATGACATTTAAAAAAAATTATGACGACGCTGCTGAAAAGCGGTGAAATGAAAAGATAATTAAGATGGATATGCATGGTAGGTGACATAATTATTAAAAATAATTTATTATATGTTGTTGTAATTGAATTGTTGAAAATGTATAAATGCTATGAGACTTTAATTGATTACAGAAGCTTGATAATGGCCCTAGAGACTGAAACGTCGCGTCGACTGGATTAAATAAATTGTTTTAAAAAAATATCCAAGAATTTCTTTTGTAAAACGGCCTGATAATTATCGAACAAAAATCATTAAATGACGAAAATTATTTTTTTTTTTTACCATTTTGCGCAACCAAAATACCAGTTTGAGATAAGGAATCCCGGTTGAAACTGTTGCATAAATCACCTTAACTAATTCTTTTTTAGAATATATAAACATTATTGACCAAGTAAACATGATTTTAGAAACACAGAGAGGTTTAAATTGAAATATTTCAAAAACCTACGAACTTATTTTACAACCCAACACTTTTTTAAGTAATTCTTTTTCTCGAAGAAGAAGAATAGGTGTATAATATACCGTTTTTTATTTACTAATTGATATTTACAACTGTATAAGAAAAAAAATACAAGTAAATGTGAAAAAAAGTAACAATTGTCTTGCTAAACTGTTGTGAAGAAGCTACCCAGCGGTAGCACTTTAATATTTATGTCATTAGCAGGTCTCGAGGCCACCGTGTTTTCAGTCGCCTTCGAGGATTATTGGGATAGATGGAGATGAGAGGATACGGACAAGCGGGTTTGAGTGGGCTGGTAGTTTGGTATTAAAGGAGGTATATCTAGTTCTGGCTAACTCTGCAACGAAAGAAATATTCAGGTCGTTATGGATAGTTTTATTAGTGAAAAAATAAGGAGCATTTAGGATCTTTTGGAGGATTTTGGATTGCAAGGATTGGATGCGGGAGGGATTTGATGGGTTGATGGAAATATACCGTTGGAAAGCTAAAGATTTAAGAAAATACATAATGTTGTAAATTTGTAAAGGTAATGTTAACTGACTTGAAATTAGGCATAAACTGTACGTAACAATTTTATACTGAAATTTTAAGTCTTACTTCATTCAAAAGTTTATTTTTTTATTTTATTGAGTAAAATTACAATCTGTCCAAATTTGGACATCAAACGTAGTGGTGAAAGATATAATACATACTAATTCATACAATATTTACAAGGCATAAAATTACAATAAAATATATATACAATAACGAATCAATACAACAAAGTCAAGAAATAATTAAAAGTTTATTAAAATTTGATTTTAACAACCGATGTAAGTAATAGTCTTCTTTGTTGTTTTTTTTTATATTAGGGTACAGGAATATTTCCATATATATAATCTCATATAATCTAGGAAGTCACAGAATTTCTTTTTTTTTTACCTTTTCGGGTCCACTTGTTTGTGTTTTATTTAGTAAAAGGCGAGTAGCTTGGGATAAGCAACCTGAGTACTTCAAGACTCGTGAGTGAGGATTCTCCAGTCACTCCAGGAACAAAAAAAGAAAAGAAAACCTGGAGGTAGGTGAAATAAAAAGGACTAACTGAGACAAGGAGGTAAACGGTCCTCGCGTTGGCGCGAACAAGCAAAGAACGCAAGAAGCTCGTGATGCAAGGTGATTGTCTTCAATCTGCATTTGCCCCACCTTCATGCCATACTGGTCGACAATTTTCGAATTCTTTATTTTTATTCTATTTTTTTTTTCTCCTGGTTCTTGGGCACCTAGTAAGAAGTTGACGTGATATTCCCAGAGTGGTGCATAACTTTGTAAAGTGGCCTGCTTGAAAAAGGAAATAACGGGTCCTAGTGAGCATTGCCACTGATTTTAGCAGAGCTGTCCATTTTCAACAAGTAAACAGAAGTTCAAGATGTCGTCGGTTCTTTTATTTATTTATTATTATTATTTTATTTTTTGACTTGTTGTTCGAGATTGTTTAAAAAATATAAAATTAACTCAAATATTAGTACGGTCTATATTTTTAAATAGAAAACTCATGTATAAATTTTAATTTTGCATTTATGCTATTCATCCATTCATTCGAAATCATCATTTGCCACCATGCGGCTCAACATTTTTGATTTTCACGATTTTTTTAGACCAGTTGTGTTTTAGGTGGTGTTTTAGACGATAAACAGTTTTTGTGACTTAGTTTTAGAATTACAATACATTGAACATTACCGCCTTGCAAGAGTTGCCCTCATGTTATCAACCTACATTAAGCCAAAACAAATTAATAACACTAAAATTAGTAAATTCTCAGTCACTAAATTTTATCCTACAGTACTTAGAATATAGATTGTATTATATAATATAAGATTGTATTATATAATATAGATTGTATTATATAATATAAATTGTACTTCTATACCATACGTACTGTATAAATCTCATCCTTTGGTAGCCATTTTGAGTTATTCCAATATTACTATTCATGAACTTGACAATAACTCTTCTTTGAAAATTCATGAGAGAAAAAGGCCAGTGCTCACACGATTAAAATTTCCACAAGTGGCAAAATTATAAGAGTAAAAAAATGATAATACTCTCATCATCATTATATTTTTGGATTCGTTCTGAAATATTATAGAAGTTAATAAGTTGTAAAGAAAAATATTATGTTGATTTGATAACTAAAAAATTACCAGAATTAAATAGATTCTCCTAACACATGTTTTCAGACGCGAAACTGACTTAAAAAGACAAAAATAAATGTATTAGCGAGAAAAGTATTTTATCCACTCTTTTTTATTCAGAGAGAGCGGCGTGGTCTAGTGGACAGAGCACTAGTCTACTGTTCTCCGGGTTATGGGTTCATTCCCCGCTGTGGCAGAATATTATTTATTTTGATTCAGGTGGGGGGCGACCCTAGGCTACGGAGATCCTCCTAGGGCAGACCCAGCCTCTTTAAAGTGGGTACCGAAAATTGTGAAAAATATGGCGGCTGAGCGTGATCAAGTCCTAATCACCTCATTGCACAGGCTTTGGCCTAGAAACAGTACGGATCTCTATACGTACTAAGCCTAAGAGCCTTCATAGTTTGTGGATGTACAGGCTTTTTATTCAGAAAATCACTGGTAAAAAAATCACGAAAATAAAAGGTTTTGAGTACCATGGCCTGTACGATTTCTAATGGATTGTGACAGATATACAATATATATTTTGTGTCATGTCTAATCATGGCTGAAGATGATGAAGGTTTAGAGAACAAGATTCTACGGAAAATTCTTCAGAAATTTTAAATTTATCAATATTCCTCTGTAATTCTGAATTGCTTTAAATTGATGGCATTTACTAGTTAATCAACAATAATTCGAATGGAACCGGAAAAAAAAGAAGACCTGTATGTGGCGCCTCTTCACTTAGCAGGTGTAACTACCGATGGGATGTTAAACGCCTCTTAATCGAGGATAGGGAAATATTATTAAAATAAAAAAAAAAAAAAAAATCTAAATGTTTCTTATTAACGAGAGCAATAAGCCTTGTAAACGAGACTGACTCAAAAAGTACTATTTAATCAGCTGAATTTTTTATGTTGGCCCAGTTAGGGCTTATAATAGGCCTTATAGTCCAGGTGACCAGGTAATAATAGTCTTTGAGTCCACTCATTCTTATTAGCATAATTATGATAATTTATTAAATACCTTATTAGAAAGTAAATACAACTTTTTTTTTTTTATATAATAGGTTATTTCTCTTGGCTGTGTTATTATGTAATATAATATACATCAACCCTAATATTCCATCCTGAGTTTAATGGGTTTTGTTTTAATTATTTATACAAATTTAAGATGTCTTTCTCTATTATATATACACAGACACATATATAGAGTTTAATCATTTTTTTTTATTACATTTTTGTTGATATTTAAAACTTTATTAAAAAAAAAAATACATCAAGTAAATGTGATAATTATATAATACAATGACATGAAATACATGTAGAGAAGCTTCTCATTGGAAGCACTCTAAAAATATTTTAAGCTGGAAGGTCCCGGGGCCATATCCTTTTCAGGCGCCTCTATAAGCCAGGATTCTATTTATAAAAACTTTTAAAATATAAAGTTTTCTTTGAGGTAGACCGGAATAAGTGGACAGGTCAGTTTTTCACATTAGCTCTAAGTGTGTAGAAAAAAAAATCTATCAGACCGAGCTTTTACCTCATCTTTTTTGGCTGACGGAAGGGCGGTATTTAAGACCATACATTTTTACAATTTTCTCAAAAACGACCCTTACGAGTTTTATTAAACTCGCTGTGTTGGTGTATATCATCATTTATATCATATATGGTGTATAATATCATTTAGGTTTCATTCTGAGTGAAATAGTATGACAGAGCCTAGATTCCGATATATAAACTTTCTTCCTCTAAAGTACCTTTTATTTTGTAATTAAAAAAAAAATAAAAATAACATATCAACTTATTGATATTAGTATTGATAAAAAACGGCTAAATATACAAGTTGAACGAATTTGATAACCAACTAAAGGAGAAAATGGCAAAAATATCTTTGAGGTACTTTTTTTACGGACATAAGAATAGTATTATAGATGCATATTATACTCTTGGGAAGCTAAAAATTTGAGAAAATATGTTATATTGAATATAAATTTGTGGAATCGATGTACATAACAATTTTATACTGTTACATTATTTAATCTTAAACATATGTTTCCAACGATACTGAATGTAAGTCTCTAACCTTTTTCTAATTTAAATGTTCTCAAATTGATTTTAACAACCAAGGTAAGAGAAAGTCGTGTTTGTGTTTATGGTTGTAAAGTAATTATTAATGATTGCGGGATAAAAAATTTCCTAAGAGAAATAAATCGTTGAACATTATTGGACCATGGAACTGAGTTTATGAACTCAAGTTGAAAGCAATTGGGTTCTGATACGCAGCATGAGCAGCACATAGGTGGGGTCTCAAGGATACACCCTTGAATCCCTTACAGATGTCAGCACTTCTTTGAGCGGTTTTTGTTACACTGCTTCACCTCAGGGCGATCGATGAAGCAGCGGTTGTGAACCCTACGTAATAGTCAGGAGTGGATGGAAATTCGATGGAGTAACCAACGGAGCTGCAAGGAAGAGTTTGCAAGAGTGCGATTTGCACGAGATCCACGTAAATAATGGTTTTGAAGAGGTTCATCCGTTTCAAATAGTTGAGCTTTCAAGAAAATCTGTTTAATAAACATTTTCTTTTAAAATGCTCCTATATATGAGCAGATAAAATCTGACAAAAATATTTTAATGTTGTAAATTTTCGAATCTAACTTTTCATAGGTCCTAAACTCGGCTTTCACTGACTCACACCAGTGATGCGGCTGAGAGGCGCTGGGATCTCCTGGGTTCCACTTTTCCTTCCACAAGTAGGGGGAAATGCCCAGTCTGGGACCCCTATGTTTGTATAATGTTTATTTATTTGCCAACTTTGTATTTATCTCAATTATAGGTTGTTGTTTTTATTTCTTATTATTTTATATATATATATATATATATATATATATATATATATATATATATATATATATATATATATATATATGAATTCATTTATTTTCTTTTTATGTAATTTGACTTTATCATTATTTTCTGTTTATACTGTATGAATGTGGTCTCATATTACTATTACTACCCTTCATTTTGAAACAAATTGTAATATATATCTCGATAAATATTAAAAAACAGAAAAAAAAACTTTTTATGGGAAATAAAATGTTGAAGGTCCTCTGATTTCATATCTCCTAGTTTTGCAAAATACTCTCCGTGTCAATGTGTTAAGTCTAACTCATAATAGAAATGTCAAACGAAAAAGAGATATTACAAGCAATATTTTACCAAAATCAATTTACCTTAAGTGCCATTTTACAATATATTATTGATCTTACGTATTTCTACAACTGCTTAAATAGTTTTAATTACGTACCATAGAGAGAGAGAGAGAGAGAGAGAGAGAGAGAGAGAAGAGAAAAATGCTTTATTTATTTTGCAATGCTGCCCAAATACCTCAAGTTACTTATATCACACAGCATACTATATCAATGCCTTGGAAATTTTTCTCATACATTTTCAATTTTTTTTTAATATTATTATTTGTTTTCCTATTCTAATACAGATTCATTATCATAGAATTAAAAATCATTGTATAATCATAGATGATAATTTTATGTAATAATTTAACGTTTATTTTAGTAGCAGTCTTCCAGGCCACAGTATTGTTTTGCGCTTCGGACGATGATCGGGAAATAATGGAGAAGAGATGTTAAGGACAGGCTGGTTTGTCTGGGCTGGTAATTTTCAGTTAAGCGGGGAATATCTATTTGGGGGTAAGTGGGATATTAAGATATCTATGGACGATTTTATTAGTAACAAAGCAAACAGCATTGAGGATTTTGAGTAGGATTTTGGATTGCAACGATTGGTGTAATTCGATGGTTTAGTGGACAGTCTAGTAATATTAAAGGTATCTATGTTTTCGGATAAAATAAATTAAAAACATCATGAAACGTGTGCAATCACTAAAAATGAACTTCTTCAAGTCAATACCTAAAAAGAGGGTACGATCATAAAACAAAACCATTCCTTATCGGAAAGAGATTAAAAATTTCTATTAGCAATCAGCACTTCATCAGTGAAATGGAAACTAATAACACACTATCGTTACTGCTGTAATTACACGGCAATACATCAACACCACGGATGAATTATCGATTTCCAGATGTATGTCAGGGCACGAGCAAATTAAGTTAACCCTCCTGTAAGGAACCATTCAGTGTTATGTAAAAGGAATGGGATGTTGCGATAACAAGTGGGAGGTGCTCTGGTCATAAATAACGCCTGTATAACGGAAGTATTGGTTTACATCCAAGGCAGGTGTATTGGACTTCTTCAGCAGTTGGGGTGGATGAGATGCTCAAGATATAAGCGATAAGTACAGGCTGCCACTTTAAGGAACTATATTCGAAATTGGTGGGGTAAAAAAACCAGTACAGTAATGGATGCGGTAGATTGATCCAGTTTTCTGGGCGTAAGGATGCAGTGTTGGTGTGAAGCATCTGCTCGGAATAAGAAACAGGGCGAAACAGCCCGTAAATGATTTCACTTACCAAAATATGAAATATACACTAAGGGGGAGTATTACAATCGTGAACATTTTCGAATTCGAGTTTCCCCCTGAAATACATGGATCCCCTGAGTCCAAATGACCAAGTTCTCTATAAAGGTTTGTCGTTGTGGTCTACCTAAAAAGCGATAAGTTTTATATAAGTAATATTTCATATTTTAGAAGGTTATATATCTGAGATGTTTGGGCAGCTTTCCTTATCTTCGAATTCGGCGCACCAGAAGAGCCACTTTATACTATGCATTTTGCAACTTTGTACGATCCTTACGATTTTGATTGCATACACTACATCGATGTAAAATGTAACGGGTTTTTAGTATCATCTGGGTTTCATTCTGATCAAAATAGTCTGACAAGGATTTAAAGTACCTTTAATTTTGTAGATTCGAGAAAAACAGAACATGTCATCTTATTAGCATTGATAAAAAAACAGCAAAATATAAAATGTCAATGAATTTTATAACTAACTAAAGTAAAAAAGAGGAAATGCACTTTTTTAGATAGGAAAAATAATAATATAGATATATAATAGACTGTTGGTAGGGAGCCCGTGGCTGAGTGGCTAGCGCGCTAGTCTCTCATGCTAAAGTTGTGAGTTCGAATCCCAGTCCCAACGGGGCTTTTATAAGAATGTAATTAAATGGGGATTCACTCACAGACTCTTCCCCGGGTATGTGAGACCCGTCAGCCAAATGATGGCCACTCTCAAAATTAGGCGTAGGGAGTGATGACCCTACACTAGAAAATACATCACGAAACATGAGTGTAACCTCCCAGGAGATTACACCGCGAGGCCCAGGGTCTACAAGGCCTGTTGCGCCACAAGAAAAAAAAAATAGACTGTTGGAAACTCAATGATAAAAAAAAAAGTGTTATTTTACATCTAAAGTTGAGGAATGTGTTGTAAAGTGACGAATTGGGCATAAGCTTAGGTGTTTGTTTTAAATAACAATTTATGCAGTTATATTATTTATTTTAAATCACATGTCTACAACGAAACGCAATGTAATTGATTTAACTATTTTGAACTTTAAAAGTTGTTTGATCAATTTTAATCACCGAGCCAAGTGAAAGTCGTATACTGTGCACACCAGCTTTTTTTTTAAAGAATAAATTTTGATCAGTTTAGACGGTCAGAGAAGACACTTTTTTCATAACTAAAAAAGAATAAACCAATCTTTGCACTAAAAAACAAATGAAACGAAAAATATATGATTCTAAATGAGTTTAAAAACGCGTTTTGACGTTTAAAGCGGTAAGCTGGTTCCTAAAATTCAGTCTCGGGCAGCCTTTTTAAGAACCCGCTTACCGCTTCAACTACTTAAAATGTGCGCAGTATAAATGCGCTCTTAATGAAAAAATGCTAACTTAAAGTAATTAGGAAGCGATAACATAAGGCCTCCTAAAAAAACGTGGTAATACACCCTACTAAATTTAACCCTGTATTTATTATTGTATGTATGTGTATCTTTAGCTCATAATCGGGTTTAACTCTAGATCACGAAGTGGAGGTGGGAGTGAGATTTTTCGCCTCTATCAAGCACCAGAAGACGTTTTTTACAGTACAGTATAGAGAACCGAAAGTTTTTTTGTTTTTTTTTTCATCTATTAATTTAGAGGGAAGCTCATCCAAGAAGTTGTTTGTTTTTCTGTTATGTACGTGTCAGAGATTAGGGGATTATATCACTAAACATTCCCAACGGACGGTGGGCCCACGGTAGTGACTACGATAAAGCAAACCAATCAGCCGAATCAGCTACCACCATCTCTAAGACAGATGAGCTCATGTGTCATCGTGTAAACACAAGTATCCCAAGACCTTTACAAAAACTAGCATGGACACGGTAGTTTTTGTAGCGGGAGATAAGGGATTCGAGGTAGCGAGTATAAAAAATGTACTCTAGGGCGAAGGCTACCTGGTTCTAGCGCCGGCTGTCAACCGAGTTATATCGAGGACCGCTTCTAATATTCATAATTTACATCCGAGACCGGGCGTTTCATCAGATTAAATGTGGCATCTGGAATCAGTTAGCCCTGGCTGCTCATCAGGTATCTCGTCGATATCTCGGCATGGCAGTCGTGTCCTGTCCTGTACTTTTGACGCTCTTTAAAGTTGATGGATCGATTATTATTAAGAATCGACAGTAAGATTTTGAGTTCACAAGCCTTTTTTAGATACTAGACAACGATCTAACCATAAAAAGTTGACTCAAAAACGCAACTTTTTTTTTTTTAGGACACGAAGGAGCCAAAGGCTGTTTTAGGCCGCGCTCCACGTCGAGAGTAGGAGATAGTAAAATATGAAAATTTTTGTAGGGTTGTTGTGTTGTCGGTGGTAGTGAATTATCATGCACTCTCACATACTTTCAACGTATTCTCTTCTCTCTATCTCTCTCTCTCTCTCTCTCTCCATATATATATATATATATATATATAATGTTAACACGATTCTTAGTTTCCGCAAACTCCATCTAAGTCACAAGACTGATACATGTAAGTATATCTAAATACATCACATTATAAATGATAACGTTATTCTTGGTATCTCATGATAATCCAAGGAAAGAAATTTGATACAGTGTCCACTTTCATATAGGCCACTGTTTCCTGATGGTTCTATGAGTAAAATACGTTGCAATCATGTTTTTGTTTTTTTTTAGGGGAAAATCAAATGTTCTGTAATCAAGGCATAAAAAAATCTTTCCTTAAATATGAGTAGTAATATAGGTGTAATATTAGGGTCTTAGAAATAATGGGTAAAGAAAAGGAGCTGTTTTAAATAAAATCTCGTAAGCTGAAATATTTGGGGCATTTAATGATAAACAGCCAGCGGTATAACTTGTCGCAGTTGATTCTGCAGGGCAAGTTTGAGGGCAGGAGAAGGCCTGTTATAAGTAATATGGTTATAAGCCTGCAAATTTTGTTATCCGTCTGTGCAGCGGATTTTCCTTTTCGGAAATAAAAAATCATTAAATGATGAAAATAATTTTTTTTCTCTTTCACTTTGAGCAAGCGGAATAGTACTTAACGATAAGGAATGTTGGTTGAAACAGATGTATAAAATTACTTTAAATAATCCTTTTTTAGAATATGTAAACTATAATGACCAAGTAAACATGATTTTAAAACACAGAGAGGATGAAATTGAAATATTGAAAAAGGCTACGAGTTTTTTTAGAACCCAATAAAAACCGATTATTATAAAACTTACTGGAAAACCACTCTAAACGTCAAATCTATTACGAAAAAATCATCTATCATTACCATTATTAGGCATTTTTTTTTTTTTTTTTTTTTTTTTTTATTGAGATTTATTACAATTTGTTTCTATATGAACATTAGGAATAGTGATATATGAACCCATTCACACAATATATACAATGATAAAGTCAAATAAATAAAATATAATATATATACAAAATAAGAAAACAAACAACAACCTATAACTGAGATAAATACAAATAAATGATATATATATATAGAATTAAATAATAATAAATATAAAAACAAAACAAAACAAAACATTAACCTATTAGGCATTTAGACTTTTTAATTTTTTTTTTTCTCTATTAAACAATACTTTTAGGTTTTAATTCATATTTCATAAAATCAACTTAAAAGATCCTCAACAAACGAAAATAGATATTTATTTTTCAATTACCATCTCCCAGTACAACCCAATATATTCCAGATAACCTTCAAAGTCAACCGAAAGAGCAAGTAAGAACTTCATTCACAAATCTTACTATCTTATCAAACATCTACTTATTGTATTGTATGAATACAGATGTAAATTTTAATAAATAAACATTAGAGAAACACGATTAAAATTAGCTGACGACAAGATTTTCAAGTGTGACGGACAAAGTGAACAGATATATGGCCATCTTTTATTCAGTTGTGCTAAACTGGACAGGCACAAACGATCTCAGAAGTCCCGTTTAACGGGGCTGTCTTCGAAGGGGAAATTTCATAGCGAAATATTTTTCTGAATCAAATGGAATTGTGGACCGAGTTAAATACTTGGAATTAGAGGAACGAATAATTAAAAATTTAAAACTAATAATAACATTTTATGTTTTATTTTTTTCTTTTATATGTTTTTTATATTTCTTTATTACTTTTTTTTTCTATTCAGTATTTATAGCAATCTATTAAATTTTAAAACTAGAAATACACGTTTTATGGTCCCCATACCCAAACGACCAAGTCCGGCGAAAGGTGTTTGGTAAGTCTAGCGCGAAAACGAAGAGTTTTACGATACTGAAATTTCATATTTAAGACAACTATACGCCTGAGATGTTACTCCAACTTATTCAACAAAATCAGCTGACGAAAAGTGCCATTTTATACCATCCATTTTGGACCCTTTTTAACGATTTTCTCAAAAACATCTCTAATGATTTTGTTAAACTCGCTATATGGATGTAAAATGTAATTGGCTTTAATATGATGTAGGTTTCATTCTGGTTGAAATAATTTGACATATTATTATGTACCTTTAATTTTGGAAATTTAAAAAAAAAATTAGGCACAATCTTCGTATTAGCATTGATAAATAACGGCTAAATATGCAAGTTGGACGAATTTGATAAACAACTGAAGAAGATAAGTTCAAACATATTTTTTTATGCAATGTTTGTATTTTTGAACTCTTTGAAACTAGTAATATAAATGTATAATATACCGTTGGGTATCTAAAGATTTTAGAAAAAATATTTTCTAATACATGGAATTGTAGGTTAATAGAGAGTGATGAAAGGCCGATAAAACTAACTGACTGTTATACATAAAAATATAATATATTATTTAATAACACACATGTTTATATTGAAGTTCAATTTATTTTTATCTTTAAAAGCATTTAAAAATGCTTAAATTGATTTTAACAACAGAGGTGAGCAAAAGTAGTGTGTTGTGCTCACCAGATATTTTAAAGATTAAATTTAAGTATAATTACATCATTTTTCAAACAAATGTTAAAAAAAAAAACTTTAATTCTCTTAAGTCAAGGTAAGTAACTCATTAGCAGACTTTTTGACAGTTAATCTTAAAGGTTATACCACAATATTAAATATAACAGAATTAAAAGCTTAAAAAATGATTCTGAACGATTGCATACGATCATATCACTAATTCAGCTAGTTTTTGGAAATTGAATTTTTTTATTTGTTTAATAATTCCTTAATATTATCGTATACTGAAGATGATTATTATTTTTTTAGTTGCAAATTTCTTTTCTAAAGATGTTTGGCAAAATGGCATACTAATTAACTTTTTTCATCCTTGAACATTGTAAGATAGGTAAAAAAGTATTCGAAAAAAACACGAAAGAATTCATTAACTACATGGTAGTAAAAAAAAAAATATATATAATAAGCAAGCTATCTCTACCTATAAATAAGTCATCAGAATTTATTATACTAACCAATGTTGCTACATAGCCTCTGATAGATTCATAAGAATTGGTTCATTTGCATATTTAAACATTAAACAGGTGGGAATTATCTGATTAAGTTTACCTTACTCACCCGAGGCGTACGTTGACAGCGAGATGAACCCAAATGATGATAGAAGTAGTTGAATATTTTTGAATATCTCAATACATCATATTCTGATTTAATTTGACTTTTCATTTAAAAAAAAATAATAAACCTGTGATTAAAGGTGATTGAGTACTGATTGGCGAGAAATGGACCGATATTTTATTTTAAATGTTTATAATTTAAACTATTTCTACGTTTTCTTTTTTTTTTCTTTTTTTTTTTTTTAAATGAAGAGGTTATACGGAAACAAAATAGATAACTTAGAATTATTTTCAGCTAATCTATTTTGCAGCGTAAATTTCATGAAAGTGTTATATGTCTAAATAATATACAATAATTTTAAATATTTAGTAATTTATCAGTAGCAATAAACATTATATGCATTTATTTTTCATCTTGTATCTAGGTATATCTTTGGCAGTTAATGTCTGTCCATTTTTTCATATTTCGTACAGCCTGTATTTATTTGATTTTAAATATTTATTAATTTTTAATTATAATAAGTAGCATTTATTTTTTAATAGAAGTTTCATTTGCGAAATCTCCTATATATGTGTGAGTGTACCAAGTTCAGAAACGGGTGCCATAGCTTAAAACTTTGTATCTTTTTTTTTTGTCTAAATTAATATACCTGAAGTGCTCCTGTTATAATGAGTTTAAAGAACATTGGAGGTAAAATCTAATATTTAATATCAGCTAGATTTTATTCCAATTTAAATGACGGACTGGGCTTAAATTCCGAATTTTCTAAAAAACGTTTGATTTGATTTTTACTGAATCATTAACCGATTCTCGTTAGCATTCGAAATAAAAAAATGTATACATTTCAAAATATTAAATAATTTATCTTTTTCAGAAGATTAATACAAATTTCCAGAATAAGCGAAGTATGTAAATAACAAATTCATCAGTTTCCTGATATTTACAAGTAAATTCCCTCTTGAAATTATTGGCAATAAAAATGGAAATTATTGCGATCCTAAAGATTTAAACATTCGGAAAAAGTTTAGGGTCCCCTGAGTAAAAACGACCAAGTACCGCGAAAAGGTTTGTGTTTGTGTGTGGTAACTCCACCGCGATAGCGAAAAGTCCTATGAAATTGAAATTACATATTTGAGACAAATGTACGCCTGAGATGACACGGAAACTTTTTCATAAACATCAACTAACCAGAAGAGCCACTTTATACCATGCATTTAGCATCTTTTTACGATTTTCTCAAAAATGGCTTCAGCAATTTTGATCAAACTCCCTATATCGATGTAAACATCAAAAGGCTTTAATATCATAAGGGTTTCATTCTGATTGAAATAGTGTGACAGGGCTTAAATGCCCATATTTCAAATTTTCTTCTTCTAAAGTACCTTTAATTTTGTAGAATCAATAAAAATAATTATATCATCTATTTATTAATGATAAAAAACGGATGAATATATAATTTGAACGAAAACGATAAAAAATAGAAAAGACCAAAAATATTTTAGTACGCAATTTTGGTGTTTTTGAACATAAAAACAGTAATATAGACCCATAGTATACCGTTGGAAAGGTTGAGGTTTCAGAAAGATTATAGATTATTTTATAAATCACATGTTTTTATTGAAATTCTATGTAATTATTCCTTGAACAATTTATTTGTATCTCTAATTGTATTTAAAAATTCTTGAAAACTTTTTAAATTGGTTTTAACAACGGAGGTAAGTGTAAATCATGTATTGCACGCACCATATTATTTAATATTTATTTATGTTAAATATTATAAAAAACACATGACTATTATGAAGTGTGGACGGACACTCAAACATAATGTCCCCCATATAGCATTTCAATTTGCATTTCACAGTTTTACTTGTATAATATAATAAAACCCAAATCGATGAAAGGGTGACTTCTGTTTTTCCATTTCCATTGCGTTGCAGAGACAAGCAGAACTAATTTTCCCCGTGACATCGAAATGTTTCTGTCACAGTCAATCGTTTCCTGGGGCAGGTCTATCTCATATCAATCAAAACTTCATCTGCTTATTCACGGGAAATATCGAATACGTCGAGGGATCCCCGATGTCCCGTTTTGCTGGAGGTTTATCCAATGCAATAGCTAAAAATACGTTATAAGGCTTTGTATGTCTCTCTATTGATTTTAACGTCTTTGTTATAGTTTTCAATTCGATTTTAACATGGATTCCTTTTAATTTATAATACAACAGAAAGATAATATTTACATATATGTATGTAAAAATCTGGTGCGGGCAACACACGACTTTCACTTATCTCGACTGTTAAAATAAATTTAAAAATTATTAATTATACTTTTATTTGAAAAATATTTTTAATTGATTTTAATAAAACTGTATTAATTTTCGTTGGAAACATATGATTTAGATATAAAACTATAACCATATTAAATTGTTAATCAGTAATTAGTTTATTCCCTATTCCTTACTTTATAATACCTTTTACAACTTGGTGGATTAGATAATACTTTTTTCATGTGATTTATTAAAAATATCTATTATATTATTATCTAAAATCATTAGTTAATTTTGTCGGTTTTTCATCACTATTTACTATACTATTCACTTAATTATAAAAGACTTATTTATTTGACCATCATTAGACCGATACGGGCTTATGGAATAGAGCTATGGTGCTCTACTAAACCATCGAATTCATCTCGTATCCAATCCTTACAATCCAAAATCCTTCGTAAAATCCTTAACGCTCCTTACTTCGTCACGAATTAGCTCATCCATAAAGACCTTAATACTCCATATGTTATTGAGTTAGCGCGAATCAGGTATCGTTCATTCGATAAAAAACTCCATTTCCACTTTAATCCACTAGTTTCTATCCTGTCATCGATTCCTGATAATCCTCCGAGGCGTCAGAAAAGAAGATGACTCTGAGACCTTCTAGTTTAGAATATTTTAGAGTGCTGCCAATCGGTAGCATCTCTACATGTATTTTATATCAGTTTACTATGTCCATCACATTTGCTTGTTTTCTATAATAATACAGTTGTAAATATCAATAAATATGTTTAAATAATAAAATAAACACCTGAATTCCCTGATATGTAGGGTAAACTCTGATTCATATCACAATACTCTGTTTCGTTTTCGAAACCGTAGTTCCATAAGCGGTCATGAGGTAAGCTGGGGCCACACTTCCACCATGACATGTGCTACAAGATATTTAAGCAACCGATCCTAAGATTAAGAGCCCTGCCTCTTCGCCATACATCATCCAACCGTAAGCTAAATCTTTCTTTTCTAATGCCGGTACTAGCTGAAGTAAACTCGACCTAAGATGGAGAAGGCGGCATAAGATTAAACACAGCCTTCCCCTGTCATTTTAAATGCAAAGGTAGAGAACATGAATGATGAACTGATTGTTGTCAGGAAAGGACTGAATGGCTCTGTGCCCGGGCCGCTTGAGCGGGGGAGAAAGAAGAAAAAAAATGCAGTACTCCATCCTTTAAAGAAGCGCTTAAATTTATTAAGCGCATTAGTGAATTTTAAGTGGCTAATTAAAAGTAGCATTAGGTGTAATAAAAAATCCACGGTGGCCTCATCTGTTTTTATCAACGCTACACGTTTCTTAGCGATTTGTAAAAACTTTTTTTTTATCAGCTCCATTGCCACTGATTTTTTATTTCTCTCTGCCGTTTCTTATGAACAAAAAAAAAAAGAACTGTAGGATGGCTTGATATTTAATCTGTATAACCTTCATTAAAAATATTGGTCATTATTTTTATTTATACAAAAAATGATCGGGATAAATAATTTTTAATTATATAAGATATATAGTAAGGGAAAGTGTTGCGATCATGAACATTTTTAAATTTCAGTTTTCAACTGCGATACACGTTTCAGGACTCCTGACTCTTGAGTCCGCAAAAGAGTATCTGTGTGTGTGGTAAGTCTAGCTAGAAAACGAAAAGTCTTACGAACCTGAAATTTCATATTCAAGACAATTATACGCCCGCGATGTTACAGCAACTTAACAAATCACCTTTGTTCAATAGATAATTTCAACTCATGTTTATGATCGACACCTTAGGTTAAGTGAACATAAAAATAATTTAAGTACTCTTCCAAAGTCGATTTTTCTAATAATTAAGTATTTATATATGAACTATTATTTTTAATATTCTACATAAATAGGCTTCTTTCTTATATAAAAGATTTTGTCGTTGCCTATTCTTGCTTGTCTGATAACAACAATTAGAAAAAAAAAATTGTACTCACTTCTTTTCCCGTTTACCAGCTCCTGTATCCCGGAATCCTTTCGCGAAGGGGTTATTGTCAATTTTCAGTTGTGTGATCTGTAAAAGTTATAATTGATAAGGTATAGTATGTGTAGAATGATTTATTGATTCATATTATATTTTGTATTATAAATTTAAATTTAAATGTGATATGTTACCTTTTCGTTCTGGTACGCCGTGACTGCGATGAACTCCGTCTCTTTGAACACGTACGTCCTGAAGGTCGAGTATGGCAACTTGAGAATGTCGTTCGCTCTGACCAGGTGAAACCTCGGCTGGTATTTATGCATTGAGTTCAGGATCGTCTGGAAAAAACCTTGAGGCTGAGCAGACACCCCATGTTAGATGTCCAAGGTAAATAGCACTTAAGAATACAGATGAGAAATTCATAGGACCCCGGTGTTCGTCTCCGTGCGTTCTGCGCGAACGTTAACTGTGAGGGCGCGTTTAAATACTGCACGCGTTTTTTGGGTACTGAAGAGGTAGCGAGTTCCTAGAATTAAATAGGACTTGCCTTGCTATCGCTTCATCCTGCAAACGCGTGCAGTGTAAACGCGCCCTATGGGATAGACAGTTGACGTTCTCGCAGAACTTGTAAGCTTTGGACACAGCTTTATTTCATAAAAACGATGTTACGTCATGTTTCTGCGTATTCGGGAGGTGGGTGGGGGAAGGAGAATCAAAACATCAAATAAATGCCACGAGTTTAGTGAAAGGCACCCAAGAATTATTTTAGACGCATAAGTTATAAATTTCGGCTAGATTCCGGAGATTTTCAGAAATATAATACCAAACAAAATGCGAATACTAATTACAAAACTAAAACTAAAATTATATATATGAAACTGAAATTCATGGTGGTTAGCATAACAGCCTCTTAAGCCCAAGTCCTAGGTTCAAACCCGCAGGTGGCCCTAGGATTTTTTAATGGGAGTAAAAAATCCTTAGTTATGCCATCCTTCGGAGGGGACGTTCGGTGGTCCCGAACCTTTGCGATGTCAGGTACTCGTTAAAGATCCCTATCCTAATTAAACCTGTATAGGAAACATTTAGGACTCCCACTGCAGCATCGTCCGATGAGCCGAAGCAGCATAAATGGACTTTAAATAAATAAACAAATAAAAAAACTCCAACTTTTTCGCCGAAGTTGACACTCTTTTACGAATTTATCAAAAACGGATCTTACGATTTCGAGTAGCTTAATCGATGTAAAATCCAATGGAATTTGAGATAATGCATGTTTTATTTTGATTGAAATAGTTCAACTGGGCTTAAATACCGATATTTGATATTTCCTTCTTCTAAAGTACCTTTTATCTCTCTCTCTCTCTCTCTCTCTCTCTCTCTTAATATATTATATATATATATATATATATAATATATATATATACATATAAACACACACACCTATAAATACACATATCTAATTATGAATATAGATACAGTTTACAGTAATATTCCTTCAGATTTACACAAACCTCCAAAGTGTTCAAAGTATTACATAAATGTTAAAATATGATATGGCAAAAATTACAGAATTCAAATTACTTATCGCTATAAACATGTCGTCCTCGATGCCTTTACATTTAGACTTAATACAAAATAAACAAGTATGATTGAAGTTTGTATTTACTTGTCTTTATTTTATAATATGTATTTGTATTCCTTATTACGTTTTGTTCAGTCAATTACTGTTTCTAACTTTATACTGTATTACTGTTGGTTATTTTAATTGTATTGAATTGCCGCAGGTGAGCTCCTTTCCCACACACGGGACTTACTACTTGCACTGTAAAACGGTCTGTAGTTTGATTTGAATAAAGAAGTTAGTTATTTTTTTTAAAATATCTAATAAAAGTATATAATTACTAAACAATAAAATGTAATTAGAACGCTGAAAAGTCACACGTAAGTAGCAAGCAATAATGAGAGGAGTCGGTAACATTTGATGTTCTGTTGTTCCATAAAGAAGTCCGGAATAGCCAGTTCTGGCCGAGGATGTGTCCTTAAATCTCAACAGTATAATTTAGAGGAAGCTGGAAGAATGTGAGGTGAATGAGGCTCCCTGTCAAATCTCAATCTTTCAACTTTATTTCCGACCGCTTTCTTCCTCTCGAATTTTTATTTTATTTTCATATATATATTCCTCTTCTTTTCTTAATTTAATTTTAGATTCTTTTATATCTTATTCGCTTCCTTATTCGTCTTTTTCAGTAATCAAGCAATAGATGCATACGTATTCATAATTTTTTTTTTACGATTTTTGTTCGTTAGTTTTAGAAATTGACAGAATAAAAAAAATAATAATAATAAAAATAAAATAAAATCTAATATCTATATGAAAAATATTGCTGTTGGTTGAAACTTTTATTTTATATTAAATAATATATGGGGCTCTACTAAACCATCGATTCTTCTCGTATCTCATCCTTACAATCTTAAATCTTTTGTGAAATTCTCAATTACAAATTACTTTTTACAAATAAACTCATCCATTGAGACCTTAATGTTCCATATGTTACTGATTTGACCCGAACCAGGTTTCAATCCTTCCATAAAAAACTGGATTCCCAATCTAACCCACTAGTTACTATCCCATCATCCTCTTCGATTCCTAAAAATCCTCCGAGGCGTCTGAAAAGAAGATGGCCCCGACACCTTCTAGTTTAGAATAGTTTTCGAGTTCTGCCATAGGGTAGTATCTCTACATGTATATCATGTCAGTTTACTGTATTTTCTTCACATTCACTAGATTTATTATTAATACAGTTGTAAATATCAATACATTAAAAAAAAAAAAAAAGAAGTTAAATAGTATGATTATAGAATTTATATCTACAAAATATCTTAATTGTATTCGTTTTTCATCACCCTCCATGACGTTCTACAACTTAGTAGGTTAGAAAACAATTTTCCTAAAATATTTGCTTTTTAACAATATATTACTTAGCTATATCACATATGTTGTGGTTAAAAAAAATATTGTTGCTAGAAAATCATTTCGTTATACCGACTACTCAACAGAAAATCTGAACTTACAGTTGACAACAAATTATTAATATACAAGACAATACTGAAGCCTATCTGGACCTACGGACTTGAACTGCGGGGGACAGCTGAACGTTTTAACATCAAATGCATTCAATCCAAAGTCCTCCGAACAATAGTAATTGCTCCTTGTTATATCTCCAACTATACCTTGCACCACGACCTTAATGTTCCATTTATTTCAGACCTAATTCCATCCAAATTTTCCAAATTCCACCAGAAGCTCATTCATCATCCTAATTCTCTATCTAGCTCAATCCCATCCAGCTCCACTCATCCATACAACCCACCTAGAAGGTTGAAACGGCAGTGGCCCCGCGACCTCTTGTAAATATTTATATATTGGAGTTCTAGCACTGGCTAGATTCTCCACTCAACGAGATGTATGTGTGACGTGTATATAGGTATGAGTGATTTATAGACTTTGTTACCATTTTATTGATTTATTATTGTAATTTTATTGTTTTCAGTTGTAAATATTTTTTTTAGAAAGATTAATAATCAATAATTCTTTCTTTATATTTATCAATTCTTTATATTATGTTACCATTTTTTATTGATGCTAACAATTAAAACGGGTTGATTACTTAAAATAAACAAAATTAAAGGTAGTTTAGAGGAAGAAATTTATAAAATTAAACTGTTTCAATCAGAATGATACCTACGTGTACATGAAAGTCATATTTTTAATAAAAATAATGATTTTAATCAATTATTTTTGAGATAACCGTAAAAAGCTGTAAATTGCATATTACGAAGTAGCTCTTTAGGCTTGTTGATTTTTATTTTTTATTTTTTTTTTTTTTTTTTGTATTTATAACTGTATTAACAAAAAAAAATACATCAAGTAAATGTGATGTGTTATATAATACACGTACAATGACATGATATATATGTAGAGAAGCTTCCCATTGGAAGCACTCTAAAAATATTCTAAACTAGAAGGTCCCGAGGCCATTTCCTAGCTTGTTGATTTAGATTAAAAACCTTGCAGTACGAACTCAGGTACTAGTCTCAAATATGAAATTTAAGTTTCGCACGACTTTTTGCTTTTCATCTAGACTTGCCACACACAAACTCACCTACCCTAAACAGTGTTTTTGCAATAAAAACTCGCATTCGAAAATTTTCACAATCATAATACTTATCTTTACTATATATTCAATACATAGGTAAAAGAAATTAAAAAAAAAACTATCTATTTTATTTCTCTAACTCCTAAGAGTAGAGGAATAATAGTAACTGATCAAAATAGCTTGTATGTATGTTTATTTGGACAATGCATTATATATTGTAGATATTTTAAACACTAATGGGTAATTAAATGTTTATTTTATATGGCGACACTGATATTCGAATTCTTTATCAATTCATACAGCGAGATTCTATTTTTTTTTTTTTTTTTTACCTTTTAGTATAATGGGGTAAATTACTTCATAATATCCTCCCCTATCATTCGATTTCACGCTCCAACAACCGGTTCACCCCTCCAATTCATCCACTTTGGCTTGTCACCACCTTAGTTTTAGAGCATATGGTGACAGTACGGCAGATGGATCTTGTCATATACAAGCCGAAAAAAAAAATAATAATTATAAAATAGTTTCTTTATTGGACTGTAGTCTTGGCCTATTATAAATTTCCACTTAAGTGGGTCAAAATCGCCTAAAACTCGGTTTGTTTAAATTTTTCGAATCGAGAATAATTCAAAACACTGTCTATATACATTTTTATAACATTAATACATTTATTTTTTTTAACTTTATTATGTTTCACATCTTTCATACGGTATTATTTATTTTTATTTTGTATTAGTGAATTTTAAATCGTCTATTATCTAACTATTCCCCTTTTATTAGATTTATTTTTGTAGTTTTGTTTCTAATCTTTATATTTGTCAATTGTCATAACTACTGTTTCACTTTGTTTTAATTATCAGTATAATTTATTTCACTTATCATCTTTATATATTGTATTCTACTAATGGTTGTTATCTTTTATTTTTTATAGCCCTGAAGAAGGCCTATTAATTAGGGCGAAACGACAGCACCATTAAATTACGTTTATACTTAATTGTGTGTGTATTTGACTGCACCTTCAACTAACTTCTCCCATATATATACATGTATATATTTAATTTCGAAAATTATGCGAGTGGTTGGAATTAAAAACAGTTTCTAATTACATATGTTATCCTAATACCTTATTTTATTTTTAATATTTTACTATTACCAAAAGTTTATATAATTTTTCCGAATTATAATAATTTTACCATTTTCTTTTAACAAATCTGAACATCATAGTATAATTAAATGTTTCTTTGATTCCGGTTAGGTTTTAATCATGCTGAACTATATTGACAGGACTTAAATGCCGCATTAGAAATTTCTTCCCCTAAAGTAACTTTAATTGTCTTTATTTTAAATAATTAACCATATTCCAATTTTAATGACAATAAAACGTGGATAAAAATAAAGAATAAAAGAATTTTATAATCAATCTACAACTGTATAATAGAATACAACCGGTAAATGTGAGTGAAGTATTAAAATGCTCGTAACACAGAAGAAAGAGAAGCTTTCCATTGGAATCACTCTAAAAATATTCTAAACTAGAAGGTCTCGGGACCATCTCCTTTTCTTTTGAAACTAGAGGATTAGAGTGGGAATGGAGTTTGAGGGGTGATATAAATCAGCAACATATAGAACATTAAGGTCTTTATGGCTCAGTTTATTCGTTACAAATTAATGTTGTAGATTAAATTATGTTTTATTTTTGACTGTCGTAAATAAATGTTTCCATATGAAATTCAATGTAAACAATTAAAAATAGAGAGGGACTTTGTGTAAAACTTGTCTGATTTTCAGTTATATAATATGAAATAAAAAAAAAATTATGATAATCGTTTTGAATGCTTTGTTCATTAGTTTTATATATATATATATATATATATATATATATGAAATAAAGTTTTTGTTTCTCAAGTAATATTTGTGTCATATATGAGTCATACATGTAATTAATATTTAATGGTGTTTAGACATGTAATCATTACTAGAGAGAAAGTCCGGGGAGAGATGGGGTAGTTTTGCAGACAAAAGAAGTCCAAAAAAAAAAGTTAAAAGCCAAAACGTGTATGGGACACTAGAAAATCCAATACAAATATTAGATGAGGGGAAACGTTTGCGGCAGCTGCAAAGGAATATTATCCGATATAGGTTAGGCAGTTTACAAAAGGAAATGTGATATTTAAGAAGAGGCGTTCCGCAGGGTAACTCATTACCTGGGGATTACAACTCACGAATGGCAACATAGACACTCCAAAGGGTACTAAAACGATTGATCCGAGGAATTCAATGCCAAGCCAAATATGAATGAAAATATTCTTACGGTTTCTCTTATTAGGTTACTCTTTAGGAGTGAGCAAGAAATAAGGGATACAGAATATGAAAATAAGCACAAAATACATTAACTCCAGTCAAAACTATTTATAATTATTTAACATTAAAAACAGTTTCTGATACGAATTTCATTAACACACTTTCTAAATAACGTTTAACCTATAATTTATTTTTCTGACAAGTGGAATTTCGTTTTCGGAAATAAATAATCACTTAACGTCGAAAATATTTTTTTTCCTTCCATTTTGAGCAAGCAAAATACTACTTAAAGAAAAGGAATCTCGGTTGAAACTGATGCATAAAAGAACCTTAAATAGCCCTTTTTTAGGATATTTACGAATGATTGATTAAATAAACATGATTTTATAAACACAGACAAATTCAATTTTTTATTTATTTTTTCTAAAATATTGCTTTATTGAGAAATAATACAATCTGCCACTATCTATGGCAATTAGTATTAGAGCTAAAATAAGTCATTCATTCCATATCTTTAAATTCAAATACTGAAAACACTACGACCTTATTTTACTACCCAATACACAATATATTAGTTTTAATATAGGTTTCATAAAATAAAATTGACTTGTAGAACTCAATTTAAGATTTTACTGCTTAATGTTTTTAGAAATGTAGGATAAAACGTGTGTTCATGATTTTGAATTTAGTGTTATTACTATATAACACGGGAGAAAAGATATCCTTTACCAGCAATTCGAGCCCTGTGTTGCAAGAATGGATTTCTCATTACCCTTGAGTATCGAGAGATGAAAGCAATACACATAGTGGATCGCGTATCTCATAAATGAATCCGAAAAAATACATGTATTAAGTATAGCCATTACTGCCTGAACTAGTTCCATGGGAGCAGCCATAACTGATTTTCCCACTGGGACTCGGGTTCGAGGGAAATACATAAGAGAAAAAAGCAACTGGGCAGACGGCGAAGTGAGAGTATGTGGCTTACCGAGGTAAGAGGATAATCTGATGGGAACTGTAGGACGTGATATCGTTAGGACCCTGGGCGGAGCCGCAGCGCGCTCGTTAGCCAGCGACGTCCGTTAAACTTGATGAGTTTTGGGGTTAGCCGGCATCCATTGGCCATTCCATGAATGGATCATTCCTATGCCGTTACTCCATGGGCCCATCCAGCCATTTGCCAATCCGCCTCAGAGGGTAACGCAACCGCCTTACGCAAATGACGGCCCGATCCCTATCTTGTTCACCTTAAAACGGTAACAAGTAGAGAATTGTAAGTGATTTAATGTACTCGCTCTGAGCGGGGATAACCATCTGCCCCGTGTGTCGTGTGATATTGTGCCTCGCGTTAACTTCGCTCGGAGAGTCCGTGACATTGAAGTTCGACACGAGAAGTGGAAGATTGTAGCAATCCTTTTAGAGAAATAGGTTATCGTCTTCAAACACGTTCGAGAAGAGGGCTCATGGGAAAGGGAAGATTTAAAATGCTTAAGTACTTCAAACCCACTCCTAATCACCAAAAACATTGCAAAGACCGAAAAAAATTAAGCTGTCTGCCATTTTTACTATCAATTACCTTTATATAATATATGTAGTACTGCGATCGTGAAAATTTCAAAATCAAGACATGCATAATGGTCGGTGCGTGTGTTTGGTAAAACTAGCTCGATAAAGATCATTTGTATGAAACTGAAATTACATATTTTAAAAGCACGTATGCCTGAGGTGTTACAGCAATTTTTTTAAACTTTATCCGCAAACCAGAAGAGCCAAAATGTTTATGATTTTCTCAAAAAACGGCACTAACATGTTTAACTAAACTCGTTACATCGGTGTAAAATTTAATAGACTTTAATTCCATGTAAGTTTTATTCTTATTAAAATAGTCTGACAGAGCTTAAACGCCGAATAATAATCATAAATAAAACAATAATCATATCATCTTCTTATAATTCATAAAAAAAAAACGTTAAATGTACAAATTGGACGAATTTGATACTAACTAAAGAAGAAAAGAGCAAACATATTTTTTAAGGTTTTTTTTGGACACAAGAAGTAAGATGTATAATATACCGTTGGGAAGCTAAAGATTTTAGAAAAAAATGTTTTCTTTTATAGAATGCTGTGTATGGCAATAGAGAGTCATAAGAATATGATAAAAATGAGTTATTGTTGTGGATAATAATTTATATTGTTAGATTAACCTCTACATCTAAAACACATAAAGGGTCTTGTTTTCAGTACATACAGGCATTCGTACTGTTTTAAGGCCTAAGGCTGTGTAAGGAGGTGATTAGGCCTTGATCACGCTCAGCCGCCTGAATTTTTCCCTAATTTTGGGTAGCCATTTTTAAAGGCTGGGTGGGCACCAGAAGTGTCTCCATACTCCAGGTTCACCCCATGGCTGTAATAACAGAGAAAATAATTCTGCTGCAGCCGGGGTTTGAACCCGAGGCAAGGAGAACAGTAGACTAGAGTTCTACCCACTAAACCACGCCGCCCCCTTAGATTAGATTATTTAATATAGAATAAATGTTTTCATCATGATAGCAACTAACTCAATTATCATTGGATCGTTAATGACATGGAGATTCCTCGACAAGTTGATTTGGAATCACTATTACTACACCACATACTAAGTCTTGTTCTGTAAAAAGGGACATTCTTTCCCTATAGTTGGCTAAAAGTGTTCAATAGCACTTGGACAATTGTGCACGTTTGGACGGATTTGCACAATGGCGTACCGAACTACGGGTGATATTTGCAGTTTGGCTACTGGTTTAAGAAACCACTTATTCAGCTAAGTATGAGATAATGGCGAGAGAGGAGGCTGAGTGTTTAGTCGCGTCCTTTTATAGCCAGTCGTGTGGGATCCGTTAACGACTGCTAGAGCCGGATAAAGAATTACATCAAAGCTTCCACGGAATTTGTTGACATGTCAGCAGCTACTACATTTTTTATACCTTTTCTCCATTTTATTGTGAGCTTTTCCCTTTTATTTACCTCTAAATAAGGTTTATTTTTAGCCCAGAATTGAACTTCTACGAGCTTTCCTTCCTCCAACTAAGTTAAAAGTGCATTTGAAATCAACAGAAGCTTAATCTAAAATAATTCATTTTAATAGTCACCCAATCGGCTTGGGGGGAACTTTTTATCTGATCTGAACATCGACAAATAGAAAAGTTAACATTAACTCTTAAATTTTATTTATACAACTATTGTTTTCCTTATTTCAGCCCAACTAAAATACATATAATAATGTCACTCACAATCCATATATTAATAATATTGTTCGTTGAGATTCTGCAATAAGAATTAATAACAGGCTCAATATATCAAGTTCAAAGATACGTTCAATACATCAACAATATTCTCTACGTCTTTGTTTATGTGTTTAGGAATTGTTATCTTATGCATTGCGGATAAAATGAAAAAAAGAAAAATTTACAAAGGCAGGTTTCATTTTACTTGCGGAAAGAGCCACGAGTTGAAAAAATAGTATAAAAAATACGTCAATAAAATAAATTTGCAATATCTTACATTTATGAGTTTGTGTACGCGTTTATCCCAATCAATTTAAGGGATGGCTCCTGAAGTTTTTTTGTTTTTTTTAATTAATTAGTTTTATTTTTAACTTTTTCTTATCCGTTAGTCGTACTATTGTAACCTAAATTATTCTTTAAAAAAAAAAAATATGTATGCGCAATATTTTTTTTTCAACTTAGCTTTATGCCAAATTTGCATAGGTGTTATTCGTATACCTGTAATTTTTAACTTAAATATTTTGTTGTCATTTTATTTATTTATTGAAGAATAGAAAAATCGGTCACACTTAAGGGCTATGAGTATTTACGAAATATTATGATGTTGATAATTCTTGGAATAAAAATTCATTTAAAAATCCTGCTATAAACATGGAGCGGCTTGGTCAAGTGGATAGAGCACTAGTTTACTACTATCCGGTCCGTTTGTTCGAATCCCGGCATTGACAGAATATTATCTATTCTATAATTTTAACTGTGAGGCGATCCTGGTATATAAAGACCCTCTTGAAGCATACCCACTCTATGTAAAGTGGGTACCGAAAAATGGGCAAAGAGCCTGACGACTGAGCGTGTTATCGGCCGAATTATCTCATTGTACGTTTACGTTTACTACGTCTACTATGTACTGTACTAGGAGCCCTTTATAAGTTAAAGAAGTACAGTTTTTTTTAGTATATAATTACTATTCAGGATATTAAAGTTGAGAGAGGTAAACGTCGTGAACATCTTGAGTTTAAAATACTTAGAGAAGGCATCAGCCCCAAACTTTTATTTTTTTATCAATTTTCTGCTATTTTGTATGGTGCCATATTTCGATCTGTATCTTATCTAAGAAAACTACAGATCTTGAGGCTTATTAGTTTGTTGACTCCAGTAATTATTATTATTTTTTATTTCGTAGCCACTTGTTACTTCAGACGTTGCTGCTATTATGCAAATATACCTAATGCCCTGTACTCTGTCAAGATGAATCATATCCCGAAACATTCGATATCCACTTAATTCCACGCAGTTACTTTATCCGTGGACATAAGATAGGGTTGACAAAATGTTTATGCACGTATCCCGGGCCGGTGGGGACAGAAAGTGTCCAAGAGCAATTTATCAGGTGGCCGGGCGCCGTATATCTTCCACTTTACGGTGGCGGCAGCCGGATGTTTTCCGAACGGAGAGTAGGTCCGGCTATGTGATAATGAGGTGACATTTCAGTTAGGCCAGCTACTGAAATTGATACCGACCAAATGGGACACCTACCTGCCCCTACACGATCCCTTATCTCCTAGCTTCCAGACCAGATCGTAAAAACGGGGCTGCCACACGCACTCCTCCTCGAACCCGTCTTATAAAACTACCGGGAGACGACCGAAATATTAGATGTTGAAGACCTTTCTTGGCGATATCTGGGTATTCCGATGTGGCGGCGTCAATCCGTTTCAAGTTGAAATTTTAAAACTAAAAAATCTCTATATTAATAAAATGATATTGCGATTCCTGGTTTCCGCTAACACCTAAACCACGAATCGGATTTTCATATGGTTTTATGTATCATTTAGGGCGTTCTTCCCCGGACGTTTATTATTAGAATACATTGCAAATATATTTTTCTTTAGATGGGAAAATAAAGTTTTCTGTAATGAAAGCATCAAAAATATTTCCTGAAATATGAATAGCAGTAAGACTTATAGTGTACATTTATCACATATATGTATTTTATTAAATATAAGATTTTAGAAAGGTTAATATGGAACAAAATAAGTCGTAATCGGTAATAGAATGTTTTTATAAGTCTAAAAACTTATGAGAAATCTCTTCTTCTCTAATAATACCAAACTGATGAACACCAAATCGGTCAAACAGTGCTTTTTTTTAGACATAAATGACTCTACATTCAAATAACAATTTTACGAAACAGGAATGGATCACTAGTCAATCATAAAAAAGAACTACTTAATTTTATAATTTTACCTTTCACCACTACTTTTGATGTCCAAATTGGGACAGATTGTAATTTTACTCAATAAAATTGTTGTTGTTAAAATTAAAAAAAACAAAACAATCGTTTGTCTCAGACATGAAACTATTGCAATGACTCTTGTCGAAAGTGGCTTTATCCTTGTTTTCTTCGGAAAAAAGGTATAATGGATAAAGCTTTTATATTCAACTAGTCACATAGCCATCTTCTTGGCTGAGATTTAGGGTTAAGGCTTTGTGATTGTCAGTTCAAAGGAACAAAAACAACTAATTTCTATCAAAGACTTATTAAAAAAAAAAAAAAAACATATACATTTTCCATCTAAAGAAAACCTTAATGTATTTTACTTATAAACCTTCAGTAAAGTATGCCCTAAATAAGTGAGAAATCCGTATCGAAATCGCGGCATCATTTTATGTATTTTCAAAAGCCAGAAAACCTTCCTATCATGGTTGTAACTACATTTTCGCTAAAAGTTCCTAATTCCCTACCTTTTTAATTCCAATCGTCATAAAAACGTTTGTGGTACTTAATTCTATACAAAAAAAACGTTTCTTTAAAATCCAAACAAAGAGAAATTTTAGGTGATGACATATAGATTAGTGGCTTGATTTAGTACGCGCTTTATGCTTGTTCGTCTATCTATCAAGTGTCGAAACAGATTTTTATTAACTATTCGACTAATTGATTAGATATTAGTCTTGTTAAAATCATATTTAATAGTTAAATTAGGTTTTTCCGACATCAATCAAAATATCCTCCATTATATTAATATTTATATTACCTTTTTATTTTTTTTTATTTATAAATTCCATATTATGACCGAATCCGAATAAGAACCACTCTATATCCCTCTTAAATATTATATTTTTCTATTGTACATAACTATTATTCTTAGGGGACCTAGTCCCAGAATAAAATTTTTTTTTTATTCTATTCTATTCTAAATATCCTTAATGAAAATATATTGCGAAACTTATACTCGATTAAGACGTCAGAAATATCCAAGGTATTACGTAATTAAAGGGATCTCTTTGATTTTGACCGTAGCCATTTTCCGCCGCTAAGTTTCATTGAAAATATGCCGCCGAGATATCCGGTCACCAAATTGCGTTTGCCGCCCAATTTAAATTTACTGGATGAGGGATGGCGGTGAAAGATAGGGGTCAAGCAGCTGGTCGTATTTTATGACTAGGCGCTGATGAGACCTGCGTGTGGTCCAACTACCGGTCTCGAATACCATCTTCACGGTTAGTTCCTCCGTCAGTCGAGAACCAAATCTTGAGCGATTTTTTTTTTTTTTTTAAATTATACATTTTAAATTCCCTTTCCTCTAATCCTTTCACTGAACAATTCAATCGAAAAAAAAAAAATGGACATGAACCTGATAAAAAAAAAAACAATTATCTACTCGGAAAATCAGAAACATGGCGAGTTATTCAGATTATAAATTATTTTGATTATATATATTATACAAATTACTGGTATGGGCGACTTTTGGGATTTAAAAAAGTATGAAATTTAAATGTAATTGAAACATGGTCGGAATTATTACTGTGCCAAATAAATAGGACAGTATTATGATTTGATATTTTTTATAGAATATTATTAATATTTATTTGACTAATAAATTATACTGATTAGGATTTGTTTTATATTATTAGTTATTTTTATTTATTTAATTTTTACTAAATATTAACATTTTTAACGGGATAGATTTATTAATTTTATATTTTACTTGAGAGTTAAACAATATAAAATAATAAATAAACCTCAAAATCTGTATTTAAAAAAATAAAATAGGTAGATATGAACTGTTTTATGCAAGCAATTTTATTTATGCATGGAAAGGACTTGCAGAGGAAGAGAAGAAACAGAAGGCGGAGGAAATGATTTGACCTGAATACCATGCCGGCGACGGCGCTCCTCAATGGTATCAGGTGTCCCTCTGGTGTTTAGTCCCAATGAAAAAGGATTAAGACGCAATGGTCTTATCTTGGTTGTTCAACCACCAGACAAAGAGTTTTTTCAAGGGAGTTGTAAGCGCTCATTTACTTCTTGTTCATGAACCTCCGTCCTCGGTGGACGCTGGTAGAATTGAAATATCCTGGAAAGTGCGCTTCCAGACGGGACCTATATCGGCAGGCCGGTGGAGTTGATAGATGACAACGAAATGAGGGCGGATGTCGGCGGGGTTGGGGCGGGGCTGGAGATATTTAGGAGCCCCTCTCCCTCGCAATTAGCATTTCACTGATGCAGCACATTGCGGCTTAACACCGCAATGCAAATGATGCTCATTTGTATAGGGACCGCTTGGCTCCACCCACAATCTGCTAAAGCGGCGGCTGGATTAGCATGCTCTGGCCGCGCTTATGTCTCCTAACAGCGTCTCCGTGTCATCACCGCTTCCTATCCATTGATGCTCCCTCCAGGCGCAGTCAGCGGTCCGGCCTCTGGAACTGGATCCTGGAAGTAGACTTCCATGTCCGTTATGATACCATTGAGGCATGCCGTTGGCTCATTATCATGTTAATGCTTCCTTCACCACCGTCGCCGGATTGGATTCACAAGTATTATTGCAGTTTGGGAAACATTTCTGATCATTAAGGAAGTGACGTTAGTCCCCTATACAAGAGGATGACACGTTTTGTGATTATGATAATTTCTTGACAAGTTTACTATATTTAGAGCAGTACGGATTCAGATCTTATAGTTTACCATGTTATTTTTATATTTTTTATTTAATCTTTACAAATGACATTTAATATTTGAAACCAAAATCCTGTTTTCAAATTCAATTAATTAATTATATTTAAGTTGCTAGTATATGTAAGATATATATTTGGCCGCTTCCAAAAGAAGTTTATTGATATATTTTTTTTACTTTCACTCTTTACAACGTTTCGGCTTCTTGGGCCATTTTAAAGTATCTGTAACAATTAATTTTTTTTAGACATCTCTATACTTTTTACATCTCATTTTAATATTTAAATTAATTATTTTAACAATCTTGTATTTAAAAAAAAAAAGATTACCCATCATGCCTATTTATCTATATTTACTCTTACACCGTTTCTTCAGCACTGTCCAAATTAGCTTGCTGTTTCAAAAATTACAATTTTCAATACACATGATTTAAAACAGTCATATTTCATTATATCCATTATTCAAAAAAGAAACGGAAAAATTGTATTTATTCAAAAAATTTGTATTCACTGTCACAATTTCATTAACAGTTGCTAGTATATAATTTATAGCATGGTATTATTTACCACTGCTACCCAGTGCTGACATAAACATTTGATTTTTTTTAATACGATTACAAATAATCCGATGGAACTTATTTCTGAGATGTAACCATCCATAATGATTTTGAAGAAAACCACCAACACCGGGTATAAAGTGAATCACCTATTCCCCAACCCTAGCACCTTTGCAAACCTTTCCATACAATACTAACGTTTTTTTTATAAATCATTTCATAGTCAAACTATAAAATATGGTAATGGTTTGTAAAGGAATAAATGGGAAAAAATGCATCCTAAACAGACGCACGCTAGATGTAAAATTGCAATCAACTATCCTACTTTCAATGTAAGACAAAATTATTTGTTTTATCAAAATCCTACAGTTAGGAATAATTAATTTAAATGGAAAATGTTCAGGTCTATTGATTTATAGAATTTTTTTTTCCTTTGTTTATATTCCATATATTTTGTATATATCTATATAAATTGGTTTTTATTATTTATTTTTTACACATTTGTGAATAAAAATTTATTTTATTGGCCTCTCGGCAAGACATTCATATATTGAAATGTATATTTACTGTACGAAATTGTTATTTTTAAGCGATATAGTCCCAGAATAAAGTTATTTTTATTTTTTTCAAATCGCACACCCTTTCGTTCTTTCATTGAAGAACTAGTCGAAAGTAGAAAATTTCGACTTAAGGTGTTTTGTACCTTTGTTTTAACAATTAATCTAAAATATACTAGTAAGTATTTCTTCTTAGCCAAGTATATTTAGAAATTAAAAGTGCATAGAAATTTTCCAGAACAAGGCATAAAATAGAGTAGCCGATTTAAATTCAACGATCACAGATCAACTCCTAGCTTAGTATTCTCGACATGGAAGCTTTTAAGATTTATCTGACAGTAACGACAATTGAATTCTGTTATCCAATTGAATTTAATTAATATTGATTCAGTGAATATCAGTTATAAAATTAAATGACAGCCGGCATATATAAGTGACTATTCCCGCATGTGTGGTCCCGGGTTCCTGTTTTGGTGAGCCAACCTACCTCGAGAATATTAATATTTTACGGACGGGGTATAGAATATGAATCGCCGACGATTGTTCCCTTTAAAGGAGCCTTAAAACATTGTAAGAATTTTCGTCCTCGATGAGTAAGCAATTCATAGAATCGATTAACATACCTTAGCTCTTCTATTGGTGTCGAACATCTTGTTATGTAAGATTTAGAAACGGGGATGAATATTTGGGAATAGGTAAAAACAAAACAACATAATAATTAAAATAAATCAGGTGAACGGATAACGATTCATCCAAGCTAATTTTCTATAGTGAATCTGAACCAAATTCTTACTAAAATACTATCATTACAATATTCTCTACTCTGTTATTTAAACCGTGAGGCTATTCTGGGGTATGGAGATACTAATGGGGCTCACTCAGCCTTTATAAAGTGGGTACTTAAAATGGGAAAAGAACCTGGCGTCTGAGCGTCTCCTCGGCCTAATCACTTCATTGCACGGCCGCTGGCCTAGATACTGTACGAATCTCAATATGTACTCATAGCTTGTAGAATTAAAGTTTTTTGTTTTAAATTTTTTATATACTCAAATAGTATGCTTCATACAAAAGAAAAAAAAAAACCCTGCATACAACCCATGAAGGGTCTTGAGCTAAGTACATATGGAGATTAGTACTGTTTATAGGCGGCCTAGTATTGATTAGGCCTTGATCACGCACAGCCGCCAGGTTTTTCTTCCAATCTTTTGGGTACCCAATTTATAGAGGCTGGGTCTGCCCCAGGAGGGTCTCCATATCCTTGGGCCGCCCCCCGACTGAATTAACAGAATGAATAATATTCTGCCACAGCCGGGATTCGAATCCAGGACCCTTTGAACAGTAGACTAGTGCTCTATCCACTAGACTACGAAGCTCCCTCAGTATACTTCATAAAACTTATATTTTTGCTTAATCCATAAATTAGTTTGTTTGTTTATAAATTTAACAAAACTTTAACTAATCAGCTAATCAGAAGATGCAACAGTGGGAGTGCCAAATTTTGCCCATCCATATTTAATGCAGATAGGGGTCTTTAAAAAGTACACACAGGCTTGAGACCTATTTTTACTACCTTTGAACGATCCTAGGGCTATCTGCCGAGTTTGAACTCGTGACCTTGAGCATAGAAGGCTGTTATACTAGCCACTGAGCCACAGCTGACGCCAAATCCATAAGTTATTTTCCTTTCAGCCAAAGCTTAATTGGGAAGTGAGCAGGGATTTTTAGGTAGAAATATGCCTAAGGAAGGAGCAAGTCGGATTTCAAGAGGAAAGACATTCCATTAATTGATGTGTTGAATTGTAGCAGATCTGTAAAAACTGATATAAGGGGAAAAGGCGAGATCTTGTTAGGGTGCCCATTGGATGAAGAATAGGAAAATCCGTAAGAGATTATAATGCTGCTAAGTTGGAGTTTGAAACTCAGTAACATTGAGCCCGTTGTTCAACCAGAAGGCTCATCCATCTAGGACACCACAGGTGACCCTTACGTTATGCGTTAGGATGTTACGCGTGGACGTTACATATGAAACCTCCCGTTTTTTTTTGGTTTTTCTTTTAAACGACATTGCGATATCGAGATAGTTCCTACAGAATAAGATTACTAAGAACGGCATTGACGACGGTCCCGCCTTCCACCCGTCGCAGTTACAGAAGCGAGACCTTTTAATGCCCGCCGTTAAGAGAGCCCCAGGTGCCTAACGGGGATATATCTCCTACAGCTGGTGCCAATCTCCTAATGGCCAGCCTGTCAATTAGTCGTCGCTGCTTCTGTAATCGATACGCGTTCCCTATATCGAATTCTGCTTAATTCCTTTCAAATCCGAATTAACATAGTGCTACCAATGGGTATTTACTCTACAAGGGTTATTATTTTCCTGTTTAATACTTCCCTCAAACTTACTTGATGTATTAGATAAAAAAGTTGTAAATTTCAATAAATATAATATAAAATCTGGTACGCCCAGCACACGAAATTCATTTACCTCGGTTGTTAAAATATTAATTTAAGAACTAATAAATAAAGTAAGAATTGAAAAAAAGTATAAGAATTATGTTTAGTTTTGTTGAGAGAGATACACTTTATTGAAGAAGCGATGCTGCCAAAATTAGTTGGGTTGCTATTTACACAGCATACTATTTTTTCCTTAATGGACAATTTTTAATATAAAAATCTTAACAAGCAATACAAAAAAAAAAAAAAAAAAAGAAAAAAGAAATAGATTAATATTTTATTTTTTTCATAACAGTTCAAATTTTTTTTTTTATTTTAACATTTTCTTCCTAAAGTTATTTTTGTCATTTTATTCTTTATTTTTTTCCTTTTCTTGCTTATCTCTCATATAATTAAAATATATGTGTATAAATATATATATATATATATATATATATAATATATATATATATATATTATATATATAGAATTATATTACTATTATTGTGTTCGAAAAAAAAATTTCTCCTTTCTCAGTTAGTAGGTAATCAAATTCGTTCAACATGTATATTTAGTCATTTTTTATCAGTGCTAATAAGGAATAAATACAATTTTTATTATGAGACAATTTGTTCTCTAAGATTAAAGATCAATGAACATAAAATGTCCAGTTTGTATGGCATTATTTAGATAGATAATAACATAACCTAAAAACCTAAAAATGTAGTCGCACATAATTAAGTCAAGACAGTTTACGTGTGTATATGATAGTTTTATGTTTTAGGAGCTAAAGAAATAACTGATGCTTGATAACCATATTCAAGAATGATGCTTTACGAAGGGGGACAGGTAGTGAGTCTCAAGGTATTGTACCACAGATGATTAAGGACTTTTCAAAGGATGCAGTTCTGTGAGAGGGTATATATAAATCGGTAGATTGATCGGTTTATAATGATATTATTATATTTATATAAAGAAAATTTAAAAAATTGGCATTTAAGCCCTGTCACACTATTTGAATCCGAATAAAACCGACATGTTATTAAAGGTCATTAAATTTTACATAGATTTTGCTAGTTCAATCAAAATCGTTACATCCGTTTTTGAGAATATCCTGAAAAAAATACAAAATGAAAGATATATAATAGCGTTTCTGTTTTTCATGAAAAATTTTCTGTACCATCTGTGGCATTTACACTTATAAAATATGGAATTTCAGTTTGTACAACTTTTCGTTTAACTGCACTTACCACACACACGATTATAGATAATAATTCTAGTGTTTTTTTAAACCGAAATCATATGTGAAAAGGTTTCCTAAGAGAAAGTATCAAAAAAGAAGTAAAAACTTTAATACAATCCATTCAGGCAAAACATATACAATAATATTCTATGAGTAGGTGCATAATCCAAAATGATATAGGTTAATTGAGACGTTGATTTTCAAAAGGTACTATATCCATTCTAGGAAATTTTATAGGAAGCACAAACATTTCTCATTACTGTATTATTAAACCAGCTGATTTTTCTTTTCGCACTAAAATCTACAATTTTTTTTTTTTTTTAATTTATTATTAATGCCATATTAAAGTTATGAAATGCGATGTTTTAGTATCATTTCGAACGAAACTAAATGTGTAATTAGTACCTTTAGAAAATAACTGTACTCATAAATCGCATTTTTAAAAGAAGTTTGTTAGATGAAATCAAAGGGAAGATTTAGACAAGCTAAATAATGAGAATACAAATATGTAAAAAAATCAATTTCGTAAGAAATGACTTTTAGTACCTTTTGGAAATTAACGTCTCAATTGCAGTAGGTGTTCCCCAAGGGTCCCAATGAAGGATTATACTTTTCTATTTATTCATTAATGTTATAGAAACGATATTCATATGAATATCCTTATGCCGATTATGTTGAAAATGTTAAAGGTTCTCAGATATTACGAAAAGTTTCATAATTGAAATAGATATGGGATCATCGTTCGGAAAAATCTGGAAGGCTACTATCAATAAAACCAAATAGGGGCCATAATATTGTTTCGTATCCCTTTAAGTGGGGTGACCCCCAACAAGGGTCTGTCTAATTTGCCCTACACATGTGGACATGTCGCCCTCTCCAACAATGCTACACGTTGTGTTTGCAGGAGAATTTGGCGAGGGTTTCGCTGAATTACTGCAGTACCATGGCATCTGTTCCTATCAAGTGTCATTGGATTATGGTCATTCTCCTAAATGGCCAAGTTCTAATTGGATTTTACCACTCATAAACGGAAAGTTACTTAATTTTGCTGTGAGTTTAATTTTATTAAAATTTCTACAAGATGTCTCTGGTCCCGTCCTTCGGCTAAAAGGTGGTCCCGAGCCTGTGTGTCAGGTACTTGTTAAAGATCCCTATCCTAATCAAACCTGGATAGGGAAAAATTTATGACTCCCACTATAGCGTCGTCCGATTAGCCACAGTAGCATAAATTTACTTTAAATAAATAAAGAAACAAACAAGAAGCTGTCTCTTTTTTTTATTCTAAAACATTACAAAATGATTAGCTATTGTTTGGCTTTTGTTAAATACATCATAACTTACAAAAAAATAATAATAACAAACATATTTGAATGAGTATAGAGAGATGCATTTATACATACATTCTCAATTTGCATTGATATGACTATATATGTGGAGGATTAGCCATTTAGAAGATGGATAAACAGATGCTGTTTGAATCTTTAAAGCAACTCACATGACAAAGAACTTCTCAAAGTAATATGTTCTTTGCATAGAGAATATATCAATCAGCTATATGAAATCTATTGTTTATGTTTATGTGTTTAAGTTATAAATGACTAGATCCAAAATCCCTCGAAAAATCTTGGACACTCCTTACTTTGATACCAATAAACTCATCCAAGAAGCACTGAATACCCCACTAGTTACAGAAATAGCCCAAAAAAAGATACTCCTCCTTTCATTCCAAATTACCCGCCCATACAATCCCGCTTGTCCGTAACCTCCCATCTACATCTATTCCCAATAATCCTCCAAGACGTCTGATAAGAGGGTGGCCTCAAGACCTGCTGATTAAATAAACATTAATAAACAAAAATAAACATAAAAATAAACCACTGGGTAGATTCTTCTCAAGACTTTTTTAAGCCAATTTTCTCTGAATAGCTAATTTACTTATTGCGCTGTGTACAGTTGTAAATTTCAATAAAAGTTAAAAAAAAAAAGTTATAAATGAAAGAACCCTAGTTGACAAAGTCATGAATATAGGTTTACTGTTTGTTAATGATTGTAATAAGCATGGAGAAGATACATTTCAACAATCAATTTTAGTTTCGTTTCATATTCCCCAGATAACCCTCCGACAGTAGATATCTGTTGTAAAAATGGAGGTGGCTCCTTTGAGAACCTAATTGTTTTCTACCTTTACACCAGCAAGATAAAATATAAAAGAATTACAATTAAAATAAGTCTATCTGACACTGATGATCTAGATGTTTTTTACCAATAAAAGTAAAAACAACCAAACAAACAAGTATTAATATTAAATTAGCTGATAACTTGGATAAATTCCAATTATTTGAAAACTTACAGTCCAACTAACTTAAAATAAGCATCCAAATGCCAAATCTATCCTAAATTAAAATATGGCAGAGCTTCAGAGAGGTACCCAACCCCTCCTCCTTTTCACTGACGTCATTCCTCCAAAAGATCCATGAGAACTGATCTTATTTTCACTCTCAGAAGACACAACCTGCCTGCGGAGTCTGCTGGTATGAATATAAACACAGACTTACGTCACAGCCAGCTTCGAGTTTTATTGGTCAGTTTTACATTCAAGTAATAGCATTTGAAGGATATATAAAATAAATTTCTTCCCATGGGCGATTTGCAGATTCCTTTAACGAAAATCTATAATCGTTGTGAATGATGATTGTTCAGAACGGATTTGAAGTAATATTTGAATGTACTTTATTTGAAGCATCACGAAATTCCACAATCCAGAATTCGCATAAATGTGATTCTGAAATAATATAAATCTATTTCAAATATTTAGAATTTTTTTTTTTTTTTTTTTTTTTTCGTCATGTTTAGTATTGTTTTAAATATCACTAAAACTATTCCTTTTAACAGTAGTTAGGTATTTCAGTAACTTTTAGATCTATAATGTGATAGGCACTCAGTGAAGAGAGTATGATAAAGAAAACTGTAAAAGCTTTTATTTAACTTAACGTAAGATAAAAATAGAAACCTCATATTCTTAGGTTTGGAATAGGTGAGCGCACTTATAGACGAAAAAAATATTACTCAAAAAAGTTTATTTTTTATTCTGTGCATCTTGCAGGTTTATTGAAAATTAAATTTTTCGGGACTCACCAATGCTCTTTACCCAAAATTTGGGAGAATGGTTTAGCATAATGACTTCCTTGCCCAGTCGTTGGCCTGGTAATATTATTTATCATGTTTTTTCTAGGGTAGATATAGAGCCCAAAAATAAAAAAGGTTTAAAATAGTTAAAAACAGGACTAAGCGAATATGATGAGAATAAACGGAAAAGGCTGGGAAAAGAGCAAAATTTATTTCGCGTTTTCCAAATTAGCCCTTGTCATATTATTCCAGATATAAAAGGTTTTACTGTATTTAGAATTATCCCCTGAGGATAACAGGTTCTTACAGTTGAGGTATAAATGTCTGGCCAACAGACAGAAGCAACATAATTAATTACTAATCACACACAAAAAAAAAAAAAAAAAAAAAAAAAAAATATATATATATATATATATATATACAATGATAAAATTGAATAAAATAAAAACAATTTTTAGAAAATATTGTGTTAAACAGAATTAAAAAACAAATATCTTCTTTCAAAGAGTGATGTCGGGGATATAAATATCACTGTTTTTAAGCGTCTTTTTGGGATAGTAAAAGATATTGGAAAAGTTGGGATTTGAATGAGGAAAGAGTGGCAGCATGACGGATATAGTAGGTAGAGAATTCAGAAAGTAGAGGAGCGGACAAGGAAGGAACGATCAAACGTTTTAGTCCTATGGGTAGGAAAGTAAAGGTCGGAATGGCGGGATCTTGCTTCAAGTGAGTGGACTGAAGATTTAAATTTTAGGAGACTGTGGATGTATGGAGGATGTTAGGAGTTAATGATTTGGTAAAGGTATGATCCTAGGAAATATTGTCTGCGGATTGGGGGAAGAAGTGTACTATTTAAAATAGTACCCAACTATCAAAGTATCACGAAAAGGTTTTATTTAAGGATAAATCCGATTTTATTCTTTTAATGGCTGTTTTAATTGTTCTTTTTATTTCAAGTTCAAGTTACCATTGTCCATCAGAGGATTTTTAGTAATAGACATATTTTGTAACTGGGACACAATTCAAAATTGAAGGGAACCACCATTCTTGACTCGATTCCCTTTTAAAAAGGATATAAATCGAAATATTTTCAGTGGTAACTATGTTACCACACTAAAAATGAAACTTTTTAATATTCCAACTTTCTTCCGGTTTTTTCGTTTTAAAAATTGGTTGTTTACTTTTCATTTACTATATTTATTTACTTTACTTTATGCTTTTTCTTTTCTTTTGTACATAGATGTGTGTATGTACATACATATTTATAAATTTCTTTCTCTACCTCTTTTACCTATGTAAATAATTTAATCTATCTAATTTTTTCTGGCCAGATGTGCTATGTTTATTTGTAACATTTAAGTTATTCTTAAAGGACTAAGTCCCAGAATAAAATCTTTTTTTCTATTATAAAAAGGATATGAATCTAAATATTTTCAGTGGCAATTATCTCCTAATTCAAAAAGGAAATCGAAACCTCGGACTCCTTTTCGAAATCCAAATAATTAACATGTACCCTACGTTTTCTCCAGCAATAGGCATTGTATTGATCAGAACAAAGGCTCGGTCGTTTCGATTACGGAGGATTGAGTGGGAGGAGAAATGCGAGGGGGTGGCACAATTAAGGGAGCAAAAAGCGGGAGCCATTAACCGATAGGAAAACCATTACCTAAGAAATGAGCAAATTGATGTTTTATGTTTGGAATCCAGGGACCGGTTAGCTAACGACCCTCTTTTCACTTTCACTATCAGTCCAAGAGATCCATAACCCAATCCATTTACAACTCATCCTCTCCCCGGCACAAAATGCTCTTTTAGGAAATTATCGACGGATTCTGAATTCTTCTTTCCTTTTTCCAAGTTTTTTTTTTTTTTTTTTAAGGTTTATATATTTTTATCTCCTCGGGCTCCACCGACTGAATAACGTGTGAAAAGCAGTCTACATAAATTAGAGGTCGCCCTGTGAAATCTACAGTTTGCATTTTAATCTCCATAGTTTATTACGCCGTTAAACGAAATTTGACGTGACTGAAAAAAGAAACATTCCTTTTACGCTCCCGTCTTTGAGTTTAAACTCTTTGTGTTGAGGAGGGGGCTGGGAGTCATGTCGAGCGACTAATATAGTGGCTTTAAACATAATCCAATCTGATTAAGGACAAGATCATTTGGTGAGATACCTTTGCCTATAGTTATGATATAGGATACTGTTCTTTAAGAAAAAAAGGACACTTTGATCCTAGTTTCTAAAAAAAAAAAAGTCAGTATTTACTAGGCAAGATGCAACCGGATCATTAAGAATTTCTTATCTCTTCGACCTAATAACCTTCCCTTTCTTTTGGAACGGGTTAATTTACCCTACTACAGGAATAGATGAATGCTTTCGATAACATCAAAATCGTTATTAAATTCAACTTTCACTAAATACTTATGTTATTATTTATAATTTTGGACTTGCCTTTCCTATGATTTCATAATCATTCATAAGAAAATCTCAAAAAAAAAGAAGAAAGTACTCAGTGGATGGGTCCTATTTTATATCATCCATTATTATCATTCGTTTTTAAAATAATTTTCTGTTTAGTTTTCGAACTCGCTAATTAGATTCATAACTTTATAAATATATATACTCTATATATACCTAAAAAATAAAATGATTATGTTTAATTTATGGCATAGGGATCATTAATTAAGCTCTACAGACAGGACTTGTTTTCCCATATGTTCCTAACATAAAGGGCGGGCTAAACTTTCCTACATGTATGTCGTATTCACTTTTTGGAGTGACTTTTTATTTTAGAGGTGAGCGGGAGTCCATTCCATAGTCCATTTCTGGTTCTTGTTCAATTTGATAATTATTAATTCTGGTTGTGAGCCGTGGGTCAATTCTAAAGTCTGGAGACCTTCCTGGGGTTCGCCAAGAGTGTATGAAGCGGGTACCCAAAAACTGGGAAAAAAGTCTGTCGATTGAGTGCAATCCCTGCCAAATCATCTCCTTGAACAACCGTTGGCCTAGAAACAGCATGGATTTTTAGTGCATACTGAACCTAAGACATTTCAATGATTAGAGAGGTATAGGTTTTTTTTTTTTTTTCCAAATGACATAATTATCCGTTTCTTTAGAATCTATTTAAGATTTAAAGAGAGCTACTAACCTAAAATCTGATTAAGATACAGATATATATTCATTGTCCAGCTCGGTCCCTTTACACAAAGAAAAGCCCTTTCGGTGCAACCATATCGTCTCCGGGGAATAGGAGACCCACATTCCGCATTGTTGTTAATTCTGCGCGTTGCTTTGTTGGAAAAAATGTAAATGTCGTGCGTGGGGACACTGGATGGAGGAAATAATCACCTACGAGGTTGAATCTTTATTTTATTTGTGGTGTGCATTCTTGGCCGCGTGTGGATTTGTTCCGGGCGGTGGTCCCTTGTATGCAGATCGTCGGCTGTCTTTTGTGCCCGACCGGAAGCTGCGACTCTGCGAAAACCCGGCGGAAATGCCCCCCCTCCCCACTATCCATATTCATTGAGGCTACTTACCGGCACAAACAAAGCCTTTTCACACCTCACAAAGTCCACTAGAACTCCAATTGCTCCTCTCTGTCCCCGGGCCGCTGGGGGCAATTGAATCTGTCACGGCCTCTCAGGTCTCTCAGCCACTTGCTAACCCGCCTTATCCCTCCTCCCCGCCCCCCATCCACCCTAATATTATGCATACCAGGGTTGGCTAGCTACGGGCAAAACCTCAAGTTCCGATTCTTATGCTGATTTATTAACCTATTGAATACTAAAGCGATCCTAACGAATTGAATTCACTTATTTTTCAGCTCCGTTTCAAAATAATTAATTAGAACTTGAAGTAAAATGATACAGGCTTAATTTTTCAAGAGACACATTCATAAAAAAATCTGTACCATTGTGCAGGGAGGTAGTTAAACGGAGATCATGCACAGCCACCAGGTCCCCCTCCCCCCAAATTTTAGTTAAATACATCAAAGAGGCTGGGTGAGCCACAGGGGTTAACCCTACCCCACAAATAACTAAATAAATAATTATAGTGCCAAAGCCAAGCTCGAAACTGGGAACTGAATCAGTAGTCCACTGCCCAATCCACTGGTACACCCTGTTCTCCTCGAAACACTTAAAGAATAAATATAAATTATAACTACGTAAAAGTTTATAATTTAATATATACTTATGTATTATATTTCTGAACATAATTTAGTTTTTATGACGTTTCTGTATGTTTTTTTTATTTCAGGTGTGTATCATGACTTTAATATTTCATTTATTACAACTAAAATCTTCAAATTCCTTCGGAAACTCAATTTACATCTTTATGAAGTTCTGATAGTTCATCAAATCATATTCGAAGTTTTAAACGGCAGTGGTCTCGAAATATCTTTAAGCGTGTAAACTGGAGCTCTATCAATGGCCAGATTATCCGGAGTTTTTACCAACCTTAAGCAGAATACATTGGCTCTCGCACCAGTGATTTTGAAAGAGAATCGCTGGGATCATCTAGGTTCTGTTATTTCCCTCTCAAGTGAGAATACTCGAAATTCTCTTGGCTGATTGGAAATCTATTGGTATTTATGAGTTATAGATGTGTATTTTTTTTTTGTTCAGTTTAGTTTAAGTTTTTATCCAGCTTTATTTATTTTTTATTTTATTTGGCTATAAATTTACTTAACTTCTGTTTTTAGAAATTATTGAGTGAATAAACTTCCAAATATCTCTTACTATTGTCCTAATATTTAATATAAATGAATATTAATAGTAAAGAATAAAAAGTTGTAATGTTTTAAATAAATAAAATAAAATGATTTACATCATGCCCCAGGATCCGCTAGGGGACAATTTGAGTATAGAGGAGCTTTAATTTTTTTTCTTATCATCTATGTAAAAAAATAAAATAAATATACAGCTTAGTGATGCAACTCTCAAAACTGTGTAGAATAAGTGCGTGGTCTCTTTATGTTGCTGTGTTTCGTAATACGCCATATGACAGTTGATGTAATAGGTTACTGGAACGATGTTACTAAAGTGTTTTACTAATAGTCTCTCATAAATACACTTTACATTTAAGCACTACTTAGTGAAGCATTCCCTTTATTATAGAACGTACCCGATACAATAAGTCATTGCTTAGATAAGTCACCACGGGACTTAGATACGTGTATATTCCTAATGATCCACCCGGGACGAGTGGGATGCTACTGATATTATCAAACGCGGCAGCATTATTTGTTCCCAGGATAATTTTCAATACATGAATAATTTATGTGGCTATTTTAATTGAAATGTTTTCGAATTTCACGCTTCTTCTTTTTTTGGATCAATTAGTATTGGATTGAGATGTCGGAATACACATCAAGGGAAATAAACGAAAGCAGACAAGTAAAGACTTCTTGTATGTGTATGAGTTTTCTCTAATTACACAGATATTCTTAAGGATTACCACATCATCATGTCAATGTCTATATTGTTCACTACTGAAAAGATATAGAAAATATTATTTTACAAGTGAAATATGAGCATGGTATATAGGTAATATCGAATAATGTTTTTTTTTTTATTTTAAACTATTTATGCAATCATCTTTACTGAGCCAATTTTGAAATAATATAATTTTTGATGAAACATCAAAACTTTGTTTGAAATAAGTATGATTAAAATAAAATTTGTTCAACTTGTATATTTAGCCGTTTTTTATGAATGCTAATAATAAGATGATAAGGTTAATTTTTTGGAATTTACAAAACCAATGGTACTTAAGAGATAGAAAATAAAAACAAAAATCGACATTTAAGCCCAGTCAGACTATTTCAATCACAATAAAACCTATATGATATTAAAGCCAATTAAAGTTTTCACTGATACAGGGAGTTTCATCAAAATCGTTCCAACCGTTTTTGATGAATTCGGGAAAAGGTGCAAAATGTATCGTTTAAAGTAGCACTTGTGGTAAAACGATTTTGGTGAAAAAGTTGGTATAACATCTCGGGCGGATAGTTGTCTTAAATATGAGATTTCGGTTTCGTACGACTTACCATACAAACACAAATAGGCCTTTTCTCTCCACTTTGTTGTTTGGACTCAGAAGACCCCAAAACTTTAACGATCGCAATACTATATATATATATATATATATATATAATATATATATATATATATATATATATATATATATATATATATTTAACGTGTAGGGAAATGAATGTAAAAATGAATATTCTCAAAATTAATTTTAAATTTACTTTCTATTCACTCAATGCCAATAAAAGCATTTTTATCAAATTTATTAGCGTATGAATTTGAGAAAAATAAAATATAGTTGTCCCTGCAAATATGACCAATCCTCAAGCTTCTCAAAATCTTATATTATTAATAATATAGAACAAACATCCACTCCCACATATGTTATTTTTGGCTGATTTAATGGGAAAAATAAATTGCATTTATCTATTTTGTAATCGCCATATAATTCAAATGCAGTTTTACGACTTCAAAAATTTAATTATTAAGGATGTTAATTATAGCATGTTTATGACGGTTGGACTTATAGTTTGTCATTGTTATTTTATTCATAAATGTCGGTAGCATATTTCCTACAACATAGTACTACTACCTCAGCGATAAAATATCCGGAATGCTTCGTATAAAATTCGCCCAGAAGGTATCCCTTTCTCCCGAGGCGATATTATAATAAATTTTGTAAGGTTCGAAACGATAAAGCCCAGATAGGGAATGAAAAAAAAGAGGGCTGTTGACATTTGTGCCTTAGAAGCGGCAGATAGACCTATAGGATAGGGAACCATGAAACAGGAAAAAAAAGTGTTAAAATGTAGGTTTGCCTTCGGGGTTGGAGCATTAATGAAAACCATCTATTACACCCGGCTATGACACCGCTGGCGCCGTGGCTATCTCAGATCCCGGAGTTCGAGACCTTACCTTCAAGTCGGCTCTTCAAATACTGATCTACTAACTGCTCTATTAGCCCTTCTACTCCAATGACCCGTTGGCATCCTCAGTTTTTTTGTTTTTTTTTAATGAACCCATAAAAAAATAAATTACTTAAAATATGTGTTATTCGAAATTAAGTGTGATAGAAACAAAGGTATGAAAAGAAAAATTAAAGTTAACCTAAAAACGGAATAGAATGCTTTTTCAATTTCTAAAAGCATTTAAAAACTTTATCAAACACTAAAAATAAACTTTTTATTTTAATCAATACTTAAAAGTCCTAGTTCTCCTTTTTATTTATTTTCGTGTTTAAATATCCAAACAATTCGGAATCACGATAAAACAGTAATTAAAAACTGTCATTTTTATCTATACATTTTATAAATAGATCAGAATTATCTTTTGCATAATATTTCCTCATGTCTATAGAGTCGAATCCATCCACGGAGGACCACTTACGTAATATCAGTTAGTGGTTGGTGGCTTTAATTTAATTGTTGAACTATAAAGTTACTGCAATCTCAAGCTATTGTGTTTTTCATTGCAAATATATATGTATAGAATAATGCCCATTACCATTTAATAGAAAATACACACTTAGAAGCATGTCAATATTATGTCTAATGTTTCTATACAAAATTATAATATTTTTTGTACTTTAAGGTATAGAAAACATGTCTAGCTTGAGACACTTTTTACCACTAAGGCTCTGTCATTTAAGTTGGCAAGATTGCTCTCGAAATATGCCATAAAAATAGTAGCTCTATCACGTTACAGACGCTTTATAGCGTTGGTTGTTTAAGCCTAATTGTTTATGCTAATACGAAGATAAAAATATATTTCTATAATAAAATTTAAATCGTAATATACTATATTTTATTTTTGAAACTAATTTTTCTCATGTCGATGAGGTCAAATCCATCCCCGGAGGACCCCTTTTATTGAGACGGCTCCTTCGTTATGGGTCCGCCGCTCTCCGAAGATGATGGCAAATCGATCGCTCACTTTTTATCCCCTGATGCCTACCTTTTTCTAGACGGGATAAGATTTGGTGGTTATGAAAAAGGTTCTAGGATCCTACAAGATGGGGACAGAGGTCCAGACAATTAGGCTGGTTAGTATGGACGCCGGCTTTCTGGACTTTCCCACGGCCCACCGTCCTCCCTCCTCACTGAATAACAAGTCCCTCTCTCCCACCTCCTCTTTCACCAATTAGTCACTCAGCTTACTGTTTTCCTCTTCTGCGTCGGACGTTCGGTAACGAGGAAATCACGAAGAGCGGGGAAAAGGAGCCACTGACTGGGAGCTGTCGGGAGAAGTGAATGACTTAAGGGTTTACTGAACAGCCGGAACCAGTTATATTATGCAGACTCCCTCTCTCTCTATCTTTCTCCCTCTCGCTCTTTATTTATCTCTCATTTCCACCTTTTGAGCTTTAACTGTCCTTTTGTTTTGAAAATACTGGACGAAAAGTAATTTTCCTAAATTTTCTCAATAAGGTTTTCGCCAATCACAAGAAAAAGAAGATAATGCAGTCTGGTGAGTCCAGATTCGACGTCTAACAATAACAACGAAAGCATTAATCAAAAGCACTAAAATAGTTAATCATAGCCTGCATTTAATTCTTTGGTTCCCTAATATAGCGAAACATTATGCGTTTAATTGTTTATCGGCATTTGAGATACTTGTGTTGTATTTAAATACTTAAAAACTTCTCTAAATAGCAAAATAGCCTCTGGCAAATGGAAGTTCGTCTGTTTTAATGGTACGTTTTGGAACTGGATTACCTTGAATAATTTTTAATACTCGCTTCCTAATCAACGAAACTTGTTTTTTCCTGAAAAACAAAACGCAAATTTCCTTTATTTTGATAAATCAATGAAAAATAAAAACTATGTTTATATAAAACTCTATTGTTGTTCTTAAGGTACAGAAATGATATTCGATTTTTTTCTGGTTCCTATACTGGCCTATAACACGTCGCAGGGGAATCTAAAAGATAAAATTAAGAATGTTAAGATCCGCTATATTTTGAGCCCCAAACTTCCTGGTTGTCTTCTAATACATCCAGTCAACTCAAGCGCAGCCTTCTTGTATTGTTGAAAGTAATATAAAGTGATGAATAGGGCATAAACCTAGGTGATTATTATCCAGAACAATTTTTATTATTAATCTAGAATAAATGTTTCCTACCCATACTGAATAAAATTCTTTTAACTTTTTTCTGCTCAAACTTTAATCAATAGTTTTAAAATTGATTTTAACAACCGAGGTAAGTGAGAGTCGTGTGTAGTACGCACCAGATTTTTTAATTTACTTATTAAATCACGTGTTTATGAATTAATAACCTATAAAAAAAAAAAAACTCGAGTTATATCATCTTTATAAAATGCGGGTAGGACTTATAATCATTATTTTATTTATTTATTATTATTATTTTTTATATTGCCTGTGACAAGCGTCTCAATAAGATGGGGGTGTCAATCCAGGAACCCTAGAGGGGTGAAAGAGAGAAAGGCGCTGAATTCCAGAAATGAACCTACTTGGTCTCATATTGAAAATGATGAGGAAATTCCATACCAATTTCCCATTCTCGAAGCTAATATGAAAAGGGGAAACATTGGAACCAGGCGAAAGACAAATAAAAGTCAAACTTTGTTTAAAATGCAAATTTTTTATATCTCTGTAATATTTATTAAGTTAATTAAGAGTTTCGTTGGTGGTAATTTTAACAGTTAACCATAGTTTTCTTTTCCACTCACTTTATAAGTATGTAATTATATTTTAGTTTCCACGTTTTAAGGTTTCAACAGCCCAAACAATCAAGTCTAGAAAATAGTCGTGTGTTTTTTGTTAGCCTACCTAAAAATAGATAAATTCCAAAAAAACTGACACTAAACAATTTTTGGAGCACAGTAAACGTTTTTATTCTACTTATTGGTTTGCATTTATTTTTAACTAAAGGATTTAAGTAAAAGGATAGTTTATTTCAGTTACCATATCCAAATCATCAAGGTAAATTTAGATAGATAGATAGATAGAAAATTAATTTTTATTCTGGGACAGGGTCCCTTTAGAATAACAGCTTTGTACAGTTTAAATATACAATATGTCTGGCCAACAGACAAGATAAACATGATAAACTACTATTTACAATAATTGATTAATTTGTATACAACACAAAATAAATAAAATAAAAACAATCTTCAGAAGCTAATTTATGTTAGAAAAAAATGAGAAATATATGAGTTGATAACATAATCCAAATTAAAAAAGAAACAAAAAAAATTAAATAAAACAAAAATAATTAGTAACATTGTACTAATACTTAGTATTCTTAAAATAACATTAACCCTGAAGTAATAAAGGATCTATATTAGACCAAGAATTAATGAAAGATAATACCATTAAAACATAAATAAAAATAAAAAATACAAATATAAGAAATGAAATCTTCTAGAAAAAAAAAATAACGATATAAAAAAACTAAACAAATACTGTAAAGATTGAACCAAAGGAAAAAAAAATATATAAAAATATATTTCATATTTAAAATATATGTCAGGCAGCGTCATTTTGGGATGTTAGGAGGTGCTGGAAAAGAAGGAATTTAAATGTAGAAAGGGAAGGAGCATGGCGGATGTTTGATGGAAGGGAATTTATTTTTTTTGCCGAGAAGGGATAGAGAATGTCTGATCAAAAAATCAAAAGTGTCAAGTGGCAAGGTCTGGACGATTTCGAATGGATATATATATATATATATATATATATAATTTTTTTTTTATTTATTTTTTTTTTTTTGCCGTATATTTTTCTATTATGATTTTTTTTCTAATTCTTTAACCTTCAACGGAAATAATGTTACAAACGTAAGATTTTCATGATTAATTAATGCACAGGAAATCATTATTATTATTAATACATTATACATTGCACCCTATAAATAGTAATCGCTCATTTCCTAGGACTATAAAATGCCTATTGTATATTAATAATTCCATTGCAGGAGCTCTGTATGTATCGATATAACACCTTTTTACGACCTGATATCTAATACAGCAATTACGAAGCTCTAACACTCCCTACGACCGGAGACCAAATTCGTGGTACCATATATCGGTGTTAAAAAAGCCCCGGGTGGGATGTGCTCTGCAGTTTAAAATGTTTATAACGACAAAGGCGAGCTGCTTGATATTCAGTTCAAATGAGAAGGACGTGGCTAAGAAATAAAGAAAGTGACCAAAGGCGTGATCTGGAGACGGGACTCGTGTGGCCTCACGGAGTAGCTCGCTGATTTTTCGCCATTTTCTCAATAAATTAGGCTTTGAAAAATCTGCTGCGCACATCACGCAATATTCACTTATATCCATGATTGTAATAAGATTTAAAATTTTACGTTTCGTGGAAAAACTAATCGCGAAAGTATAGTTTTGTTGATTAAACTCGTTACATTAATTTTAATTTTGTTGTTTTAATCCATTATAATCGTTAACTGATTTATAATTTTATTCTCATTAAGCTAGCAGTGTGGTCAAGTAAGTAGACACTATACTACTACTCTCGTGTTTGAACCTCAGTTCTGGCAGAATTATTATTAACCATAATATAAATTAATAGCCTGGATTCGTGAATTTTCCAAGACCGATTTCAACATAAGTAATATGGCTAAATAGGTTTTTTTTGGAAATATATCCCCCCCCTTTTTTTTTATTTCTTTTTTTTGTTAAAGATTTTCTTATAGATTGATCAGTACTCTGTGTATAAATAGCAACTCAGCATACTTGAGCAGCTGATCCAATTGCGAATTTCTCTCTTCTCTCTCTCTCTCTCCTCTCTCTCTCTCTCTCTCTCTCTCTCTCCTCTCTCTCTTCTCTCTCTCTCTCTCCTCTCTCTCTCTCTCTCTCTCTCTCTCTCTCTCTCTCTTCTCTCTCTCTCTCTCTCTCTCTCTCTCCTCTCTCTCTCTCTCTCTCTCTCTCTCCTCTCTCTCTCTCTCTCTCTCTCTCTCTCGCCATCTCCTCTCCTCTCTCTCTCTCTCTCTCTCTCTCTCTCTCCTCTCTCTCTCTCTCTCCTCTCTCTCTCTCTCTCCTCTCTCTCTCTCTCTCCTCTCTCTCTCTCTCTCTCTCTCCTCTCTCTCTCCTCTCTCTCTCTCTCTCTCTCCTCTCTCTCTCTCCTCTCTCCTCTCTCTCTCTCTCTCTCTCTCTCCTCTCTCTCTCTCCTCTCTCCTCTCTCTCTCTCTCTCTACTTCGCTACTTCGCGCTGATAGTAAATTCGATTCGAATGATTTTTTCTTCGCCCACGTCAGCCTAGAACTTTTTCTTAAAAATTTTCAAAAATCGAATATGCATTCTTCTGGAATCGATCGCCTACCTTTAAAATTCGTTAAATTATTCTTACCACAGATAGTTCCTATTCTTTTAAATATTTTTGATTTTTCTTTACAATCTTCAAATTTCCCGTCACTCTGGAAAAACGTTTTAGTTACCCCTCTACCTAAAAATTCAAACCCGACTGATGTCGAACATTACAGGCCTATCGCGAAACTTTGCTCACTCTCAAAGGTTCTGGAACGTGTTGTATACGATCAAACCGTTGATTATTTAAACTCTAAAAATCTCTTCGACAAATATCAATCCGGTTTTCCGTTCTGGACACAGCACTCAAACAGCACTGTTGAGACTAACTGAAGATGTTAGACTTGCAATGGATCGACGACATGTAACAATCCTCGTATCTTTTGATTTTAAAAAGGCGTTTGACTTAGTGGATCACAATATTTTATTGCAAATGTTGAGAAAAAAGTTCAAATTTTCCCGTAGCGTTGTACTATGGTTCGAATCGTATTTAAAAAATCAAAGCCAAGCGGTAATCGATAGTGATGGCTCTCTATCCGAATTTCTTCCGATACATTCAGGAGTTCCTCAAGGATCGGTTCTTGGTCCACTTTTGTTTCTTTTATACATTTCTGAAATCTCCTCGGTTTTGAAATCATGCAAGTATCACGTTTATGCCGACGATATCGTTATTTATTTGTCTTCATCCGTACATGAGTTCAACGAAAATGTAAACAAAATAAATCGAGACATAGATGAAATCTTGGTCTGTTCAAATAGATTAAAACTTGTTTTAAATCCGTCAAAGACAAAGACAATAATTTTTGGCAGTCGTTTCTATTTAAAATCGGTGATGGAAAGAAATCCCCAAAAAATAATTTTAGGCAAAACGTATATTGAATACTCTGAATCGTTAAAGCTTTTGGGTGTTACCTTCTCTAGTACTCTTGACTGGCAAGATCACGCTGTAAATATATCAAAAATAATTTTTAAACAATTAGGCTATTTACGTAGAAACAGAGACTATTTGCCTGTACAGGTTCGAAAACATCTCGTTTCCACACTTATAATACCGCACGTTGATTACTGCAGCATATTATTTACTGATATGTTTAATAGAGACATAACGATTTCACAGGGAGCGTTAAATGCGTGTGTAAGATTTATTTTCGATCTACAAATTAATGATCACGTAACACCCTCATTTAAAAAACTCAATTGGCTAAAAATTCCCGAAAGAAGAAAATATTTGTTAGGAATTTTCCTATACAAACTTTTTAATAAAAGAACTCCGAATTATATCCTGGAATTTTTCGAAAATCACTTGTCTCTTCCAACGCGTCCGATGAGAGAAACCCACAGTTTATACAATATACCTGTACACCGTACAACCCGATACGATAAATCTTTATTAATAAGCAGTATACATTTATGGGATAAAATTCCTCATATCATTAAAGAATCAAAATCCCTTTCGATTTTCAAAAATCGGTACTACAAAGAACTTTTAGATTCATAATATTGATCCCTTTCTCCACCATTGATTTCGTTGACACAGGCTTCCAATTATTTTTTTTTCACTGGTTTTATTAAATTCGATATTGAGTATCGATTGGTTAAACAGTAAATACAATGATATATATTTATATTCTTTCTGCCTCAAGTTTCTTAATGTAAAATTGAATTTGATTTGTTTTTTTATTATCACTCTTTATTCTGAATTTTTAAATCGTAAATTGATCTTTTGTTGTAAGTTTTTTTTATCGGTTCCATAATTTTCTTTAGCAATATTGCTCTGCCTAGTTTTGTAAGGGGGTATAAAATTCTATGTACGTTTTAATTTATTTTACTTTCATTTTTTTCAAAAAAAATAATTTTAGTAAGACGATAAGGTGTTTAAAAATTGTATTTTGGTTTATTATTTGAATAAAACATGTGAATTTTCTGCTTATGTTTAAAATTGAATTTTATTTTAGTTTCGTTTTTGTGTAATTTTAAGTTGTTTACAAGTATTTATGTACTTTTCTTTATAAAGGGAACTTTTAATTTTGTTCTGTAAGATTAAATATTTTAAATCATTTGTGATTTTGATGGATTGGTGATTAAAATTGTATTTTATGTTTCACTATTTTTCTACTTTCTTTTAATTATTACTTTTATTAATTCTTATGTTGATTATTACATTTTGATTTGAAAATTTTCTATATGGTTTAGTGAAATTCGAGTTATTCACAAGTATTTGTTTAATTTACTTATAATACTCTTATAATATATTATTAGTATAATTTTCGTGAAGTTTGAATTTTTCAAAATTTTTATGTATTTTTATTTGTGAAAAAAAGTTTTATTTGAGTTTGTATAAAGGAATACTTGAATAATTTAAGATTTCAATATTTTATGTAAATTGTTTCTCTGATTTTGTTTCTATTTATGATTATTATTTTATTGATTCTTATATTGATTACTAATTTTTGAGTCTAAATTTTCTATCTGATTTGTAAGATTTAAGTTATTCACAAGTATTTACATTTTTTATTTATGGATATTCTTGAGAAAATTATTTAAAGTTAAATATTTATGGTTTCTTTTTGTAATTGTTTTAGTTTTTCCACAATTATTTATGCATTTTTATTTGTAAAGAAAATTTTTATTTGATTTGGTACAAAGAAATACTTGAAAAATGTAAGATTCAACAAATAGTTACCTTATTTTCACAATTTTCTGACTTTGTTTCTATTAATGATTATTGTTTTTATTGATTCTTATGTTGATTATTAATTTTGTGCTTAACTTTTTCTATCTGGTTTGTATAATTTGAGTTATTAACAAGTAAATACTTTTTTATGTATGGATATTCTTGAAAATTTTTCTTTATAGGTAAATATTTTTAGCACCAATTTTGTGAAATTTTAAGTTTTTCAGAATAATTATATATTTTTATTTGTAAAGAAAAGTTTTATTTGATTTTTTTTTTTTTTTTATTTAATTAATTTAAAATTCAACAGTTATTCATTTTATGTTCATTACATTTTTTATTCATTTACTTATAATTACTGTTTTGTAAAAACTGTCGGCTGATATGATATTATACTTATTTGTATTGCTCAAGGAGACTACATTGTCTCAGGGCATTAAAATGTAAAATTGTAAATATGTTAAAAGGTAAATAAAATCTCTCTCTCTCTCTCTCTCTCTCTCTCTCTCTCTCTCTCTCTCTCTCTCTCTCTCTCTCTCTCTCTCTCTCTCTCTCTCTCTCTCTCTCTCTCTCTCTCTCTCTCTCTCTCGCACCCTCTCTCTCTCTCTCTCTCTCTCTATTCTGTTATTTCACTAGTGGGGCTGTCATTGGGATAGTCTATAGGATCTCCTGGATATAACTAGCTTCTATAAAGTGGGTATCCGAAATTCGAAAAAAAAGAAAACCATGCGGATGATCCTGATCTTGTTCTAGTCACCGCATTGCACGACTATTAGCCTAGAAACAAATGAACTAATTTCCATATGTACTGAATCCAATAGGTGTAATGGGTTTTTTTTTATTTAATATTTTATTAAATGGCTTAAAAGCCGAAATTCCGTAATTGCATCCTTTAAAAAAAACAATTAAAATTCAGAGCTAACATATACATCATTTCTAAGCGAAAACAAACTTCTTCAAAGTTTCAAGAAGTTTTCATAAAACGCAATATATAGCCTATCAGGAAGCTAAAAAGACATTCAGATGAAAAGCATGATTCAACACTTTTTACAAAAAGTGCTATATAACACAAACACACACACATATATATATATATATATATATATATATATATATATATATATTATATATATATGTGTGTGTGTGCGTATGTAATTTTTATAACTATTTACATAATGGTTTTATCTGAAAAAATAAAAAGATAAAAACATAATATAATAAGTTATAAAAAAACATACAGTGACCAATTTTATTTTATGACGTTTTTGAAATCGAAAGAAAAAAATTATTTGAATAATTTTGTACCTGTATTAATGTTTTGGTTATGGAGGTTTTTTACACAATTTTGAAAATGAAGCAGCTGACTTCCAAACGTTATGAATATGATATGAATGTATTATTGTGAGAATAAAAAAAAATGTATTTTTTTTAGAAGAGTTATGTTCTTATTTTAATTTTATATACACTATTCGTGTTAATGATTTTAATATTAAGAAAATTTGTTTATTTATATATATATATATATATATATATATATATATATATATATATATATATATGTGTGTGTGTGTGTGTGTGTATGTATAGCTAATATTAAATAAATACGTTGTTTCTGAATAAAATAAATTGAAACAAGAAGACATGACGATATACATCTAAAGAGCATCAAAAGAAAACTTAAACGCTACCAAATAAACATCCATTTAAATACAGACATAAGTTTTTTCCTACCGTTTCAAGTGCATTCCCCAATGCCATTACGGATTTTTACGCATCCCAAACCTTCTTCACCGCGTATCAAACTCGTAACTCTAGAAATCGTCGATACTTGAATAGGCAGATTCTGGAGGCTGTGGTGATTCGCCTAATTGCTGATTGAGAAAATAGTTTTTTTTCTAGTTTTGTTTTTTCCAGTGGCTCCTATCCCGGTCAACACGTGTTACAACCCCCTGGAATGATAGCGGCCAGCGCATATCCTTTGTTATCTGGCATTCTTCCGTTCGGCACGGTTTCTTCGAACAGAAATTTCTTTCCCTCCTCTTAAGCCATACCATCTCATCTTCTCCGAACCTATCTTGGATCATCTATACAACCTCGAAAACTCCATGGATATACATATATTAGTGGGATGTTCCCAGGTTATCGCTTAACAACCTGGCTACTGCAGCATTATAGGACGGCTATTTTATGACCTCTACGAAAAAATCTTGATTAGTATTCAATGGGTTGGTCATATTATTAACGCATATAGTCGCCATGGTGCATGAGACTAATTTTAAATCTCGTGTCTATTCTCGTATATGAAACCTTGATAATAATATTTCATAATTCAAAATTTAATACATATTTTAATATTTTTTTATCGACATCTTTATTAAGTTTTACGTGTTTACTTTCACTTACTTATAAGTCAAATATATAGTAAGGGAAAGTATTTTGCTTGTTTATTCATTTACTGTGGCTAAGTGGACGATGCTAAATTTTGCCTATCCAGGTTAAATTAGGATAAGGATCTTTTAGGAGTACCTGGCATCGCACAAGCTTATACGCCCCCAATGTTTACAATGTATATTTATTTATTTATTTATTATAGAGATATTTACAACTGTATTAACAAAATAATATATCAAGTAAATGTTAACATTGAGATATGGACATGAGAGGCGTGAGAAGAATCTACCCAATGGTAGCACTTCAAAGATTATTCAGATAAGTAGGTCTCGAGGCCATCGTCTTTTCAGCCGCCCGGAGGATGATCAGGAATAGAAGGAGATGAGAGATTGCGGACAAGGGGGTTCGGGTGGATTGGTAATTTGGAGTGAAAGGCAGTATATCTAACTCGGTCTAATGGGAAATTTAGGTCTTTATGGATTATTTTATTGGTGACAAAGTAAGGGGCATTTAGGATCTTTCGGAGGATTTCGGATTGCAAGGATTGGATGCGAGAGGAATTTGATGACTTGGTGGATACCATATTTCAATTCCATATGTCCAAATAGGCATAAGAATGGTAATATAAATTAATTTTTTGTAGTAGGTGGGAAGTTTTGAACGTTTGTCAAGTAAATGTTGTAATAAACGATATCTGCCTGCTGTTTCTTTTCGTTTCAGTCTAGTGTGAGGATCAATGTATTTTTAATACAATTTTATATATTTTCTTATTTACAACAGTAATATATAAACAAATAGATATGAAGAACTACGATACTATGGCAGGGTAGACATGTAGAGACACTACCGATTGGTAGAACTCAGAATCGAAATTTAGTTATAGTATTGTTCTATTTCTTGGGATTAATATATATATATTATATATATATATATATATATATATATATATATATATATATATATATATATATATATATATATTTATATATATTTTTTTTATTTATTTATTTATTTTTTTTTTTTATTATTATTTATTTTTTTTTTTACCATAAAGTTTTCTTGATTTTAAAAACCAAATGTTCTATTCAAGAATGAAACTCAGATAATAGAGGTAAATCATATTTAAATTGAATCTTTCAAAGCTCTCCAATTTCAATATTAAAAAAAAAATAATTATAGGGTCAAATTGATATTTAAACGGTAATCAACTAATCAATATCTTATAGTTAAATTTAAATCAATCAGTTATAAACGGATTCCAATACGGCAATCAGAAATATTCCATCATCAGCAAGCCACCTAATTATCACCCAATTTTCTCTCCGCATTTTGCTTGATGATGCGGCCACTTCACAAGATCACCGCTCTTCCGGAAAATTGCAAAGTAAGGGGCCATTTTCGGTAATGAATTGTTAACTTGGAAGGGGTGTAGCCGGAAAATCCCCGATATCAGCCGGGAAACTCCCACCAATCAGTCTTCTTCCCTCCATCTACTTTATCCTTGCTGGAGCTGGAGTTCAGAGTCAATATAAAGCCAGTTCCAGAGTTTACAAGCACCTCACCAGGAACTCGGTTAGGAGACCTTTTCGATTTCAGGATTCTGAAGAGCTCATAATACTATCTTGATTTAAGGTTAAATTAAATCATCAAAGTGTTTATAAAAAATCTGTTGCACGCAACACACGACTTTCACTTACCTACATCCGTTGTTAAAATCAATTTAAATTGTTTTTAAGAATTTTTAAATACACTTAGAGATAAAAATAAATAGTAACAGAATTAATTATATTGAATTTCAAAAGAATCATGTGTTTTATTAAAAAATTACGTATATTATTATCTATGACAATCTGTTAGTTTTATCTGCGTTTCGTCACTCTCCATTAACTTGTATAAGATAATATTTTATCTAAAATTGTTAGCTATCCAACGGTATATCATACGCCTATAATAAATACTGTTCTTATTTTCGAAAAAACAAAAATTGCATTAAAAAATATGTATGCTCTTTTCTCCTTTAGTTGGTGGACAAATTAACAGATATATTAAAATTGAGTCCTGATGATGGGAAAGGCCCCCGAAATGTTGACTCCTTTTTTCTGTGATAAACTTTTTTTTTGGAAGAAAATAGAAACCTATTATTTTAATTATATCAATTGCAATCTTCCTTTAAACCTGTTTTATTATGAATTTAAATATGGAGGATGGTTTCAAGCATATGAAGAAAAAGAGAAAAAATTTTCTGGAAAAATTAACAGATATATCAAAATTGAGTCCTGATGATGGGGAAGGCCCCCTCCCGAAACGTCGACTCCTTAAAGTTTTTCTGTGATAAACTTTTTTTTGGAAGATAATAGAAACCTACTATTTCAATTATAATCTTTAAATGGTTTCTTAATGATTTGAAACCGTTCATAGTCATTAGCAGTTTTTTCTCTTATAATTAAAACAACGAAAACCTCCTACTAAAAAGAGTTTTCAAGCTTTTGTATTTCTGCTTGTTGTAGATTTAAAAATTATGTTACACAAGATGTATTATATCACATTGAATTAAATAATACAGAAGTTATTGATTGGTTTATTTTATTTTCTTCTTAATTTACGCCGCTTCTAAAATTCGTGTCTATTCAGAGTGTTATACACATTTGATATTCCAGGCTCATTAAGTTTCTGTGTTATGTTTCAGTAGGGCCACTATAAAAACAGGCTTCCTTTCGTAAGGTCGTTAACTGTTCACATAAAAGCCCTTCTACAGATTCTTAGCTTCCTAACTTTCTGTCTTCGATTTTTAACTTCACAAAAAAAGGTTCCAGATCCGGAATTTTAAATCGTCAACAATCCCTTAAGTATTTAATCTGTAGAGGTTAATTTACAAATTAATGTAAAGCGTTAGCGTTTTGGCAAGGACTGCTTGTGGAAAAAAAAATCAATTATTTTTGTCGATGTATTCATTTAGAACTTCCTCACAGTAAATTCAAATGATTATCTAATAAAAATAAATATAATAAATGCGTATTTGATTCCTAAAAACTATCTTCATCTCTCTTCATCTTTTTTTTTTTTTTTTTTTTTTTTTTTTTTTTTAATGATATTTTACAAATTTCTACGATTTAATGGCCGCCTGGCACCACATAAATATGATTTGTTTCGAATAGAACTAATTTTTAAAAGGTCGTGTGTGGAAATTACGCTTTAAATTCACTCATTACTTAAAAAATGTTAAAATAAATTCAAAAAGCATATATACACACGTCGTGTTTCAATGAAAATATTTGTTTTAGAGAGAATAATTTGATAATTAAAATTATTACATTCAACAACCAGTTTACTTTATAAGATTTTCGTCACTCTCAATTACCTTATACGACTTTTTATGTAATTAATATTTTTTGGATGACTTTTTATGTTAGTTTAAGACTAATATAGTAAGTAATAGACTTTTTATATAATATTATAGACCTAGAAACAGTACGAATCACTTTAAGTACCGTGCCAAAGATTCTTTGTTGTGGAGGTAAAGGTTGTTTTTTTGTTTGTTTTTAAAAAATTTAAAGTATATTATACATGTATATTTTAATATATGTGTGATTTTTCCACAGTATTATGATAAAATAACATTTTTAAATGAGTTATTATTTTATTTAATGGGTTATGTTCAAACATCAACACCATTAAGTTTTCTTTGTGTAATAGAAGACAGCGTTTCCTGTGTGTAACGTGTTAGTTTCCTACTATCTTCATCATCAAAACCAGGAAACACCTTTCTCACAGATAAAAAATTATACATTCATATTAAGCAGATCTAAAAATGTCGGTTATTAAGAAAAACTACCATCTTAATATGGTCTGCTATAATTTTTACAGAATCTTTTTTTTTTTTTTTAATTTATTAATTTATTGAAATTTACAACTGTATTAGTAAATACATCAAGTAAATTGGCTCATAATATAGATAATATACATGAAAAAACATGAAGAGAATATACCCATTGGCAACACTCCACTATGTAATCTACACTAGAAGGTCTCGAGGCCATCTTCCTTTCAGACGCCTCGGAAGATTGTCAGAAATGGTAGAGGAAGCTAGGATTGAAACTAGTGGGTTAATGTGGGAGTGGAGTTTGTCATGGAAGGAATGATACCTCGTACGGGCCAAATCAGCAACATATGGGACATTAAGGTCTTTATGGAGGTTTGTTGGTGACAAAATAAGGAGCATTGAGGATTTTTCGAAGGATTTTGGATTGTAGGGATTGAATACGGGAAGAATTTGATGGTTTAGTAGAGCCCCAAAGCTCAACTCCGTACGTCCAGATAGGCCTTATGATATGGATGAGCCTTTTGTAGTTTAGTGGAAGGTTAGAGCGTCTGTCCAGTAAGTGTTGAAGTAAGCGAAAAGTTGGGCAGTTTCTTGTCGTTTCAGTCTTGTGTGCGGATTTCAAGTTAGCCGTTTGTCAAGTAGGAGTCCTAGATATCGAATATGTTCAACCGGGACTAGCGGAATATTATTAAATGACACTGTAGGACAGGATGTCGTAGGTTTACGACGAAGGGTAAAGGTAATTTGGTGGGATTTGTTGGAATTGGTTTTGATTCTCCAATTCTGACACCATACTTCAAGGTCTCGGATGTGGGATTGGAGAGTTTGAGAGGCAATAGTAGGATAATTATTGATTGATAACACACAAGTGTAATCAGCATAGGTAGAAAGGAAGGTGTTTGGATGGGTTGGGATATCAGCTGTATAAACTGTGTAAAGAAGGGGTCCTAGGATACTGCCTTGAGGAACGCCAGCAGACTGAGTAAATAGGGATGAATAGGAACTATTGTGGTTTATTTTGAAGGATCTTCCAGAGAGGTAGGACTGGATGATGATAGTATGTAGGCAGGAGGAATTTGCGGAGTTTGTAAAGCAGTCCTGGGTGCCAGACTCGGTCAAATTACAGAATCTTAAATTTGTATTCATATTACTACTTAAGACAAATTGTAATATTATTAAATAAAATTGCTTGAGAGAGAGTGATGCTTTATTTAATCAAAAGTATAACAAAATGGAACAGTGCTGCACAACTGTATTCGGTTGTCATCACACACAGCGTACTTATCAATGAAATGGCATGTTATATTTAGTTGACAAGTTATAAATTTACCTCTTCAAGTATAGCATGTCGTTATTCATACTTTCCTCAAATTTCCTGGACGTATTCAATAATACATAATAGGGAATGACGTGGTCTAGTGGATAGAACACTAGTCTACTGTTCTCCGGGTCCTGGGTTCGAATCCCATCTGGGGTAGGATATAGAGACCCTCTTGGGGTAGCCCCAGCCTCTATAAAGTGGAAGCCCAATAAAATTGGGGGAAAAACCTCACGTCTGAGCGTGATCAAGAGCGTAATCATCTCATTGCACGTAATTATCCTAGAAACACGAATCTCTATATGTACGGAGCCCAAGACTCTTTATAGGTTGTAGTGAAAAAGTTTTTTTTTTTTTTAAATAATACAGTTGTAAAACTCAATAGATATATTTGGAAAAAAAAAGAAAAGTTAATTGTATTGAGGATATTTGGTCGTCTGTTAAAACTACCATAGATAGAAATAATCAGGAGACAGCGGTGTGAAAAATATTTTAAAATGTAATTTGAATAAAATTTGAAAATGTTTGTGAAATATATCCAAGGTATTGATAAAGTATGCTGAGTTATTTAAGCAACCCAATGTATTTGGGCAGCATTGTCAAATAAATAAAGCATTTCACTCTGCCGACGTTTCGGCCCAAGTTTAAGAGTTTATGTTTGATATGGTTCACTAGATGCCCTGATAATGGCTCACATGTTTGAGCCCAAACGTTTGCAAAATTAAAACATGTTTTCACACGACTGACTCTAGATTATTTCTACCTAAAAAAAAGTTAACAATAGGTTAATATAACGAATTAAATACAGAACCTCGAAACTTTGTCTTTTTTAACACTGAATGTAAATCAGTTTCGATTAAATAATTTTACTGAATAAGAATTGTTACAAAAAATATATATCGAATTCTATGAACTATCAATAGTTCCCAACCTCAACCTCGGTCATCATAGCCGAAGAATTCGATGAGATCGAAGGATATATGAGACGCCTTTAAAAAACAGAAAGAAAAAAATAGAGGCAAAAAAGATGTCCTAGGGCAAATAAAAAAAACAACACAAGACATCATCACTTGTCTTCCCGATTATGAAATTAGTGGGGTTCCGAATGGCGGTAAAATATGGCGGAGGTAGGTTTAATTATTAAATATGCTAAGTTGGCAAGAGTGGGCAGAGGAAGCTGCTGGACCCTTACCTGAGATCCAAACAAAAACTGATGGTCCAATTTATCCAGCTCAGATCTGGACTTGGAGAGAACACATGTTAGCTTTGGAATGAATTAGCCGACCCAGAATCGGGGAGCAGTCGGGGGTCTCCTTTTTTTAGGGTCGGATTCCTCCCACCGGCGCCAAACCCCTCCCTGTCCTCCCGGACCTCGTGGAAATTTCGCTTCGGGCGAGGGGGGAATGGGGGGGGGATTGGCAGGCATTTTGGAAGCCCTGCGCATTACGCTTCCAAAGCACGTCGTATGTATTTACCCTAAGGGTGAGTGTAACAGGAGGAACCTACAAGATAACGTGTAGTGCACATTAATATTTTCATAATTGTTCAGATACTCAAAACTCACTATTTATTAATAAAATTACGGTAGAGGGATGCAGTAAATACAGACAGTACCAACGTAGACAACGCGATTCTTGGTTTCCGAGACCTCCTTTTAAGCCCCGCTACGGATTTTGATACGGTTTTCACAATCATTCAGTGCAATGTTTCCTGAAGGTCTATAAGTGAAATACATTGCAATAAAGTTGTTCTTTAGATGTGAAATTCAAATTTTATGTAAACTTCACATTTAGGACAACTATACGCCCGAGATGTTACAAAAACTTTGTCATCGAAATCAGCTGACCGGAGGTGATACTTTATAATATGCATTTTGCTTTTTATGATTCTCTCTAAAACGGTCTAACGATTTTGATTAAACTCGCCGCATCCACATGTAAAATTCAATGGGTATTAATGTCATATAGGGCTTAAATGCCGATATTTTCTTCCTCTAAATTACCTTTAGTTTTCTAGATTTGAAAAAAAAATAACCATCTAGTTGTTAAGATAAATGGTAAGAGGTTAAAAATCCATAAACTATTTTTCTCATCATAGTCCTAATTTTTCTTTTGGGCCAATATTTTTGGCCGTTTCCAAAAGAAGTTGATTTATTTTCGTACTTTACAACGTTTCGGCCTCTAGGGCCAATCTCAAGTGTCTGTAAACAACATATTTTTATGAAATCACTGTACATTTTACTACTCTTTTAGCTTTCAAAAATTTTTCACCGCTTCATAAGCAGTGTCGGCTAATTTAATTACTAAGTCAACAAATTATAATTAAAAAAAAAATTAAAAGTCATTTTTTAAAACATCCATTATTTAAAAAATCAATAAAAATCTATTTATTCTAAACATATTTTCACCTACTCAACATCTCAATGGCCGTCCTATAGGGCTTCTAGGCTCAACTGACTTGGGGTGAAGATGCTAAAGGATTTATATATTTTTTTTATCTATTGTGCTTACGTAGAAAGTGTTCAAATGGTCGACTTTTGCTCACACAATCACTTTGCTGGTTCACAACTATTGTATGTCTAAATTTTAATAAGCAATTTTTTACTGAAATTTTCTATTGAAACTAAATAAAAACTTAATTTAAAGTTTATTTGAAGTTCGGTGTGAATTGAAAGTTGTATGAATTTCCGTGGAGTGGAAATGTATATAGATAAGAGGATTGCATAAGTCTGATCATAATACTATCCCCTTAATCATTGCTATTACTGTGCATTTTTTATTGTTTATCTTATAGTTTAAAATAATTTAAGACAATAGGTAATAATTAACTAGTAAACATAATGGCCTATCAGGGGAAAGAGTGGGGTAAAGAGCTTGAGAAAGAGCGAGGGAGATAGACCTAAGATTTATTGGAGAAGGGCCAGTATCTACGGTAGCCGCCGGGTTTTATCCTTAATTGCCGATTGAGAAATGACCTTTTTTGCCGTCTCGGGTTAACGTTAACACGTATTACGACCACCCAGGAACGATCTGATAGACTGTGGATGAGAGGAGGGGCAATATTTTAGTATAAAATAAAACCATCCGACTGGAAGCAATAACCCGGGTTTGGAAAAAAAAAAAAAAATTAAATAAACGAATGAAGTAATAATAAAATTTTTACTTCCACCTTTTAAAAGCCGGCGTTGTGTTTTTATATTCTCACCCTATCATACTTGGTATTTCTTCTCTTTTTATGGTGATCCCTTCTAACGGAAAAATTTTTCTTTCAGAGCATTTCGGGTAATGGAGATTAGAGGAACCAGAAGAAATCAACGGATAAATTAGAAACTTTACCCGTAATTAAAATAATGACTCTTGGCGAATTGCCTATGAAATTCCATTCTTTGTTTTTATTTAGTGCGTGTCACGAATTCTGGTCGGTTTTTGCATAAGAAATATGGATAATATATCTATTTCAAGAATGTCCTTAACTAATACACTATATTATGGAAAAAACTGTTTTATCTCTTCTCTAGATAAAAAACCACAACCCCTCATAATTATGTATGGTGGAGGGATGATACTTAAAAAATCCTAAATTTTTGTCAAATAATGAATAAAAAAACTTAATGCAAAGACAGATGCTTCAAAATTTCAATCGATTACAAAAAGCTCATATATATTGCTATTACCAGGTCTATACAATATAAGTTGTACTGTCTTGGCACTTGACTTGACTTAACCATCAAACTCCTTCAACGTCCGAAACGAAACCCTTCGAAACATTTTAATGTCCTCTATTTTATCACAAATAAAATCATCCATAAAGATTTCAATATCACATTTTTTGCTAACTTTAAAATTCACATACAACCTTTGTCTTAGAGCCAATTCCAATTTAATTTACTAAATTTTATTATAGCCTTATTCATCGTTATCCTTCATTCATAACCCTACAACTTTGCATTCCGTGTGAGGGAGAAGCGCTGGGCACTCATGGAGTCCTTCTTTAAGGGTCTCTCATTTTATTTAACTACCAGTTTATTAATTTAATAGTGAGCCACCTCTGCTTAGGACGGCTGCAATTTGAATTTAGTTTCATTCATGTTTAAAAAACCACCTATTTAGAGTTTATCGCTTTGGGGTCATCAGTTCAGGAGAAGAGAAAAAATGTTCAGAAGCTCGTAGGTTCATTACACATTTCTAATAATGTTTACGATTTCCTCCGCTGCGTACTGATTTTTTTTTTTTTTAATCATGCACGTCCTAAAGGTTTTTTTCTATTTTCTATTTTCTATTGCCTTGATTACAGAAGATTTAATTTTTCATATAACTGTACGATGACAACACTGAACCATTATAACCTCCCTCATCACAACATTATAAATAATATATCATCATAAGTTTGTGGGCTTATAAAAAATATATTAACTTGTACGACTCTTTTATTGCATATTAACGTTTTCTAAAATCTTATTTAGATATAGTCTGTATTACTCCTCATAATTCAGAAATATATGTTAATGATTTTATAACGGAAAATCTATTTTTCCCTTCCAGATAAAAACTTAATTACAATGTATCATACTAACAAACCTTCAGGAAAGAACGCCTAAATTATAGCGGAAACCGTAACCAAAGCGTTGTTTAGAAGGAGTTTGCGTGGACGAAAAATCTGGACATCATTTTATACTATAGAGATATTTTTGTAATTATGGTGTGAATGAACTTTAAGTACTCTTGTTCGTCATCCTTGTTTGAGACAGTCTGTAATATTGCTGAATAAAAAGATTTTTGTGAGTTGTGGAACATATAAGTTTCACATAAAATATGTATTTTATTGTACTCAGATGGAAAAAGACCAATGGGTAACTAATGGGATTTTTTGTTATGATAACAGAACGGCGTGGTCTAGTGGGTAGAGCGCTAGTCTACTGTTCTCCGGGTCCTTGGTTCGAATCCCGGTTATGACAGAATATTATTTATTCTCTTAATTTAGCCGAGGACGATATAGGGTATGAAGACCCTCCTGGGGCAGATCCAGCCTCTTTAAAGTGGGTACCCAAATTGGTGGAAAAATCTGGCGGCTGAGCGTGATCAAGGTCTAATCAGCTCATTGCACGGCCGTTAATACGAGTATATGTACTGCGCATCTATAATATAGCATCTATATCCTGCCTAAAATTATTTAAAACTAACTGGGTTTTCTGAAATGTTTATTTTATGATGGTGTACGGAGGCAGTTTTCGTTTAGTTTTTTTTTATTATTTTTTTTTTTTTATGAGCGTCATGTTTTAGCAACTGTATTTCTCTTTTTTAACAACAGAGGAAAACACACAAAAAATATATATACAAAGAAAAAATTACAAAGGCAAGCTTACAAGAGGCTTATACCGTGAGAGAGATAACGGCGGGATGCATACAGATGTATAAAAGTGGAAGTCAGACGGCCGCTACAACTTCGGGGAGACTACGGCGCCACTGATATTGTAATAGGTAGCCACTCACCTGCCCATCTCATCCGTTAGTTCTATCTCTAAGGATGCTATTTCAAAGTCTGTCTATCCGTTTTTACTTTCCTAAAGATCTTAATATCAAATATACCCAATTAGTACAACAAAAAAAAAAATAAATAAATACTGGTGTATCCTACATAAAACTTTTACATGTCTACCTTCATGAAATCAACTAAAAAGTTTTAAATACACTGTTGTAAAAAAAAAAAAAATAGTTTAGGGAAAGCACGACTATCCTTTACCTAAGTTGTTAAAATCAATTTAAGAAATATTAAATAAAAAATTTATAATTGTATTAATGGGCAGTTTAACCTCTTTTTGGGAGTCATTCCGTCCATATTTACTGTTGCATTATTTAATACTAATTTCAATGAATTAAATAAAAAAATACTTTTTATTAATTAAGTTTTTTTTTAATACTCTATAGTAACAACACAACGAAAAATATGATAATTTTTTGTTCACCATGAATCTAAAGGCAGATGGCGTAACTTTAAGAAGTGTTGAAAATGTTGAGGCATTTCGTAAGTTATGTGAAACCGGTGTGTCCGAATTCTTCCACATTTCACGCCGTACGCGTTAAGATGGGATCAGTAATATCCAACATTAATACCGTTATCCAATTATTCCGGATTCTGAATTTTTCAGGGTTTTTTCTATTTTCTAATTAAAGACATTTTTGATTTTGTACTTTTATACATTGTATTGTTCTGTGAAGTTTCAATGCTGAACTGCGATTTTTATCTACGGTTCTAATTATAAAATTGTATATAATTTTTATTGATCCTCCTTGACTTTTTATAGGTTTATATTCAGATCTATAAAAAAAATAAAATAAAAAAAATTACATCGTACAAGGTAATAAAGGTATTAACATAGATTTCCGAGTTGAATTTTGTTTTATTTAAATTATGGAGAATTATGGAACACAGAATTAAAGTGGAGAAGAAAAAAAAAAAAAAGTATCCTTAGGTAAATATTTTACAATACAAATACAAAGAATTAATCTTTTTGCTCAGTTAAAATTACATTGAAAATTTAAAAAGGCATGTAAAAAGGAAAATTATTTAAAGTAATGTTAATAAATGACACATTTGTTATTAGCGTGTAATTGAGGTTTAATTATTTGAGGTGGTGTGACATGGTTAATGGTTAAGGTCCAGGTCTTTCATAGAAAGTAAAATTATTTTCGATGTTATACTTTATTTCCTTTGTCAGCGGCATACAAGCTTACGGGAAAAAAAAAAAATCTACCATAACACCAACGCTGGGTATATTAAATATATATGACGAAAAATTAAATAGCAATAGCCTTAAACTGCTCCTGGTTGCTTCCCTGCTAACTCGGTACTTCCATCCATCTATTCGGTACGAGACTTTCTACGGGAATGGCTTCAAATCGCGGAAACCCATTATCTCATCTGTACTTATCCTAGGCAGCGACACTGTACGTTTCCATATATAGGCTCAAGTTTAAGACACCGGGCGGACGAAAACTGAGCGGGAAAATTAAAAACTTGTTACAGTGGAGTTACAATATTGTAATATTTTTTCCATCTTCTTGCTTTGTCAATGTAAAGGGGCGTACGTTTTAAGGTATGTGCGATTAATAATATAATTCAACGATTAATCATGACTATAACTTTATTAAATATATAATGACAGGGAATGAATTTCCAAAAGGATATAATATTATAGTCATGACAATCCACCAGTAAAAAGCTGAATTATACAAATTTAACAACCAATTTTATTAAATAATGTAAATATTCCTTCTTCAAGACGTTTTGAAAAGATAATATATATTTTTATGAAAGGGTACATATTTTTTTTATTTTGATATTCGGCACTTTTCATGTTGTTAAATTAAATTTCAGATTCCAGGCTCAAGAAAAATTTAGAGATGTTTAGAAAACAAACCTTGTCCCCATGATTAGGTAAATGTACCATTAAAGCCTATTCTTATTTTATATATTTGAATATTCCGCAAATCCGTATTATTTCATTTCTATTCAACGTAAAAATTAGTTGTTGAATACATACATGCGATAAATGTCATCAGAAAAAAAAAAAAAAAAAATGAATTAGGTAACAGCTGACAGAGGACACGCGGCTAGGAGTCGGACTCAAAAGTATGCAGCAGATGGTTACCTCCGCATTTTACGACGTTCCTAATTTTTCTTTATCTCCACCGAAACCGCACTCCTGCTATCAGGGATCTGGCTAATTTCCTACTTTGACAAATAACAAAAAACTATTCATTAGAGCGACATAGGAGCCTATTGTGTGGTAGGAAAGAATTTTTAGATGTAGGTGCAGATTTCGACTTCGTCAATAGTGGATTAAAAAGAATGGTTCGCATGGAGACATGAAATAGTTGGTTTTTGTTTTAAATCCAACTTTTTCCAAATTTGTACCTCGAAATCCTCAAACACACCACCGTATGTCGTACAGCAGAAGTCGAAGTGGAAGAATATTAGTGTTACAAAGGTGTTCCCAAGATTTCATACGTGAATAGGTGACAAACAAAATTTAGTCTGTTTAATTATTTACTGTAAATCAAAATTTATTGAAATGCGCTTATATTTCATAATAGGCTGTTACTAAATAAAGTAGCTAATAATTGGAATATGAATAAACGCCACCTAATCTATTCAGTAACGTAAGATGTATCTCATCAAATCAGAGTCATTCGTGATACTAAATTCACTAGTCGTTAATCATTCAACATAAGATTGTGAGAAACATTATTGCTATTTATAAATCGAAACGACTCCTTTTCACATCACTCGATGCCGCCATCCATTCAGGAAGAAACTTTGAGGTACGCTAACCCCTGAGAGGACTAGATAAGCAACCGTATGTGGGTGGGACAACATTGCTTTGCCTGGGTAACGGTATAGCCAAGGCGCACCCCTTGCTACATTGAAGAAAGGAATTGTTGATAATGCACCTTCTTCTATCGCGGGGATAGCCGGAATGCCAAGTGCCCTAGCCGCAACTACGACGACTAACAATTCTCCACCGTCACTTTTTCCAGGGCAGCTGGAAGATACCATCGCGGCTTCTTTGCATTCCCGTTTCCACGTTACCAAAAAACTTTATATTCTGCGTAGGCGGGGGGCAAGTAGGGGGCGGTTCCCTGTTCGGTGAGCAAAAAATTCCAAGCGAGCCGGCTTTCATACTAGGCCACAATTGGCCAGCTCTAGTTGTGGCATTCTCTTTTTCCAGTTAAGTCCGGGGAAAGCTTCAAGCCTCTGGAGAAATCGGAGAAGGGGATTTATGGTTTTTTAGACGAGGAGTGATTTAGATTTGAGATCTGCGGTGTTTTTATGTTGGGAAAGGAAAAAAAAAATGCAGTACACGTTTCATATCTCAAATTATTGTTATCACCCTACTATTTAAAAACATTTAGTATGAAACTTAAGCAAAAGTGATATCGCGATTCATGGTTCCCGCGAACTCCTTTTAATCATTACATTATGATAAGCTTTTCTCCTCCATTTAGCATTTTTTCTTGAAGGTTTAAAGTACAAAACATTAGAATAAGGTATTTCTTTTAGGGAAAATTAAATTTTTGTAATCAAGAAATCAGAAAATCTTTCCTGAAATGTCATATACAAAGCGCAAGATTTTAGAAAAGTTAATATGATATATAAGACGCCGTAAATGTTTACGAAACGTTTTTATAAGCCCCTAAAACTTATGAAAATGTTTTATTTGTAATATTGTGATAAGGAAGGTTGTGAGATTCATGTTGTTGGACAGGTACAGGTTATATATAGATGGGAAAACTGAAGAAATCTGTTATCATGAAATCAAAAAAGTGATTTCTGAAATTTGATTAGTTACATAATAATAGTAGTATACATATTGTTATTTTTTTCAATAAAAAAAATAACAAAAATTCCTCTATTCCTAAGTTTCCTCTCCAAAAAAACTGGCGCCCCGAACAAAATAGAGTCTTGTTGTAAATCAGGGTATTATGATTATCTAAGCTAACATTCAAGTAGCATTCTAGCATCACGTGTTACAATAGGTTCTTTTCTTAATATTAATACCTCGTGACTGAATATATTATTTATGTTGCTTTAAACACAATTTTAGCATCTGCATCGTAATGGAATCGTGTCTACGAACTGTCGAAAGGTTTTTTAATACGAATCTCTCCAAGACATTGGTAATTGTTAAGAGTATCATATTACAACAAAGCATGTTGTTTTTATTGCGAAAAATATCAACGAAAATTCCTCTTTTCCTAACGTTTTACTGCTCTCCAAAAAATAAAAATAAAACTGGCGCCCAAACAAAGTAGGTCTTGTTATAAATGGGTTATAAAGTAGTCTTGTTAATCATATGTTTAACTTAGAAACTGGATTATCTAAGCCAATAAACAAGCATTAATGTCTTAAGAAATGCAGAGGATATCATTGAGTTACTATCTTAGTAGTTTGCAGCCGAGTTGAACAGACTAATTAAGGAGGACCAATTTTCGAGTTACTGGTGAAAATAGTTCATTTTTAAGTATTTAGTACTCATAACTGAGTATATTATAGAATGTTGCATTAAACTGGATTCTCAAGAAAAACTGTTTCTACAATCGTTTAAAAGAATTTTAATAGTTTCTTCAATTCTACGATGTTATTTGTTGGTTTTATATTATTATTTTATTGCTATTTACATACAATGATTAGGTGTGTTAAGACGTTGGGCCGGACATGATGGCACAAAGGGTTAGAGGAAGCTGCCGACTGGGAAAGAAGTTCCAGAACATTTCCTCTATTAGCATGGCTCATTACTCGTGCGGGGCTGGTCCCACCAGATAGCATCTCCACAGGCAGACAGCTTCACCAACACATCTTCAATACCTTCCGTTATATCTTTTTTCGGTAAGGGGCTCTAAATTCGTCGAAGGAAACAATAACAATAAATATAGAATATTTCTTCTTACGGATATATGACAAGAAGTGTTACTACAGCAGAACCCCGTTTATTCGGAAGAGCATTCCAGGGCTATCGGGTGACACGGAATTCCTAATACGAGTGAGTGTAAATTCCTTTAATTTTTTATACTAGTAAGTTAAATAATCATAATAAAATACAAAACTGAGAAACGAAAATAGGACTTACAAATACCATATATAACACTTATACAACTCCGTGTGTTAAATAACTAAATAATAAATCTTTATATTCTAATGAATTATAAGATTAATAATCTCCTTCGTTGGGTTATCACATAATTTCATATTTTATAATAAACCATTTTTTCTATTGTTGCCAACACTATCGTTCATTCCTACATCCGATAATATGGCTTCAAGACTTTTAAGTGTTATAACTTCTTTAGTAATAGTGATTTCGATGGTTCTTAAGTATTAAGCTTTTTTTTTTAACATTCAAACTGATATTATTTTTTTAAAATCTTTATTGCCGAGTATAATAGGAAATACAAAACATACATAATACTGTACCAAAGTATACCAGTCTCTTAAGTAAACACATAATAACATAAACATAGGAAATAAAAACATGAATAAATAAAAAAATCTTCCTCAATTTGAATAAATAAATGTATCTTATAGTAATATATGTTTAATTCGTTTGTAAACATAATTGTTGTCAATTAAACATTCGGAAAATAATTGTTTACTAAGCCTGTTAAAGTAATCTTTAATAAGAGGTTCTCCCAGTTTTCAATGGATGGTTTAGATTTTATTATTGCATTGTTAATTTCCTAATTAATAAAGATTCTAGTTTTATTTATTTTTTTCAATCTCTATACTAATAGACCTTGCTTAAAATAATTAAATATATCACCAGCATACATTAATAACTCACTAAATTATTTTACAAAATACAAATATATTAATATACACATTCAATGGTTCTTAATTCATTATATTATACGTTCACAACGCACATATATTTTTTTTTCATATTAAAATTGCTTATCATAAAAAAAGATACGAAATCAAAATTTATTTTTCAATAAACATTACTAATCTTTACGTATATATGGAAAAAAATTAATAAGGGAAAGTAATTCATTTGTGAAAAAATTGGAATTATTCACCCGAATTTCAAGTAAAAATAAGTTGTACTCAGTGTATACACCCGAAAGAAATAAAAAATAATAAAAGTAATTCTATGTTAAAATATATCGCTGTGACGCTGAAGATTTTGGAAAAAATATTATTTAACATACTAAGTAGCAGAATGTATTGTAAAATGACAAAGGCCGTAGAAAAGGTTGTTGTAAATCTTACTTATGCTGTTATATTATTTGATTGAGGAATAACGGCTTCATGGAGGCTATACAGTGTTCACTATTTCGAAAACTTTTTAGGAATTAGTAATCTTTATAGAATGCCTTTATATAATTTGGCTGCTAATTATTTTAATATATATATATTATATATATATTTATATATATATATATATATATATTTTTTTTTTTTTTTTTTTAAGTATTATATTATTGGAGTAGGTACATTGACCACGATGGGTGTTTATAATATATTTCGAATTCATGTTTTCCTCTTAGAAAAAAAATAAATAAATAAAAGAAAAATAACAAGCGAAATAAATAAACCGATCAGATTATTTATTTCGCGTTTGAATCCAGGACAAGATCGGGTCTGTCGGCATCTGTCTACCAGAGATACTGTTAGTGCCCTCTGGAAACCCACCAGATCGGGAGATGAGCTTTTCGATCAAGAGGAATGCAGAAGATTCTAATCTACGGCCCGATCTAGAAGAGTAAGCATACCGCAATTTTGTGTCGGAGTTAGTTATTGGTCCAGTCATATCTTGCTCAACCGAAAAAAAAAAAAAAAAAAAAAAAAAAAAAAGACTATTTTGAAATATAAAGGTTTTTGAGTGTGTCGGAGTTTTATATCACTCGACAGTTTGATGTACTGAAGTAGCCGAAATATTAAATGAAATATTCTTCATAAAGTAAAATTTATGTATGCATATATCTTTTTCACATTTTTTTTTTAAATCAATTAAGATTTATAAAGTATAAGATAATCTGATGTATTGCTTAAAGCAAACTTATGTCTCAAAACAAAAATTATATACGACTGAATAAAATAACTATCTATAACAAAAAACAATTCCAGAAAAGGATGCTTTTAATGTGTTCGTATAATGCCCACGAGGGACTAATTAATATTAATACCGAAAATAAAACTTTAAGTCAACAAGAATGTTACATCGGTTTAAATTATGTGTTCCACAGCTGCCACAAACGTCCGCATCGCATCATGGAAGCAAATAAAGTAATATAAAGAGTCATAAAAAGGGACATTTAATGTCATATTATCTTCTTTTTATAGTTGTTTCCTTTTGTTTTGTTTTAATTTCAAGAAATAAATAATATATTTCATACTTCTTTATTTGAGACCATAATCCCCATATGCAGTTCACGAAGTACGCCGTATATTAGGATGAGTCTAATCCTAAAAGCTGCATTTTCGTAAATTGCGAGAAAAAAAAAAAAAAAAATTAAAATTATTTCATCCTGTTAGCTAGATTGTTCTCAGATGTTACGACCGGTTTAAGACTGAATACGTAATAAGTTGGCAATAGAAGAGCTGAAGACCCCATGGTTAAATCCTCTTAAGCACACAGGCGGTCTTAATTGATTTCGAACTGAACCCCTGAAATCCGAAATCTTCAACACCCGAGAAGATTGATAATTTAGCCGATTCTATGCTTAAAAATCGATTAGTTTAATTAAGTTAAACTAATTTAAAAAATACAGAACCCTTAATAATTAAATATAAAGAAGCCCTGATTTAAAGTTTCTCAAAAGTCCTAATAGAAAAATACACAAAAAAAAACAAACGCGAATGAAGTCTCGTCTATAAACGACAAGAAATTTTTTACCTATTAAATTAATATAACTGATTAATGCGATTAATTAATTAAGTAGACCTGCGTGGATAAGCTAAATCTAAGGTTGTGTTGCTGATATAATACAATAATAGAATAGAATATTTTTTTTTTTAAAGAAAGAAACGGAAAAACAAGCTTCAACCTAAGGTTTATATTACGTTATTTTATTGTTTTTAGTACCTGCATAGTTGAATATTAATTTGGTATATATTGTTAATATTAAGAAAATTGTATATAGTGATGTGAAAGGGTATTTCTTATCCGGATTTTTCTTTGTTTGTAGTATAGAAACTATCAATATATCTAGTCTACAATATTAAACGACGTTCCTACTCTAAATGATTGTAATAATCATTTATTAATAATTTTTTTTCGAGTCAAAATTCATGACTTCTTTTAAATGATAACTAAATGGAAATAACAATCAATCTGTATAATAGCATAACCATTACCTTCTAATTGACTCCTAATCTCTAACTTCTTAACTATTGCAGTATAAACAAAGCCTTATCTTTAAGTCTGAAGAAACAAACTACTAATTTATATCATAATCATAATCCTCTCTCTGGAATTATCTACCTACATATATCCGCCATGCTGCATCTCTTTCCTCATCCAAATTCCGACTTTTTCAATACCTTTCATCCCACCAATTATGATAATTAAAATCTAGATATAATTTAAAAGAGGAAAAATATTTTTTCGTTGTCTTTATTTAAACTCTGTTATTAATAAATTAATTTTTTTTTTTTCAACACGATTAACTATCATAATTTTTATACTTTGCTTTTAAACTTTTTTTTTTTGTATATATATTTACCTATAACTTTAAATAGCCATTAATTATGTGAATTTCGTCTGTTGGCCAGATATGTTGTATATTTAATCAGTACATAACTGTTATTCTTAGAGAACCCATTCCTAGAATGAAATTGTTTTCTATTTCTAAATATAATTCTTTTATGGATTTTATCAAATTTTACAAATTATAGTTTGTGCTAATATAAGGCTGATCATTAGTTGTGGTTGTATACAATAATCATTATTGATCACAGGACCATTTTTAGCTGGATCAAGAAAAAACATTTTAAGTAATTTTAAAGCTGCTTTTTCACAATACACATATGCATTAGTCAAACAGGTGTAATGCAACTAACAAACTTAATCTATAGTAGTTGATTTATGTAAGACATGTTCTCCTGCCTCGAAACGAATTCATATTCGTTTGATACCGTGACATCTCGGCCTATAAGGGGTCGCACAGGGACCCACTTGAAGCCATTACTCAATCTTTCGTCCCCTGGTGATATAGTGGACATCCTTATGATATAGGTTGACGGCTCACATCCTATGAGATATTAGGTAGTGAGTGGTCAGATCGGTTTTAGATTATAAAAAAAAAGTTATAACCGACTTAGGAGCAGATGCCCCCAGAGCATATATCTGTTCCCGGATGATGGGAGATCGGATGACGGAGTGGGAACCTTTCTTATGCTAATGGGAAGCTGGGTGACGGGAGGCACGCGACCTTCCGGCCAGCCTCTAATTCTTTCGTGACAAACGGTCCTCTTCCTGGCCAATCACTTAGAGGCTCCGGAACCTCTTACCATCGGCTGAGTCAGGGAGGCATCTCGTACTCGGATCCACAGAGCGGAGTTCCTCCCCCGACCGCCGATACATTGGAGTTATCGATGCTCTTGTTGGAATTGCTAATGCGGTGGATATTCTTCGATTATTGTCGACCGGCAAGGAAGCGGAAGGCATTTGGGTCCGATTGTGTTATGCCATTGTTGACGATGTGTTGATAAATCACCGCGATGAATATGCAGATTGGCAAAGAACGCGGTGACGCTGGTCAAAATATCAGTTGTTGAAAACTCTCATGCTGAAATACACTCGAATCCAAATAACTTATAAATCCGACGTTTAAATTTAAAGTCAGTTCATTGAAAATTCGCACGAAGAAGGATTTTAAACAATAGGTATAAGAATATACAACCGTGTATTATACGTATTATATATATATACAAAAGTTATTACATTATATAAAATTAGTATTATAATTTTCTACAAATGATTTTTTTTATTGACATTAAAAATTGTGGTAAACAAGAAAAAAAGTAAATGTGGTCATTTATCATATGAGCTTGATACAAGCATGTGAAGAAACTACTCAGTGGAAGCGCTTTAGGGTTCATATACGATCTCGTAACCACCGTCTTTTCAGTCGCCAAGGAGGAATATCAGAGATGAGATGTTGCAAACGAGTGGGTTTGAGTGGACGAGTAGATTGAAATTAAACGAGGTGTGTGTATTTCGGGCTAAGTCTGCAACTAATGGGATATTTAGGTCTTGATGGATCATTTCTGTGCTTAGATAGCAAAATGTTATAAGAATATTTTTCTAAAACTGAGAGATTTTCCCGTTTAAGAGTGACCACTCATTTATGTCTTGAAGGTGGTTCGTAAATTTGTACAGGTATTGTTATCTACTCATAAACTAAAAGGGAAACACTTGTGATATTTTGCTACCTTCTACAAATAAACGAATGAGACTACATAATATAAAACAAATTTAATTCTTGAAAAAGTGACTTATATCCTTTTGCCATCTTAGCAGAGATTTTATTTGTGACACAGTAAGAGGAATTTAGGATCTTTGGATCGCAAGGATTGAATGCGGGAGAAATTTGATGATTAGGTGGATTCCCATATGGACAAATAGCCCTAATGATGGTAATATAAATTAATTGTTTGTAATATGTGGGAAGTTCTGAGCGATTGTCAAGTAAATGTTGTAGTAAACGGTATCTGCGAGCTGTTTTTTTGTTGCTTGGACTAATTTTTATACAAGGATTCTGATGTCGTATAATTCATAAAGCCACGCAGAATAGAAGGGTTAGGCAAAAAAAAAAAAATTACCCAAAGAAACTTTTCAACTTAACTGATCACTAACAACCACTATACAATTTCTAAATAATAATAAAAACATTAACACATTTTAAGGAGGAATAACGAAAAAACAAAAATACCAACAGTAAAATAAATGGAAGAACAGGTTTGATATTCCGGTCAGACGTGTCGTAGCAGACCTATCGTCGACACATGCTAAAGCGTCAATACTAACATTTATAAGGCATTTTTAACCTAAAAAAAAATATAATAATAATAACGGCATATAAATAATATCCCAATAGCGTTATACCTATACAAATATACTATTAATCTATGAGCTTTCCTTAAACTTTAACAAATCATTAGAAAAATATAAACACTCTTATTTTTTAATAGATAAAATCTAATTATTTATATATATATATATATATATATATATATATATATATATATAATATTAAAATTAATCCACAAAGAAAAATCTACTCACGACAATTAAAAAAAAAATGTCAGGACATGAAGGCATTTTTGCTGGTTTACTCAGCAGATTACAAAAAGGTCATGGTCAACCCGTAAATTCAGATTCAGATTAAAATTTATACAAAGGAATATTTACTGGGACTGATAATTGATTATTTAATATAGATTTTATAGTATTATTGTTATTGTTTATGATATTATTATTGTCCAGCCAACGTTTCGACCCACATTATAGTTCATCGTCAGGGCTCTTTCATAAAATAATGCAGTCCCTTCCGAGATGCCTTTCCTGAAGGGGACTCTGATGATGAACTACATTGTGGGACGGAAGGTGGCCAAAACAATAAATTCTTAAGACTATTACATTGTTTTTTGTTAATTTCTGTAATCCCTGACCGCCTCCCAGACTAATTTCCTCCTGAATTTTTCTCCAAATGGCCAAAAATTTATATTTATTAAAATACTAAAAGGAATTGGTCCGGGTGGCGGTCGGTGATTGAAACAATTGAGTAGTTTCAAAAGTTTATTATTATCATCAGGGCGTGTTGTAGACGAATGGAAACTAGGAAACTAGTTGTTTCATTCACCGACCTCCAGCCGGACCAATTACTTTTAGTAATTCTCAACGGTCGACTAATTATATCCACTATGATTTATTAAAATAATTTTAAATTCATTTTATGATCAATAAGTTGGTTAGGGGTTCGGTCACCAAAAAAACACACCAATGAGACAAGGTTATTTTATTTGTGTGAAGAAGTTTCGGCCTACATTGTGAGCACTGATCAGGTCTGGAGAAGTGAGTCAGTCTCATCGGTCAACAAAAAATTCCATCATTGTAAATGTTTTCTCATTTTAACTATTATATTTCCAAACTTGACATTTGTCCTTTATCTGGTTGATCGTAACGCCATGCATAGTGATCTGTGAAAGCTTTATAAGGTTTACATAGACGGGAAAAGGCTAAGATTTTCTAAACATTTTTACATCTTGACTAACCACGATCCGCAACAAGTAAGTTTAAAGATTTTAAAACAAACGAATCTGGAAGTAAATGATTTCTCAACATTTTTTTCATCTGTTTCAACAAAAGGAGCTTTGCTAATCAATGGAGACGATCAAAAACGGGTTGAAAAGTGACACTAAAAGCCGATTAAAAAAGCTACATAAGGGCGACTATCCGTATTAATTGGTCTGTTTATCAGAGCTGGCCGGCAGAACACAAATGGGACCACCAAACCCCGGCAACCGGTTCTACACTCCCCGTCTTGGACATTTTTCAGTCCTTTCATCACGGCAGATTTAACATCCCGTATACGTGTGGTCTCCTCCGTCCGATTCCCAGTCAAAACACTAATTATCTCCCGGAGTTCAAATGTTCCGAACTTTTCAGCGCAGCGTACGCGAATGTACGCGACTGACGAGTCCAAAACAACGCTATTAAATCCCACAATGCTCATCTACATGACAATTATAACCTATCTGGACTTACCGAATTGAGCTATGGGCTCAACCAAACCATCTAATTCCTCTTGTATCCAATCCGAAATCCTTCGTAAAATCCTTAACGCTAATGATGTTCCCTATGTAACTTTTTTGGCTCGAATAGATCCCCGAATGAATCCTTCCGTGAAAAACTCAAAACAACCCACTCTAACCCACTAGTTTCTATCATATCTTCCTCTTCGATCCCTGATAACTCTCCGAGGCGTCTTAAAAAGAGTTAGTATTATAAAATACAGTTGTAAATTTCAATAAAAACATTTATTTTTTAAATCCAATAATTGCGTATTGATTCTATCACGGCTATCATCTCAAACATATCCCGCGTTAAATTTTCCAATCGTGCAAACAAAAGCAGGTTCCCATAAACTTATCATAAAGCGATTCTAGGTTTCCGTGAAATCCTTCAAAGCCACGCGACGGATTTTGATAGGGTTTTCAATATCATTTAGGGCATTCTTCCCTGAAGGTTTATAAGAAAAATACATTGCAATCAAGATTTTCCTTGACTAGAAAAGTAAAATTTGCTGTAATCAAGATTTCTAATTTTTTGAAATAATTGTAAAAGACTAAAATTTTATATTTAAGAGACGTATATACCTGAGCTGTTACAGCAACTTTTTCATAAAAATCAGCCTACTAATTTTTCTCATAGTATAACCTCACTGAGTCAAATAGGTTATTCTTTCATCATATGATGGATTTTGCATGAACAAATTCAATGAGGCCTGTATTATTTCATCTTTTTCATCAAAATTGGCGAACCAGAATTATATCATTGCACCTTTTTACGATTTTCTCAAAAACGGTTACAACGATTTTGATTTAACATACTTTATCGTAGTATAATTAAGTAGGGTACAATATCATGTACATTCTATTTTGATTAGAATAGTCTTACAGGGCTTAAATGCCGATTTATGAGTTTCCTTCCGCCAAAGTTCCTTTAATTTTGTAGAACCCAAAAAATAACTATAACATTTAATAAGCATTAGTAAAAAAAAAAAAAAAATATATATATAATTTGATTTCCAACTAAAGAAGAAAGTATAAAAAATATTTGTAGATGTATAATATTTTTTGAGAAATCTAAATATCTGAGAAAAAATATTATCTTATGTACCAAATTGTAAAAGTTGATGGAGCATCACTCTGATAAAACTAATTGATTGTCGTAGATAATAATATAATAGATATTTAATATACCGCATGTTTCTATTGAAAGTCAATGTAATTAATTCTTTAACAATTTATTTATATCTCTGAATGTATTTAATTTTTTTTTAATTTATTATAATATCAGAGGCAAGTGAAAGTCTTGTGTTGCGCGCTTCAAATTTTTTTATATTGTCTTTGACGTTTGGAAAATTTGGGTGCGAATAGCCGAAACCTAAGTGATAATTGTACGTAACAATTCGATATTCTTATTATAGGGGTACTCACTACGTTTGCTATAGCATGCTATGTGTGTTATTTTGCTAAACCCGTCGAGATTCTACATTTATTTCCTGTATAAAATGATGGGTTTAGCACAATAGCACAAATAGCATGCTATAGCAAACGTAGTGAGTACCCCTAATATTTAATCTAAAACATATCTAACTTTATTTAATATTTCTTAGCTATTAAATAAAAGTCGTGTGTTGCCCGCACCAGATTTTTTCATAATAAAAAGTAACGTGGTATGTATTTTCTAATTGTATGTTGAGCTCTCTGATAAGTGATAATAGGCAGGTATCGATTAAATCTGCTATAACATCCAAAACTCGAGAACGGGCCCTCCCCGTGCGTTTTAGATTAACCAAACAAGATTAGAACGCTTAAGGGGGGAATTAAGAGATAATGGAAGCTGAGTGGAAGATTTGCTGCGGACATGGTTTACGAACATCCGGAACGAGGCACACCTTGCAAGAACAACGTGGGTTAGAGTCCTGCCCTAGTTGGCTCAACTTACAAGGCAATGTAAAAGACTTCTGACTTTGTGGTAGATAGTAGATACGAGTCCCCGCGAGATTACGAAAACCTCAAAGCCCACTCTTTTGATAAAATCTTGAACGTGGTCTGGGTTTTCATTCAGTTTTCTTCACTCGGTTCTCAGTCCCGCGCTTCCACGCTTGGAGAAGAAGAGGGGGGGGGGAGAACGACCTGCATTTAAAACGGGACAGGGATGGATTTCATTTTTAAGTATTTCCTGGCAAAGGAATCAGCATTTATTTTAATCCAGCAAAAGCATGGATCAGTTTAGATTCTGCACACGGAGTTTCAAACATGCCAACATATGACAGGACTGAGAATGAGATAATAAAATGCTTAGTTATTTATATGCGAAAAACAAATATACATATACTGGCGCCTTTTCGTTTGCATGTGGATTTATTTTATTAAATTTAACTAACTAGGTCCTTTACCATATATATATATTTTTTTTTTTGTCTCCTTGGAAATTGGTAATGATTAGAATTAGAATGAGAATTATATGGTTATATTTTTCTATACAGTGCGCAAGATTTTAGAAACAACATTACGTAACAAATTATATTTTATTCGTTAGAATGAATGGACAGTTGATATGAATTTACAAACTAATATTTTATTGGTTCATCTATTTAATCATCATAAGGCCTATATGGATGTCGGAGTTAAGTTTTGACGCACTACTAAACCATCAAATTCTACCCGTATCCAATCCAAAATCCTCAATGCTCCTTACTTTGTCATCAACAAACTCATCCATACAGACCTTTAATTAATGTCCCATACGTTGCTGATATGGCCCGTACGAGGTATCAATCCTTTCATGACAAACTCCACCACCACTTTAACCTACTAGTTTCAATCCTTGCTTCCCCCTTCAATTCCTGACAATCCTCCGAGGCGTCTGAAAAGAAGATGTCCTCGAGACCTTCTAGTTTAGATTACGTAGTGGAGTGCTGCCAATGGGCATATTCACTTCATGTATATCATTTAAAGATATTGTCAGCTAATTTACTTGATGTATTTACTAATAAAGCTGGAAATTTCAATAAATAAAATTTACAAAAAATTATAAAATATTTATTCTTTTAATTTTTTTCATAAAACAGATGTTCCATATCAATTTAAATGGGAATTTCATGGAAACTATTTTTTTTTTTTCAATTTTATTTATTTATTTATTTTTTAATTCAAATTTACAACTGTATTTTATAATACAAAAAGTAAATATAAAAAAAGAAAAATTACATAAAACAGACTTGAATATGAACTACCCAATGGTAGCACTCCTGTAACTATTCTTAACCAGAAGATTTCGAAGCCATCTTCTTTTCAGATGCCTCAGAGGATTGTCAGGAATGGAAGAGGGAGCAAGGATTGAAACTAGTGGGTTAGAATGGGAGTGGAGTTTGTCATGGAAGGAGCGATATCTGGTTCGGGCCAGATCAGCAAAAAAGAGAACATTTAGTTCCTTGTGGATGAGAAAACTAAATTTAACTTTTTATACGTATTTTAAATAAACCAATCGAAAAAATAAATAAATAACCGAATATAATTTATTTGTTTTAAAACCTCGCTGGTGCAAGAAGGAATACTTTTTTAGTTATATTATTTTACCCCATGGATTATTTTAAATGGAAGGTTATCTATGAAAGTTATTATTAAACAGCGCTGCTCTTTTTCTCTTCCCTATCTATAAAATCATCTTGCGATTCTGTGCTTATGCGATAAACTCTAAATTAGTCAAACAGTATTTTTTTAAACATAAAGGAAACCGTATTCAAATTTCATCCAAGCGAAGTAGGGCCAAACCACAATTATACATATATAACTCCTCTTCAAGGTCAAACTCAAATCTAACTCACCTTACGTCATTTGGGACATGATGCAAAAGAAGCTTCGTTTTGCCTCGCTTCAAAAGTTTAAAATTTTCAACACTGATTGCTTATACATTTGACAGACCTTTCCGCGGTCTATAATTAGATGCGGATCAATCAACACATTAATATTCTCTTTACTTAGCATCCCCTAGGTTATATCGGTCCTTTTTAATACTGAAGTACATTCTGAAACAAGGCCACTATATGCTTCAAATGAGTGGCGAACCAATAGTTGCCACAAATGTCGCAAATATCCTGTTGCATGTTTTAAGCTTATAGAAAGGTTAAAGGTTATATCAACTTGTAGTAAACCTGTTGAAACTTGTGACAGTTAAAATCCGCTGCTTTGCCGTTTAAATTTTAATTTATTACTACGATCCAAGATAATAAGTGAAGCACTTCTTCATTCTTCATAACCTCATTACTTAAAACCAATATGATAAGTCAGAAATATTTACATCGTGATTCAATGGATAACTACTTAGAATACGTAATATAACAGTAGATATTATTATCTACATTAATCACTCAAGTATAAATGAATTTTTTTAAATTTTCATTACCTCCGACGACGTTTTACGATCGAACTGTCTTCAATTTCGCCTGGTCTTATCAGGAGTTCCTTAAGGGCCAATCCTCGCACCATTTATTTATATTACATACACACACACGGCAATCCTCATAGTCCTCACACCTTAACAGTTACTTACGCAGATAACAGTGATGTAAGTACTATCATTACTGAACTTACAACGATCATAAACCTTTGAAGATTCGAATAAATTAAGAAGAGTCTCAACATATTACGTTTACTCACAGACATGAAACATGCCCCTCTCCTCATTATTCCTTCTTGTTAGCATCTATTTGCTCATTGTTAGCATTTCCTTGAAAGGTAGAATTTTGTAGAAGTGAAAAAAAAAAAAATATATAATATCAATTCTATGCTTGCAAACTTATTTGTGATTACTGAAGGACTCCTTCTTCACAAACGCATAACTTGGAATCCTCATACACGACTAAAACGAAATGAACCTACTCACCGTTTTAGACTCCTTCAACAGTTACTAGACAAACGGTCAGACCTTCTTCTTTAATATAAAAGCTCATCTACATGACCATTATAAGACCAATCTGGACTTACGGAGTAGAGCTATAGGGCTCTACTAAACCACAAAATTATTCCCGCATCCAATTCTTACAATCCAAAATCCTTCATAAAATCCTCAACGCTCCTTACTTTGTCACGGATAAACTCATCCATAAAGACCTTATGTTACTGATTGTGCCCGGACCATGTATCAACACTCATTGCAAACTCCAATCTTACTCTAACGCACTAGTTTCAACCCTTTCCTGATAATCCTCCGAAGTGTCTGAAAAAGAGATGGCCCCGGGATCATCTAGTTTAGAATATTTTTAGAGTGCTTCCAATGGTAAGCTTCTCCACATTTATTTTATATCATTGTATTATATAACTATCACGTTTACTTGATGATATATTTTTTTAATACTGTTGTAAATATCAATAAAAATGTGTACAAAAAAACAAAAAAAAAAAAAACAGTAATCATTAGTGATAAACAGTAACTGGCAGCTTTAATGTGAAAAATACCCATAATTTATATGACATAATAACGTTTACCGGGTCAGCTAGTAAATAATAAAAACTAAACAAAGTACGGTTTCGCCACTATGAACATTCTGAGTTACATCCTTTTAAATTTTTTTCTCCTTTTCGTAGACGGGCCACTTGAAGAGCCCTATCCGTTTTGCTTCAGTGGTTTTCCCCTTTGAGCTGGAATATAACATGAAAACACCTGCCTTCCCTCGGGACGACATCAAAGCTAGCTCACCCCCATCCCCCTCGAGTCCCCGAAAACACACACGAAAGACCCCACCCACGCCCGGCACATCTTATTAAATCTTTCTCCGGACAGGACAGTAAATTGTCGATAAGGAGATGCCCTTTCCATTTTTCTGTCCGCTCAAACGGTCAAACAGCATGGAGTGTTATTGTTTCGTGTCCTTTGTATCTCTTCTACTGTTCCGAAGACCTTTAACGTAATATAAAAAATGACAGAAAAAAAATATTATGCTTGAATGATCTATATTATTGTCTTTTTAGCATTGTACCTTCTTATTAAAGTTTTCAGAAAATCAGAGGTTAGACTGATCTTTATAAATAAGTCATATTATGCCTTACTGAATTAAATTGTTTGCATTTTTGGTTTATTATTTTCAATAATGAGCCTTTGTATTCGACCAAAAAAAAAAATATTCTTCTTCTTCTTCCAGTGGCGCGACAGGCCGTGTAGGCCCTGGGCCTCGCGGTGTAAACTCCGGCGAGTTTACACTCACGTTTCACGATGTAATTTTTTTAGTGTAGGGTCATCACTCCCTACGACTAATTTTGTGAGTGGGCCACCTTTTGGCTGACGGGTCTCACATACCCGGGGGAGAGGTTGTGAGTGAATCCACATTTTTTTAAAATCCTTATAAAAGCCCCGCCGGGACTTGGATTCGAACTCAGAACCTGTAGCTAGCCACTCAGCCACGGGCTCCCCTATATATTAATATAATAAAAAAAATATTACCCCCCTAAAAATATAAGAGCTTAAGTTTTAAGACTCGTAGAATCCGAATAACGTATACAAAAAATACTACTAGACCGATTTTTTTTTTAAACAAAAAAATACTAGCGCATCCAACGATGATCATAACACCTAGATATCCGCCGATTAGTTCTAAAATGGCAGCTGATTTAATTGAATAAATCAGCGGGGGTCGTGAATATGTCAATATTTAATTAAATTTGTACAAGATGTATATCTTGTACAAATAAATATAGTTCAAACTCAATTCAATTCTATTATGCCATACTATGACAGCTGGTTATTACGGAAAGCTGAATAATTTAACACGCAATTGTTCCCTTTCTCATTTAAGCACTCACGTATCGATGCTACAGTTATTGTTGATAGTGGGAGGAATTATTCTGGCATATAGGCTTATTGGTATTTTTTTCAGAACAAAAATGAAACCCGAAAAGTTTACTATTGTTGAATCAAGAGTATAACTTTATTTACGAAACCCAAAAACACGCGTAATCTGACGATTTTAAAGGCAGACAAATGCTTCATTTCCTGGCATTGCTGCCGAAATATATTGGGTTGCTTGTCTCATAGCATACTCCTCTATTCATACGGGATATATTGTACATACATTATCATTTGCTTATACTAACTTATTCTAATTCCTATTGTTTACACCCAAACTCATTTAAATGTCTCTTATTGGATTCGAAGCCGCTTCTTCAGGACTAAGTTCCGTTTCCAGACTTGAGCGTTGCAGTGTCGGCTAGCCCATATTCAGGACCTTAGCCATAGCCCATATTCAAAATTCTTTACTAAAATCAACTAGATCCTGTACTTTACAAATCATATATAGCAAGTAATAAATCGACCAAAAATCATACAATTAAACTTATATTCTGCAATAGAACACATATTTACAGTATTCAGAACTAATTTTCATTAATTAAATAACACATTAATAAGTACCACTGGAGACTGCTCGCGCGCAAATGACAAGAATGAGTGAGTGGGATGTGAGATCGAATGAATGAAATAAATAATCGTCATTTTTCGTGTCTTTCGATTCTAGGTTTTTGATAATTGAGACGTTGATTTCTAAAAGGTACTATATCCATTCTAGGAAATTATACAGGAAGCGAGAAAATCTCTCATTACTATATTATTAAACTAGCTAATTTGGGTCTTTTTGCCTTAAAATTTAGAATTATGTTTTTACTATAATAATAAGATCATATTAAAGTTATGATTTTTTTATAATGATTTGGAACGAAAATAAATGCGTAATTAGTACTTTTAGAAAATGACCGCATTTCTAAATCGTGTTTTTGAAGGACTTGAGAATTCATTAGATAACATCAAATAGAATATTTAGATAAAACTAAATGATGAGAATACAAATATGTAAAAAAATCAATTTCGTAAAAAATGTCCTTTCAAAATCAACGTCACAATTGTTACTAGCCCATATTAAAGGACTAGCCCACATTTAGTCACTCTCCTCCACAGTACAATCACTTTATTCTTAAGGGACTTAGTCCCAGAATAAAGTTTTATAATTATTATTATTATTTCGTAAAGGTTGGTGGGATTTGTTCTATCCTTTTGAAGTTTTTCCTTTTTTTCATAGCTGATATAATGTTTAGGGTTCAAAGAAGTATGCGTCAGTCTTAGTAAAGTACTTATAAATAATCAGATAGGCGGGAAAAAAATATGAGCTCTGATGAGCACTCTAAGAAGATACCCCAACCTTTATCGTGACTATGAACATTTTTGCGGGGGGCATGTGAAAGCTGTTTGGGGTTTCGTGCGCCTAACTGCCCTTTGTGGAAGCAAGTAGCCTTCTTAATCCTCTCACAGGTCGAGTGCATTTTTTATTGCTAAACCCTCCTATGAAAAGATGATACCTCGGGACACTTGTTTGTTCCCAGATCCTACGCACTATGGGGCTCCTTTAAGAGGCGCAACACAAAAGCGTAAAGAAAGAGCAGCTTGTCCGCCGATGCTCTGGGTATCCAGAAGCCCTTAGAAGCATGGACAAGGAGTCTTTGGAGAAGGGGTGAAGAGATTTCGATCAGTGATACGATAAATAAAATAAATAATTATTTTTTTAAATCGGCTGCGCGCAACACTCGACTTTCACTTACTTCCGTTGTTAAAATCAATTTGAATAGAATTTTCAAATAAACTTAGAGAGAAAAAGAAATTATGAAAGATTTAATTACATTGAATTTCAATAGAAACATGTGTTTTATTAAATAGTCCATTACATTATTATCTATGACAATCAGTTAGTTTTATCGGCTTTTCAACACTATCCATTAACTTTTACAATTTTATGTATGGGATAATATATTTTCTAAACTCTTTACCTTTCCAACGGTATCCTATAAATATATATTACTGTTTTTATATTAAAACAAAAACACAAAAATTGCATAAACAAATATTTTTGGTCTTTTCTCTTTTAGTTGGATATCGTATTTGTTCGTGCGTTTATAAATTCTTAGGTGTATCAAATTCGTCTTGAATAAAGTATATTAAATTAATTAAACTGTAATATAATACTAAAACTATATAATACGATGTTCCACAATATTTAAAATTACAAAATAATGGAAATTTAACAAGGTTACACTGCATACGTAGTATTGACGACAATTGACAACCCTACGATTGATACTTTCGTTTTTTTTTCAGATCGGAAAATGGTTGCGTTAGTTTTCCGGGCAAGAATATACTCAGATCTTATTACAGAAAATCCTTGGGTAATAGTAACAAGATACACTAAATTATACGTTAGATAATAGAACGTTAATTGATGCTAAAAGCTAATTCTAGATATTTATTGCCGTTATGCAAAACAAAAAAAAGTGGAAAGGCCAGAAGCAATACGAATGAAATTTTTTATTTTTTTTTATTTATTAATTGATATTTACAACTGTATAGGAAGAAATACAACAAGTAAATATGAAAACGAATGAAATTAAAAATTAATTATGTTAAATTTTATATCGCTGACTAACATATTGGCTGAATATTAAATTAAATATTTTTTATTTTATGATATTTAGTGTATTGAAAAACTATGGCTAACCGTAATATATAATTACTTAAAAAAATTAATAAAGAATTGACCGATAAAGAGAAACATTAAATTATAGTACGTTTATTTAGTTTGGTTTCATTTTATGTAATTTGACTTTCCTTTTGTTTATATTGTAAATATTGTTTGAATGTGATCCTGTAGCAATATTATTATTGTTCATTGTGACAAATTGTAATACATATATACGAATAAATAAATATTTATAATTTAAAAAATTATTGCAATTCCAATAAATATACTAGAATAAACCAAGGCAAAACACATAGAACATATAAGAAAGATAATTAATTTATAATAATAAAGAAAGTTATTCTATAATAATAATAGAAATTTTAATAACATTGAAGGAAAATATAAGTATCTAAATTGTCTATCATAAGTGGAATTAATTTTTTTTAATGTATTTATATCGTATCATATGAATATATTAAAAAAAACCTAATTTGAGTAACTAAAGATTTTTCCTTTTATTGAATTGGGTATTCAGGTATGAAAATTAATTTGATAGGTTTTTTTTTTTAATATATATTATAAATTTAGATTTTGAAAACTTTTAATTATACAATGCCATACTTACTAATCTAAATATATGAACTTTTATATATAGCTGTAAAATACAGGATAATCGTTAAAGGATCTAACTTCCAAACCAGAAGTTATTTCGATTCAATGAAGAAAAATCAAACGTCTCGAGCAATCTCCTTTTCGGAAGAGTTAAAAAACGCAAAGAAAACACGAAAAGTTCACCTCAGTGTTAAAAACTCCATCAATTTGTACTTCTACATAAGGAATGGAATTTTGTGAAAAATTGTTCTCAGTTCTGAATAATTAAATTGGTCTAATTGGGCGAAAGCCATCAATTAAACTCGATATTTTTTTCAGGAGAAATCCTCGTCAGAAGCCAACCATTTCCTGTCTGCTGCTTATGAGGTAACTTTTTCCGAAAAAAAGAGAAATTTTCTTAATTTTTAAAATGGTAGGTTTTTATTTTTTAGGGTTAGTTTTAAGTCTTTTTATTTTAAATATTACATGTTAATCTAGGCCACTCTAGTGGTATGAATAGCTACAAAAGTAATGATATATGCAAAAAAAAAAAATGTTGAAGGCAATTAAGATTAGGCTTTTAATTACTAGAAAACAAAAAACTAAAAAAAAAAACTGTAATACCTATGTTACTGTGTTAAACTAATTTTCAGTTTTTTCTGAAAGGAAATGAAGTGGTGTAATTTATTAGTAATTACATTAAGAAAAATCTTATACTAGTCGGCAATAAATCAATTCCATTATAAAATACCTCAAAAAATCTAGCTTTATTGATTCTTAATTGAATCTTAGATAATATCTTGAAGCATGTTCATAATTGGAAACAGTAAAATAAACATTAACCGCTTAAATTGAATTTTTTATCTTTTTTTTTTAAAACGTTTTATGAATCTTATTGAAATTTTTAGAATCTAATATATATTAGAAGCCCCGTACCTCTTGTATATTTATACAAAAATGGGAAATTTATATCATATTTTCTATTAAAGTTTATTGATATCTACTTATTTACCGAATCGTACTATATTCAACAGAATTAAAATAAAATAGAAAACGAAGTAAGTTAGGACATGTAAGACGAAAAGGAATAAACATATAAAATAATGAAACAAAAAAAAAATTAGGTTAAAATATTTTCAACTTAATGCTTTCGACAGTGAAATATTTATGGGGAATTGGATGTTGACGTAAATAATTTATAATGCTGAATTTAAAAAATCTGGAGTGGACGGCACATGACTTTCACTTATCTTATATTTGTTGAAATATAATTTAAGAATCATTTAATAAATTTAGAGTTATAAAAAAACGTTTAATAAATGATATCCAGTTTTCGTCAAAAACATATGATTTTTATATGTACAATAATCACTTAAGTTTATGAAATATTTGTGAATTACATTACCATCCACAGCTTTGTACATCAGATAACATTTTTTCTTTAGCTTTGCAACGGTATATTGTACTATTTTTATGTAAAAAAAAAAAAAAAAAAATCCCTAAAAAATATATTTGCTGTTTTCTGCTTCAATTAGTTATTCGAATTTGTTTAACTTGTATATTTAACTGGTTTTCATTTGTAGTATACCTAAGTTTTGGGAATCTACAAAATTAAAGGTGGAAGAAAAAAAAAATAGCATTTACGACCTGTCAGACTGACTATTATAATCAGAGTGAAACCATCATAATATTAAAATCCATTAATCTTTATATCGATATAGCGATTTTAATCAAAATCATAATTTTAGAGAAAATTGTAAAAATGTGCATGTTATGAAGTAATGGTTCGCCGATTTTGTTGGAAAAGCCGCAGTAACATCTCTGCCTTTGCGGGAATTGGCCATTTGTACTCAGGGGACCCTTCAAATGTGTATTTCTGTTGAAAATAGACAAATTTCAAGACTACAATACTTTCACTTACTATATACAATTTCCCAAAAAAGTTTCCATGCAGCATACAATTTATTTGCAGGTATATATATTTTCAACTTAACAATTTCATAATGTACAAATAAATAATACTAATATTAGATAAAAAATAGATTTATTTATTTTCATTTCAACATTAATATAAAACGAGGCAGAATGTCATTAGTTAATGATAGGTCTATAAAGTTTCCATACGCTTTCAATATTGATCCTATTTGTTGTACTACGGCCGTCTTACCTGTGTTATCTATATAAATTTTATCTTTATACTCAACTCTTAGTTCATTATTAGCTTCACTTGTGCCTGGGAAACTGATTTTTTTTAATCTGCGCGTTTCTCGTAATTTGAGAAAGCTTATGGATCAATAAATGCAGGGGTTATCTCTAAGGAAAATTTCACATCTATTGAATAAGTCACATGCTACTGTACAGTGTGTACTAAAAAGACATAGTGGAGTACATTCTGTGGAGGATAGACCACGTTCTGGAAGACCTAGGAAGCTGGAGAAACATCAGAGGCGAGCCATCCTTCCTGAAGTCCATGCAAATACTCACACTACCGCAACCTCAATGGCCATCAGAATAAATAGGGGCTATGTGATTCAAGTACACCCAGAAACAGTAAAATATATTCTAAGAAGGGAAGGATACAGTGGTCGAGTAGCAAGAAGAAAGCCCTTCGTGAGTACGATAAAAAGGAAAAAGCGGCTGCAGTTTGCCAGGGAGTTAGTGAATAAACCCAACAATTCCTGGGAAAGGGTCAAATCCTATGACGAATCCAAATTTAAAATTTTTGGCCCAGATGGAAGGCCAAATTTGTTCCAAATTTCTCTAATTCTTTTATTTGTATTCAATTCGGTATTTGGGTGTATGAAAACTTTTTAGAGCAAGTGTATTTCATAAATAGGTAAGTGGAAGTCAAAATATTTAATTGAATATACGTGTAATTTTCGATAAGTTAGATGAGTGTGCTACAAGGTGCTAAGTACGCTGCTACGTTTTTTCACGTGTTTTTTTTTTTTTTTTGTTTTTTTTTCAAGAGATTGCGTGTAGGTAAGACTTTTTATACTCTTACTCAAGTAGGGCTAGTGATCCCGAATTAAGGCCTGGCGATGATATTCAGGAGAACTCTTGAAGGAGATAATCCACGTGAGGGTGTAACTTTGGAGACGACAACGCGTAAACGGATTATCGGAAAAGAGGAGCAGGTAGAGTAGCTCTCCTGGGAACTGGCACCTAATTACCCCTGGAGTAAGCCTGGATCTGAAAGCTGGAGCTGGAAAAAAAAAAAAAGTTAGCCTCTTAGTTCGTCCTCCTTTTGTTAGAGCTACGGGACATTCAGCAGGTGGTGATGGCTTTTAAGTACATGGGAAAGGAGACGAAGGGTTGGAGGTCGCGGTGGTTTGGATCTTCACGAAATGGGTAGCGTAAAAAAGTAGAATTAAAAAGGATTCATTCCCTAAAAAAATCAGCAACATAACCAGTCTAGATAGAAGGGTGAAAAATACGAAAGAATCAGAATGGATTATGTTTTCAATACTCCTAAAAAACATGCATATGTACCATACAAGATGAAAAAAAAATAATACGGTTTTTATTTGCGTTCTCCTAGACATATCTCGAGCATAGATCCACGTCTAGCTTTAGGGTGAAAATCCATTTTCAGTTGAAAACATAGAAAAAATATAGAACATATTTTTTTATATGTATACGGGTCGGTCAATCGGTTCGAAATCGTCCAGACCTTGCCACTCGACATTTTTGATTTTCACGATTTTTTGACTTGTTATTCTTCATTCTTTTCTGAATATAAATCCGTAAATAAAATATATTTCTGGCCAATACTTTTTGTGTTGCAGCCGTTTTATGTCAGCTTCGCGGCTAAGTACATGTGTTGGGAAAATCTTTCTAATTCTTGTAATTTTGTAGATATCAAGTCAAAACAAAATCCAACAATAAGGTAAGGGTATGCTTTGTATTTTTTTTCTCTACTACTCATTAGCTAAATAGTGAAGAATGTGGTTTAAAAAATTCTCTGAAATGAATGAAAAACGAGACTTCTAGCGAGATAAAAGTATATAAAAGAAAAGAGACTCATCCTTGATTTTATTTTTCCTAAAGAGCTTAATCACAGTTCTACTTGTCGTAAAAATTTCGTCTTGAGAACGTAGTCTTTTTTTTTCATATGAATTTTCAAAACTGGAACCTGCCCTCCAGTTTATATAGACAACCACCAGATACCACAAACAAATACAGTAACGTACTTGGGACTAATCTTTGACAAAAGATTGACATGGGGCCACACGTCAAAACAAAACGCAAAACTTTAAACTTTCGACTCAGATTATTATATTCGATACTACATAAACACTCTAAATTACGCATAAGACAGAAGCTTAACGTATATACTTATCTACTAAAACCTATATGGACTTACGCATGCCAAATTTACGGACCTGCTAAAAAGACACACATTCAAAAAATACAAACCTTTCAATCCAAATTTCTAAGACTGACAACGAACTCACCACCTTATGTTTCAAACTCTTAATAAATACTCTTAAAAATACTCTTCATACCGACCTACGCATTCCGACTACAACAAACCACATTCGAATGTCGTACAAAAGATTTTACGACCAACTACATGGACACACTAACCAATTTGTTCAAAATATGGCTACAACTGACATCCCTGACATAACTCGGCGTAGACTGAAAAGGAGTTGGATGAGGGACCTCCTAGCCTAAAATAATAGATCCTGTTTGAATGTCAGGAGGATGCACCACTGGGTGCTGTCTCCCTCATGCCTAACCATGCCATATCTCCTTGTTTATAAAATCCCATTTGCTTATTGTAAACATTTTACAGGTGCAAATAAAATCACAATAACAAAAAAAAAAAATTCAAAATTGGAAAATTTCGCGATGTTTACACGGAAATTTCTCAAAAGGGACCGAGTGAAAAATAATGAAAAATAAAAATTATCGATAATGAACACAATGATCCGTATTTTATGCTACATATATTTCCTTCCATGACTAAGTCTACTCCTTCCCAAGTTGGATAATAAAGGATAAATTCCCATTTCTAATTATCATCAAGGCGTCTGAATTATTTTGGAGTGCTTGATAGCACGGATAGATACGGATAATCTATCTAGTAGTTATGTCATAAAAATATAATTCACATATATAATAAATAAAATGATAATACTATTATGGACTATAAGATATAAATGTTACTGGGACGTTCGAGAAATATTCTTCAAAGTCGAGCACATCAAGCCAAGGATTCTCGGGTTTATCACCAATCCTGCTCATCCAACCGAAAACATCTGATGCAGCAAGAGTTCGTGCAGAAAGGTCGAATCATCGGACCAGCGTGAAAGAGGATTGAATCGGGTTAATTGATATTCTTATTAATTACCGGCTTTATTTGTCAACGGGTTTGGTCTAATTTGCATAGTCCGAGATCCCCGTTGTGCTGCATGTCTTTGGAATGTATCAAAGCGCGCGGGCAATCCTTCCAAATACAATTGTTTATTATTAATTCATCGATTTACGAATCGGGTTTTGCATTTAATAACCGACCTTAAATAATATTATTATTATAAATATAATATGGTTTTACAAAATATAAAAGAAGATTTAAAATACTTTAAGCTTTTTAAGTCTGATGTGTTTTTCTATATATTTGTGTGATTAATCCAGTGTTAAGGAGTAGTAATATTTCATCGGAATTATTTAATTATCATTATATTATCTCTATAAAAAAATATTATAAAATAATTATGTTTGTATTAACAATCTGATAAGAAGAAATTTTAGCATTGTATACAATTTAAAATAAACAACTGATCAAGATAAATTATTTTTATGAACTCTTGCTAACCTCGACTGCTAAATAAATTTAAAAATTATTAAATATACTTCAATTTCAAAAATATTTTAAGTTAATTTTAATATAACGTATATTCATTTTCATTGGAAACATGATTTAGATTAAATAATATAACTATATTAAATTGTTAATCAGTAATAAGTTTATTTGTCACATTACCTTTTACAAATTTGTTTGTCAGATAATATTTTTTCTAAAATCTTTCTCTTTCCGACAGCATATTATACATTTATATAATTGTTCTTATTATAAAAAAAACCAAAATTACATAAAAAAATTAGGTTTGCTCTTTTATCCTTCATCATGTCATCAAATTCCTGTCAAATTTTATATTTAGCCGACCTTCATCAATGTCATTAAGATATGGTTATACAAAATTAAAGGTACTTTAGAGGAAGAAAATTTAAAATTTCCGCATTAAAGCACCTTATTCAATAAGAATAAAGCCTACACGATATTAAAGCCCATAAAACTTTACATAAATATACTGTTTTTGCGTAAAATTAAATATTTAGTTAAATCTCCAATGTATTTTTCCTTTAATAAGAGATCATGTCTGAAGTGTGGAATAAAATTTGTTTTTGGTTAGGACATTTCAAAATTTTCACCATATCAGTTATACATTTATTTTATTAAATTCATTAAATTATTTTATATTACTTTAATTTTTCTATGAATATGGCATTCTGTAACATATAACAACGGTAACTAGTACCTACCGGGGCACTGAAGAAATTTTAGTAATAACTTAAGGTAAGGGGTTGTGTAAAATGATAAGTTTATCTTTTTAGAATATAATTTGAAATTACAGCTTCTATTATACAGTTAATAAATAAAGGGCTTCAAATTTTTTTTTTTTCGATAAGTATTGCAGAACGATTAACTAAACCCATAAAGTGTTGTATTTAAGAATCTGTTGTATTCAAGAATGCTCCTAAGTCATTAGTATGTATTGAGGTACAAGATTACGGTTGTAAGTACCTGACTTTTACAGATTCTCGATAAGTTCCTAGATAGAGGATATTATCTCTTTGTCGGCACTTTATTTTTAGTGAGACTTTTTATGAAAAATAAAATGTATGGTGGGATAATGTTTAGCGTCACCTCAGATAGTCTAACAAAAGAATTGTCTAGCGAGTCAACTGTTAAATTTTAAACAGTAGATTAAAAATTAATCGTTCATTTAACTTGTATGCTGGTAATTACTGGTGCATCACGTGATTCTCTTGTTTAGCGGCCTTTTTCCACTTAATATGGCCAATCAACCAAAACGGCTTATGTAAATAAATTATATACCCTTTCAAAGGGGGCCGAATGTTTTAAAATAGGTAAATACGTAAATTAACCCCATCAATGTTGTCACAAATGGAATCACTTTGAACGATAATGGACCTTCAATGTATTAATAAATAAAATGATTAATTTTAAGAGGGGGCAACCAAAAAGGACATTTATAACCTGTTAACCGGGGAATTCTCTTTTCAATTACGTATCATATAACGCGAGCGATATTGCATATTAATATTAAATATTGTTATTTATGCTTAAAATAAATGAAAAGACTATGAAATATATATGTTTTTGTTTATTTATATATATAGCATTGAGGAAAATATAAAATTACAAATAAATATAAAATAATACCGACAAAAGTATGGAAAATATCGAATTAGAAAATTATAAATTTTGTAATTAACGAACAATTATAAAGAGTAGAAAAAATATATATTTTTTTATTTAGATACACAATAAAAAAATTAACAATTACTGAACAATAAACAAAAGGACAAAAATAAAATAGGAATATTGGCTTTAAAAAATGAGTGAGCTGCGGATGACGTAACAGAATATATAAATATCCTCCCACAGCCGGGAACAAACCCAGGACCGACTAGTGCTACCAATTGAGTAACTCAGCTCCTTCCCTCAAATGGAATATTTTTTCATTTACAAAAGTATCCATTATGCAGGCAATGGTTGATTATTAATAACATTTAAGCGAATCTGAAGTTAAAAAATGTAAAAATTTGACTTTACCAGCGTATTATTCATTATTCCTGAAGGATATTTACCGAAACTTTATTCATCAAGTAGTTCCATACTATTATCTCTTATTTAATTGTAGTTCTAAATCCGAAAATAATATTATTACTGTACTTAATAGACATAAACGGACATAAATATTAAAAACAAACGGATGCTAAATAAGTCATCGTCGTAACACGTTTTCGTTGCATTAACCTTTGCGTCCTCCAAAGCATTCAGTTACAGAACTTTATTAAAGGAGTTTTATTTATTCTTTCGTTTGGGTCATCAAAGGACCACGGTACTTGTGTTTACATCTGTTGTCTTTCACTTCTGGTTTGTTGGGTAGTTGCTTTCCTGCCGATAACTGTTGGCTCAGTATTCTTTCATTTTTCTGCTGAACTCTACTTTCCGTTCCTTAGACCATTTCCTGGATTTGAGGAAAAGGTTTGAATGGTCAGGCGGTTGCGACTTCTCTCATTGATGGTATCTCGCTGAATATTAAGTTCTGCAAGATCCCTTTCAACTTGTTTGATCCACTGGCAACTCTAAAGACCTTATGGGACAGTCTGTGATGGTCCATTCTGTACAGATAGCCATGAAAGCCAAACGTCTCCTTTTGATGGCATTAGTGAGGTTAATAATTTGTGATCTCTATATGCCAGTTAACATCCTAATCAATTAATACACTTCCTTCCATGATAAACTCTACTCTACTCAAGGTCTATTCAAAAATGGTTAAACATTCAAACTATGATGCCATTACGAGATGGGCCTAAAGTTGATTATTTAGAATAGAATAGTGGTTCCTTAAGAGTAACAGGTTGTACATTGAAATATGAAATAAAATAATATGTCTGGCCAACAAATAAAATTAACATAATAATAATAAAAAAAATAATAATAGGCTTACCGAACACGAAGGTTCGATGCCGATACCACCAAACTTCGCCTGCACAGACTCGTCCAATGTTCACCGGTCAAGCCCAAGCCCCCGAGATCAGCATTAATGCAATCCTCCCATCGACGCTTCGGCCTACCTTTCGGCCGCCTACCAGTCGGTTCAGCGAATACCAATTTTCTTGGAATCCGTTCCTCACTAAGCCCAACAACTTTACGCGCCCATTTGAGTCTCCGCGATGCTATCAACTCAATTATATTCACAGGGTAAAAACTCCGCAATTCCGCGTTGTGCAACCTTCTAAACTCCCCAGTGGCCTCATCTCTCTTCCGACCAAATATTTTACGCAGTACCTTATTCTCGAAAACCTTAAGCCGTTGTTCATCCTTCAAAGTAAGCGGCCACGTTTCGCATCCGTCAAGAACCGTTGGAAGAATAATAGTTTTATAAATTCTAACCTTTAAGTTTTTAGTCAGAAGCCGCAAAATTAACATAGTTAGTTATTATTTAAAATAATGAGATAAGAAAGAAGAAGAAATAATATTTTTAAAAAAATCTTACGAAAACGATGGCGTTGGACAGAATGAAAAATAAATGAACTCAATAATGTAATGAACTGAATAAATAAAAAAAATAAATGTAAAAAAGGATTTTTACTTATTTTCCCCATTTAAAATTTAATACTTAGAATTGAAAAAGCGTAATTGTTAAGCGTCAGTTTTTGATGACAGGGGGAACAGGAAAAGTTGGGAATTGAATGAGGATTTTGATTTGAATGCTTCTCTAAGCAGCATGGCGGATATGGGTAGGTAGAAAATTCCAGAGGGTAGTAGAGCGGATAAAAAGGAACAATCAAAAGTTTTAGTTTTGTAGGTAGAAACGTAAAGGTCCGAATGGATCGTGTTTCAAGAGAGTGGACTGAGGATTTAAATTGAAAGAGACTATGGATATAGGGAGGATTTATTTATTAAGTAGTTTTAAACTATCTTCTGTTATGTTCTGAGCTACAACTCTTGGTTCATAGCCTGCCAGAGGAGCCGTTTTTCTTCAAGGTATCAATATTAATGCATTTAAAGGTAAGGGGCCGAAGGAGAAAAAAAGGGGGGATGGGAAGGCCTACAATTAAATAAGGTAAACGATTTGTGGATCAAATAAAGCGGCTGTTGGTGAAGGAGATACGTGAGGGGTTAGCGGCAAACAGGAGGGCAAATAGGAGGGGCAAACAGAGGATCCCCCCTAATGAGATGTTTACCCTCCCTCATTGATAGTAAACCAAAACGAATAAAGAATCGCGGATTGGGTTACTCTAAATTCATCTCCTACTGCTTTCGTATCCCTTGTATCGCTAATGCTCCCTTTTAGCTTTAGATTCAACGGGGTTCCTTCCAACAGTACACCCTGAATCAGGAGGAATCCCCTCATTTGCTTGTTGAACCCGAAATGTCTTGGTCGTTGATTGGTTCGGAAGTTTACAACCTTGAATAGCACACAAATTTACCGAAAGTCACAGATAATACAAAAAAATCTTGTGCGCGCTACACAAGACTTTCCCTTACCTCTGATGTTATAATCAATTGAGACGTTGATTTTCAAAAGGTACTAAAGGACATTTTTTACGAAATTGATTTTTTGACATATTTGTATTCTCATCATTTAGTTTTATCTAAATATTCTATTTGATGTTATCTAATGAATTCTCAAGTCCTTAAAAAACGTGATTTAGAAATGCTGTAATTTTCTAAAAGTACTAATTACGCATTTATTTTCGTTCCAAATCATTCTAAAAAAATTCATTTCATAACTTTAATATGATGTTATTATTATAGTAAAAAAATAATTCTAAATTTTAAGGCAAAAAGACCCAAATTAGCTAGTTTAATAATATAGTAATGAGAGATTTTCGCGCTTCCTGTAAAATTTCCTAGAATGGATATAGTACCTTTTGGAAATCAACGTCTCAATTTAAGGATTTTTGAAATACATTTAGAGAGGAAAATAAATTGTTAAAGAATTAATTACAATGAGTTTCAATAGGAACATGCGCTTTATTAAATATCTATTATAATATTATTTACGAAATTAGTTCGTTTTATCGCCTTTTCATCACTCTCCACCAACTTTTACAATTATGTGTATAAGATAATGTATTGTTGTTGATTGTTATTTACAATAATCACACAGGTTTATGCCCTGTTTGACACTTTGCATTGCCTTTCACTACTTTGTATATTAGATATCATTTTTTCTTAATTCTTTAGCTTTTCAATGGTATGTTATACATTTATATTACTCTTTTTATGTGCAAAAAAACAAATATTGCAGGAAAAAATATTTTTGCTCTTTTCTCATTTCGTTGGATATCGAATTCGTTCAGCTTATATATTATTCCGCTTTTTATCAATGCTAACAACATGATATTGTTTTTTTATTCAATTCTACAAAATTAAAGGTACTTCTCGAGGAAGAAAATTCAAGTTATCGTCATTTAAGCAATGCCAATCTGAACAAAACATACATCATATTAAAGCTGATTAAATTTTACATCAATACAGCGAGTTAAATCAAAATCGTTAAATCCGTTCTTGAATAAATCGCAAAAAGGTGGAAACTGCATGATAAAGAAGATCTTCCGGTCAGTTGATTTTGTAGAAAACGCACTGTAACATCTTGGGCCTATAGTTGTAAAAAAAAAGAAATTTCAGTTTCGTACATCTTTTCGTTTTTGTGCTGGACTTACCACAAGCACACGGACACACAGTCCTTTTGGCGGGACTTGGTCATTTGGACTTAGGGGACCCTAAAACGTGTATTTCCGTTAAAAACTGGAATCCGAACATTTTTACGAACACATATTTCATACATAAGTAATTGAAAATATAACAACAGCAATATATACACTTATATATATATTGAGCGTACATAATAAACCAATTAATTTAATTATTTTTAGACTTTATAACTATTCATGGTTAAATTCTGTTTATCTTGCAAAAAATCGCTGGTTGGGATTCTTCAGAACGGGAATCAACATTGAAATCTCCAGCAAGCATCATAGATAACTCGTGTTCATTAGTATTAATAAGCGTTGATATAGTAAAGTAGCGTAATTAGTGATGAATACATTTTCTAATATTTTTTTTTTTTTTCTAGATAAATGTAAAAAACAATTATACTCAGAGGTTGATCGTGTTTGTTAACACACCGAACAATAACAATATTACCTATTTATGAAATCGGATCGGAAATTTCTATTAATAAAGTTAGCGAAACATTTTAAATGGTGGTTTTATTATCTGTAGATGAATGTTCCACCACCTGCTGTAGAGTTTTCTCGCTTGTGTTGAGTAACGCCGGAAAATTCTGAACATCTATAAAAATGTAGATTTTTTTAATACAACATAAACATCAGAGAAATTACACCGGAAATTTAAATCTTTTGTCATTGGTTTTAGAAAGTTTAATATTTTAAGGTTACGCGCACATTAATATATTTTTTATGCATTTTCCATTTAGCTTTTTTAACCTTTATTAAAGCACAGCCACGCCTTCCTCCATACCTTAATACTATCGTGAGAGTACTATCATCGAGTAGCACCCTTCAACCGAAGACGGATGTCGACCGGAGGCAGGATGGAGACATCAAGAGGCTAGTTCAATAAGAGGATTGTTCGGAGGCTAGGTGGCCGAGCGGTCGACACGGATAGTTATATAAATTGCTGCCTAATTCAATGGTGGGGGAGGGGAGGGGGGCTATTAGACCTCCTGGGGTTGTTAGTCGGATTAGGACGGGACCTGGGGCACGCGACCCCCAAAGGAAATCACAAGATACGTCCGTCCCGTTACCTGATGAAGAAACAACCCTTACCACACATAAAGGGAAAATTGCTTATCTTTTATTACTCCGGACCAAATTACCCCCTGATCATAGGAGACCCTACAATTACCTAAATTCACTTATAATAACCCAGATATAAGGGAAGCTGATTTATGGGATCTTCTTGTTGATTCGTAGTTATATTAAGTGCGGTCATGTTTTTGCAAACTAATGTATTCCACTAAAAGGTCATAGCTGAAATAATAAGAGTAATTGGGATGAAACTACATGTTATTATAACATGGTCAGAGATGTGATCGTGCCCTGCAAGTTTGCAATGTTGCGTAATCAAACCGTAGAATGAGTGTAGTAAAGAGAAATGCTTTATTTTAGGTTGTAAAATAAGTTCTTAGTGTATTTCAATATTTCAATTTAATCCTCTCTGTGTTTATAAAATAATGTTTACATATTCTAAAAAAGGATTAGTTAAGGTGCTTTTATGCATCAGTTTCAGCCGAGATTCCTCATCTTTAAGTGGTATTTTACTTGTTCAAAATGGAAGAGAAAAAAAATTCATTTCGTCATTTAATGATTTTTTTATTTCCGAAAAGGAAAATCCGCTGCACAGACGTTTAACAAAATTTGCAGTGTGTGTGGCGATGATGCCTTAGGAGAAAGCACCGTCCGTAAGTGGATTGCTTCGTTCACTCAAGGTACAAAGAGCTCGGGTCGTCCTTCAACTGTTGATGATGACCGAATTCAAAAATTACTTGAAAGATGGCAACATATATGATTCATAAGAAATATTTACAATAATCTGAAGTTTTTATTGAAATTGCCTATAAAAAAATGCTACGAACTTTTCTACCCAGTACATAACAAAACATATAAGTGCTCCCGAACTGTATAAGTTTGCTCCTTTAGACAGCGTACTGATCAATCGAATGACATATTGTTTGTTTTTTTTAGTTGAAATTTTATGAATTTTCTTCATTATTTTTTAAATCAATAATTGCATGCTATATCATATTATACAGGGCTGTGTTAAATGTTCTTTTACAGCATAATCATTACAAAAAAAAAAAAGTGAGAATGCACACTTAAATGACCAACAGTATCCAAACAAAAATTAAATAAAAAGATAAGTCGCGATAAACTAATAAATAAAATTAGGTAAAAACCTTAACTGAACTAAACCATACAGGTGATGATGGATAATCCCAAGGGAGTCCAGAATAATATTCTCGGCCATCATAGGCTATCTCCTATTACCAACACCGAGGTCTTCCAAAATCCTTCAAGTTCTGCTGGAGATAGAGAACCTCTCATCCGGAGCCTCATACCAGACGGTTAGGTCGAGGATCAATGATGTATTAGAAAATACGGCAATGTCAGCACACCTTGGAGAACCTAATTAATAACAATTCCTTAATGCCGAAAGACATATACCATCAACTAACTTTCTCTAACATTTATAAGAGAACTCTGATGAGAGAAAATCCCGTACTATAAGTTTCTCTTTTTACCGTATGTAAAGTTTTATGTAATTTGAAAAAAAAATATTGTCTTGTTTAGAAAAAGACCATACATATTTTGTGTGATATTACAAGCTTCTTGGAATAATTGATTCTATTCGCACTATATTCGTATGGTAGGATTTTAAAAGTTATTGGCTAAGATAAAAAGTCAATAATTAAATTAATTAAAACCACAAACAAAAGCGCATATTTTCGGTTTTTCCTTTACCTCCATAACTGAAAACCCCCAGAAGCTATACTTCATTATTTACTTTTACCCCCTTGTATATGGTATTTTTAATTACATCAAAATTCAAGTTGACTGTATTACAAACACGTCATAAATGTAGTAAGTATTTCAATGGAAACTCAGTCAACTCATTTGTTGCAACATGGATGTGGACTTCACAGAATTCATGAAACGTGTTTTTTGTACAATAATGCTTTTTTTTTCAATCGACCGTTGTTTCGTTGTTTTTAGAATAAAAATATTATTTGCTAAACATCAATTGAGCAGATGAAATCACTAAAAGGAACGGCGATTAATAGACTTGAATTTTTAAGATAAAATATCCACATGTTTCTGAAGAACTCAGATGAATTTCAAATTCCAAATAGTTTGTGGGGGGGGGGGGGGTAACGGAGGGTGCTTAGAGGGGAAAGGGCGGTGAAGGCATGCCAGATGTCGCTACTTTATCACGGGTCTCCTCCAAATTAAACTAACTTGTCCCAACTCCAGTGAACAAATGACTTAACCAAGACGTTTTCCAGCAATATATTAGCTGGAGAACGCTGGAAGGTCACAGTTCGGCTACTGATACCAGGCCACCTGCTTGCGTTATTCACTGGTCCGACGGAAGTGCCCGTCGACTTGTATTGGTATCTGATCCGCAGCATTCTTCGTATGTTGTCGAAGTCCGGTAAAAGTGGAAATTATGGTGAAAGGATGTAGAAGTTAATGTTATTTATTTTGACAAAGCACGTGTTTGACCATCGTTGGAATCTATCGCATTTTTATCTATTTGTTACATTGTTCCTTTCATAAGCATTGTGCAGAATATTTCGCTAGACTCAGAAAGAAAACAAGAAAAGTGTGCGATTTTTCACAGACATGGCATAAATCAAACAAACTTTAACTGTTTATAGTATCGGACCCTATATAGCTTTCATATGGAACCTATGAAATAATGGAATCTGAAGAAAACAACAAAAACTAGGAAGGTTCCTCTTTTATTGTTTATTATACCATTTCCAGCACTGCATACTTTTTTTTTGCTTTAATATCGATACGTTATAAATCTAGTAGCAAACATTTCACTATATTCCAAATATACTTTCAAATTTAATGCCAAACATGATATAATAATTTAAATAACTTTTTGTCGAATAACTGTCAATTAACATTAATTTTAAAGTATTAAACTTTCGACATTAGAAGGATTAGGGCTGTCACATAAAAAGTTCGGATATGCCGTAAAATATATATGCTTAATTGCTTAATTATGCATAATGTTATCTTTACAATGTTTACGTGTCCTTTATAATTTATACAAATGGCATCTACACGTGAATCCACGATATGAATACAATTTGAATTATTTAGCCTCTTCCGTCGCTCAATGTCATTCGTTGTTAGTGTCTAACGCCTTATGGGGTTAAAAAATATGGGATTAATCCCTGATGAACATTTTAACAGGGATGATATGGTATTATTTATTTAATTCTACACATTTTTAAAAAAAGTAATTAAAAAAAAATAACGTAAACGTTAATGTAGGTAATTCAAAACTATTAAAAGAACATTTGATAGAAATTGAAGTATGCTGTCTTTAACCAACCATACAGTGTCAAAGGCAATACCGCAATCTATTTCTGCCAAGTCTTATTTCACACAATATTTTTCGTGCCTTGGACAATCGGGGGCAGGTGACAGGATCTATGTTTGAGTAGGACTTCCACCTAGAGTCCGAACCATTTACATAAGACGGGTTTGTTGTTCCAGTCGGCTGGAAGAATGTCGCCCGTTAAATTGTCCGGTCCGTAATCTTTTAAGGTCGGAATGGACCACACGGTAACTGGCAACCAACTAATTGATAAAATATTCAAAAGGTAGAGATAATTGAAGCGTGGTTCCAGGTGCGAAACTCCACTTTTATTTGAATTTATGATCTCCTCCTGAGTGTTATTTTTTTTAAAACAAAGATTATTTATTCTTTTTTATGCCTTGATTCCTTGAAACAACGTTTTACGACTACCTGGTTTGACCTTGTGTAATGGCTTATAACAGCTTCCACCTTGGCTGAGTTATTCATGTGGGCTATTATTCCAACATTAATTTTTTTTTAAATAATGAAATATTCTTTTATCTTTCGCCCCTCTTCGTGATGAGACTCTCTCTGTTTTTATCTTTTCGTTACAAGAATCTAAAGATTAGGTTAACAAATGCAGAAGTTTTTAATTAAAAAAAAAAAAAAATTAAAATTGTCATAATATCTTATTTACTGCGTCAAATCGTAAAAAGAAAAATATCATGAATTTTCTATGATATCATGCAATAAAAACTGGCTTAAATTAAATATTAAGCTTCGTTAGATATGCCCAAATTCGATTCGAGCCCTGCGCTACGATATCTATACAGTCATTTATCTTTAGCTTTGATGAGGTGTCTAAAATTTATATTCGTTTAATAGTTGATAGTATTTTAACAATTTCAGAAAATAAATATGTGACAAAAATAATGAACACTTTATCATTTATATAAAATATTTATCAATTGATAACTTGATAAATTCATCAACCGTTAGTTACTAAAATGAGAAGAAGTTTCACCATCTTACCACAGATAGCGCCACCTAGCCTTCTTTTTAGCAACATTGTACGAAACTCTATTATATATATTAAAAAGAGATCTTATAATCCTTTTTTTTTTTTTAATTCTTTATATCATCTTTACTTCTGAATTACGTTAACGGTACATGATAATTCCTACAGAAAGATTAAAGTGACCAATGAATCACGTTCTAAACACAGGCGAGAATAATTAACTGAGGAAATAAGCTAAAAAAAGTAATGCAGAAATATCTTATTACTTCTATAATGTATTACGTCTTTTCTAGATTCTTAATAAATCTTAATCAGTTTCCGAACTGAATCTGTATTACAAGAAAAATATTTTTATTTTAGTTTCACTATGAAATTGATATATAATTTTTATTTTGTAATACTAGTAGCAAGGTAAGATGGTAATTACTTCAAATAAAACAAATTTTAATGCACTTTTGAAGACGAAATTTTAAATATATTTAAGAAAAGTCAGACTATTTCGATAATGATTAAACATATGATATTAAACCCTATTTAATTATGAATTGAGGAAACGAGTTTAATCAAAATCGTTATATTTATACGGACGAAAATAGAATATAAGTTTAATTTTTTTTTTTTTAAGTAAGTTACAGTTGTATTAAACAAATACAATAAGTAAATGTGTAGAGAGAATACAATACAAGTCACTTCGGGCTAGATGAGCGACTAATGAGATGTTGAGGTCATCATAGATGTGTTGATTTTGCAAAGCATTTTGGATTGTAACAATTGGATTAGATGCTTGTAAGTAACCTTAAACCTGATTCCGTATGCTCAAATAGGTCTAATTATAGTGACGTAAATGAGTTTTTGTAATAGACTGGAAGTTTTGATCGTCTGTCAAGTAAGTGTATGTATTAGTAATCGGTATCTTCAAGCAGTTTCTTGTAGTTTCTGTCCGGTGTGAGGAATGCGTAAACTTAAAAGTACAATTTTGCAGTTCCGGTAAGGATTTTGTTAAAAAAAGTTGAAGTAAGGTCCTAGACATGTACCAATCATAAGTATGTAATTTCTCTTCCGAACAACTCTTGGTTTTTTAGATTGATTTATGCAATACAGAGGGACCATTTCGTAAGTCTTGATTATATTCAGTTGGATTTTAGTCGAACGTAACGCTTTTCCTTGACGAACAGGTAAGTGAAAGTAAAATTACACCTAACCCCAAAAGTACTTTTAGGGATTACAACGCGTATAGTTATTTCATACCATGTTTATAATGCACACATCCCTTAATTTTTGTATAATTTGTATGTACAATTATGCCTTAATTGTTTCCTAAAACTTAATTATAGTAATTATTATGCCTTTTCAATTCAAAGCACATTTACCTCACACGGCTCAGCTAGCCTGGGTGGAGCGAATGTTTGTTTAAAAAGGAACACGAGGTATATTCACTGATCAGATAAGCATGCTATAATTACACCATCAGCCTCGGGCGTGAAGGCTTGCATTCTCGAATAATGGCTACAATGAATGATCTTGTCCATTTACCACCTTCAAACCTGCCTAAAAACCAACAGTTGTGCCAACACGGTAATAAACCTGGTGTTGTCAACCTCGCAGATAAGCCTCTCGTTGACGCGAAGTCACCTTGACGAGTCTTCAAATCCGGAAGAAACTGCTACTTTAAATTTTTTAAGTTGCAACAGAAATATGATGGACATCCGAAGATGCTAACCAAAGTATAACGTATTCAACCAAACCGATTTAACCAACCTCTCAATTTATGAAAGTTTTTTTATGGGGCCACATACAATCTTTAGAAGTGACAAATTGCTTCATTTTAATGGAAAAACCTATCCCTATATCTAAAAATATAGATTTTTTTTTTTTACAAATAAAAACCAAGTTCTTTAAATCTATTTATTCTTTGCCCATATATATCAGATTAAAAACTTTTGTGGAATATTTCATATGTTTCTTTTCTAAATAATATTAAAAACCTGGAAATAATTGCAATTTTAGCAGATCGGACAAACTAACAAAGTTTTGGCAGAATATTTATTGTTCAACGTATTGTTGAAAAGAAATATTTACGCAGTCATTACTGGTTATAACCTTTTTTTTAAATTAGTAATTTTAACACTTTTTTTTTATGAAACATTTGGTAACATCAATTATTTCAGAAATAACAATTTTTTTTTTTAGCCTGTTGCATATGTTAATGCTGCTATTCATAATTCGTTTTTACTAACTTAAGGAATGTTCCCCGCTCTAATTTGGAAAAATCGTGCTTAAACGTATTCCCGTACCCACTCCTACATTTGAAAAAGTTTCCCAGATTCTTTCTACCTACAAAGGGTTATATATTTCTAATATGCACATTTTTGTCATTATTAGTGTTTTACATGATCAGCTGCAACACCATAGACTGTCTGTGAATCAAATACCCAAACCTTCAGAAATTAGTTAGAGAAAGCGATTGGAACTATATAGGGGGGGGGGTGTTCGAAAAGTGAAAAATTGCCAAAGACTATTATTTGGATTGTGATGATTGCCGGTGGCATCAGAAAGGGCTTCGTCAGAGGAGCTAGCTAATTTTTTAGCTTAAACCGGTTTCCGTCTGAAATGTCCGTGTGACAGGTGGTCCCGTCTCGCTTCCCAACTGGTGAACCGCAAGAGAATGCATTTAACCAATTTCCAAAAACAGTTTTCGAAGCCGCAAACTACGGTCCTGCGGGATAAAGCTCATTACTTACAACATATGCTGATTCCCACTTCTTATACTCGCGGCCAAGGAGTAAGCCATAGCTGATTAGAACACGTGCCGAGCGGTGTGGGTTAGGTTATCTTGGGGTAAAAAAGTACGGATAGGAACGATTGGAAAAGGAAAAAAAAAACCTATTTCGGAATTCGATAATGAGACGTTGTGGAGAAATGCTCATACAAACAATGGTATAGAGTGTATTCTACAGTTCGAATGTGATACACTACATTTAACTTACGATTGCATTATAATTTTATGTTCATCCTATCTAATGTGATAGTGAAACGCCAAGAAACAGCTTGCAGATACCGTTTATTACAACATTTACTTGACAAACGCTCAAAAAATACCACCTACAACAAAAAATATTTATAGTACCATCATTAGGTCCATTTTTACATCACTTTGGGAATTGGGTACATTACTTATAACTTTGGGAATCCACCAAACCTTTACATTATTCCTTGCAATCCAAGATCCTAAATGCCCCTTACTTTTTCACCAATAAAAAAATCACCTTCAACCAATAAAAAAAAACAACGACCTGAATATTCCATTAGTTGCCAACTTAGCCCGTAGTACATATACCTCCTTTGATTAACTACCATTTTACTTAAACCCATTTTTCAGCTACCTTTTATCTTCTTCTATTCCTAATATCCTCTAGGTGGCTTAAAAGGAGATGGCTTCGAGACCTACTGATTTATATAAACACTGAAGTTCAACTACTAGGTTGTTTTTTCGCATGCCTGACGATCAATGATCACATTAACTTAATATGTCTTTTGTAAAACAAATTGTAATTATCATAAAAAAAAAAAAAAAAAATACTTAAATTCGATTAGCACTAGTTCTTTAAATCATGGAGGATCGACTTTATCCAAATAGAAAATTGGTCTTGATTCCGATTTTATATTTTTTTGAATGTTCTGAACTTGTAGAGCTAAATAGTATGCTTAAAATAAATTTATTAAAAATAGACAAGAATCAAAAGGAAAAATGTAGAGAGAATCGAGTCGAAATAGGACAAATAGTAACCAAAATATATTGTCCATTTCGTATTTTCAACATGGTTTACAGAATACGTAACTCCTATAACATGATACCTAAAAAAATGAACTAATTCACAAACCGAATTGCAGGATGTAAGCCTTTAAAATTTCGACTCCCCCTTGTTGAGCATGGGCGCGAACACGATGAGTTATTCGAGGTACAATTCGTAGCAGGACGAAGCTTGAATATCAAGTAGCCCCTGACTAATTAAACGGACAGGATTATCTAATCCAACATCCCAACTTTTGGCAGTGGAAGAAACCGCGATTCTCCAACCGGGTCCGGAATCAGAATTAGCAAACGCCTATGTCACAACGCAAATCTCATTAAAATGGTCGGGAGATTGGACAGAGGGAAGGGGGGAGGATTTCGACCGCTCTTTTCCATAGACTCATCGACATCTTGTAATTTTCTGTAATTGCTCCACAATCTTATCGAGGGATTTACGAACTGGTCCGGATATTTACGGCCCACTTCCGTGCGGCGAGGCCATTAGGAAACGCGGTGAAGTCTTCGTCACCAGCCGTGACCAAATTAATGAGTTCTGATTGGCCCGAAGCGGCTCGACAGAGTCGAGGAAGCTTTTTATTGGTCGAGTTTCCTTATTGCTACTAATTCGTTGCTGAATCAGATACCGGGATTTCACGAATCCTGAATCATCGCTAGCCCTTTTCGAATCTTGAATCTAAAAGAATCGATGATTTTTTATATATTCGTATAGGATTTCATCATCGATCGTTTTGATAGTAATGATTCACACATTATAAAACGCTGATACGACTACTTCGTCAGTTACAGTTACAAAAGGATCGAGTCTATGGTGAAGCCTATTTGGACCTGAGAATTGCTCCTCTATCAATGAAATTCCTCGCATATTCAATCATCACAACCAAAAATTCTTTATAAATACTCAATGTACCTTATTTTGTAAGTAATTAAAATCATCTTTCATAATCAACAATGTTCCGTATATTGGACTCGATTCAAATAGACCTTTCCTTCCATGACATTACGTTTTTTTCCTCGATTCCCTCCCTATTCAAGAGATTAAGAAATATTTATTGTATTTATTTGTATTAGACTCAGTTGTGATTTCAATAAATAATGAAAAAGTTTAAAGTGAATTAAAAATGTCTTCTGTTATCTACTATGGAAGGGAAAACGTTCCATTACCGATCACTAATAAATTATCATATATATATTTTTTCTACAACTGTCATACACGATAACCATACTTTATACAGCTCATTAATTTATGACTTATGAGCATAGACACGACAGCACTAGCGGTGCCTATAGAATTGCTATTCGACCGGCATGGACAGAGTCCATTTACCAGTGCCTGACTGATCTGGATATGGTTGGCAAATCAATGTATGCAGGTGTTATGGTGCTCGGCTAGCCATAGACGGCTCCGTCCTTGTCATACTTAGATAGTTGCCCTGAGTGATGCATTGCATTGACACCTCTCGTCAAACGATTGCTAAGTTCGTCCTGACAGGGATAAGTAGCCGTGCTTCCTCGTACTTAGGCGAGGTCGAACCGATTACGTCGCGTTAGAGGACGGCCTATAAATCGATTGGATGTAGCTGCTATCGAGCAAAAGTAGGTACTTGGAGTGATTGATGACATGACTTGGTCCGTTCCTTGTCCATGTTCCCTTTTGGTCAGGTGTGCCTGTATTGGATACCGTCCTCAACTGTCATCGGTTGCGTCTTCCTTCTTCTTCCAATGTGGAGACGTGAGTTGAAGGCTGTATATATTAAGAGTCTTTCCACATTTCCTGATAGCTTTTAGATTAGAATCCATCAAATACATTCCATTCGAAATATAATTTTTTTTAAATAAAATAAAATCACTGCATACTTCACAACATAAAAAAGTTGACAGCAGCCATTTTCTCACCACGATGATGACATGAATAAATAACTTTTACGCCACACTAAACTGTATACTCATGCAAACCCGTTATGCTCGCAAGGTTTACAATCTCCCGAACAAGAAAAGAAAGCGAACATGTGATTTCTACTGGAATAGAGGAGCTGGGTGGCTGTAACCGCATATCTTTCATGAGTTGTCATATTTACTTATTGCACATGAAACCGCACAATCGTAAAATTGGATAAATGGATTGCAATAAAATGTTTTGTTGCTTTACTTGTGATTCTCGAGTCGTAGATGTTATGTACGGGTTTCACAACTGTTGGAAAATTAGATTAAAAATTGAGGCCACTTCAACACTTATCAAACAAACAAATCTAAATGACTATAATAAGGACTTTATGAACTTACGGATCAAGTCCTCAATCTTTTCATAGCTTATATTTAATCAAATCATACGTACATAAACGTCTTAATGTTCTATATGTTGCTTATTTGGTTCGATATGGACACCTTTCCTTCCATGACAAACTCTATTACCACTTAAACCAACAAATACAAAATCCTTGCTTCCTTTTCTTCTCTTGATTATCCTCAATAGAATTGTTACAGTTTCTCTATAAGTCTGCCGTGTAATATTCGCATGCCCTAAAGTTAGCTTTTGGAGTACTTTCTTATTTTTTTTTCTTTTGTATGATTTGAACGGATTTTCAAGACACGACATAAAACAAATTATTCGGTGACGAGCTCTTCCTTTCTTCGAATCCCGTTCCGCTCTCGGGATCTCAAACCACTCGAAACCAGGAAGCGCCATTGTAAAAAGGCAATTTTCCGCGCGACACTTTGTGGAATGTTGCAGCTAACCAGGATGAGGTTTTGTCCCAGGCATGTGTCATGTCATTATTCCTCCCAGATCGCTACGGCGATCAAGGAAGTCCGGTACGAGCCTCTGGCCACCGATGTTGACAATAGTCGCTTCAACAATGGTTCACGACCGGAATTAAATTAAACTATCTCTTTGCTAGATTTATTCCGTCATAATGAATTGGACGATCCGTGACTCGGGGTCGGTTTAGCGTCAAAGGTACACGGTGTTGGACTACAAATAAGATGCAAGCGGTAGCGGCATAAAACAAATTCGAATGGTGGTTGCAATTTAAGATTCAGCGATGCAGATTTATTATCTGCGGTCTGTGGTATAAATATTTATAAGCTTGGCATCTTGTAGTCAGGAGGATTTTATCATTGATTTATTTCACGTTGTAGTTATTAGACCATTCGTTAAGGATAACATCCAATGAATCTGCCATAGCACAAATGAGTAAACGAAGTTGGTTCTTTGCCGTTTTATTAAAACAATCGATAGTTTATTTCCTTGTAAAGCTTATTCCTCGGAATATAGTTGCAAACCCTAATAACTTGAACACATTTCTCAAATATCAATTGAGCGATTTATTTTCATGAAAAGTAGCGTGCACTATTGGCTAATAATGACTAGTCAAAATGCCAAAGCAACCGGCAAAGGTGTAACTAAAGATTAAATTTACTCAACTTGATAAACTGTAATTTATTGTTTTGTATATTCGAACTAGTTTAGGCTTAAAATATTTTCATTTCAAACAGTTTAAATAGTTTGGAATTTACCGCAAGAACCAAATTGGACAGAAACAGATATTTAGTCAATCCTTCAGCATCTCATAAACTGAGTCTACCCTTTTTGCTTTTTTGATTTCGTTGAAGGAGCCCACTTAGCTTCATCCCTGGTTCGAACCTGGCTGTGTCAGGGTGATTTTTTATTCTGTTATTTTGGCCGTGGGGCGATCCTGGGATAAGGAGATTCTTGGCTGGCCCCATCAGTTGTTTGTATGTTCTGGGTGCTTAAGGGACATGGCTCCAATTCTCAGAAATCCTAAAGTTTTTTTAAAGCCGAATGAATAGGGTATGAATCAGGATAGGAAAAATTCCAGTTTGTATTTGAAAGCTTAATCAAAGCAAAAAAAAAAAAAAAATAAAAAAATAAGGATATAGTATGTTAATGTGTAACTGTAACAAATTTAAAAATAATATTATTTATAACTTATAGTTTATCATTATCTAATTAAAAATTGGACTGGTACTTTTATATTATATTTTAAATAAATTATATATGGCAATAAGAATAAATAGGTTGTTTTGGTGAAAATGCTCATTCGTTGGAGTAACGAAAAATATTAAAAAAACTCGCTTCCATATGCCTCTATGGGTACCTGGGTATAATTGCTATTTAAATATTTTACATTTGCACTAATTACTTAAATATCCTCGCAACTCTTGAATCAAATCAAGTATTTATTATTTATTTAACAGTAAACTTTTACAATTTAGGAACAATAGAGACGTGGAGTCAGGCTGTTGTGTATTTTATACACGAGTATGAAACCTGATACGGCCAGTAAAAATTTCTTTTACGCTTCTATTAGCCGGAGATCGACAGTTAATTTAGTCGGCTCTCTTAAAGTTCAACCAGGCTTTATAAAATGGGTACCTCACCTTTAACCTGGGTCAAAGGAAAAAAAAAAAAAAAAAAATGGACGCTGGAAGATGATCGTATCACCTCATGGGTTATTATGAAAAAATTAAAGTTTACACTTCTAAAGCTTCGAAGATGGCTTATTTCAGTTTTTTTATTTTATTTTTTTTCAACATAATATATTGTATGTACATAATATATTTATATACATATTAAATAGCATATTAGCTGAAAAACTAATAAACTCTAAAATATTTCGTATGTATCTGATCGTATACTAGATTTTTGTTGATTTGGAAATACATGAAAAAGTTATTTATCTGTCATTAGACAATTTAGGTTCAATCTGACCTAAAATTGACCGCCATTTTAACACTCCGTCAAAATTGGAGTACCATTTATTTAAAAAATAGCAAAAGTGATATAAGTAAATACATCTTTTAACTAAAGAACATAAAACCTTGTATTCAATAAATGTTTTAAATATATGGTATTTAAGACTGATTTTTCGTATTCTACGAATTAAACACATCATCTGTTTCGTTTATCTATTTATTTGTATTCCATGAATAAAAATATTTTAGCTATAAAAAAACAAAAAATGAGTATAAGACTATGGTTGGATTGAGGATGACGGTTTAAACATAATTATCAAATATAGACTCATATAAAGCAGGGAGAAATGAAACTATGAAACCACAAGTTTTTTCTATAATTGCAAGTTTTTGGAAAATGGTAAAACTTAGTAATAGCTTAGAACAGCAGACCTAACCCCTTCGGAACTAAAACCCACCATATATGAAACCTCTAAACTTCCTTTGAAACCCTCCAATTTACGTATTGAAGTTTCCACATTCGCAAGTTTGCAGCTGATAACATTTTTTATTGACTCGTTCTTTGTACGTTCCATGCTTTACTTCTGCACTTAACATTGTTTATTTTTATTTTTTTTTATGAACAAGGGAGCAGAATTTTATCACCAATAATCTAATTAGTTATAAATACAGTTATATGGGTCTACATCCGTAACAATATACTATAATATATACTATCCCTTAGTGGTATAAAAACGATAAACCTCTAATCCTACCTTAATATATTATTATATTGATAAATTTATGCTACCGATAGAATTTAAATTTGTTTGATTTGAATAATTAATCCATTTATGAAAGACTTATTTAATTTTATTAGATAAAAAGGTGGATCTGATTGGTGCTTTATAGACTGAATTTCACGTGGAAAAAATTGTTTGAACTGTCTACAGTTCTCTATCACAAAAGTGTTAAGATACGTTTTTATTATTAAATAACTTCTGTTGTAGAATTTCGCTCTAATACACAATGCACTATATAAATCTATAATTAATAATTAATGTTTTTTTCACACGTTTTTCATAGTTAAATTATCTCTGCCCATAGCTCATTTATCATGTATTTCAGATTTTTAGTTAATATTTCAAAATTTCTTAATATATAAATTTTTTGTAAGAAACCGAAAAGTAAATAAAATAAACGAATAGTAAAAGGCTTATATGTATATTATTTTTGCTATTTACATATTGAAATTTGCTTCCGTATTTAAAAAATAATACAATAAATAAATGAGCTGAATGGCGATTACAGAATATGGAGGTTCGGAAAGGAGTTACCCACTGGTAGCACTTCATTGGTTTATTTAACATAGAAGATCCCTCGGCCACCTTCTATTCAGACGCCTAGGAGCATTATCGAGAATACATAGGGATGATAGGTTGCGGACAAGCGGGTATTTGTGGGTGGGGAGTTCGGAAGTAAAAGACGTATATCTATTTTGGGCTACATATTCAACTAATGGGATATTCAGATCTTCTTGGATGACTTTATTAATAAAAACGTAAGGAGCATAGAGGAGTATGGATTGCAAGGATGGATGCGGAAGGAATTTTATGGTATAATGGATCCCCATAGCTAAATACGATAGATCGAAATAGACCTAAAAATGGTTTCGTGAATCATTTTTTTTTGGTTTTTTGTTTTTTAGTAAATAGATAGTTTTGAGCATTTGCCCAGTAAGTGATGCAGTAATCTGTATCTACAAACAGTTTTTCCTATCCTTCCAATCTAGTATAAGGATTCCATGTTTGACGTTTGTCAAGATGGAGTCCTAAGTAGCGGATCTGTACAACATTAGAGTTCTTAAAATTAATATTAAAAGTTCTCAAAATTAATATTATTTTCTAGATATACTCAAGAATAAACTGTTTTGGTACACGTATATTGACACTATATCAGGCAAAAAAATCCTGTACCTCTACAACCTATAAATGATCTTAAGTATATTACATACAGAGATTCGTACCACTGTATTTCTAGGTTAACAGCGATGTAAATTTAAAAGTAAAAAAAAAAAAAAAAAATTAGGTTAATACTAGGTTGATTCAATAAAGAGGCAATAAAAAAATTATTCTCTTTTTAATACATCAACATGAGATTTGACATTTGAAAATTAAGAAATGCGTACCAAATAATATGTGTTATTAAAATTAAAGTGGATTCTAATTTCGAATTTAATCTATAATCATTAATTTGGCCTCAATAATTTAAAATGAAGGATTAAAATGAAGGATTTCGAGTTTCATTACGAACATAATTTACGCAAAAGCTAGAAAGACAAACAACAGAAAAGTCGCATGTTCATGATTAACACCAGAGGGAATAAAACCCAGAAGTTCAGAGCGCGATGTGAGTTGGATTAATGGTGAGCAAGCAAATTAAATTTTATTTGCAGTGAAAGTCGGCTATCGGGGGTGTGACAGTGTGCACTGGGTTTACGTTTGTCATCACACTTGTTGCTCTGTTGCAGGAGAGTTTAAACAATTCCCCCTCCCCAGGTGGTCCTTACCCCCACCACTCCGCCTAAAGTGGGAGGCGCCTGCGTGACCACGCCCACTCCCCCCACCACCTCCTCCTGTACAGTCAATATCGGTAAAATGGGGACCCACACCCCCCAGGCAGCCGTCACCCTCCAACCACATTTATCCTCCTGTCTGGTTCCTTCCTCCCTACCGCCCACTTTCCCAGCCGGTCCCACAAACAAGCTTAAAAGCTTAACATTCCTAACCTTCGTTTCGTAAGTAATGGTTAACTGTCGGTTATCTAACATAATATTCTGAGATCCAAAATTGAAAAAAAGAAAAAAAAGAAAGTGCTATGCCTTCTTTTGAATAGCATGATATTGACAAATAAATTATTAGACAACCAAAATACTATTTATTTTTTCTTCAAGTAAATTTAATTGATTCACGTCCTTGCTATTATCATAACTATATTGAGGATCTTTAGTCCATTGTTAAAATTATTGTAGGTAAAAATAATCGGGATTCAGTCGCTTTTTTTAATATTTTAATTTTACCGACGTTTCGGCTAAAACTTATGAACCATTATCAGGGATACAAAAATCAGAAAAACAAAAGAGACATCAATATGCTAATGGAAAATTATGAATCTAGTGACAATGATAAAATAAAAAATATACATAAATATAATAGATAAAATAATAATAATGTGGTGATGATAAGTTTTTTTCCTCTATATTTAAGTCTTTGGAGTTCTAATACTGGCTATATTCTCCACTCAATGTGCTGTATGTTTGACGTGGATATAGGTATGAGTGATTTCTAGACTTTGTATATATTTTATATTTTTATTCATTATTGTATATATATTTTATTATAATTGTATCGCTGTGTAAATATTGTATGAATGTTATCTTTCACCGCTATTATTGATGTCCAAATTAGAACAGATTGTAGTAATATTACTCATTAAAAATTGTTAGATACATAAAAAAAGTTTTGAGTATAAAGTTTTGACTTCATGCTTACTATCATCATATTGTTTACCATATTATAATTTTTTCTATCTATAATATTTGTGTATACTTTTTATTTTATTTTTCATCACTATCACTACATTCATAATTTTTCATTGTCATATTGATATGCATCACTTTAGTTGTTCTGATGTTCGTAGCCCTAATGATAGCTCACAAGTTTTAATCGAAACGTAGGCAAAATTTAAATATTTTAAAAAAACGACTTACTCCCGATTATTTCTACCTACGATAACAAGATAATTATGTTAGCGATAATAATTAATCGACCAAAACACAAACTAGGAAAAACAATAGATCATAGGTACGTCAATCTATAATCTACCGATTTTCCCAGGCAGGATGAGAATGAGTTGCATGACGGACCAGCGGATTGATGATTTATTGAAATAAGCAATGATGACAATATAAGAGTTTCGGGCGTAACTTTTTTCATTCTAACCAATATAGCTAGCTGCTAAACTGTCAGTTCTAGCGACAAATTTTATATAACAAATTAAATTCTACATTAAATTTCTGATAGGTATCTGTTAGAAAATTTCCAATCCGAGTAACACCAACAGACTGCACGTTAAATTTTTGAGTGTGAAAAATAAAGTTAAAAAACCACGTGATTAATTTTTTTTTTTCATTGGAACCAATATATATATATATGTTATATCTAAACGGTAGTTCCTAGGGACAAATGCTATACAAGAAAAATTATTCTCCACTATAATTCCGACTAAGGAATTAGCTTCAAATTATCAACACCAGCACTAAAAAAATGTAGGTAAAACGTTACTTTTTTTTTTTTTTTTTAAACAATATAACTCTAAAACAATAGATCTTAACGACGAAAACCATACACGGGAATATTATGAAATTTTTAATCCTTGCAAAAAATGTTATTAAAAAAAAAATAGAACGCATTGGACGGGAAAAAGACAACAACGAAATTAAATGACGAAATAAAAAAACTAAATTAAAAGTTTTATATGACTCTAGAATAATAAAATAATTGAATTCTGACAATCTTCAATATGAAAAATTCCTGTAATTTTGCAAAATGATTTTCGAAGCCACATTGAAGAATTTTGCCTAAGTAACATTTATTATAATTAAGGTTTTATGTATTAACAAATCGAATTTCTTAAACCTTTGGCTCAGGAAAATTCTTTTATGTATAAAAATAACAGGCTAGTGGGAAAATATGAAATAGCGAATAAAATATTACTCTAAGGAACAAAATTAATTCCATTTAAATAACATTAAAGAAATACGTTTTTAAGTTTCGCAAACTATTATTATCGCTATTATTCTCTTTATTATTATAGGTGGAAATAATTGGAATTCTGTCTAGTAAACAATATTTTAATTTTCCCGACGTTTCGGCTTAAACATGTGAGCCATCATCAGGGCTACAAAAATCAGAAAACAAAATAGAGACATATCAATACGGCATGACAATCTAATGATGTAAAAAAATAACATCCTCAATATTTTCTTTATTATTAATTATTTTTTCTGAATATATATTTTTTACAATATATATTTTGAATTCCCGGGTGAAAGGATTTAATATTTAAACCAGATAATCAGAAAAGTTTTATATATATAAACATAAAAAAATAAATAATGATTTTTATTACCATAATTAAGAATAAAAAACTATTTTGGTTCCTTTTTACCATATTTTCAATATTAATAAATTTTGTTAAAAAAAAAAAAATTATACATAGATAAATAAGGACTGAAACAGTAGAATATAACTCATTTATTACATAATTATTTTCCATTATAAATGAAAAATCGCAACTCTAAACAATTAAAATTTTTACATTCCGAGGTTTAATTTAAATTTACTTTGACAGATTTAATTAATAAATCGTTGTTTGTTATCGAGATTAAGTAATATATTTTTTTTTTTTATTATTCAATAATATATTCTGAAAGGGACTAAAGACCGACATATAGTCATAATAATATCATTATATATATAAAATGAAATCATTTGAAATGTCTTATGAGCTACAAAGACAATTGATTACATTAAGGGCTAATTTATATCCAATACTATTGGAATAGTTGACAGAAGCATCCCAGTATTTTAAAAAGTTATATATCATATGTATAATTTATTAAGGTATAAAAATATCTTAGCTAAACAAAAAAACAAAATACACTCGAAATTCGTTTACAAAATAATCGTAAAACATTCATTTGAGAGGTTCCTCTTTTTTTTTTTTTTTTTCTATTTTAAAACATACTCGTACACTTTATAAAAAAGTTATCCAACATAGAGGCAAAAAATAATTAAATACGTGAGCTGGGTAATGCAAAGTTATGGGAGGGGGAGATGGAAAGTTGTGGAAACAAACTAACTACAAAGGAAAAGTTTCGAAGGAGAATAAGTAAGTTGGGTGAGCCTCTAATAATTCTAGTGTCGACTATCAAATAAGGCATCTATCTTATGGACAAATTATAGATCTTGACGATAATTCGAAAATATATATACATTTTATTCTATAATATCATTCTTGGACCTGTAATATTGTAATTTATTCAAGGTAAAATCTATTTAACGGTTTGAACCATTTTCACATTACAAAATAGGAATATATTTTCTTTAAGATTTTTTTTTTACAATAGTGTAACGTTTATTTTTACGAAAATTGAATTACTGAATTTTTGTTTAATGAAAAAATATTTTTATTCTGAAGAATTAAACCCGTGAGAATATTTTACAATAAAAAAAAAATTGTATAAATGTCGTAGGTCTTGCCTTACTTAAATCTATATTCATTTAGTCAACAAATAAAAACATATGAAACTTTAATTACGCTTAGTTGAATACATAATCCCCCAAATTGGTTTTGTTATTGTTTATTGATTGTTTACATATATGCATGAGCTAAATAATTTAAACAAGAATATCACACTAAAATCTTTAAAATGTGAACTATAAAGTCAAATAAATTATATTTTGAAAAATTTAAATAACTATTTCTTTATCATTTAACCTTAAAAAATGCCTGTTTTAAGAAATGTGGTCATAAATGTGATCAAGATGATTTTTTTTTTTTAGTTTAATTTTTTATTAGATTTTATTTTGGTTGGTTGCGTATATTGTTGTTGTTTTTTTTTTAATGCTTTGTTTGTGGTATACAAATATAACCTAAGATATATTTATCATCAGTTTTGTTTTATTATTTTTTAATTCTTATTTATTCTGGTATATGGAGTGAATGGATACTTATCTCTATAACACTCATTGCACTTGATTGTGACAGACTGTAACATTACGTATGTTTGATGTCAAATAAATAAACATTATTTTATTTGAACCTGTTAAACCTCATGAAATTACCAAATTGTTCATGTATTTTTGTTAAGATAATAATTTTTTTAAACCATGAACTTTCCTATACTATATTTTTAATGTACTATTAGAAAAAACCGGCATAAAAAAGAAAAAAAATAGTAAAATCATTAATCCTGGTGAAATCGCCAATTTTTACATATATTTTTGATATTTATTTTTTTTTTGCAAAACCATGTACCAGCGTAATTAAACTTTTGAATGGAATATTAGCGAATTGTGGTAAGAAAAAAATATAACTATAATCATTAATTAATGTGGGATCGTACAATTAAGTTTAGTAATAATTATTTAGTACAGATTTATTTGTTTATGTGAAAACATAAAAATGTATTATTGGAAACCATTGTTTAAAAAATGAATACAAATTTATTGTAATAAAAAATACGGTTAGCAAGAATAATAACAGAAAATAAAAACACTTGGTCTTGTAGAAAATGAAGACGCTCCAACTAGTCTCGAAGAAGGGGCCATTTTCATTTTTCTTTTCTCTTTTTTTTTAATCCTTTTTTTTGTTGGTTGTTTTTCGAAATGGGTTTTATGCCTAGTTGATACGACATGGAGGGGGAATGAGCTGTTCAGCTGTTGAAGCGATTATCTCGAAGCATCTGCCCCAACCTATCTCTTACAGCGACCATTATTCTCCCCACAAATGTGGTCTCTTCATCATCGGCCAAATTGACTTGTAAACCTGTCTGCTAAGGGCTTGGGACGGAGAAAGTAAAAAACTGCCAAGTCTAATTTTCTATAAGGAGTTTCAAAGTCACCTTGGCAATTTCGATTGTCATAGGAAAACAAATCAAAGAAGAAAAAAGGTTCACGCAAAATCAAAAAATACAAATTATATATATATATATATATATATATATATATATATATATATATATATATATATATATTTATCGTATTCAAGATTAAAATTTTGTTTAAAATATTTTTTTTAATAAAAACGTTTTCATCAAAATCAGCAAACCAGAAGAGCCACTTTATACCATGCATTTTACACCTGTTTTTTTTTTTTTCTGTTTTTGATTTTCTCAAAAACGGCTGTAACGATTTTAATTAAATTCGCTATATCAATGTAAAATTTAATGGGCTTTAATACCATGTAGGTTTGAATCTGACTGAAATAGTTTGACAGGGCTTAAATGCCGATACTTTAAATTTTCTTCCTCTAAAGTACCTTTAATTTTTTAGATTCTATAAAAATAACCATATCAACATTTCATCATTGATCAAAAAAACAAGTAAATATATAAGTTGAACGAATTCGATATTAATCGAAAGGAGAAAACTGCAAACATATATATATTTTTTTTTTTCCAATATTTTTGTTTTTGAACATAAGAACAGTAATATACATTTTCTTGAATACTGCTAAAGATTTAAAATTAAACTCGCTACATTAAAGTAAAATTAAATTTGCTTTAATATCATGTAGTTCTAATGTTTATTGGAATAGTTTGACAGGGCTTAAATGCCGATTTTTAAAATTGTTTCCGATTTTTGGATTTTTTTTTTTTAAAGTTATTACTTCAATACTTACAATAATAATAATAATAATAATGTAAAGGATTCATAAGTTTAAAAAATATATTTTAGAGTTTGTTTTTCAATAAAATAAATTTCCCAAATGATGAGATAGTAACTAATTCAACTTATATGTATGAGAGCTTTTTGAGTTTTTATGAGGATAGAGTTATATGAACGTTGAGAATATATGATGGGAAAATTGGTTTAGGGTACGGTCATCAAATAAAACACACTAATAAGATAAACTTATTAAATTGTGTGCCGACGTTTCGGCCTACATAGTGGACCTTCATCAGAGCTGACTCGGAGATTGTTCGAGTTTTCAAATTTGTTTAAATTTAACTTTGCAGGAATTAGTAATATTGATCTATTGTCTATGAAGATTTGTATTCATTTATATTAATTTAAAAATATTACTATTTTTTCAAATCTCCTGTGAGGAAATATCCTTTTGTCCAGTGTCTTTTGTCTTTATAGAAGAGAATTTCAAGTATAAATGAAAAGGAAGACTGGAGATGATGGAATTCTCCAAGTTTCTCAAGGGGAAGGTGGGTAATCTATAAAGAGAAGTTAGGGGAAGAGAGTAGGTGGAAGGGCTGACAGAGAAATACACAGGGAGAGACCTTCCGTGAAAGGCTAGGAAAGGTTAACAAATGGGACAGGGAAATATCGATGGTGGAAGCAAAGAGATCGATGCGAAAAAGACAAACGGCTTTAATGTTTTATTCAGGCAGCCATTGGGTCGCAACTGCCGACGTTAATACGATTTTAAGGGCCCGCATTCGCCCGACGTTGAGTAAAACTACGTTGCTAGAAGGAAACGCTGATAGTATAGTCGTATGGCGATGGCAAGGCGATCTGATAAACTTGACGCTAACCGTTGCTTGCGTAAAGCCATTTGACGCTTCAAGACGCTAACCTCAATGCCTTCATCATCTAGTTTAGATCTATGTTAACAGATATAGGAATTTTTTAACTTTTATTTTTATTAATATTAGTCATTATTGCTAGGTTCTTTTAAATGAATTGATCCATTTTCACTGAATACTCCTTTATTTCCTTTTTCTTTCTCCATACGTTTCGGTCTTTGCCATTTTCAAGGGTCCTAACATAATTTATTTTAAAATTAAAAGATGATCAACATTAGTTATTACATTGTTATAAAATATTTTACATAACTTTAATCATTCCTTTATATTGTATATATATTATGTCACATTTAAAAAAAAAAAAATCTATTACAGGCTGAATTAGCCTTGTCAGCTTGTTATCATCTACTGGATTAAAGCAATGGATCCCTCTACGTTTAACAACATTTGATATTAAAAACCATATTTTTCTTTATATTTACTAAGATGTACAGAATGTATATCTTTATGAAACTTAGGGAGAATGAAAAAGTAAATAAAGGAGTGTTTATTGAAAATGGATCAATTTATTTAAAAGAACCTAGCAATAGATTTATTCACTCAAACAAATTGAAATTATAATAAAAATTGGTCAATATATTAATATATCAGATACAATGTACTATTTTTATTTAATTTTATCTCTTTGAATTTATCATTGTTTTCTGTGAATATTGTATGAACGTTGTCTCATATCGTTATTACTATTGTTCATATTGAAACAAATTCTAATATATCTCAATACATTTTTTTTGTAGGTTGTATTTTTTATTGCAATAATATGAAAGAGTTTGAAAGCGGAATATTCAAAATTACGTCTTCTATAGTAGATTTAGTTTTGTTTACACTTAATTTATTTATAGTGATATAAAAACGCTCTAAACATAAAATTTGAGCGAATTTATTGATCAATTCAGGTAGGAAAATAAAGAAATACATATGAAAAAAACAGTTGTAATATTGAATTTATTGCTATAAATGATAGTTTCAAGTGTTATATTAAGTAATCTAAACTATATGTGTCGGTCCAAACTCTTCCGTTTAAAAATCGGTTATTTTTATATATATTGTAAATGATTTTTATTAAACCCCCTATATCGGTGTAAAATTAAACAGGCTTTAATACCATGTAGGTTTAATTCTGAATGAAATAGTTTGACAGGGCTTAAATGCCGTTACTTTAAATTTTCTTCCTCTAAAGTACTTTTAGGTTTGGAGATTCTCTAAAAATAACCATATCATCTTGTTATAATTGATAAAAAATATATAAGTTGAACGAATTCGAAAACTAAAGGAGAAAACCACAAAAATATTTTTTTTTAACGCATTTTTTTGTTTTCTAACATAATAACAGTAACATATATGTATAATATCACGAAAATCGACTAATCAGAAGAGGAAATTAATTTTTACGATTTTTCTTGTATACTGCTAAAGATTTGGATTAAGCTCGCTACATTAAAGTAAAATTAAATTTGTTTTAATATCGTGTAGTTCTAATGTTTATTGGAATAATTTGACAGGGCTTAAACGCCTATAAATATCTCAAAATGCCTTAAATTACATTTTTAAATGTCTATAAAATTCTCAAAAAAATTACTTTGATTTTATTTTTCAAATATTTAAACGAAATACATGATAATGTTGTTTTTTTTTCGAATGTTAGTGCCTCAGTATTTGTGGGTATACGTTCGAGCTTATTATGCCTTTGCCTTCATTAAACCTACTCAAATCAACAATCAAAAGGCTTTTGGAACTTTATAATTTATCGAAGTTGGAAAGCAGTGTTGTGTCGCGCGCATCATATTTTTTAATCAGCTCCCATCATACCAACGTTTCCCCTATTAACAGCCATTTACGTCAAGATATTACTTCCGAGTTTTAACCTAAGTTTTACTGTCATCTACCACGAATCGCAGGTAGGATCAAGATATCTAAAATTTACCGGTAAGCGTGTAAGGTATAAGGGTATAAAACTGAACCTATTGGTGTACGGTTGGAGTGGGGGCTGAAGAGATTTATAGATACTCTGATTACAAGAACGATAATAGTGTTGCGTGCTGCCGTTCAGCTTGTATTAATGTGTATCTCTGGAAAAGTGTGGATTCGATGTTGCAAAAAAAAAAAAAAAAATTATCTACCCTTTATATTAACAGTTTGTATTTAATTGTAATTTAATTCTATCTATAGATGAAGTTTACACTACTATATATCTAAAACGTGTAAAATAATATAAATCTATGGAGAAGGAAACATTGTGAATATGTTAACCCCAGTTATTAATATAAATATTTGTTAACAGCGTAAACAATCATGATAAGGGGTTTGCAAAGTTTTTAAGTACTTTACTTACAATCCTGGAAGACTTTTTCTTTCCAATATACTATATACCAAAGACAAAACTATTCATGGAATTTTTGTAAATAATAGTTATATATATTCCTACAGAAAATTATCGCGTCAAAAAAAAAGCAAGAATAACTGATTTTAATTTTTTTTTTTTTTTTTGCTTTTATTAAACCGATCAATGGATATAGACTTATCAAATATATTTTCAATTTGTATACTTGATGATACATGAAAATTTATTGGTAAGAAAAAATTTCTTGCCAAAAATTAATTAAAAAAATATAAAGTATATTGAATAACATTTATTTTTTAGATTATTGTAATAATCGCTCTATATACGCGTAGCGTATGTGTGTGTGTTTGTTGTAGCTTTTTCCACCCATTGTTCAACCCCACCAAGAAAATCAACAGTCCTATTACAGTATTTAGATATAATATTTCGAAATATACATCGTATCTTTATAAACGCTCGTTTAGTTCATTGAATTTAAATGAAAAACATTTAAAATAAAAATAAATAAATAAACAGAAACAAATTGTTTTCCAACTAACCTAAAATTCGCTAAACTCTCACGTTATTCTTGTTTTCATCCCGCTGCTATATTTATGTCATTTCTATGAAGGAAAATACTTTCTTTCAGGTTTCAAGTTAAAGAAATTACAGTATTGAAAATAAAATGTACGCTTATGTTTTAAATATAATACTAAAAATTTTTTTTTTTTAAGATAAGAAACTATGCTAAACAGATATATAGCTCTAAATTATAATTAAAATAAATATATTTTGAATTTCCATATTATTTAATTGGGACGTAAATTTCCAAAGGACATTTTTTACATATCTGTATTCTCATAATTTAGTTCTTATCTAAATCTTCTTTTTGATTTTTTCTAATGAACACTCAAGTCCTTTAAAACTATGATTTCGAAAAGCAATCATTTTCTTATTATTTTCGTACCAAATCATACTAAAATATTTATTAAATAACTTTAATATGATTTTATTAATATAGTAAAAAAAAAATTCTAGATTTCAATCCGAAAATAATCAAATTAGCTAGTTTAATATAGTAATGAGAGATTTTCGCGCTTCCAGTAAAATTTCCTACAATGGATATAGTACCATTTGGAAGTCAAGATCTCAGTTGTCTATTATATTAATGGCTTTGTAAATAAATACGATATGAATGAATTTATTTATTACTTATACCTGCTGAAGGTTAATGGGATACAATGTTGTATTTGGATACAATGTTGTCTACGACTGAAACGACAAGAAACTGCCCGTCGCTTTCGCTTACTACAACACTTACTGGACAGACACTCCAACCTTCCACTTATCTACAAAAGGCTCATCTATATCACCATCATAAGGCCTGTCTGGACTTACGGAGTTGAGCTTTGGGGCTCTACGAAACCATCAAATTCTTCCCGTATTCAATCCTTACAATCCAAAATCCTTCGAAAAATCCTCAATGCTCCTTACTTTGTCACAAATAAACTCATCCATAAAGACCTTAACATCCCATATGTTGCTGATTTGGCCCGATCCAGGTATCAATCCTTCCATGACAAACTCCACTCCCACTCTAATCCTCTAGTTTCAATTCTTGCTTCATCTTCAATTCCTGACAATCCTACGAGGCCCCTGAAAAGAAGATGGCCTCGAGACCTTCTAGTTTAGTTACCTAATGGAGTGATTCCAATGGGCATTTTCTCTTCACGTTTTTTTTCATGTATTTTATCATTACCAACATATTTACTTGTTGTATTACAAAATACAGTTGTAAATTTCAATAAAAATATTTTAAAAAAAAAATCAATATTAAAAGCTTTATCAAAATGTTTTTAATAATATTTTAATGTCACCTTAATTTTGGAGATTTGATCCCACAAAATTTCGAGGATGACAATGATCATTTTGATGTATACACTTAAAATAAAATTCTACTTCTAAGGTAAACTGGGGCGCATAAAATGTTTCCCAGTATCTCGTGAACATAAACAAAACGAAATATCCCTTACTTGAAAACTAACAGCGTTTTAATCCCGCTATATTAGAAACGGATGACTGAAACGATAGCGCAAGACCACGCGACTCGGCCACGAAAAGCCTATAAACGTTTTCAAGTGATTTCCTTACGCTTGCACCGGAATGAGAGGGAAAAGGGAGGTCGATGAAATGGAAGGAGAGAGGCGAAAAAGGGGATGATAATGTTGATTCAGTGATTATAGGGGATGTTGAAGGTTGCGTGTCTGTTTCGGCTAGCAGGGCTACCACACCCTCCTCTTCCAAACACAAAATATATCATTCGGCATCTATTATTCAACGTCGGGTTGAGTAGGGAACTCAGTTTGTATACTATGTACTCAAGAGCGAGTATTTTATCGTGACTAGAGGACCCAGGTTCCCTTCCAATTATTCTACAATGAAATATTGCCGGGTCTATAGATGAATAATTTCGTGCCTCGATGTACTTAAGAAAGAAATGGAACTTGCAGCCAGGAAGAGCGGACTTGCAAAATATTTACTTAACTAAAACTTTTTAGAGAGACACACACCATCAAGTAGCAATGGGACTGGCTATAGCTGAAACATTTTCTCTGAGGTTGAGGCTTAGTTTTTCTGTTTGAAAATGGAACATAATAAAATTTAAACAATTATAAAACTGTAATATAAGGTTTCTAAACCAGATTTATACATAATATACAATCCTCATCGAAGATTGAAACTGGCAGCGGCCCCGCTACGTTTTTTATATATTTATATTGGGATTCAGACACTGGTCAGATCCTCCACTCATGTACTGTATGTTTGTGGATATTGGACCTTAACACACCCTCCCCACTGGCTCACACCAGTAACGTGGCTGGGAGAGAGGCGCTGCGACCTCTTGGATTCCGCTTTTCCCTCTACAAGTGGAGACGAAAGCACAGTCTGGGGTACCTTTAGCAAACTGTAAATTTTAAATTTTATATAGTTATGATTGTGTGTATGATTTTTTTGATTGTATTATTTTATTTGTCAACTTTGTATTTATCTCAATTTATAGTTTAGTTTTCTTTTTTTTTTTTATTATATATATATATATATATATATATATATATATATATATATATATATATATTATATATATATATATATATATATATATATATAATATGTGAGTGTGTGTGTGAATTTATTTATTTTCTATCTTACTTACTATGACTTTTATCATTATTTTTATTGTATGAATGTGGTCTTATAGCACTATTACTATTGTTCATTTTGAAACCAAATGTAATATAATATACAATAAAAAAAACATCAGATTTCGAAGTTGCAAATGTGCTTTACTCACGTTTTTTTTTTATAAGTATATTTAACTGCTCTTATTTAGCGGATTCGAAACTGGGGAAATAGCTAACAAAAAAATCTTTAAAATAAAATATTGCTCACAGTAAGTCTGTAAGCCTTGAAGTATAGTCTGGGGCTCCAGGCCCACAAATAATTTTTAAAAATTGACACATAATGCAGTATTTGTCTGCCTCCAATATAGGAACTTAGTTGAATTTTAAATAACATGATAAATAAAAATGGCTGTATACCTATTGTTGGAACAAACAAACATAGAAATCTATTCTTTACATGTATCCGGGATATTGATAATTGAGTAGATGTATAATTTCAGAAATCTTAGTTTTTCATTATCAACAGCCTATGTTACTCATAGGCTGTTGATAATGAAAAGAATAACTAAACAAATTTTATTTTAGTGACCTCAGAAGAATGACAGAGTCTTTACTAAAAGAATAAAATAAAGCAAGGTGATTTTTTTTATGCTTCAATAAAAATCACGAAGTAAAAGAAAATCTTGAGATATTTTTTTTTAAATTATAAAATCGGGAAATAGTTATAAAACAGTTTACTCTCTTCTTCCCAAGCGGGAAATTGTTCACCTTAAAACAACTTGAGTATTTTTTATTTCGATCAATACTTTTAAGCGTGCAGCAACTAAAATAAAGTTACAGAAGTTTACCACTTACGCCGGTACACCTGCCGCCTTTCATGTCGAGAAATTGTAAAACATAGGCTATTTTCCAGGGCGGGAAATTGACGGATCGCGAAGGGAAAGCCCCAGCTAATGAGATGAAGCGGGAAAGGGAAAGAGTATTTATGGAAGGAAATAATGTTAAAGGCCTCTTTTAACGACTCCATCTGCCGAGGAAACTTTGCGGTAGGGTTAGGGAAACCCCCCTTTCTCCTCCCCCTATTCACATCCGCTTTTCCACTCAGCTTTTCCGACCCCTGCGGGACTAAAACCGTCCCGGGGATATTGTGGAATGTCATTCGGAAATCCTCGATTTTCCAGGTTTACGTAGAAATAGGATTTGATTTGTCATCTACGTTCGGGAAAATTATCTTCTTTCCGATAAACTTTTTTCCTTCAGTCGACCCGTGAAAAAGCGAATAGATAATCTACTTAATTATTACCTAAATTTCATCATTTTTACTTATAAAATAAAATCCTATTCCTACAACCAATGCTATTCAATTCCGTACAAAGAAGTAATTGTGAGTTAATAAAAATTCTTAATTTTTATTCGAAATTCATCGTAATTTCTTTCCTTTTATCAGAAATGATGTCTCTTTTGAAATGAAATAAGGGCTCCCTCTCTAGCATCGTCCGATTCACCACAGTGTGATAAAGCGACGTTAAACGAATAAACAATTATAGTTTATAATCAGACGTTTTTTAATCATGTATGGACTATTCCTAATATAGGTGTGATGATCCCAAATGTTTTAGATAATCCAACAAAAAACACTGATCCACCCCATGTTTCCCTGAACACCTCAATATTATGACCAGTTAATAATGAAGCTAAAGGACAAAATTGTTGATGATTATATTTTCAGATATCGCACAAGGAGTGTTTACTCAGGTTGAGTTTTATGTATATACTCATCGTTTTTTTTTTTTTTTTTTTTTTTTTTTCTGACCGTATGCCAATGCGGTTATTCTGTTGCCGAACCGTACCGGTTACTTCAAAGTAACCAGTTACCCGCTTACATATTAACATCCCTATTCAGGCATTCCCAACGGCCTGCGATAGATACAGTGTACAAGGATTCACGTACGACGAGATCAGAGAAGGCACCGCTCCTACGCTTTGTACTCCAGGACTGTGCCCTCACCTCGAGGCTTTTGTTCGAAACCTGCGCCGGACATGAACAAACGATTTTATTTTGAGGACCTAAAATAAAGCGGGTTCTCCTGTTGAAGGGGTGCGGGGGCGGTGTAGCCGACATCAAAGGGAAGCTATTATTTTAATACGCTGGGCTGGTGTCCCTTCCCCAATGGGATTAGCTCCTATTAATATCTTTATCGGCTAAACCTTGTTATCCCTTCCCAATGGGTCCTAACCCTGCCAACTTCATCGTAACCTATCTGCGGTTAGGGGTGAGCCCCTAATAGACTTCCCTTAATACCAGACCGTCTAATGTAGAGGACGCCTGCACGATAAATCTGATAAAATCGGGTCAATATAATGGACCAATGTTCAGCAAAAATATAATGTGAAAATATGGTGCGCACAGCAAGCGACTTTCACTTACCTCGGTTGTTAAAATCAAATTAAGAAGTTTTAAAGTTAGTGTTCATAGAAGCTTTAAGAATTACATTTAGTTATGTTAAGAAATTTCTTTCTTTTTCTCTCTCTCTTTTTTTTTTTTTTCGTTTTTTTTTTTTTAACGTACTTACATATAGTTTTATTCACGTAGTTTCCACGTCTATATATAAATATACCTCATCAAATCTGATAACTAACCAATCAGCATTCAATAGAACCTTTTTTTTTTTTTAAGGGGGCATTCAAATCGAAGCTTTTAATCACTAAAAAATTGAAAATTGCGTGCGACATCCCATTTGGCAGGGGAAAGTGTCATTTGGACATTGTTCGAAGGCTGCCATGCACCGAGTCGGAAAGACCAAAGTGAATATCCGATTAAGCCCTGGGTTGGAAACATCAATACTGTGTCATTACCATTCATAAAAGGGAGGCTCATTTAGAAGAATAAACAATGGCATTCATCATTTTAATGTAAATCATTTGTTTGTTTTATTTCTTCAGTGACACGAACGGCCATATGCTGTTTATATAAATGAATGAGCTGATTTTAACAGAATATTAATTCTCTGAAACTGCAAACCAAGGAATTTCATACATATTGCTGTTTAGCTTGTTCAAGTTAATGTATGTATACAATTATATGTTTTATTTACTCATTTTTATTTCAACTTACCTATATATGAAATATTTGGTGAGGGAACGTATTGCAAATAGGGAAAATTTTCTAAATCGAGTTTTCAAAAGAAAAAAGTCTGTGTGTGTGTGTTTGTGTGTTAATTATAGCGGAAAAACGAAAATTCGTACAAAACTGAAATTTCATATTTTAGACAAGTATACTCTTCAGATATCATAGCCAATCTTGACAAACGTCTCACATGGAATCCTCATACGAGACTAAAACGACAAGCAACTACCCGTAGATACCGATTACTACAACGCTTACTCGACAAACGTTCAAGACTTCCAATTCATTACAAAAAGCTCATTTATGTGACCATCATCAGACCCATCTAGACATTTGGAATCGAGCTTTGGGGCTCTACTAAGCCATCTAATTCCTCCCGTATCCAATCCTTACAATCCGAAATCCTAAATGCTCCTTATTTCGTCACAAATAAAATCATCCATAACGAACTTAATATCCCATTTGTTGCAGCCTTTCTTGTACCACATATACCACTTTCATATCCGAATTCCCAACCCACATAAACCCTCTTATCCGCAACCTATCAACCTCACATATTCCTGACAACCCTTCGAGGCGATTGAAAAGAAGTTGGCTACTAACTCGGGATCTACTTACTTAAATAAACATCGAAGTTCTACCGCTGGGTAGTTTCTTCACAAGCCTTTTCATGCCCTTTATTATAATTCAACACGTTTACTTATTGTATTTATGTTAAATACAGTTGTAAAATTCAAAAAAAAAAAAAAAAAAAAATGTAATAAATATATTACAGCAACTTTTACCACTGAAATCATTTGGCCGAAATTGCTACTTTATACCATGTATTTTCTAACTTTTTACGATTTTCTTAAAAACGGCTTTAACGATTTTAATTCAACTCCCTATATCTATGTAAAATTTAATAGTATCTAACATCATGTAGGTTTCTTTCTGATTGAAATAGTCGGACAGGGCTTAAATGCTGATATTTAAATTTCTTCTAAAGTAGCTTTAATTTTGATTCGGTAAAAATTAACCTTATCATCTTATTAACATTAGAAAACAAAGGGTAAATAACTAAGTCAAACAAATTCGACATCCAACTAAAGGAAAAAAGAGGAAAATATTATTTTATATCATTTTTAAACATAAGAAAGGTAATATAGATATATAATATATCGTTGGAAAGCTAAAGAGTTTAGAAAAAATATTACCTTATTTGTGTTTAATGGAGAGTGATGAAAAGCGGATAAAATAACTGATTGTTGTAGATAATGATATAATAGATTATTTAGTAAAAAACATGTAATGAAACATGTAAAACATCTAATGAAACTCAATTTAATTAATTTTTAACCTTTTTACTTTCACTTACTATATATAGTAAGGAAAGTATTGCGATCGTGAAAATTTTCGAATTCCAGTTTTCAACGGAAATACACGTTTTAGGGTCCCCTGAGTCCAAATAACCAAGTCCCGCAAAAAGGTCTGTGTGGTGTGTGTGTGTGTGTCTGTGTGTGTGTGTGTGTGGTAACTCCCGGGCGGAAACGGTAAGTCCTATGAAACTGAAATTTCATATTTAAGACAACTATACGCCCGAGACGTGACAAAACTTTTTTCATCAAAATGAGCTTACCAGAAGAGGCACTTTATACTATGCATTTTGCACCTTTTTTCGATTTTCTCAAAAACGGTTCCGACGATTTTGATTAAACTCGCTATATCGATGTAAAATTAAATGGGCTTTAATATCATGTAGGTTTTATTTGGATAAAAATGGTCTGACAGGGCTTTAAATGCCGATATTTTAAATTTTCTTCCTCTAAAGTAGCTTTAATTTTTTAGATTCAATAATAATAACTAGATTATCTTGTTAGCGCTGATGAAAAACAGGTAAATATATAAATTGAATAAATTCGATATCCAACTAAAGAGAAAAACAGAAAAAATATATTTTTAATGAAATTTTTCGTTTTTGAACATAAGAGCAGTAATATACATGTATGATATACCGTTGGAAAGCTAAAGATTTTAGAAAAAATATCATCTCATACACAAGCTTTTAGAAGTTAATAGAGAGTGATGAGAAGAAGATAAAACTAACTGATTATTTTAGATAATAATATAATAGATTTTTTAATAAAACACATGTTTATATATAAATTCAATTTGATTAATTCCTTAATAGTTTCACATATTTTTATCTCTAACTGTATTTGAAAATTCTTTCATTGATTTTAAAAATCGAGGTAAGTGAAAGTCGTGTGTTGCCCGCACCAGATGTTTTCATCTCTAACTGTATTTAAAAAAAAATCTAAATTGATTTTAACAACGGAAGGTAAGTGTAAGTCGTGTGTTACGTGCACCAGATTTGTTCTTTTGCTTTGCTATTCTCACCAAAAAAAAATAAAATAGAATAAACAAAAAAAACTATATATATATATATATATAAATATATATATATATATATATATATATATATATATATTATAGTCCCCAGAAATGTTGAAATGTTCACAGATTTTTTTTTTTTTTAAATTGATAATTTTTACTTTTGTTATATCTGTTTAGAGTTATATTACGAATACCTATATATTTTATATCACGTTTTGCGATAAATAAATTCAAATTTAGGTGATTAATTATTTAAAAAAGAAATGAATGCTAAGGAAATTGAGACGTACTTCAGATCTAATTTTATTTTAAAATACCGTATTATTTAATAAATATTTTCTGGAATTCCTGAAGGGCAAGGATTTTATAGGTATTTGTTGAAAAGGCGAGTCCTAACAATCTAATATAAAAGTTATTCTAAAAAAAAGGGAATCAAGATTTTCGTTGAAGCCATTGTATTGTTTTTCCAATAAACAACTTCAACTTTGGATTTAGTTCTTCATTGACTCTTCAGTGAAAATTTCTCTGGTAAATTTAAGCGAACTGTATTATTGGTATTTTTATTTCCCATTATATCCACGCACTCCGGAGAAATAGGATTTTACGTGATTCATTGGGACCTAGATTCTAGTGTATTAAACGTTTTTCTAACATTGTGTTTTTATTTCAGGTGATGAAAAATCGAATGATGATTTCGATTTCGAAAATTTGATTTGAAACTATTTGATTTTGTTGGAAAAGCGAATACTAAGAACGATAATAGTTATTCCAAGAAACACTATAGATTCACTTCATCATTACCTTTTGTGTTTTTTATTTATTTTTTTATGGTATTATTTAATTGTAGTTTTCTAATAGTTCTATGTGATACGTCAAGTGGTGATTTCTGGTAAAGTTAAGCGAGTATTAATAGCGCTACAATAAAAATAACAGATGAAAAAGTAAAAAAAAGGTATTAATATAGTAGGAAATGGTTATAGAATTTGATTTTAATCCAAGCGATTACTTAATTTTCAAATTCATCAAGTTCAAATTTATGTATAGAATAGAATAGAGTTTATTATTGACCTATTACATTTAGGACCAAACTGGTCCTCTCTTACAAAGATAGTGCTAAGTATAAAGAGATTGTTAAATAAAAAGACTCATAATTTTAACTTGCCTGCCCCCAGTATCCTTAAATAACATCGCACTTACTTCTGTAGAACAAATCCGATACCTAGGTCTCCATCTTGACAGGCGTCTTATTTGGAATCCTCACACAAGACTAAGATTGCAAGAAATTACTCGAAGATACCGATTACTACAATACTTACTAGACAAACGTTAAAAACTTCTATTATATTACAAAGACTCATTTACATCACTATTACCAGACCTATTTGGACATATGGAATCAAGCTTTAGGGCTATACTCAACCATCTAATCCTTCCCACATACAATCCAAAATCCCGAATGCCCCTTATTTTGTCACAAATCAATTCCTCCATAATAACCTAAACATCCCATTTGTTACAGACATAGCCCGTGATAGATTCACAAGATACTCTTCTAATTGTCACGACTTTTCTCCACTCTGCATATATATTCATTGTGTTATGTAATACAGTTGTAAATTATAATAAATAAAAAAACTGTTATGAAGGATATGCCCGATTTTAATATTTTAAGTACTGTACAGTAACTGCGAATAAGCAGAGTTTTGCGTCATTTATCTGGTACAACTAGATAAACGGGTTCCTACTGTATTAGCTACTCTTCTAATAAATAATGCTTTTTTACGTCAGTTGATAGCGAATCGATTGGCGATATCGATATCACGGAATGGGTTTTTTCAATTAATGGATACGACATCCGCTGTTAGTATAGGTTCATTCAACCGCAAATCATTTCAAAGTCCATCTGTGCATTCCGATTCCGAAACAGGCTTCGAGAGTGGGGGGGAGGGGATAAATAAAATGCAATTATTTCGTAGTTAGAGAGGAAGGGACATGTGCCTGCTGTATCCAACAATTACAGACGTTGACTGCTATCATATTAATGATGGCCGATCCAGGACATACGCACAGCCGCCTGTGGAAAATCGCTAATTGACCGTATCTTACACCTGTCATTTGTGGGCGTACTCCAGGGTTTCATGTTTGGACCCTTTATAATTCATGGCTTGTTACATCTATCGGCCCCACGGGGTGCGGCCCACGCCGATCTCGAAGAGTTACGGTCAGACGAAATCATAAATACGAGCGGGTCCGAAGTTTTTCATCGGCTCAGATCAAAGATGTCACTGTACGAGAGTTGCGTTTGAGTTTATGCAAGAGGAAAAATGTAAATAAATAAAATTTAAAAAAAAAGATAGAAAAAAATATTAACTCTTTCCTGAAAGGAATACATAAATTTTCATTATTTGAATTGGCATTATTATATACCAAATTAATAATTAATGAGCCTGACCATTTCCATGTTTTTTTTTATTCATTCAAGGCTAATTTTATCCATTAATAAGTTTACGAATAAGGAATACAATTTTAATTTACTTAACTGAAATATATTTTAAAAAGTCTCCCATTGATGTGTTATTATACTAATCAATTTTGCATTAAAATCTATAATTGGGTTTTATTATTGAATAATCAATTGAGACGTTGATTTCCAAAAGGTACTAAAGGACATTTTTTACGAAATCGATTTTTTTACATACTTGTATTCTCATCATTTAGTTTTATCTAAATATTCTATTTGATGTTATCTAAAGAATTCTCAAGTCCTTAAAAAACGCGATTTAGAAATGCGGTCATTTTCTAAAAGTACTAATTACGCATTTATTTTCGTTCCAAATCATTTAAAAAAAATTCATATCATAACTTTAATATAATGTTATTATTATAGTAAAAAAAGTAATTCTAAATTTTAAGGCAAAAAGACCCAAATTAGCTAGTTTAATAATATAGCAATGAGAGATTTTCGCGCTTCCTGTAAAATTTCCTAGAATGGATATAGTACCTTTTGGAAATCAACGTCTCAATTGTTGACCGTGAAATGAGCATCAAGGAGGAGATCGTTCGGGTGGATAAAATAAAATAAAAAAAAGTGTAGTGTACCTTAATACTTATACTTTTAATTTTCTTTACTAATTTTTAGTTCACTATACTTTTCATTTTCTGTCATTATTTTTTTATTTTTTTTTTGGTATCTGGCTTTTACTTCACTTTATTTTACCTTACATACGGTTGTTAACTATATTTATCTTTCATTTCTCTATTTAATAATGTTGATATATTAACTAGTTCTTTTTCTGTTCTTGAGTTATCATTTTTATTCAACTTTATTTTTTGTTTTATTTTCAGTTATCATGTTTATTTTCAGTCTTGTTTTTTAGACTCTCAAAAACATTATTAGTATATAATAACCGTCAGTCGTTACTCGACAATTATAATGCATTTTTGTATAGTTAATGGCCGAGTTTTAACAGGATATTTAAGTAACTCGACAAAATATTAATACAGATGATTATGCTCTGTATATCATTAGTATACTCCGAAACGTCAGCAAATGTATATAAATAAACCAGAGAAAGTTAGGAGTTTATATCTTGCCTCTTCGTAGAGCTTGAAGATGAGGTAAAAATGTTTTATTTTTTATCAGTTATTTTAGAATGGGTTATATTAAAATTTGTGGCTTAAACATTATATTTTGGAGGAAAAATATTAGATAAACTGCTCACTCTTGGGCCTATTAGTGTCTGGATGTTAAATCCAGCCCTGAAATTAAAGCAAGATGGTGATTTTAAAGTTATTTCGTTCTTGAGAAACTTCTGTTATACAAACGTAATAAGGAAACGCTCTATTTAATAAGGAATTTCAACAAATTATCCCTAAGTCAATTTTAAGCCGCATCAATTAATACGAGCACTAATGAGCGCTTCAACACTGGTCGAAAAGAAAATTGGAATAATAACATACAATTGAATAATGACATCAGTCCCCACCTGCCAACAGTGGCAGACGCTGGAGAATTCTCCATGACCTGGCTGGAGACGAAGAGGAGGGAGATAAAGCGGCGGGTGCCAGGTAGAGATATCATTTAGTGTAAGTAGATGCAGGGCGGGCAATTACCTGTGAAGGAAACCCCTGCTTGGGCGCCAATTAGCTTCTTTATCGATTCCAACTCGACTTATTGCTAACTATCGATACCTTATCAATTAGTCGAGTTCCTATGAGATCCCCCCTCTCCAGAATTCTACAACTTTCCCGAATAAATTGAATAAACACGTTATAAAACACAGATCTAAGCACAAAATCTTGTAAATTCCAACAAAAAAAAAAAACACCAAATTTTTGAGGAAGTGAATGAAAGTGTCACCAAGGTGTAGGGCAGGTGGAGATCGCGTGAGTTCCCGCCCCCGCCTTAATAGTAAAATAATTGCCTCCATAACGCTGGGAACCGCCATTTTGTAAACGATAACCTCAACGTAGTATATTCCTTTCTTTTTAAAGCCAACACATCTCGGAATAATCATTATTATATTATATATCACGACAATGTTAGTTATGTGGAGTAAATCCCTGAAGGGTGATACTCTCATAACACATTGCTATAGACCAAGAAATAAATATGTGTAAAAAAAAAAGGGACCCAAATTATTATTACTTTTTTATTTTTACCATCTATGTACAATATTTCATATTAAATATAAAAAACGTAAATGTAACAATAGAGTATAATTTTTTTTATTTAGTAATAAGAGAAGGAACAACTTTTTTTTTTTTAAATTATTTATAATTCAATTTATCTAATTTTTGGTATATACTTACGTTCTGAGTTATTCGTAATTTAAAAAATATATAGTTTTATAGTATTGAGTTTAAATTTTAAAGTTTTAATTATTTTAATTAAACATTTATTTTATTATTTTTTTTTTTTTTAGGAATTTTTATCACCTCTATTCTCTTTCTTAATATTTTAAAATATGAAATGAAAAGCTATAATGAAGTAAACCTGTTCACTCTTCAACCCATGAAGAGTTTCGGGTTTAGAGCTTATAGAGATTCGTTCTGTATCTCGACCAACGACTGCAAAAGGAGGTGATTAGGCCTTAATCAGGCTAAGTCGCAAGGTTTTTCCATATTTTTATAGAGGCTCGATGTGCCGCAGGAGTGTTTCCATAGCCCAGTGTCGCTCCACGGCTTAAATAACAGAATAAATAATTCTGCCTCAGCCGAGGTTCCGAAGAACAGTAGTCTAGTGCTATATCGACTAGAGCACGCCACTCTCTTTTTAATGTAATTTAATGACGTAAAAGTACGTCGAAATACCGGGTTCAACAGAACGAGAAATAATAAATATGAACTAAACCACACGATTCTTTCAAGTGTATTAATAAATTCTTTTCAAAATGAACATGTTTGATGGCGGTAATAAAAGGACAAAAATGTTCGGCTTCCGGTAAAGCTTATAAGAAAAATACCCCAAGTCTCGCCCTTCCTTCGTCGAGAATGGAATTTAAGGATTAGGGGATCAATAAAGTTGACCCTCTGGTTTAGCATTATCTTAAGGTATTCGGTTTGTTCTAAAGCGATTTTTTTTTCTTGAAGAAGGGGAAAAGCCTTGGAAATATTTTCTTTGATAAGGAAATAAAAAAAAAGTCCTTAAAAGGGAAGATCTTTCAGATAGGAAATCGATATTCGTATCCTGAAATTTAAGATACGTATGATTCGAAAATCCTACCTTTTACAGAAAAAATATCTAAGTAATATAATAAAATTTGATGAGAAAAAGGTATCGAAATACCCTACTTACTCCTTTACCACTAATAGTAAAATTCAAGAGGTACTCACAAATCCATGCTTGTCCGAGATGTTATTCGTCAACTTGAGCTTGTGGAACGAAACCACCTTCTGCATCCACTGCTCTCCCGTCGACGGGGAATCTGGGTGTATGTACATCCTCTTTGGCATTTCTGGATCGGCTTTCCCTGCTACCATCCACCTGCTGTTGAAAAAAAAAAAAAAAAAATCAAAATGAAAACCTATGAAGAAAAATTTTTTTTTTTTTTTTTACCATAATTTCATGCAACTATGCCATATAAACACATTTTTCTTCTAAGAATATGATACAAATCTAGAAAAAGTCTGTCTATTTAAGAACTGTTCTACGATCCTTTATAGCCAAGAACATATTTGTTTGAAATTATTGTGTTAACGTTGTTTTTTTTCTAATAATTATCAGTAATGAATTCAATGTAAATTTATAGAGCATTAGTAGAGATAGTGGAATGGGGAGAAAGAAATTGAAAAAAGATAAGAGGCGATGGGATCTCCTGGTTGATCTCGAGGTTTTATTCGGAGTTCTCAGGGGCAGTATTTAAATATTACGAGTATATGTATGTGCAAATGTGGCCAATGTTGTTATTACTATTTTTACTTTCACTTATTTATATATGAAATATATACATATATATATTACGATCGTGAAAATTTTCGAATTCGAGTTTTCACTGGAAATACACGTTTTAGGGTACCCTGAGTAGAAATGACCAAGTCCCGAAAAAAGGTCTGTGTGTGTGTGGTATGTCTAGATCGAAAACATATAGACAAAATTGTAAAACTTGACAGAGAGTAATGAAAAGGCGAACAAAACAAACGGATTGTTGTAGATAATAATAATCTCGAAGTGTTTTTGAAAATTCTCAAATTGATGTTAGCAACGGAGGTAAGTGAAAGTCGTGTGTTTCGCAAACCAGAATTTTCTTCTTATTTAGTTTTTATTCAATTATTCTTTGCAATTATTTATGTTATATTTGTTTGCTTTGTACATATGGTATGAATGATTTCTTATAGATGTGGTAATCATTGACCTAGAGTGTGGCAGATTGTAATATTTCTGAATAAACCAGTTTAAAAAAAAAATTAAATAACAATAAAAGAAATTCAATAAATACTATACGAGTATATATATATATATTTTTAGTGCTCAATCCAACACATTTTTTTTCGAGGGGGGGGGGATTCTTCTTTTTTATCGGCTTTAAGTAATCTCAAATGATGTAAATGGGAAAAAATGAAGTTTAATTGTTCCATAAATCAAATTTTTTTTATCGATTGCATTTTTTATCACAGAATTTGAATATCGCTTAAGGAAAAAAAATGAATTATTCATATATTTTCGGATTTGTATAAACATAACTAGTATTACTTGAATACCGTTAATTTTCTAAATAAGTCACTATAATCTTTGTTAACGAATTGTTCCGAATATATAAATTCTAACGTTTCTTATAAATATATATATATATTAAAAAAAGTTATAAAACAAAAAGTGTGGAAATACGTAATCATGCAGGTAGATTATATGGGGATATAGAAGAAGTAGGTGATGAATAGGGGGGTTAGAGCTGACCAGTCAGAGAAGGGTTAGGGGTAGTCAAAACCATGTCATTGGTTAACAATGACCAAACAAGATGGGGCCACCCAAACAGTACGTATATCCTAATTTGTGATTATTTTTATGATTTTATAAAGTAGTAATCATTATACATCATCGTATGTATGTAAAAAAGATATATAAAAAGAAAAATTTCTAATTAAAAATGTTTATATGACCTTTAATTTTTAATATGGCTATTTACAAAAAAAAAAAAAAAAAAAAAAAATATGTTTGATACGCTCACCAACCATTAAATGGATATTAACGAATTAACACCTATTTATAGGGACCATAGTAAAAAACTTAATATTTTCACATGATTTTGACATTTTATACATATCAATATGATTACTCAGGCTTATATTCATGCGATATTTACTTCTTTTTTTTTTTTGTTTATAGTAATTTTTTTTTATGCGTTCAATACATATTCTGCTTTGAATTTAAAGATTGCCTTATCACCATACCCAGTATTACACAATAATAATCATAACTCATCTTAGAAAAGAATATTTTTTAAAAATCTTTAATTGATAATAATTACTTCTTTATAATTGTACATACTGACTTATCTTAAGAGCTGTGTCTTTGATATTGTAGTAACACGAATGAAATTTTATTTGAAATATCAACTAATCAAACTTGATAGAGGGAAAATTATCTTGATTTAAACAATTACAACGACCTCTCATCGGTAAAATAATTTACTGCGGAAACATTTTAAAACCATTGTACAAATAATTCATAGATAAATCACACGGAATGTTTATCACGAATGTAAAATATGCCAAACACGCGACATTTGTGACGGAAAACAGCAAAATACTCATCCGAGGTTTTGCCTAATCATGCGAACACTGCGATATGAAGTTTTATTTTTCATGTTAGTATAGGTGTATAACATATATTTTAGAAACTAGGATTTAGTATCATGTAACACAATCATTAAAACTCAAAATAATCGTTTTAAATTTCTGTTCAAAATATTTTTTAAAGAATATAAAAATTGAACGTCGCAGTTTATGCAAATTTAAAAATAGTCGGCTGTCCCACAATGTCAATCATTTTCAGCAATGTAACACAATAGAGCAATTTATGGGTTGGAATGACTTCAAGGACTCTGATTCTTAGGCCACGTTGTAAATATTTAATATAAAGTGGGTAGCTTGTTTTCCACATATGATATATTATTTCGATGCTCAGAACATGTATATGTTTCATTTCATAATTGATATACCTGACATACATAGTCGATTCGTTCTGAAATTAACAATATTGCTCGATATTATGGTGGTAAAATTTTGATATTTCAGGCAGGTATTATTTTAATGGTTAAAATAATTTAATTGCATAATATATTTTCACTGTTACTTACCCTCATATGGTAAGGAAAAGTATTACGACCGTAAAAATTTTCGAATTCGAGTTTTCACCGGAAATTCACGTGTAACTTTAAAAACGTCCTATGAGTCCGAATAACTAAGCCGAAAATGTCTATGTGTGTGTGGCAAGTCTAGTACGAAAATGCGAACTTAATATTTAAGAAAACTATACACTCGAGATGTTACAGAAACATTTTCATCAAAATCGGCTAACCAGAAGAGCCACTTTATACCATGCATTTTGCACCTTTTTATGATTTTCTCAACAGTTCCGACTATTTTGATTAAGCTCGCTATACTGATGTAAAGTTTAATAGGCTTTAATATCATGTAGGTTTCATTCTGATTAAAATAGTCCGACAGGGCTTAAATGCCGATATTTTAAACTTTCTTCCTCTATAGTACCTTTAATTTTGTAGATCCTATAAAAATAACCATATTATATTGTTACCACTGATAAAAAGCAGTTAAATATATAAGTTGAACGAATTCGTTATCCAACTAAGGAAGAAAACTGAAATAATATTTTTTAATGCATTTTTTTGTTTTTTAACATAACAAGAGTAATATGCATGTGTAATATATCGTTAGAAACCGAAAGATTTTAGAAAAATATATTATCTAATACACAAGCTTGTAAAAGGTAATAAAGAGTAATACAAAGCCGATAAAACTAACCGATTATTTTAGATAATTATATAATTGATTTTTAAATAAAACACGTTTCTATAGAAATTCAGTTTAATTAATTATTTAATAGTTTCACTGATTTTTATCTCTAACTGTATTTAAAAATTCTGAAATCTATTTTTAAAACAGAGGTAAGTAAAAGTCGTGTGTTGCCCGAACCAGATTTTTTAATACAAATATGCTATTAAACGTAACTTTTGTTATTGTTTTTTATAAAATTTAAATCTAGTCAGTACGTAGATATATTTCGAAATAATACTTTTATCTTGTAAATATGTACATAAAACTTTTCTATCTAATCTCTATAGCCTTAACGCTATATTATAGCTTTTTCGATTTCAAAAGACATAAACGGATTTAATTGTTCAGGAAACCCGATAATTCTTGGACCAAATTTAAAAGCGATTATCATTATATATATTTATGTTTCCTAGACTAAAATGACTTCATTCAACAAACGCAAATGAGACGATAAAAATTCAGGAGTCGGGACACGAACAAAAGAGTAAAATAAATTTTGATTTCAGGGTGTCAGGTTGTGAACTCGCCCATTACACGCAAACCCAAACGCCAATGAATAACCGGTCTACGAGAGACGAAATTCACACAGACCCATCATTCAAGGAAATCTTAATGACCACTCATTCAAGGAAGAAACAAAAAGAAAAAAAAGAATGACATCCGTAGGTCATTCCGGTTGGGTAATTAATATTTACAAAGTTAGCAGGCTTGCCTGTTGATGCAACGCTTCCGTCGCCCAGTTTCAGTACAAAACGGAAAAGGACGATTTAGGCGAATTTCTTTTATATAAATAAAACGTACGTTTGTAAATGACATTGAGGGATAATGTGAAATAACAATCGTATTATAATGTTTCTGAAATATACAATGGATTTCCGTGATGAATATTAGAGCAATCTTCCAAACATGTCAGAAAAAATATGCAAATAAATTGTCCGAAAGATCAAAAATATTAATCTTAACTTTTTTATTATTATACTATATTTTTACAGTTGACACTAAGATTGCTATGTGCTAAATTAAAATTGCTTCTAGGTTGGCTATAAGCTGTCTGCTAATCATTATTAATAAAATAATGCTGGACATTATTTAAACAATAAATTAAATCTGGAATTTATACGTATTCTAAAATCATTAAGACTAGTTCAATACGATTCTGACAAAGTAATTATAAAAAAAAAAAAAAAAAAAAAAAAAAAAAAAAAAAAAAAAAAAAAAAAAAAAAAAAAAAAACTGTACCACTACAACCCATGAAGGGTCTTGGGCTCAGTACATATAGAGATTCGTACTGTTTCTAGGCCAACGGCAGTGCAATGAGGTGATTAGGCCTTAATCACGCTCAGTCGCCAGGTTTTTCCCCAATTAATTTGGGTACCCACTTTATAGAGGCTGGGTCTGCCCCAGGAGGGTCTCCATACCCTAGGGTCACCCCCCGACTGAATTAACAGAATAAATAATATTCTGCCACAGGCGGGATTCGAACCCAGGACCCGGAGCACAGGAGACTAGTGCAAAGTAATCAAACTATATTTATTTTTTTCAATTTAATGTTAAGGTTTTGATACGTTCAGTACTTGTGGAATATTTTAACAAAGATGTCATCGTTCAAAAGAAACTATCTATTGAAAACAATTTTTTTTATTTTATTAATTACTTTGCTCATAACGATATTATCTGAATTTTGGTATAAAATACAAAACATTATAATAATTAAAAAAATTGAGAAATGATTGGTTGATTAATTTTGAATATTTACAGTAAATTTTAATATTATATAGTTTTTTAATCTATGGGATAAACATTGTTCAAAAATTTGTGATTTTTCTATCCGAATCTTAACACACTAACTTAATTTTTTTAAAAATATTTATTGAGATATATTTCAATTTGTAACTTAAAATTAGAACAAAAATCAGCAGTTAGTTGGTTATTTCAATAATTGAAATTATTTAACTCTCACGTGTTTATTAAAATGCTTTAAATGATAATTAATCAAGATTAATAATTTAGATTTTTTTTTTTAATTTTTAGTGATAGCTCAGCTGTAATTACGCTATATCAGTTTTATCTCGTGCATGTTACAAAAAATTCTATTAGCATTTCTGATAGTCTTATCTGCAAATTGATTTTAGATAAGGTTTTCCTAGATAACGGCAAAAATCTTAGGCTTTATTACCTCTTATTTTGGCTCTTATTATGAGTCTTTGGAACTGAAAATATGCTTCAATCTATAGTTTTTCGAAGTTTATTTTTAAAATACTAATAAATGTAATAATTTATGTTCGATTATTTCAATAAATAGTTACTTAGTCCGATGAGTTATATCTCCCAGCTCCATCGTTAATTGAGACGTTGATTCCCAAAAGGTACTATATCCACTTTAGACAATTTCACAGGAAACATTTATTATTGGACCAATTTACGTGATTCTTTTTTTATTAAAATCAAAAGTTGATTTTTAAGTGTGTTGTCAACACATTTTTCCAAATTATTGCACTTTTCCCATGACTTTTAAACAATTTAATATGGATATAGTTCTTTTTGGAATGAAACGTGGATATAGTACTTTTTGGAAAGATTTAAAAGGGATATAGTACTTTTTGGAAGAATATAACGCGAGATAAGTTGGTAACAGTCACTATAAACTTCCTGATACAACATAACCGATAACTAACGTCTTTACAACTATTAATTACTAAGTTATGTATATTTCCTTATTCTCCTTCTGAGAAATATCTTTTTTTGTTGCTTAATTACATTGATTATCTATTATTCATAAAGAAACTGAACATTCAAAGGACAATTTATCTATTTATGGCACTTTAATAAGAAATTATGTAAGTATAAAGTTTGTTTTGAATTTTTATTTACTATTTATGTGAATTTAGCAAATTTAACTATATTATTAAGGACGTGTAAACAATATTTAACCATAGACAATGATAAATAATAACTTTTGAGCTTTTATTTTACATAAAAAAATCGACTACTAAGTTAGATCAGACACGTATTTTCTTCACATATTTAGCAAGATTGTGGAATGCTAATTTCAACTATTTGCTGCATCAAATACCATTATTCTATTAAAATGTAAGTTTCTGAAAAATTTTAAACCGAATTTATGTTGCTGCAAGAAGAAATACTATGAAAAAACTTAATTTAATTGACAACCTAAAAGAACCAAAGCGACGCAACTAAGTTGTTTCAAATAGCCTAAAAACTTATTATTAGGTTAAAACCAGTGATCAAAATAATAGCGGTGATTCAAGACGTGCTAAATGAACCAATAAAAATGCATAAAATGATGAAAACAATAAATTAATGGTGATATATTACGGGGTTAGGTGCTTCTGTCGTATAGTAGGAAATATAGTACCTTTTGGGAGGAAATGAAAGGAAAGGTTATATCTGTTTACAAAGGATAATACGTTTTGGAACGAAACATGGATATAGTACCTTTTGGAATGAAATACAATTTTTAAATACGATTTTAAAGGATTTTTATGTTTTTTATATAACATTTGATAACGATTTTAGATAAAACTAAGCCATTAGAATACAAATATGTCAAAATATCAACTTTGAAAAATGTCCTTTAGTAACTTTTGGAATTCAACGTCTCAATAATCTTAAATAATGGAAAATAATGTTGAAGTATGGTCTAAATCCTTTAATATATAAGATTTTACTTATATATTTATATATATATATATATAATATATATATATATATATATATATATATATATAAAAACCTTTGAATATATTATGTTGCGTTATATTTAAGGATAATATCTGAAACCAAGGAAATCATACAAAGGATTGGAAAGACTTGATAGAAATTCACATAGAATAGTTTTAAGAGCTCTGAGAATGATGTACTCTTTAAGCCAAAGGACAGATTTTCAAGGTATTGTATTATTTAATTCATATCTACCTGTTATGGAATTTATAGCGGCATTCGTCTGCAGCTACGATGTCCATAAGAAGGATGTATTTGGCCTTTTTGTCGAGCCCCATGACTCGGACTTTGAAGGCAGGGAACATACGCCTAAAGAATAGAAAACAACAAAATAAAATACCTTGCCTGAATAAGAAACAAAAATTGATATTTTCTGGTATCTATGGCTTGAGATTCACAACCTTATAATTAAATTTATAAAAAATGGAGTTTCCATAATTTGGGATTCTTAATGATCCTAAAAAAATATATATATATTTAAAGAAATTCAAACTCGATTTTTAGGTTGTTTTTTTCTTTTAAAGTATGTAAGATTGTGAGTTTCATACTACAAGGACACTATTGTTAGTAGAAGTCAATATATATATATCTAAGGCGAGGGGGATGGTTTGGGCTGTAGCAGTTGTGCGCTGGTCAACCTGTTATGGAATTTGAGCCTTGAGTAGTCTATAGCTACGATGTCCAACAGAAACATATATACTTGGCCTTAAGGTTCGAACTCGAAAATCGGAATCCTAAGGGAACATATGCCTGAAGAAAGACAACCAGCAAGTAACTGCTTAGCTTAACCAAACCCCTTCTCCCATTGACTGACGTGAAGCCTGTTTTCAATATATAAGATACATAATATCATTATCCACCCAACACATAAAACTACATAGACATTCATATCAAATATCACCCAAGTAAATAGTTTACTTTGAGTGATTATATTTTGGATTTAATATTGGATTAATAACAGTTGAATTATAATAATTGAAAACAGACGTCAATGCCAATTAGATATATGTACTTTAACTAAAGAAACAAATACTCAGTCCTGATAATAAATTAATATCTTATGAGCTATGTCTTAAATTAATTATTAAACTTTGCTAGTTTAATGAGAATATTCAGTGATTATTTTTTCTGATCATAATTCGATCACCTTCAGTTTAATACAATGGTATTTCATAACACAAATATTCATACTAAGAGCTGTACTACATAAAATACAAATCAAAACTTGAATTTTACAACTGCAAGTGAATTTTAATCAACGTCCAGGATTTCAAGGAAATAGTAGATGTCATAAAAATTTGCTTAGGTTGCATTTTATTGTAAGAAAATTATGAGTAAATTTTAAGGCACTTATAAGCCCTGTTCGTATTAACTAATAATTATAAAATAACATACTAAGAGTAATAAAAAAAGTTAAAAACTATTTTCTGTGATAAACAGAAACTGAATGAAAATTCTTTTTCTTCACTTATATCCTTTTCCTTGAAATCCAATATAGTTATTATGATTTCATTGTAGTATTTTTTAACTTTATCACAAAGAAAATTAAGTTCATTTATTATAAAGGAATGTATATATTTTAAGTTTTATTGTCTCAAAAAAATAATGGTATACACTGAATTTTAGAAAAAAACATCAGCCGCTTTGAAGCGAAGCTGTCATACAAATTCAAGTTTTGACTATAGTTAATTAGGAAATAAGTAATATATATTAGAAGAATAAGAAGTATAAAGATAATTATTTCTAGTAATAAACTAAAAAAAAAAAAAAAAAAAAAAAAAGTTGGTACATACAAACCCACATTAGGACAAAAAGGATTAGAGATTAGGGGATAATATGTAAAATGTTGAAATGTTCCTTCAACTGAAATAAAATTAAATAAATATGGGATATGACATATCCAAGGTGTTTCTCATTCTTAGCGTATTGAGTCCCTTTTTTTTAAACAGAGCAATTTAATATTATAATCCAGAATACATGAATTAGTTTTTAGCCATTTAAATAGCTTTATTGTATTACAATTTTTATTAGCATAAAATAAATAAATAAATATATATATTTCACTTTTGCTAAAGAGGTAAATAGTAACCCATAGGTACTAATACTACGTTTCGAAATTGACTTATATAATTGCATGCATTAGATAAGTGTTTGGTGTCCAGAAAAGATAAAAATAATAACTCATAAATTTGTTATCAAACGTTTCCAGTTTTTATTGGGTACAAATTGAAGGTCAGGGTATTATCAAATATCAATTAAACAGTTCAAGTTCGCTTCCTCGCCTATTTATCAATAGGTTATCGCTTAAGCGGTTTCGGCGCCGCTTTTTTGATAACTATCCAATCGCCTTGTTTTACAAAATTCAAACGGTAAATAATAACATATTGAATAGTGAAGAATTCGGAGTTATTTGAGCTCATTAATAGTTGGGAGTTTTTCTGAATAAAAACTCAAAATGTAAGGGTTTTTAAATAATATTTTATTTAAATTAGTTCTAAATATCCTAGGATATTACTGTGAAATATTTCTTCCCCAATCTAATTTAAAAAGAAAACAATGATTTTGTAATGTTAAACAATAATATCTCATCTCAATTAATTTTAAGACAAAGAATACATTGTAACAGTTTCAATCTTGAACCAATTATTATTATAATTTTTTTTTTTTTTTTTTTTTTGGAACATTGATAGCTTTTCTGCCTCAAGATAAATCTTGTTTTTATCAAGTAAATGTATAAAGAAAAAAACTGTATGTTATCATCTATATTACAATGATTGCAAATGCCACCAGTACCAAAGTTCTTAACAGTAGTCAGTAAAACAATCATAATTATTATTTATAAAAAAATTCAATCACAAAATCATAATAAATAATATACTGAATAGTTTCCAGAGACAGAATACAAGCTTACTGGTCATCACTTAAATCCAAAGCCATGGTTTAGCTAATACTATTTTAGGCTTGAATACGTAAATTACACTGAAAATTGAACTAATATTCCGTTTAAGAAACTTTTTCATTAAAGCAATTACTATAAATTCTTTATTTTTTACTATAACATGCCTACATTAACTACAGGTATAACGTTATATCAAAATAATCTTTAATATCAGATATGTTTTATACTCATTGAAATAGTCATACATGGATTAATCTCGAATTTATATACGTATATATATATATATATATATATATATATATATATATATATATATATGAAAGAACATAGATGAACGAATAAGAAAGCAGAAAAATAAAAATAAATTATCTTCCAGATTGAATTTTATTTTATTTTTATATTATTAGGAAGCTAAAGATTTAAAAAAAAAACACATATGAAGGTGGAAATAGAGAGTTTATACATAAATTGATTGTTGTAGATTATAATTTGTATTGTTATTATCATTCTAGTGTTATATTATTTAATTTAAAATGGATGATTCTTTCGAATCTCAATGCAGATTTAAACTTATTTTCTATGTTTATTTATATTAATTTTACTTTCACTTACCTATATATGAAATATATTCTAAGAAGAAGAATTGCGATCGCGATAATTTTGAAAACTCGAGTTCCGAAGTCCGGCACACAGGTCTGTGTGTGTGTGTGTGTATGTTAAGTGGTGCTATCTCTAAAACTATAAGTTGTATAAAACTGAAATTTCATATTTCAGAAGCGTATATGTCTGAGACGTCCACCAAAATCGGGAAACCAATTTATACGATTTTCTCTAAAAACGGCTCAAACTATTTTGATTAAACTCACTATATCGATGTAAAATTTATTGGGCTTTAATATCATAATATAATATAGGTTTAATTGTCTAAATATAATTGCAATAGTCTAAAAGGTCTTAGGACTTAGACATTAAATGCCGAGTTTTTTAATTTTCTTATTGTAAACTACGTATAATTTTGTGGATTCCAAAAAATTAACTATATCAATTTGATAACATGGATAAAAAAAGGGGTAAATATACAATTTGTTTAATTTTCTAAGCACAATCAATGTTTTTTATAAACAAATATATTCGTTTAATAAAGATGTTCATGATCATATATATTTTTGTGAATTTGGCACAATTCCTTAAACTGGCATTTTTTTTTTTTTTTTTTCAAACCGGGAATATGAATATTTGATTAACATACGACAAACACTCAACTCACATTTCCAGGCAGTCAATGATACCCATTAATGAATCATCGCTGGGAGCCATCTGATTTGCATAGAGGAAACATGAAGACAATAGACTACAAAGATCATATGACCGCCAAAAAACAATAAAAAAAATATGATTAAAGTAAATCTATCAAAAATAAACTCGAGGATTTGAACACATCCGAAATTCCATTAATCCTCGCTGATTAGAAAGGAAGTCATAATATTTCGGTAAGATCAAAGGGATTTCTGACGGCACTCTCATCCATCAACAGGCGAAAAATAAAAATCCACAGACGGATTACTATTTACTTAAATACTTATTAATAGTCATATCGATATTTCATTCATGCTTATTGGATTCAGATAGCTAAATTTTTTTTTTTTACATATTTCTACTTAGCATTTTAAGAGCTACTTGAATGGATTAAATTAATATAACCATGTTCAGCATTGTTAATGCCAGGTATTACATTTTTAAAAAAATATATACATATATATAATAAAAATTAAATGACAAAAATACTAATTTAATTTTTTTTAAACATGCCTTATACCTTTAAGGTGTGTGGTTATTTCCACCAAGAAAAGTCATGTCTAAATTAATGTATTATGTGGGTAATACGAATAAAGATAAGAGAATAATAGAAAAAATTCTTGATTTTAAATTATGAATTTATTATACCAAATCATGTGTAAAATTTTTCATACTTTTATTATACGTTGTGCATTGTTTAATAGAAGTGGTATTACAGCTTCTAATTGTATATAAAAACGCAGGTTATTGTTGAAGATCATATTGAGTATTGTTATATTATTGAAGGAAAATTAATAAAGTAAATGAAAGCCAAAGTTGTATGCGGCGCGCATTAGAATTTGTTCTTTATTATTAGATTTCGTTACGCTTAGGATTACGATTGGTGTGCTCCGGGGAAGATGTGACCGCTCATTTACCTCTTGAGAACTGTTGCGATATCCTCCTTCTAACGTCTTGTTTTGTTTTTTTCCACGGGGGCTAGGCCTGACAGTAGGAGGCTGTGAACTAGATGTCGGTACGAGGGATGATCCCATATCTATAGCGAGGATTGAGAGCTCTGCGGTAGCCCATCTGCTGGATCCTCCCTTTGTCGTCTCGGTCCTATCACCTGCTCTTTTGTTCGACCCGGATTTTTCATACCCCCTCTTCCCGCCGCCATTTCTAACGGGGGGCTGTCTTGTTGACCAATCCGAGCTACAAGGACCCAGCCGGATCAAATATCTATACACACGGGGAAGTGGGGGTAAAAAATAAAAGAAAGGAGAGATAGGAGAGGAGAGAGAGAGAGGAAAAAAAATGTCCAAAAAGGAATGAGTGCGGAAAATAGAAGAAGAAAAAATACAGGGTCAGCTGAGGAAGATGTGAAGGAGACCAGGTATAAGGTATTGCTCACCGGACAATATTCACCCCCGTCGCTTAATTATCTATTCCTCTTCTTGTGTTGAAGGATCAGTCAACCATGAAAAAATAAACAGAGCTTTATACAAAACAGGTAACTATAACGCCTCTTGAAAAAAAATATCACTGAGCACCGTCTGTTGAGAACTAAAATGTCAATAACATCACTACCTATTTTCATACTGACATAATACTTAAACTACCAACGCTCTCTATTACTAAAATTAATTGAAAAAAAAAAAAAAAAAAAAACGGAGCAACATTTTGCAAATATAGGGAAGGGAGCCAAGAAACAACCTAACGAAGAAAATTAAAAGTCAAGAAATACATTTTTTTATTGCATTCGAATATGAAATTGAATTAGGTTCAGAGTAATTTTACTAAGAATTACCATTTTAGAATTATTATAAGTACAATTGTAGTTTATAGATTTTTTTTTCAAATTATGTTTTTTGTTTGAATTCTTTTCATTTACGATTCTTTTTTTTTTTTTCTCTCTCTACTGATACTTATGATTATAGCTGTAATAACTACTTTTGTTTCGATCTGTTATTTTTATAATCATAATAATTTTTTATTCTGAATTATAATAATAATGTAGATATTTTTGTATAAAGAAAATACAATAGTATATGATAACCTTTTACAACATGCATGGATTTCAGTAACCTGCTGAATAATTACAGTTTATTAGATTTACATATCTTAATTTAACTTATATTTATTTTTATCTCGTATATTAAATAAATAAAAAATCAATATCATCTTTTACAAATATTACTACATTATTTAATCAGTTTAATAAATACTTATACAAATATAGATGTATATTCATGTAGAGTTATAATAAAAATTAGATGTAAATTTACTTTTATTAAGTATATTTTATTATTTTATGGACCGTTACAGATTGATAGAATATTAAAAGGTTGAAGATTAATTTAATTATCTTTTTAGGTGAAAATGTGACTATTAAAAAACGGTTTAGAATCACGTGCCAGAAACATCAAGATTATATTAAAGTAACGAGAGAAAAAAAAAAAAAAAAGGGTGAGGCAAGAAAAATAAAGGACACCAAAATAAAAAACAAAAACGAACGATGAAGTAACAATTCGTGTTTTGTTTACTTTTACTTAACACCAAATATCAGAAGGCCACAATCATCCTTTCCAAACTATTATTAGAAGATAATGAATGAAAGATTAAAAAAAAAAAGACGAGGCGAAGATTGACGCACTGCTTATGGAAAGATTAGATTAAGAAGTATCCCAGTCTTGGGCTAAGCTCTATTATTTTCTCAGGGTATTTAGCGTTGGAATCACGAAGGTTGATGAAGATATGAAGAGTCCATCAGGTGAAATAGTGGCGCCAGTCTTTGGCCCCGAGCATCGCCCGTCTAATTATGAATAATCGCCTGGTTTGGCTTCATTGACGAGCTCCATTTCTCTCCCCACGAGCCCGCCTTGTAAACTGTCCTACTCTCTGGAAATTTTAATTGGCCGTGTAAAGTAGCTCTGTTTATTAGCCTTCTTCTAAGCATGATGGTTTTTCATTTTTCAACTCTCATTTTATTATTTGCGGTATTGTGTAGTAAAATAATGAAAACTATGGGTGTTTAGTGCTAGAAAATAAGTAAGGCTTTAAACAACGTCATTCTATAATATTAAAAAAATTACTTTTTAGCGTGATAATCCTAGTTACCACTGAAAAATTTCGATTCGTATCCTTTCAAAGGAATGCACGAAAAGAAATACCTGATGCAAGAATCCGTACTAAAAAACATAATTCTAACTGTCTATATTAGTGCGGGAGGGTAGGTTCCGCTCGAAAATAATACTAATTTTACTCAAAATATGGGAGAATGGTTTGGCATAATGACTTCCTTGCTCACTCGTTGGCCTAAAAATATTATTGACTATGCACTAAACCCAAGACCGTTCATTAATGATTATGTTTTTTGGTATGGAGGTTGAGACTGAAAATAAAAAAAATTTAAAATAGTTGAAAACTAGATTAAGAGAAAATAAGAATGAACGAAACAGGTAGGAAAAAGAACAAAATTTATTTCGCTTTTTCCAATTTAGTCCATATTATTCTAGATATAAAAGGTTCTACCGTATTTACAATACTATCTAACTAAGATTTACCTAATATTTTTTATTTATTCCCAGTACAAGTTGCCATTGCTGTTGAAAGCCGTTATATTCTTTAAAATAAAAGCTGTTTCGTTGGAATCAAAATACGTTATTGTCTAGGAGTGTTTTAGATATAAGTAAAGCCTTTGATAGATCATGGGGAGATGGTTTACTCAATAAATACACTAATTCCTCCAAAATATTATTTAATCTTAAAAAAAAAAAATGTTTCCTCAAGTAACGGTAGTTTTAGAATCCATAAAGAAAAGCTGGAGGACCTTATGTTGTAACAAAGGTAGAGCAGTATCTTAAAAAAATTACATGACAGGATAATCATCGCATATAAATTCACATTAATAGATGGCAAAAATAAAATGGAAACTTCCTCATTTTGATAAATAAAAAAAAAACAATAAATGTATCTTATAGTAATATGTGTTGAGTTCGTTTATGGACTAACCGTCTTGTATTGGATTGATGCAAAATTAATGCAGGTTTTTAGTAGGTATTGTAAATACGCCATATCTTTACTTTAACCATATATATTTAATCAAAATAATTTCCATCTGAATCAATGCACTTTTGCCAACGTTCAACAAGCTTTCTTATTCCACCAGAAAAAAAATCCGAATCCCTGGACTCAATGAAATCACGAAAAGAATTTTCAATGTCGTCCTGGTTTTGAAAATTTTTCTCCCTCAAAAAGTTGTCCAGATGCCTGAAAAAGTGGAAGTCTGTAGGAGAGAGGTCAGGTGAATAAGGCGGATGTTGGAGAACTTCGTAGCCCAACTCGTGCAGTCGTCGAAGCGTTGGTTGTGCAACGTGTGGTCTGGCGTTATCGTGGAGCAGGATCGGCCCCTTCCGATTCATCAAAGCTGGGCAAAGACGTTGCAATTTTTGAGTTCCGAGTTCCGCCGCCATTTCTTGTGTGGTTTTGGTTGGGTCTTCTTCCACTTTTGACCTCAGCTGGTCGTTGTCCAGAGCAAGATGACGGCCCCGACCTTCCTTGTCTTCGAGGTCGAAATCTCCTCTGCGAAACTTCTGGAACCAACGCTGCACCGTGCACTCATTAATAGCCCCCTGACCCCACACTTCATTAATATTACGAGCCGTTTGCGCAGCGCTGCGCCCTAATTTAAATTCGTAAAAATAAATTTGACGAAAATCGCACTTTGACATTTTCGATTCAAGACCTTTGAACACACTGAACAAAACGATTTTACTAAACAAATTCATGGTGAAAGAGAGGGTATTAGATAAGGTTTGTTTTGGTATAATAATGATCAATGTTAGGATTAGCTTTGTTTACACAATCGGAATTAAGATATTGCAATAGAGGAAACCTGCATTAATTTTGCATCAACCCAATACTATTTTTGGTATGTATTCTTCTAATTATAAATGCATGACTTTCATTTTAGAATTTTATGGATTGTATTACCCAATACAGTTGTAAATATCAATAAAGAAATAAAAGTATTTTATGGACGATTTCAACTGATTCTTAAAAATTTATTTTCGAGTTTTTGCAGTTTTTTATAATTTGATTTACACATACAGCTGAATATTAGGGATGCGTAAGTAAGAATTGGTTGTAGAAAAGTTTTATATAACAATAATTTATTTGATTCATACAATTAGGGAGTCTGTTAAAATAATATTTATTATTTAATTCAAATTATTTATAAATCCAAAATACATTAAGGAAGTGTTATTGGTTGGGTGATTCGGTCAAAATTATAGAGAAAGTAGAAGTTTCCCTTTCTCATACCGATAATTACTTAATTCCGCTACAGGAATAAGAAGGATTGAAAATTTTATAAATTTGTTTGTTTTTTTATATCCTTCTTTGACCTGTCTCATATATTATATAATTATTCCTGACATTATGTATTATATCCCAATACAATGATTGACTGCGGCATTTGTTGCCTACAAATCAGGCGCCCGTGTAATGAACTGGTATCGCGTTATTCAATTCAGTACGACAATTAATAACCAATCTATTCACTTTATTTTTATCAGTGTGACTATTAATTGTCCATTTCCAGTCAACACCTCCATGTTGATTAATGTGACTGCCCGTCCGTGTAATTGAACGTGTTCTATTCCGCTGCTGGCAATTACCATACGGAAAGTTTATTGAAAATAATTCGAATCAATTCATACGGCCAAGGTTTCTTGTAGCCGGAGGAACAGGAGTTGAGATGGGCAAGGACAGCTGTATGGTAATGTGGGTGTCAGTATTAATAAATGGTTGAGAACGTGCAATTATGAAACGGTTTTTCGCGCCGGTTCTGCTTGTTTACATAACCAATACAGTTAATAAGGAGGAGAAAAAACGAACTGACAGGATAGAAAAAAAAAATTATATCAAGAAAACTGAAGACAAGGTTTAAAAATTCATCGTAAACATGCCAAGAAGTGATGAAAAACTTTGTTAATTTAATATATAAGTTTTTACTTTCACTTAATGCATAATAAGGGAAAGTATTTCGATCGTGAAAATTTTCGAATTTTAGTTCTCTACGGTAATACACGTTTTAGGGTCCAAATAATCAAGCCTCGCAAAAAGGTATGCGCGCGTGTGTGGTAGTTCTGGCGCAAAAATGATATGCTTTATAAATCGGAAATTCCATTGTAGGCATTTTAGAACCGTATGTGCTTAAGATGTTACAGCAACTTATTCAAACAAATCGGCAAACCAGAAGAATAACTTAATTAATGCATTTTGCGGCTTTTTATGATTTTCTCAAAAACGACTAAATCAATATAACGGCTTAAAGCCGATATTTTAAATTTTCTTTATCTAAAGTACCTTTAATTACGTAGATTAGAAAATATTAACCATATCATCCTGTTAGCATTGAAAAAAAACAAAAAAAAAACAGTTAAATATAAAAGTTGAACGAATTTGATGACGAAATAAAAGGAAAAAAATAGCTAAAAGATTTTTCTAGGCTTTTTGCTTGTTTTCTGAACATAAGAACAGTAACATTGATGTATAATCTTAAACGTTGGAAAACTAAAGTTTATAGACAAAATGTTATTTTATTTACAAAGTTGTATAATGTAATGGAGAGTTATGAACGAGTATTAAGAGTATTATTGTAGATGTAAAATTTAATTTTGTAAATCTGAAGAATTTAGAAAAAAAAATAATACAAGCTGTTAAGTAAGAGTGGTAAATAAAAGTTGACTGATTGCAGTATTACATTTCGTTTTATAATTTTTTTGATATGCTATAATCTGAGTTGAATCTTGTTTTTGTCTTTTTTGGAGTGGAGAAACGAAATTCTAAAATTTACTAATAATGTAGATTAAATCACCTCTCCTATTCTCCGGTATTGATCTATAAATTCCTTATTATGATGCTTTATTGTTTTTATTATTATTTTTTATTAGCAAGGCTTGATCCATCAAATGATGTAATCCATCCTGAGTGTTACATATATAATGATTACCTATATTCCGATTTAGGTAACCGAAATTAGAAACGTGTCACGCACTGCAGCAGTGTCCAGGAGCTAACAATGGAATAACAAATAACAGAGATAACAAAAAAAAAAAAAAAAAAAAAAAGAAAGAAGAAAAATCAGATTCGTATCTTCGCCTCATACGAATGGGGCAATTGTCACACTTGGCCAGATTCTACGTGACTACAACGCTTCGGCCTACCGCCTCTCTTTTTTACCGCGCGGGAAACTAAACTTTTTAGTCAGAAGAGCGACAAACCAAGAAAGTATCCCGAATTTTTTTTTTTAATCAAACAAAAATATGTGGTCTTCCTACATTATTAGTTGGAACTTGTCAGTATATCACTCAACTATGACTTAAATAGGCTTTTAAAATGGAATTACACATAAAGCTTTCAACTAACGTCGTTACGTAAAACATTTACGGTTTTAGCGCTTTCGGAAACGCTTTTAAAATATTTTATGGCTCAACAAATCGATTCGGACCTCTCATTTTTCGGTATATTCAATTTTATATGATACTTCATCAAGGTGAAGTAAGTATTCATAAAATAAAGAATAAATAATGTAAACAAAACATACCAGTAACAGGCATTATAGCACTTTTGAGTTCAACGAATAAATAATTGAGTGTTTTGTGTATAGAATTTGGTTAAATTTTTTTTTTTAATTGGGGGAGGGGTCATGAATAGTGATTTTATAAAGAGTTATACAGAATATCTAATCAATTTAGCGATTTCCAAATTATAAAAGTAATGTTTTTTTAGATTGTATTAAATACCAGCTAGGTATTAATCCAATTGAAATCTCACATATGTTATTCGTCGAATTTTAAAAATCGTTTCTGTCAAATAATTGACCGTCTTTGAATGTTCAAAGAAGTAAAAATGAATAAGTATATACTAAGAAAGGATTTCAAAATTAACTAAAAGAGAAAAAAAAAATCCGATTGGTTAAAATAAATCTCTCAACACATAGATGATAAAATACCGTTGAGAAGCTAAATATTTTAGAAAAAATTAAGTCGTTGAATGGAAAATGACGAAAACCGCATTATTTTGTATCGACGTAAGTGATTGATGAAGATAATGTTTTCTATTTTTATATTATTTAATCGTTAATAAATATAAATGTAAACTTTAAAAAAATATTTAGACTAAAGTTGTGCTATGCGGGCATCTGAGCTGTTATAAATATTTAAATATCTTTTTCTGTTATAAATATTATTGCTATACAATTATTTACATAAAAGTTCAAGGAATCAAAAGTAATGCATATAAATTTGTTACTAACATTACCCTGTTGTATTTTTTTTTTGTTATTGTTGGCATTCATTTTCCTTAGTATTATTATATTGTTCAACTATATAAAATTGTCAGTCATTTAATATTGAAGATTATTTATAAATATGAAGATTAAATCTAGAAATTTTTACGTTGTTTTTTTTATACATACATTTTTTAATAATTATCATAAAGTTTGAAACTCTTAAAATAAGTACGTTAAATTAGATTTAGTCAATATCCAAAAGTAATCCTTTAAAAATCATTGGGTACTTATCATTAAAACTCCTTGTTTATCATACTTTAATATGAGATTTCGTTTTCATGTGATTTTCCATACATACATAGGGCACATTTGGACTTAAGTAACCCTAATGTTTATTTCCAAAGAATAGTAGGATTCGAAAAATGTTGTTTTTCTGTTGACTTAAATATGGCCTTCGATTCTTTCGACTTGTCATTAACAAATATTTATTTAAAGTGGGAAAAAATCGTAATTTGGAGGAACTTTCTTTAATTTAAAGAATCGAGAATATTAAATTTTCAGGATCACTTTATATATTTTATTTATATAAATGAAAGTAAAATGATGATACCCGTGGGACATGTACATAAATAAAATATTTCGCATATATTGTTAATAAATATATTCTGAGGTTGAAATACTGAATTTAATCTAATTTTCAGTTAATAAAATTAAATAATCCGTAATAAATACCTATCGCTTATTCAGAATGTGCTAGTCAATTAAGCGTTCAAGTATTTGTAGGTTTTACGAAACAGAATACCGAACCGACATATCGGCGCCGAGGAAGCTTTGAGGTATCCGGTCCAAGAGGCCACTTAAACGGGATCACGTCCAGGGGTAAGCAGACCAGAAGACCGGAATAGAAGAGGAGACGGGAGATTGTTGACTAGTACCTTCGGGAGGCTCTGTGTACCAAACTGAAAGGACCACTTTACCTGTAGTGTTTGGCAGGCCTACACTCATCCCATTCAGGTAGCCTGGATTCTTTTAACTGGTAAACATTGTTGTTCTAAATGCCTGCCCTCTTCTCTTTATATGTTGCTCTTACGTCTTGCGGCTCCTGTGAGCATTGTATGCTGTGGTTAACCCAGCATCAATAGCCCCATGTCCATCCATGTTGATGCCTCAATGCTCCCTTTTCGTTTGCCCGATCTTCCGTCCGGTGGCGTGGGAGGATCTCGTTTTGTAACCTCACGAATACTTATGCCTATGTTGGTTATACCATAGAAACGACTAAAATCGAGATACCTACGAATTTAGACTTATTTAAAAAATTAGACCAATTGTTGCTGGAACATGGTCGGTATAAATTATCATAAGAAAAATTATTAGGACTTCCTCGATATTTTTCATTTTTATTTATTTTTTATAATAACTTACGTTTCGAACAGCAAACATAAAGAATTTAATTTTAATTTTTAGTTTGCAATTTACTTCTTTATATTTATTGTAAAAATATTTATATCTCTATAATGTATCTCTGAAATGGTTTAAGATAACATTTTTGGTACGATATGTGAACATAGACTGAATTATGGAACAAAAAAAAAGATAAAAATAAAAATTAAGTACAAGCATAAAAGGTACTTAAATCATATATATATTTATGATATACGCTGTGTATATATAGACAGTGCTTGGATACATATAAATTACCATGGATATAAATGTACGGATATATATATATATATATATATATTACAGCGCAATTTTAAGCAAATATTTAAATATCGAAAAACACACTTTAAATAATCGATATAACACAATTTCATACAAATGTGAAACATAATTTCAGAAAAGTTATGCCCTCGAAACTTCTCCGACAGGACATAAATGCCGGTTTCCAAAATTTCTTCCAAAGTCCTTTTATCTTATTTTATTTATTTATTTTTTTTAATTGCCAAACATCTCCTTATTGGTAGTAATGGAAATTATATCAACACAAACTATGAAAAAAATAATTGAAGGCGAAATATTTTTTTAGGTTGGATTTTTTTTCGAAAAATGGTATAGATGAATAATATACCGTTGAAAATATTTTTTGTAGCATATTACGGAACGTATTGTACTAAGTCAGAGAAGATTAATAAACTTATGTAATCATTGTAGAAAATAATTTTTACAGTAATGTTGCTTTCAACAGTCTAATTTAACAAACAAAGGAATAATTTAAAGTTGGGGTTTATGATTTTATTATTTATAGAAAAGCATATTCGATATCACAATTCACTAAAAAATGCATATAACTAACTATGAATGAGATATGTATTTTATTACCGACGTAATTACTCTGATTTGCGCTTAATTGACCATGTTAGTTAGATCAGTCATAACGTGCACATGCCCATTACAAGTCAGCATCCCACATTTTCATCCTCGTCATCTTACGGCCAATTAACAAAGGGGGAGGGGGTCAATTTACACTCGCCCCCATGTGGGTATAACCTACTTAAACGTTAATTACAGTATTTAACAGTCGCGGATGTCCACTAGATCTTGGCAAGATTGTGCTAATTGGTGATATTACGAGTGAAGACAGCAGTCCACTATTATTAGTGACCGATGATTTGTGTACCGTAGCTCTATCCGATTAAGTTAGATGTCGTGAATTAATTTTTATAATAGGTATATTATAACGAAGCTAGTCCGGATCATCGTCATCCGAAACCTGTATTATCCAAATTTTTAAAAAATTAAATTGTTTTATGGTACCATAAATTGTAAATTATAAAAGGAAGCGTCTAATATTATTTATTTTTTAACATACTTATATAATTTTTTTTTTAAGTAAGGCAAATTCATTTGTTTAAAAAAATGGAAACAGGTTATTTCGTTAACTTCCTATTGAAATTCATTCATATTTTATATTTACCCATTGATCAAGAACACAAACAATAAATAGTTAAATGTTTTGAATTAACAAAATTAATTGTATTCTGATATTTTTATTTTTTATTACTTAAATTAATCCTGTCATACTATTTTATTAAAGGTATAAACATACGTTATATCAGAGCTCAGAATTAATTAAAAATGGTTAAGGGGTGTAATAAATCGTGATGAGAAATAAATGACAACTTTTTCGTAGCATCATAGGCATATATTTGTGTTGAATATGGAATTTCAGTATCATATGATTTTTTTATAAGTACATACATTGGGAATAAGGGGACCCTTAATATGTGCATTTCTGTGAAAAAATGGGATTCGAAAAATTATATTTTTCGGTCGACTTCGGTATGGTCTTCGATTCTGTTGGCTTATATTTACAGTGAATTTTGAGTCTGAAAATCGTAATTAGGAGGAAATTTATTTTAAGGAATAGAGAATATTAAATTTTTACGATCGCTTTATATTTATATGTACATCCATCGACGAGTAAATAGTCTACAAGTTAAATTTGTAACATTAAGGAGGATGAAAATATAACTCATCTTAAGGTAAGTGTTAGGCATTTAATTATTATAGAAAAAAGTATTTTGGGGAGAGGATTTTAACCGAAAACCAAATAATAGAAATTTTAAACGAAAAATTCTAACATATAATTTAAATTTATGAAATATGTTGTAAACTATACAGAATATTTAATACAGGAATTCGATTACAATAAATAAATAAACAGACAATAAGTTGTCACTGATAAGTTATATTAATTTTTTTTTTTTAATCTATATGAGATAATAGTAGATTATTCCAAGTATCTTTTGACAATAACGTATAATATCTATTTTGTTTTTGTTTATGCTACTTCAACACTTACTTGACAAACGCTCAAAACTTCCTCTTAACCACAAAAGGCTCATCTACATGACTATTATAAGATCAATCTAGACATACGTAATTGAGCTATGGGGCTCTACCAAACCATCGAATTCCTCTCGTATCCATTTCTTTCAAAATCCAAAATCCTTCGTAAAATCCTCAACGTTCGTTACTTTGTCATGAATAAACTCATCCATAAAGACCTTAATTTTCCCTATGTTACTGATTTGGCCCGGACCAGGTATCAATACTTTCATGACAAACTCGATTCTCACTCTAACCCACTCACTAGTTTCAATCCTTTCTTCCTCTTCAGTTCCTGATAATCCTCCGAGGCGCCTGAAAAGGAGATTGCCCCGGAATCTTCTAGTTTAGAAATTGTTTATAGTGCTTCTAATTAGAAGCTTCTCTAAATGTATTTCATGTCACTGTATATATATCACTATCACATTTACTTGATGTATTTTTTGTAAATACAATTGTAAATATCAATAAAATTGTTTTTTTAAATAATAAATAATTTTGTTTTGGTGATTGTAATTTTTTTTTTTTTTTTTAATAATATACATAAATTAACTAACTTCCTGGCATACGGAAATCCATGACATTATAAAGAAACATGTAAACTTTATGAATAATACACGTTTATCATTCTATATATTTATATGTATTAAGCGAAAAAAACAACTGGACAATTCAGGTATGGACTACAATTCACGATAAGCACGGGATGTGTATATGATTAAAATAGCTTGCATATATTTTAAATAAATATATAAGAAAGTTACTGGCAAAAGAAGGAAATCGTATCGTTTAGCTTCTACGAAGCGCGCGCGACTGTTTACATATTCGGTTTGGGCATGAAAAGCTTACTGATAGGAGATTGGGTTTTACAACGCACACAATGGGGACCACCTGGGTAACCGGCTTAGATAAACCCCAGCCTTTTTTCAAAAAGTCGAAAGACAGACAGACGGACCGAATGTTTAGAGGCGCGGAGAGTATTTGGGCGGGCGAGTGTGGTCTGGGAAAGTAGAAGGGGTCTTGCTGGCGCCAGTGCCGTCTAGCCATCCCCTCCACCGGCTCTCTGTACCCATACGTTCGCTCGATAATTATATACAAACATTTAATCTTTATCTACAGCACTAAACACACTGTAAATCCAGGCATTTACAACTCCTCCCCTTCAGCCGGTGTAATGGAAAAACCGGGCGGTAGCCCTAAGTCCTTCGGAATTACGGGTTATACCGAACATTATGGGCTTTAACGAGGGCTCTCTACGAGTGGGATTCTGATATACAGTCGTAAATCTGTGCGATTTCGTAAAAATCTGGTGCGCGCAACTCACGAGTTTCACTTACCTCGGTTGATTAAAACAGTTTAAGAACTATGAAATAAAGTTAAAGTTGATAAATGTTTAAAGAATCGAAATCATTTTTACATAACATTTATTATTAGTTTGATTTTCTCATCATTATCCTTAGTTTTCGTTTGGTTCAAAATTTGTGCGATATATATTTGGTCGTTTTACAAAAGAGGTTTTTGATGAGTTATTTGGTTGAAGAGTTATTTATTTACTTATATACATCACAACGTTTGAGCCTTTAGTGCCATTTTCAAGCATCTGTAAACCATTAAAATTTGTTTATGGCATTTATACACTTTTATATCTAAAGTCAACATTTAAATAAATTATTTTTTTTAAATGTGTTACCTACCATGCATTATATATATATATAACCGGTCATAATTATTAGCAGTGTCAAATTATAATTTTAAAAGCACGTTTCTTTAAATAATCATAATATATTGCATCAATTACCCAAAAAATGAAAAAAATTATTTGTTCAAAGAGAAAAAAAATATTTGTATTCGCTCACTTAACATTTATCTTTAACGAGGACTCTCAAATAGTGGGATTCTGATCTACAGTCGAAAACTGTAATATTTCGTAAAAATCGGTTGCGCGCAACACACGACTTTCACTTACCTCGGTTGATTAAAACAATTAAAGAACTATGAAATAAGGTTAGAGTTGAAAAATGTTTAAAGAATCAAAATCATTTTTACATAACATTTAATATTAGTGTTACATGTTATTCATATATTTGTTAAAGTGATTCGAAATATCATTATCAATACCTCTAACAAGATCTTGTTTTTTACTTTCACTTACCTATATATGAAATATATAGTAAGGGAAAGTATTGCGATCGTGAAATTTTCCGAATTCCAGTTTTCAACGGAAATACACGTTTTAGGGTCCCCTGAGTCGAAATGAACTAGTCCCACAAAAAGGTCTGTCTGTGTGTGTGTGTGTGTGTGTGTGTGTGTTGTAACTCCCTAGTGAAAACAAAATGTCCTTTGAAACTGACATTTCATATTTAAGGCAAATATACGCCCGAGATGTTACAGAAACATTTTCATAAAAATCAGCTAACCAGAAGAGCCACTTTACACCATGAATTTTGCACCTATTTACGATTTTTTTAAAAACTGCTCTAACGATTTATATTAAACTCGCTATGTCGATGTAAAATTGAACGGGCTTTAATATCATGTTGGTTTGATACCTTAATACCTTTTAATTTAAATTTATTTATTATTTGATTTTATAATGTGCTCACCAAAGGTTAAAATTTTAAATGTAGTTAAAGAGAGAAATAAAACAAGATTTGTAAGAGAGATAAATAAAGTGTATGTAAATAACTAAAGGAAATAAACAATTGAAATGTAGTAATTATAATAGGTTAGGAAAAAAAGAAAGAGAAAAAATGAAAATATATGTGTAATATATCCAACAGGTATAAGTATGCTGTTTTAGCTCAAGCAACCTGATGTATTTTGGTAGTATTGAAAATAAATAAAACATCTCTCTCTCTTTCTAGAAATAAAATATAAGAATTTAAAATAAATGCAGCAAGGACTAAGTCACTTGAACTTACTTATTATTATTTAAGAACAAGTGTGATTAATTTGGCAATAAACTTCAGCATATTTTTTTATTTTAACATAATTATTAGATAAATATACAAGATCTTGTTAGAGGTATTGATATTGAAATTTCGAATCACTTCAAAAAGCCATGAATAACATGTAACACTAATGTTAAATGTTATGTACAAAATGTTATAAGGCGGGCATATTATTTACATATATTTTCTTAGTAAAAGGACTTGGGTATAAATAAGTAAGTGGTAAAATAGCTCAAGATTTTTTTAACCTTACAATTATGACATTTAGTTAAATAAATTCAATACTTGTTTAACAAGATTAAACTTGTCTGAAACTTCTCACCCCTGTCTTCCCTCATTCATTGCAAACTGCGAATCTGAATACATTTCCATACCGTTTATAGTCTGTTTACATAAAACCAGTTCAGATACGAGGGTATTAATGCGTGATATTTCCATATATATGAATGTCTTAAGGCATCGATTGTGACGTACCCATCGGTAGTTATAGGCTTAAACGCTAGCTATCTTTTTTCTCCATGCCTATAGGCAAAATTACACACCCGTGGATTAATTGGAACCCATAATTTAACAAGTGTATAATTAATATTTGTTCCAGTACCGGGTCAGGTACCCATTTAACTCTTGGCAACCTTACCTCTATGAATACAAACGAAAAGAAATTCCAGCGTTTCGTTGAAGAGAAATTTTAAAATTGGTCCGCTAGGATTTCTCTGCTTTATAATTTTGCCTACCTGGCCAGATAATTACCACACCATTTTTAAGCAACAAATTTTCCAAACCAAATATTTTAAATTAAATTATTTTATTTATAGACGGAATAAAAATCGATATTTTCAATGAAAATAGTTGCCTATATTTTGTATCAAAAATATTTAAATCATTCTACTATTATAATTTTAGTTCACATATATAATTATAGACGTTTAAATATCATTATAAGAAAAAAAATTTTTTTTTTTTTTTTTTTTTTTCGGTTGAGAGTTTGGTTCCCTGAAATATTTAAATTTAGTTTATTTTGTAAAGTTTTAAAACTTTATTATTAATAGTAATCAAATAAGAAAATATAAACCCTATCTTTTATTTAATCGATTATAATTATAGTAACCATTGTTGATTTTTGTCTAATAATCATCTCTGCAATCTATTTTTTTTTTTTTTTTATAAATAATGAAGTTGGATGTTTCCAAAAGTTTAGATTAAAATCAGGATGATTTTATAATTTATTAAATTTTAGTTACTTTACATTATAATATTTTTTTTAATTCTTTGGTTGCTGTTTTTGTTTTAATTTTTATAACTCTTTTTTTTTTTTCTGAAATATAATGAAAAATCAATTGAATATTTTTCTTATTCAATGTTCTTCATTTTAAATGTGAATCACATAGTGGACTTGGTGTGTATATGAGTATTTTTCCTTCAATAAAATAAAGCAACACAGACCAGGAAAAATTATGGAAAATATATATTATCAAAATATATTATATTAGACAAAATATATTATCGAATATATATATTTTAATTGTTATCACTATCACTAAATAAATGTTAAAAATAAAAATATTATATGTTAATTATCAATTTCTAGTCTTGAAAATTTTTTTTTTTTTTCAAAATTCAGAATTTCACTTATTTTATCTTTGGAGAATATTATTTAATATTCTCATACTGACAAAGTGATTTTTCAAACAATAAAAAATTAAAATCTACTGATAATAATCATGACAATAAACTTTTAAAACAACAATAATAATAACGTGTAGATTCTTTAAGGTGAAGGTCAATTTCTGGGAATAAAATTGGAGGCTGATTTATACTTCACCACTCTTTTATTAAAAATAATTGCACGACGTTTCGGCTAAAATGCCATCTTCAGGTGCAATGGAACTAATTTATCTAGTGTGAGTGCATGACCATTATAGATGACAACCATTTGACCATTTGATTTAGACACGAGGCTTTTGGTTGTAAGCATCTACTCAAACTAGATAAATTAGTTCCATTGCACCTGAAGATGGCATTTTAGCCGAAACGTCGTGCAATTATTTTTAATAAAAGATTGGTAAAGTATAAATCAGCGTCCAATTTTATTCACAATAATAATATTTATTTTGTGATAATATTCCTTTTGATTTAATATAAAATTATCTGCTAGTGGCATTAGTCCGTACTTGATTTTAAATTCACACTCAATGCGAACGTGAATTATTAGTTTAATCAAGTTTTTATAAAGTAAGGTGGATCATTTACTTGGTAGAAGTGGAAGAAAAAACCTGACGTTTTAAACGTGATGTTGATCACATCAGCTTAGAACAAGAGGATGGTCTAGAAGCCGTGCATGGTTTAGAAACTAGAAGTAGCTATACGGTGTTTTTAAACTATTATTTTTTTATTTTTAGTGTGGATTTCAGAATAAGTAAGGTTATACATGTTGCCCTTTGTTATGTCGATTTTCTTTTATGCATTCCTATTTTCATAAGTTTGTATGCGTAAAATCCGTCAAATAATGAAGTGTTTTCCAAAGAAGCACACGTATGGGTTTTGGAAACCGCGTCCAGGTGCTCCATGTTATACGATGGTCTCACTTTCCGAGAAATGCGATCCGGATTTGGGGATCAACATGCGAACACAACCCCGAATGATGTCAGCAGAACACCCCGAACTAAGATAAGCCGTTCAGGACGTGACGTGAAATTTTTCTCAATATAATTTGTAATCCGCAATCCTCTGTTTCTTGGCAATCCATTTCAGAAAAGAAGCCGTCCATTTAGGTCCCCGCTGTATGATACGCATCTACCCCTCCTTTTGTTCCGCATAAATATCATATGAATTTATCCAGTTTACAAGAAAGTGGAATAATCGTTTGGCTGTGCCCTCGGATACATATAAATGATTTTTTACAACGCCTTTTGTGGTTTTCCCACTAATTATTATAGTTAAAGCAGTCCAAAAATGATAAAAATCCAAACCCATGATCAATTCCTCTGAAAAATCGTCGCGTTACATTGTGTATGCAAGTCTCACTCAAGGGACAAGATCAACCTCGTCAAATTACTATGAATGAAATCTGAAATTGAAAGTGATTTAACTGTGATCAGAATTTTAGTCGCCATTATTGTCTTAGAATTAGTTATTCGCAGGTTAACTAAGTTTAATAACATTTTTATTATTTCGCCTTTTACAAACTTCCTTTTTTTTTTTATTTATTGAATTAGTGCTTACCTTAATCTTCTTATTAGAAGCGGATTTTTCAACTGCATTGCACTTTATAAGAAACCTCGAGTCCAAATAGTGAAGTATCGTATTCATCGCATATGCCTGGGATATTATCGTATCGACAGACCTAAATTAGCTCAAAATATTGTTATTTTTACATATTTTTATATTTTACTCATAAACAACACAAGCGATTTTAATAAAATTACTTATATCAAATTCCGCATTTCAGTAAACTCTTCCTTTAAAGTACTTTTTGTTGTTCATATCAAATAATAAGTTAATCAGTAGAATAAAGATATAAATATATATATATATAAATATATATATATATTTTTTTTTTTTTTTTTTTTTTTTTGTAGTGGATAACAATAGTGATGTATAGTATAGCATATCGTTCGATAGCTTAAGAATTTAAAAAAATCTAAAATGAGTACTTCTCTCGAAAATCTATGTTGTTTTTTTTTTTCTTATTTAGACTCATATATTTTAGTTTGATTTTATTTTCAGTTTATTTTAAATAGGTAGGTAAGTGATGCTTGAGGGAGACGTTTGTATTAACATTTAATATTTTATAATTTTTACGTTTAAGTTTATATGTTGCACTCGTAATTCATTCGTTTATTGAAGCCTCCATTTTTCTTAGATACTACGATCAAATCAAATAATGTAAATATATATTTAGTTATGAAGTTTAAAGCCTTATAAATACGGTTTTGAATATAGGTATATGTTTTTTTTTTATTTAAATTTGGGTTAAAAACAAGCAAAACCATATAATTTGTTGTTATAAGCTATCTGGACATATTTCTTGCAATTCCGAAGGCTACCGACCACAGACAGACAGGTTACAAGTTTTTTTTTTTTTTTTTTGCCCTAGGCCAGGAAGAACATTATTCTAGGAGTGGCTGTGTTAATGTAATCAGGTCTTTGACCTGCCTCTTAACATTTAAGAAGCTGCTGACAGGCGAGGAAAATATATGTCCGATGGGGGAGCAACTTTTGTTTTAAGGTCTAATAGTGTGGGACTGGGTCAGGTAGTCGGCTATCTCATTTCCTATAGGAAAAAAAATTCACTTAATTCAAAATGTAAAAAATGAAAAAGGAGGTAAATATGTTAAAAGTTAAATATTTTATTAATCATTTATTTTTATTTCCTAAACTTGAGGAAGTTTTAATTTATTTATTTATTTATTTTTTTAAGGGGACATTTTTTACTTCCTATCATGTCTATTTGATTAAATATTTTCATAAATATTTGTAATTTCATATTTAATATAGCTTTTTAATAAAACGTTTACATCAATTTCGACTTACTAGAAGTGTCACTTCATACCTTGTATATTTTATCATTTTTCCTAGAAGTACTCTATCGATTTTAGTTAATTTTTTTATTTAAAGGGGCTTTGTAACAGGTGAGGTTTAATATCATTGAAATAGTTAGGCTTAGCTTGACTACTGAGTTTTAAAAATTTCATATTTAAAGTACCTTTCTTTTAAAAAATTAAATTTCTATTATAGTTACCAGTGATACAAAATGGATTAATATAAACTATAAAATTATTCGATAAAAATAAAAGCAAATATTATTAAATCCTTCAGACTTATCACAGTCATACAGATAATTATGCGAGACTTCGTCATTTTTAATTTAACGACATGGGAAGCTTTTAAACATGCATTCTCGTCAAAAAATACAGTTCGAAAATTCTTACTTTATGTATATTACCTAAGTGGAAAATACACAAAAAATAAAAACAACAACTAGAAACATCAAAAAAGTTTATTATGATCTAATATAGTATACCACTTAATGATCTAATATATATAAAATCAGATCATATTCATATAATATATTAAATAAAATATTTTATAAATAAATGAAAACGGAATAATAAATTCGTGCAATGTTTGATATAATTGTCATAAATTGATAAAATATACAATATAAGGTATAATTGGGGTACTCACTACGTTTGCTATAGCATGCTATTTGTGTTATTGTGCTAAACCAGTCGAGTTTCTACAGTTATTTCCTGTATAAAATTGATGGGTATAGCACAATAGCACAAATGCATGCTATAGCAAACGTAGTGAGTACTCCTATTGTATAATTTCATCAGTTCAAAATCTGATTAACCTCAAACTCTATATTTTAAAGATACCTTCCGAATACTTAAATAATTGATTTATAATAGTCCAAAATGTTAAAAAAAAAAAAATCATATTCTTGATTCATAGACTTAGAAATAATATATAATTATCTGTTCGATAATTATTAGGCCGTTATACAAAAGAACTCTTGGATATATTTTTTTAAACAATTTATTTAATTTCCAGTCATGCAAAATGTATAAATGCAATGAAACTTTAATTGATTACAGAAGCTTGAGAATGGCCATAGAGGCTGAAACGTTGCGATGACTGGAAATTAAATAAATTGTTTAAACAAAATATATCCGAGAATTCTTTTGTAAAACGGCCTAATAATTATCGAACAAATATTCAAACAAAAGAACAATTACGACAATAATGAGAAAAATATATATTTGTCTTTTGTACATTGACAACCAGAAACGTTTTCTGTCACATCCAATCCTTACAAATCAAAAATCCTTTAAAAAACCATCAATGAACCTTACTTTCTTACTGAAAAGTCACCCACAAACACCAATATATCCCACTAGTTAAAGGCGTAGCCCGATATAGATATACGTACTGCTTTCCATTCTAAACTCCCTGCCCACTGAAATCCGCTTATTCGCGACCTCTCCTTCACATCTATTTCTGAACCATCAAGGCGGCTTAAAAGAATATTAATACTAGTTGAGGGCGTACCCGATATAGATATACTTCTTTTCGTTCTAAACTCCCTGCCCACTCGAATCCGCTTATCCGCGACCTCTCCTCTATATCTATTCCTGAACCACCTAGAAGACTTAAAAGAAGAAGGCCAAAAGACCTTCTACCATAAATAAGACATTGGAGAGCTACTAATGGGTAGTTTCTTCACAGAACTATTGTGTGTTTTAACAATATATTAATCTTATTCACTTGTACTAAATCAATACAGTTGTAAATTTACTTGACCCGTTCACGCCGCGGAGAATATCTAATTTTTTCCGCGTGAGGCGGGACTGTGTAGCTGCTTACGCTTCGTGGGGTGGGGCGACACTGTTGCAAGTTCCAACGCGTTAAATGCGACATTGTAACAGTTTTTTCATACACGTATGACTTGAAGGATTAATTATGGAAATACTTAAAAAAAAGATTCTTCTCTTATTATTTATTATTAAAAATTATTTTTTTATTATTATTATATATTATATTTTTACATCATATTTATGGAAAAAAATATGAAAAGAAATCACGCTTAGCTAAATAAATTTTTTAAAGAAGAGTAATCAAGTAAAATTAACCGATCTGTCCTTTGAGGGGGATGTTGCAAGTTATAAAATATTTAATAAATACTTAAATCCTCCTTATACTTGTTAAATCCTACAAAATATAATGTTGAGAAAAAATAAAATAAACTTATTTTCTGAAAACAAGTGACTCACCTGTGATGCACGTCGCCCCACGAGATAGTTAAGCGTGACCCACCACACACTGGGCAAAATCACACATTTAGGTGGACAAAAGTCGAGTCAAAAGTTTGGAATTTTCCCGTGCTTTACCTTTTTATTATTAGTTGGCAAGACCCGTACTACTAATATTTCCTTAATATAATTGTTCACATATTTTTCCTTTGTCATTTTTTTCATTTGCTTAGTCTCTCTTTATATATTCTCATTACAATATTATCATCTCAATTATGTTTACTTCCATACTTTATAACTATCATCTTAATTTTGTTTATTTCCATACTTTATAACTGTCACCTTATTTTCATACTTTATAATTGTCATCTTATTATCATTTTACATTTAATTTTATTTATGTTCCCATAATTTATTACAGTCAAATTATTATTATATACCTAACGCATTATTAAGTCTATAATTACATTGGTTGTTATCTTGTTTCTTTTAGCCCTGATGAAGGCCCACATTGTAGGCCGAAACGTCGGCACATAATTAAAATAACACTTATTTTAAATGTGTGTTTTTAATTTATAACCGCACCCCCAACCATGTTCCTCATCTAATTTCTCAACGGTCAACAAAACTCCATCATTACTAATATTTCCGTCCATATCGTGTTTACAAATAAATAGTAAATGAGTGAATCATTCCTGTTCGCACTAGTGCCTAATAACATGCAATGGGATTATGTTTATTCGACGGCCATTTATTGTGTTCAAGGTGTGTTTAGAGCAAAGTCTATTTGCTTTTATTTAACAATGGACATTTCTGAGACAGGTAAGACATATTTCCAAACTCGTTATTGAATATACATTGCAATCTACCTGTAGAGTTAATTTACTAATCTGTAAATGAATGCCCCTATTCAATAACAAAAAACTATATAACCACCAAGTTACCCCAAGAATTTGTTTCATCAATCCTTCTAGTCTTTATATATTACAAAGAATTTTTGCGTTTTGGGTGATACATAATTTTTTTCAGACACAACATTCCGAATCAAAAGTTTTACAACCTATAATTTGAAGAGTTTCCTAAATGATATAAAATACATATATTAGCAGGTTTCAGCAACTTCGAGCCATAATTAGATTTTTGTATTATTTTTCCCGTATTCCGGGACTTCAAACGTAAAATGTAGGGAAGTTTTAGATTTTAGCAAATAAATTTGATGTTTGACCACTGTGCGCTTGCCAAAAAATTAATTAGTTTTTATAATTTTTTCTTTTATATTTTATATTTTTTTTCAGTAATCTGGGTCAGAATATAGTCCACCTAAATCGGTCATATTGTCCCTTGTGCGGTGGGTCACCCCGTCCCTCGGAACAGAAAAGTGTGACCCACCGGTGGGTGAGCCCGCCCCACGGAACAGTGTTAAACGGCGTGAAAGTGTTAAATAAAATTTAAAAAACTCAAAAATTGTATATAGACCTTGCTCCAATTTTTCAGTCCAAGTATCTATTTATCCCGTTAAGTCAAAACAGATCCACTCTTCACCTTCTCGAGTCGAAGGAGGGCGTTGACTCGGATCCCTAAGAATGGTCTTTTTACAGCAATTACCTCTCCCTTGGGTGTTTCCTCGTTGGCACCTATTACCCAAATGAATGTTCTTAAATTCGTGATTCCTGTTTGTTCAGTGTGAAGAGACCCTTAATCATCGGGTCAGCGGTTCCCGGCTATCAGATAGCAGACTGTCAGCGCAAAGTATAACCATCGACTTATTAGGATCAAGTAGTTCTAATGGTTTTCCTTCACGCGAAAGTCCACACGAAGTTCGCGGTTCGTGAACCTCTTTTGGTGTAATAGTTTAGTAATAGTTGGGCCGCAAATTGATATAAGGTGGTCATATCATCACTTTACTGAAATTGCATACTTGATTGTTCTAATTATGCACAATACCACACCAGACTTTAATAGGTGCTTGAAAAGTCCATTATAATATAATCTGTTTATGTTAATATACATAGTTATGAATATTCATGATAGACCTTTGAAGACTAAAGTATGTGTCATATGGTCAGATTTGATAGAGGCTTGAACCTTAGATGGGTGAAAATAAAAAAAGAAGTTCGTGGATAGTACTATGTAATAACATTTTTGGAGGTCATGTAACAGTTTTGTACTATAGGAATAAAAATAGCAATATTATAATATAGTTGCAGTGAAACAACAGCACCATTTTAATGATAAAAAAGGAAAAACATATTCAAGATCATTACTTTAATATAGTTATCAGTATGGGCGTAAGCTGGAGGGATCAGGAGGTGACCTCCCCTAACTAAATATTGGTTGGACAAATAAAAATTATAAATATAAAAGATGTATAGAAAATACTAATATAATGATAAACGCTGTAGTTAGAGACTTTTTTTGACTTCCAAGCACGTACTTAATATTTAAATAAATATGCATATGGACAATGTTTGTAATAAATAAATTATGTTTTTGTCCAACTTCACTCCCTCCTCCCTTAAGGAAAATCTTGCGTAAAATCTTTGTTCTCTGTATTTTCCTATAGATGTATACATATTCATCTAAAAAATACTTGAACCAAATAAATTCAGATAACTTATAGATCAATAATGAAAGATAAGGAAATAATTTCGATGTCGAGCACGGCGTTAATCTTTTTAATACATTTTATAGATTATTATTCGCAATGTAGGTTAATGACTCTTCTATTCTATGTAAAAAATATGATTTTATACTTTTTTGCTTTTATACTTGATGCTGAGTCAGCACAGCTTCATACCATCTATTATCATTTACTAGAAACTTTTCATAAAGGTTTTTCTACCAGTAAACGTTTCTACAAAATATTTACTTTTTCCAAAAAAGTTAGCACAAAAAGGGTTTGGGAATTAGATCCATACAGCATAGAATGTTAGCATCTTATAAAGCTGTGTAGATAACCTATTAATTTAATTCCAATATTTTAAGATACACTCTAAACCTTTAGTTACATTTTAAAATTATAAGTGCGATTTCGATTATTGTCAGGAAAAGGAACATATGGTATTTTTTAATTAAATGGTCAAAGGTACTAATTGGAGTGTTTTTCTAAAAATTCTGTTTTTACAATTTATCAATATTTATAAGATTTCACCATATCGCATTGCTATTTAAAAGAAAAAAATGTTTATGATTCTATGTGCAATCAACCTATTTGTTCATTACAACATTCCATTACCTACTTTTCCTTATACAAGATCCTTATTCTTCTGAATTTCTGATTCAACTGATACATATCGTGATTTGAATCGTTAAGAGAAGTATTTATTTACTTTTAATTCGGCATAAAAATTAAATAAAATAAACCACATTACTAAAAATGAGTTATTTTTAACATAATAGAAAATGAGAACCATTTTTATTTATTTTTTTTGTTAAATGAATTATTAATACGTCTTATAAGTCTCTTCCTTTTTATTTTATTTTATGCGAAAACAGCGGACAGTAATTTTAGTTTAAGGTTGATTTAATAATAATAATAATAAATTCTTTATTTATTCTGGGACAAGTCCCTTCGGAATAATGTTACAGACAAATTAAATTAGAGCTTCAATGTCTTAGAGTAAAAATATATATATATATATATATATATATAATAAAATAGATAAATAAAAAGCAACAGAAATGACAAAGAAAATGAATAATAGTTATAAATTCATAGGTAGCTTCTTACAATAATTTAGAAAAACAAACAAAACAAATTAGACAAGAATAAAAAAATAAAAATATCTTCATATATACATTGCAAAATAAATTATGCATTTACTATGGTATGCATGAACCGTTTTGCACCATTACCTTCTTGAATCTTTCAGGTTGTCTCATTATTGCCTTCTTTCTAAAATTGTTGAGAGTTACTTGCAAAATATTAAAGAAAAATGGTATGGGACACAATACCGAATTTTTTTTTTTATTTTCTTCGTCTAAAGTACCTTTTATTTTGCATATTCGAAAAAAAATGGATCATATCATCATGTAAGTATCGATAAAAAACGAGTAAATATAGAAGTTGAACGGATTTGATGATCAACATAAGAAGAAAATAGAAAACATATTTGTTAATGTATTTTTTTATTTACATAAGAACAGCAATAAAGAAGTGTAATATACCATTGGAAAGATAAAGATTTTAGAAAATATTAACTGATATAAAAAATCGTAAAAGATAATGGTGAGTGATGAGAAGCGGACGAAACAATATGATTTTTGAAGATAATTATAAAATAGGTTATTTGACGTAACATATGTTTCTAATGAAATTCAAAATACTTCTTTAATATTTTTCATCTCTAACTTTATTTAAAAGTTCTTGAATTGATTTTAACAACAGTGGTGAGTGAAAGTTGTGTGTTGCGCCCATAATATTAAAAAAATAAAAATAAATAAATATTTTTGATGCTTTCAATACATGTTTATGGGGCCACCTATACCGTAGTGGTTAGCATAACAGCTTATGCCAAAGGTCGCGGTTTCAAACCCGCGGGTGGCCCTGGGATTTTTTAATGGGAGTAAAAAATCCTTAGTTATGCCGTCCTTCGGAGGGGACGTTAAAAGGTAGTCCCGAGCCTGTGTGATGTCAGGTACTCGTTAAAGATCCCTATCCTAATAAAACCTGGATAGGCAAAATTTAGGACTCCCACTGTAGCATCGTCCGATTAGCCATAGCAGCATAAAAGTGACGTTAAACGAATAAACAAAAAAAAACACATATTTATTGTTCACATGCAGCTCGAACATTTAATTACTTTAATTAAAGAAACTAACTCATATTCCTCTTAATGTTTGTAAAGAAAAATAGTTAACATATATTTTATTACGAACCCAAATTGATAGGAATCATCTTATATTTTTATTTAGGGAAAATAAACCATAGGCTGAATAATTAGTAAACTTTTTAATAATTGTTTTTTTAATTAAAGTAACGGAAATACAAGTTTACAATTTTCAGTGAATAACAAAGAGGATTATTTAATAATAAGATCTTACAATATAAAATAATGTTATCAAATATTCTGACGCACACCAAGCCTCTATTAAGTGGGTATACAAAAATGGCAAAAATAACTAGAGGCTGAGTGCGATCTTGGCCTAATTACCTCATTGCATCTCCGTTGTCCTAAAAACATTATGTATCTCTATATGTACTGACCCCAAGGGGGGTTATAGAGGTACAGGTTTTTATTTTTATTTTCAAATCCAAAAAAAAATATATCGAATGTATTAAAAATATAACAAAGACGATTTTTTATAATAAGAGCCAACAATATAAAATTTAATAATAATGTTATTAAATATAACCGACTAGAACTATAGAACTCAGAAGTAGCAGTTCATTTTTTAACCGAAGTCCCCCACCCCAAAAAAAAAAACTATGAAATAGAAACGTCACCGCTTCTATGGAATGTCCATTATAGCCAATTTATTGAAAAGCCAAGAGGTGTAGCTATATGTTAATAGGATGCTTTGTTTTTGAATGATTAGGGCTCTAAGAGTGGAAGGCTGTAAAACTACAAAGCCTTGGAAGTGTCACAAAAAACCCAAGGGCCACATAAAAATTCATGCTGTGTTATAAAAAAAAAATACTTAAAAAAAAAACGGGATCTCAAGTCCTTACACGGTGTTTAGATGTTCACTCTTGACATTTTTTCCCCCATCCCTTGTTGTATAGTTGTAGACTTCATCAGGATTAGTGTCGAAGTCTGGTAATAATTGAGTACGCAACTTAATAACTACTTAGTTAGGACTCAGGTTTAAGGTTGAGGATTCGAAACCCACTGAAAGAAATGGACTCAAAATGTTGTGCCTCCAACTGGCATTAGGGTAAAAATTTATCATTATCTTTACTGACTAATGGACTGCACTATCAGTGTTCGGTCCCATAAATTTTCCTACTGAGGGAAAAACATTCTAGAAATTTAGTGAGTGGTCTAGAGAGCTTCTGGATTGTGACTATTATTTTTTCTATTTTTTTTTTTTTTTTTTTTTGTATTCGTTTATTTTGTTTTAAAAATAAAGATAAAGGTAATTAGAAAGAGATCGATCAACAGATGTGTTTATATACAAATAACATTAATAAAACGTATATATAAATAATACTTACATTTATTATTTAATTTTTACTACCCTTAATAATTAAAGTATTTCTGAGTTGGAAATGAAATTGGCTTGTTTTTTGTGATTTTTTAATGAAATTTTTGCAACGAATGGCACAATTGAATAAGAATGTACTGGCACATTAGGATAATTTTCGTTAATTTCGAATTTTTACATATTTATTTTGGTTAGGTAACATAGTTGATGTTTAGATAATATTTTAATTTTAATTACTTTTTAAATTAAAATAAAAGTTTTATTTATTAGTATTATTATTAACTGTTTGTAATGAATCTGTAGTGATTTGTGAAAATTACCTAAAGATGGGTGAAATACCTTGAAACGTCGGTCACTCATTTTCATTTAAGTATAATGGTTTTTGAAAGGATTAAAAAACAAGCGAATTTCTTTTATACCTCACAAAGTTTAATTTAAAATAATTATGTATCCTAAAATCACGGGAAAACGTGTAGAAAATTGATATTTCATAATTACGATAATTATTTATGAACAAAAAAGAAATATGACACGAAAATGAATTGAATCAACATACAATTAAACACCTTTTATTTTATTATTATTTTCAAATACTAGTCTACTGTTCTCCAGGTCCCAGGTTCGGATCCTGGATGTAATAGAATATTATTTATTCTGTTATTTCATCCGTGGGGTATGGAGACCCTTCTGGGGCACATCCAGCTTTTATTAAGTGGGTCAAGATGGGGGGAAAACCCGGTGGCTAAGTTCGATCTCGGCCTCATCACCTCATTGCACTTCCGTTGACCAAGAAGCAGTACGAATATCTATATGTACTGAGCCCAAGACCCTTTAAGGATTATAGATACAGGTTTTCTAATTTATTTAAACAATAACAAAGGTTTATTTCACAATATTATTTTTTTGTTTTATTTAATAAATAAACGCATCAAATGAAATTCATCGTTATGTAACATACTGCATACATTTTTTTTTCACTGAAATTTTCGACGAAGCATCTTTCTGGTTATCAGAAGACAATTCAACTGATTGCAAATGACCCTATATCAGCAGAATCCATAACGAAATCAAACTTGTGCAATAGAGACACATTGAGAAATTGTCATAATATCTTATCTCAATTGATAAGGCAGTGAACCTTGAAAATGTTCTAATATAACACGAATGCAGACAAGCATAGCTGAGATAGCTGAATCTAACAGCCAAAAATTAAGGAATAAATGGCTATAAAACGATTTTTGAATATTTCATGGTAATTAATAAAATTATATATGAAAGTTATTAAACAACTTTTTTCAAAAATATTTTTTTCACTTTTTTATAAAGAGGTTACTAGGTGAAATTTCACTAGGCAAAAATCCATATTCAATACATTATTGGTCAATGAAATGGGTCACGCAACTAGCTTAGTAGTGACTGAATGGTTGTTTTTTAACAGATAGTTTATATTGGACTATATATGGCAGAGAATGAATTTTTTTTAAATATGATTTTATTTTAAAATTATATCCAGATTCGCTTAACTTTTTGAGCCCTCAGGAACGTATTCAGAAAATTGTCAATAATCATAGTTGGAAAAGTTTATTAATACGATGAAGTACAACATTCCTCTTTTTTATTATATTATTTTTTTAATTTTATTAATTGCGGTACGTAATTTATATAATTATTTCTGTTGAAATTACTAATATCAATACGATATAATTAGTTATGATACAATTTTAGAAGTAATAGACATTTGAACTCATAAGATTGTAGATAAACTATCGCATGATGTAAAAAAAAAAAAAAAAAAAAAAAAAAAATCATTGGAATCCAACTTAAGGAAAAAAATAAGCTGAGTTAATTTCTGTTTTAAAAATGTTTATGTAATTATGTAAGAAAATTACAACAAAAAAACACAGTTTTAGGAAATACTTACTTGACGTTATCAGTTATTACAAAACTGTTTTTAGCATTTTAATAATATTTTATAAATCTTGGTTTAATATATACCCAAAATTTTAATTCTTATTGTTACATTAAATTTATTACAAATAATTATAAAGCCTCACACATTGTCCTATCAGTTTTTGGAACTACACATACCATAGGGTAATGCATATGGTTAGATTCGAAAAAAATCTTTAGTTACATGTTTAAAAGTTTTTCTTTCCCATCACGTTTTCCGTGAACTGACAATTATTTTCAGCTTTTCATTTGTTCAAGGGGACCCGGAGAATTCATCGCGAATTCCTTATGTAAACATTTTGCGAGTGTATAATTTAGGGAAAAATTACAGCTTTGCTCCTGTCGATTACTACAATTTCACAAATAACCGGGATCAGCCCCTGATCACGAATGAGAATAAAAAATGATATCTGGTGAACTGTGTTTTATCTCGAGGGACTTAAAAATATACTTAAAATCTTAATAAAAAAAAGAAAAAAAAAAGAGCAATATATAATAAATAATAACTATTAAAGTTAATGGTAATAAGTTGTCATCTATAATTTTGTTCCGCAAAAAGATAATATCGATTTATTAATCTTGGAATCGAAATGACATTTAATTCTATATATATATATATATATATATATATATATATATATATATATATATATATATATATATATATATATCCTATGTATATGAAATATAGAGTAAATATAGGTAACAAATTCATGTAAAAAAACATAAATACACGTTTTTAGGAGGAACAGTCAAGTATATAGCCAAAGTAACCAAGACTATCTTATAATTTTATATCAGTGTCCGAGATTATGTGTTTAAACTAATTACGCATATTTCTAGTATAGAACAGCGTATCTTTGACCATAATCGACTTACCCGACAATTTTCATTAGAATGATTATATCGATGTACAATTTAAAAAAAACAACTTATATGTCATTAATTTCTTACATAGTTATTTTGACAATTGATGACATTTTTAACAGTTAAAAACAAGAGAATATAGAAATGCACAATTAAATAGGCTTTCATACGATGCAGAGATTTTTATCCAAATTAAAATAATTTAAGAAGTCTTAAGTGCCTTTAATTTTGCTTATCTTGATATTATAAACTACATTTAATTATCAGGAGTAATAAAAAAATGAATAAGTATAAACAATGATATTATCCGATTATAAACTTAAGGCAAAATATTTTCGGAGAAAAAATAAAAAAACAAGAATAATATTTTAGATAAATAATGTACCTCTGGGAAGCTAACGAACGCTTAAAAAAAATACACATATATAAGATTAGTTTATTTCTTTAAATGTATCTATTATTAATTTCATCATTACTGAAATATGGTCAAATATAAAGTATGACAGAGTTTGATTGTAAACTAAAGGAGAAAGACGATGAAACACTTTTCCAGATTAAAAATATTTTTTCCAGAAATAAGAGTTGTAATATATATATATAATAGGTACTGGATAGTGACAAAAATAAGATAAAATTTACTGATAGTTGTACATAGTAATTCCTATTGCTATATTATTTAATCTAAAATACTGTTTCCACTGAAATTAATTTTTTTTTAACTGACTAAATTTAATTAAAAATATGGAAGTAACTGGAGGTTTCTTTGAAATCTAAAAGGCTAATGACGAGTGAAAAAATGAACATACAAATGAATTATACTATTTAATAATTTTGAAGAATATTTCCAAAATATACTGCATCCATTTTAGGAAATTTTACATAAAAACAAAACAATATATTTGATTATTTTGGTAATATAATCTACAATTGAGACGTTGATTTCCAAAAAGGTATTAAAGGATTTTTTTTTACGAAATTGATAATTTGTCATATTTTTATTCTCATCATTTAGTTATATCTAAATATTAAATTTAATTTTATAAAATGAACACTCAAGTCCTTTAAAAACGCGATTTATAAATGCAAATAATTTTCTAAAGGTACTGATTACACACTTAGTTTCGTTTCTCCAGAAAGAACTTTTTTTATTCAGAAATATTACAATTTGTCTCAATGGACAATATTAATAGGGATGTAAGATCACATTCATACAATATAGTTTCGTTTCTAATAATACTAAAACATTTTATTCCACGACTTTAAAAGAGTGTTATTAATATAGTAAAAAGTCATTATATATTTTATTTTAATTCTAGATTGCAATAGAATAAAATAAGTTGGCTTAATGATATAATAATAAGAGATTTTCATGCTTTCATATAATGGATATAGTACCTTTTGGAAATCAACGCCTTTATTGTTTTTTTAATATATTAATACATTAATTAAACGTTAAAGAAAGGGATATTTTAGTATAATTTTGCACGAAAATAAAAATGTAACCTTTTGGAAATAATATCTCCTTTTTAGTTTCCATACGACAAAACGATTAGGAAACAAATATGTCGAAATATCAACATTACAAAAAAGAAAAAGAAAAGGTCCTTTGGAAATAAATGAAAATTTCTGGTATTTTATATAAATTTTTTCTCATTTTTCAACTACAAAAAAATTCCCTAAATCCAAATTCTCACCGAAACGAAGTCATAACGTGATGCTATGACATATTTATTTAATTTTTTTTTTTTTTTTAGTAAAGCCGTCATCTCGGAGGTCTTAGTCGTTAGTAACAAGAGTCATAATCATTTATTTATCACTATGGCAGTTGTAAATTATTCCAAGACGAGTGCTAATGAGTTTTATGGATAGTTACATGGGACTCAACCACTCGAAAACAAAGACCCATGTGATATAATCGCCTCTGGTGAACACTTAGTCCAGATCCTTATCACGTTTTTTTTTTTCTTCCTTGTAGGCCGCCGTTTTCGGTCTCAGACCTCAGTCGTTTAGTCATGAGTAGATTACTCTAACTTATCATACTGATGACTTATACAGACGATAAAATAAAATTTTATCACTAGAATAAATTGTATATAATGAAATATCAATAGAATGAAAAGGAATGATTGATCAATAAATTCTGAATTTTAAAAATGTTATTTTAAAATTGCAAAAAAAAAAAATATTATAAACATAAAACTAAAATTAATTACCGTAAAATGGGGTGAATAGGAACAGTGGTGTGAAAGGGAACAAAACTTCAATATTATTTCAAAGTCGTTTGAATTCCACTTACTTTACCTTAAAGGAATTAATTTTGGTATTATTGGTTAGCCACCTTGTAAATAATACGATTATATGGTTTTGTTCTATTGGTAGTACTTTTGACTTCAATTCAATTAATTCAACGTGTGAAAAATTGTACAAGTTTCTACGAAATATCTTTTCTACAAACTTTAAATGTAAGGATGAAACTGTTATCAATATAGCTTATTTATTATCTGTTTACTGTTCTTCAAGTTGTCTTCTTAATATATTATTTGCAACAGTTTCTTAGCAATAGATTTTTTAAGTTATGGCTTCCACATTTTCTGGAGTGTAGGATAAATGGGAACACAGGTGTTTTATATTTCCGTTCACTATGAACCTAGATTTGGATCATCCACAAATTATGACGAATTTTATACTTATTAAAGTATTTGGAAAAAAACCTGAGAATTTTCGACTTTATGTTTTTAAGGTTTTAGAACCTGATGATGGAGGATGCAACGGTTTGTTAAAAAAAAAAAAGTTTATTTAAAAAAAAATTAAAAAGGAAACTTATTGGTTTGTCCCAACTCAAGAGGACGCTTTTTTTAGTCATAGTGAAGTTATATTGAAGTTAAAAGAGGGAATCGGACCTTCTAAATCTGCCTGATTCAATTATAAATAATTTAGATGCTCACATCATTTACTGACATTTCTTCTTCTCCCTAGAAGCGTGATGTTTTAGAACTTTTTTCAGAATATAAGAGACGTAAGACGTAAAATATATTTTTGTTTAAGCCAACATGACCATGAGCCCTGAATAACCGCTCGAGTAAGCCAACTGTACATTCGACAACATCTAGAACACGCTCCAAGCATTTTCCCCACTTTTCCACGCCACTTTTTCGAAAACCGATTCGACACGCCCGAGACATCTTGACCGCCGACATGTTGCGATGAAAAATACCCATAACAAGCCGCACGCTACTTTTCCCCCTTTCTGAGGCAAATTAAAAAAAAATAGAGGTTTGTTGAACCATTTGCATTCTGGGGAATGTAAATTAGCAATATTATGATAAGGCGGTTTCACAGCTCAATTACCACGACACAAGACTAAACGTTCGTGGAATGTTCCGTTTTGCTGTTGGGAGTTACAAAAACGCACCGACGAATTAACATTAAATTAATTCGTAAATTGTCTGTCTCTAGTCTTACGTGTACTATTCTCTATGAGTAATAGAAAATTGTACGCATCACACATATCTCTAATGGTGAGACCATTTCTACACTGCGTTCTACTTTTCAAATGAGTAAACAACTTGGTATGTTATTTGCCTACATCTTATTTGCCATGAAACGAAGTAGCTTTTACTAATGAATTTACGCATTTATACCTTTAACTGAATATGAAGAACGTAAGTATATATTTAATAACTATTCAATTTGATGCATAATATTTTTATTTAAACCATATTTTAAAATAGTTCGTTTAATATATTTATTTTTTGTAAATGGTAACTTGTTTTTATAAATATAGAAGATGTATGTAAATTAATAATAAATAACGAACCAAATATGGGACAGAATAGCATCGAGAGAAGCTTCATGAAAGTGAAGAAGGTGGATAAAATCAGATGCAAGAAGATAAAAGAAGAAACAGGGCTCAGAGACACAATTTTTGCCAATAAGAAAAGGCAAATGGAAATAGGCTGGACATCTCCTGCAATGCAAGTACATTATATGGTCAAAAATAGTAACCGAATGGACTCCATAGGACCGGAAAAGGACGTAAGGCCGACAAATGAAGAGATGGTAAAATGTTAAAAACCCGCGTCTCAGTAGGGCTAGTCACCCAGGGAAGTGTTAAAACTTTTAATCCCAATAGATGGCCTATGCAAGAATAGTAAAAGGTTTATTTATAAATTATAATAATGTAAAAAATATTGTTTTATTTTTTACTTTCACTTACCTACATATGAAATATATAGTAAGGGAAAGTATTGCGATCGCGAAAATTTTCGAATTACAGTTTTCAACGTAACTTTAACGTTTTAGGGTCTCCTAAGTCCAAATGAACAAGTCCCGCAAAAAGGTCTGTGTTTGTGGTAAATCCTGCGCGAAAACAAAAAGTCCTAAGAAACTGAAATTTGATAGTCAAGAGAACTATACACCCGAGATGTTACAGAATCGTTATAATCAAAATCAGCTGACCGGAAGATCTACTTTATACCATGCGTTTTGCGCCTTTTTACGATTTTCTCAAAAACGGCTCTAACGATTTTGATTAAACTACCAATATCGATGTGAAATATAATAGGCTTCAATATTATGTTGGTTTCGTTCTGATTCTGAAACAGTCTGACAGGGCTTATATACCGATTTTTTAAATTTTCTCCCTTTAAAGTACCTTTAATTTTGTACATTCCAAAAGATTAACCATATCATCTTAATGGAGCTGATGAAGGACGGCTAAATATCAAAGTTGAGGGAATTTGATAAACAACTAAAGCAGAAAAGTGAAAACATATTTTTTTATACAATTGTTTTTGTTTTTTAACACAAGAATAGTAATATAGATATATAATATACTGTTGGATAGCTAAAGATTTAAAAAATAAATATTATCTGATACACGGAATTGTAGAGTAATGGAGAGTGACGAAGAGCCGATAAAACTAACAGTTTCTGGTTCCTGAAAAGAGAAATTCATGTTGACCGTGCTGTCACCTGGCGGCATGCCAAGGAAGCAGAGCCCCTAATTGTGATCATCTTGACTTTTGAGTTGGAGGTGATTACTCCAAACACTAATTGATTGTTGTAGATAAAAATATAGTAGATTATTTAATAAAACGCATGTTTCTATAGAAATTCGATTTATTTTATTATTTTATCTCTACATGTATTTAAAAAAAAATAAATTGATTTTAGTAACGGAGGTAAGTGAAAGTCGTGAGTTGCGCGCACCAGATTTTTTCCTTATAATTTTATTTTTTATAGAAAATGTAACAATTATACATAAATTAGGGCTATTTTCATTCATTCATTCATTCATTTAAGGAACCAAATAGAATGAAGTATAGGCTGAGTATATACCTTATCCGGCAGAATGAGTTCGGACAACGAAAGCACGCAATTACACAGCGACGTTAAAGAAAAAAAAAGGACGGAGGGAAGGGGGAGGACCAAATGTAAAAATTCATTCATTCATTCAGCGATTTAACAAGGTGAAAATAGTTAAGGAGGAGGAGGAGGTTAAATAGCCAGTACTGGTTGGATGTCGTTAGTGGACGGACGGGGCTGATGAGCCTTGGCGCCAAGGGCCAACCTAGAATCATGTTTAATAAGATAGAGCATCACCTTCTTCAAACAAGGTGGGGGCAAAAAAAGGATAGCGGCCACGCCCCCCCACTCCCGGCCTGCTCCGCTGAGTAAACATTCTGCCCACCTGTTGTTCATCTTTATCTTTATAATTCCTCTCTATGGTTAGCGGCAAATGGATTTTGGGACCGCCTTATGCAAATTGTTGTTGGTTTTGAGAATGAGTAATTGCTGAGGTATACCTGGCAATCATAGTCATTCCGATGCCAATTGGCTCAAACGGTTCTGCTTGTTCCCTACGATCGCTCTGCAAACGGGAACGGCATTGTAAATAGACATTATTCAATAACGTAATAATGGATCGGAGCACGGGGTTTATTTTGAATATCAATGTATAGGTGGCGCCCAGGCCAGGATTTAGCCATGAGGTGCCCCCAGGCCATGCAAATCTCGATCTCCTTTTTTACCTTTAAAAAATTTTCCGTGCCAAAAAAAAAAAATGGGACGCATAACACAAAACTTTCACACATCTTTGTAAAAATCAAGTTTTTCATATATATATAAAAAAAAACCTGTACCACTACAACCCATGAAGGGTCTTAGGATCAGTCCATATAGAGATTTGTACTGTTTCTAGGCCAACGGCAGTGCCATGGTTGATTAGGCCTTGATCACGCTTAGCCGGCAGGTTTTTTATCCAATTTGGGTACCTACTTTAAAGAGGCAGGGTCTGCCCAAGGAGGGTCTCCGTAAATAAATAAATGATATTTGACATAGCCGGGATTCGAACCCAGGACCCGAAGAACAGTAGACTGTATCAGGTGTAGGTCCTTTAAGGTGAAGGTAAAATTCTGTGAATAAAATTGGAGGCAGATTTATAACCTCGCCACTCTTTTATTAAATAATAATGTACGACGTTTCGGCTAAAATGCCATCTTCAGGTGCAAAAGAACAATGGATGCTTACAACCAGAAGCCTCATGTCTAAATAGGACATGAGGCTTCAGGTTGTAGGCATCCACTCAAAATAGATAAATTTGTCCCTTTACACCTGAAGGTGGTATTTTAGCCGAAACGTCGTGCATTAATTTTTGATAAAAGAGTGGTGAAGTTATAAATCAGCCTCCAATATAATTCAGTAGACTATATATATATATATATATTATATAATATATTATAATATATATATATATATATATGTATCTTATGAAATTTACAACTGTACTTAATATAAATACAATAAGTAAAAGGGCTAAATTACAATTATCGGAATTGTGGTCATCCTTTGAGGTGACCCTAGGATTTTTAATGTGATTAATAGATCTTTGGTAATGGCGTCCTTCAGAAGGAGCGTAAAATTGTGGTTCTCACACCGTAAGATGTCAGATACTCGTTAAAAGATCCATATCCTAAGAAAACCTGGTTATTTAAAATTTAGTTATCCCACTCCATTATAGTCCGATAAGCCACAGTAGCATAAAAGTGACGTTAAATAAATAAACAAACAATTATGGGCGTTAAAAAGTCTTGGGAAGAATCTACCCTGCGGAATCACTTCAATGTTAATTTAAGTTATTAGGTCCCGAGGCCGTCTTCTTTATAATAGCCTAGGAGGACTGTCAGGAATATGTGGGATTTATGTGTGATTTTATTGGTGACGAAATAAGTATTATTTAGGAATTTGGATTGCAAGGATTAAATGCGAGGGTTGCGAGGAATGAGATGGCTTAGTTGAGCCTCAAAGCCCGATTCCATAAGTCCAGATGGAAATATAATGGTAACATCAGTGAGTTTTTGTTATAGATTGGAAGTTTGGAACGTTGTAGTTATCGGTATCTACGATCAGTTTCTTGTCGTCTCGTATGAGTATTTAAAGTTAAACATTTGACAAGATGGAGTTTTAGGTACCGGATTTGTTATACAGGAATTAGTTGGGTATTATTAAAGGATAGAATATGGCAGAAGGTCACTGGTTTTCGACGAAGGGTAAAGATAATTTAGTGGTAATGTTCGGGCCAAATCAGCAACTAACTGAATACTAAGTTCATTACGGATGAGGTTATTCGCCACAATGTAAGGATCATTGGGGCTTTTGCGAAGAATTTTGATTGTAAGGATTGTAAACAAAAATAATTTGATGGTTTAGTAGAGTCGCCAAACCCAGATAGGTCTCATGATAGTCATATAGATGTGCCTTCTGTAATTGGAAGTCTTTTGGGCTTGTCTAGAGTTAAAGTAGAGTAGTAAGTTAAATTAGCCAGAGTTTAAAAAAGAATAAAAAGCATTACATTGAGTTTCGATGGTAAAATGTAGTTTACATTAAATAATACAATAGTAAATATTATTATCAACACTAAATACTTAAATGTATAAATTTAACGTTGTTATTTTTATTATCTTCAACGAAATAAGCTGTCATTCATTGTATTTAATTGCATTAAATTACTTTCGCAAATTAGTATCTACAACTATCACTTAAATTTATGAATTAATCGTATTTTTTGGTTGCTTTGGGAAACTACAATGCTGTGATGAACTAACACAGTATATTTTGAAGCGAACCAGTGATAATTATATATGAGCTAAAATAAAAAAACCTATATAGGAATTATTGCATAGCATTACTTTTTTCTAAATGTAATAGGAGCAGAAGTAAAATTTTTAAAAAACATCAAGAAGAAAAAAACACTAGAATCCTACCATCATTGTGTGAAAATTATTACAACCGGGTAAGTGTCCCACTTGACAAGGGTTTTGGTCCAAGCCTCAATTTGTCAAAGAAAAAAAAAGAAAGAAGGAGGGAAACGAAGTTTGAGAAGTGGTGGGGGTAATTGAAAAGAAAACTGCCCTTATTATGTGGAGGAGATAATTTTTCAAGGGTTGTTTTTCATGTAACAAGTGTCAAATGGCACCTAAACTTTTCTTTGTGGTTGAGCCATCTCAAAGAGGGATAGCCATCTTAAAAGAGTGCTTTCATTTCCAGTGTCACTTTTTTGAACGTCAGCAGCACTAGTTTTAAAAAATATTTCTTAATATTAATCTTAATAATAAGTTGATATTAGAATAATCTATTTTTAAAAACTTAAAAAATATTGATATCACAGAGGCATCATAAAGAATTAATCTAAACGATATAATCAGTTTATTAATTAAAAATATGATTTTTAATAAAACAGTTTGGTTACGTATTAAAATGAGAAAAGAAATAACATATTATACACTTCTTTTTTTTCTATTTATTATTTGAGGTCTTAATTAAAAAAATATATCTAAAAGAAAAAAAAAATCACGCTCAGTAAACTGATTTTCGTCCCTTAATTTTGGGTACCTACTTCATAGAGGCTGAGTGTGCCCCCAGGAGGGTCTTTATATACCAGAGTCCCTCCACGGCTGAAATAACAATAAATAATTCCACCTCAGTCTGGGTTCGAACCTGGAACCCCGAAAACAGAAGCCTGATGATCTATCCACTTGACAACGCCGATCCCTTGAGGTCTTAAATAACCTTGATAAATGAGTCGGAATTATTCAGATGAAACCGACAGAATAAACAACCTACGTGACGAAATGTTAAATACAACAATATAATGAAGCAATAATAGAGTAAAATTAAAAAAAAAAAAAATGTAATGCTCTATTAATGGATATATTTAGATTATTTTGCTAATGTAAATTCATTGTAAGTATCATTTCATTTATGATAATATTTAGAGCAATGCATTATATAAATAAAATGGGGTCTTATAACGAAAACCGCTTTCATTTATCACTCTTTAATAAATGTGAAAAGTATTTACTAATAATAATAATAGTAATAAGAGAGTTGAGAGCAAGTTGTCGTCAGTGATGGCAATTCGGATGAATTCGGCTGCTTTCGGTAATATTCGCCATTTGCCTTATTTTAGTTCTTATTTATCTTATGTTATTTTTAGTGCTTTATTTCAAAACGGGTTTTCGTTGTCAAAATTAGTCCAATTTTAATGATATTTTTTTGTATTATGGGAAATGCTAAAACGGGCGTACAGTTGTCTTAAATATGAAATTTCAGTTTCGTACGGCTTTTAGTTTTTGCGCTAGAATCACACAGACACACACAAACGTTTTTGCAGGACTTGGACTATAAAAGATGTATTTCCGTTGAAAACTGGAATTCGGAAATTTTCACGATCGCAATACTTTCCCCAACTATATATTTCATATATAGGTAAGTGAAAGTAAATGTATAATTTTATGAAAAAATATTATTAAACTACCAGTGGCGCTCTCTAGGAAATGGTTTTACCCCAATCCATTTCTTCCTCCCCCTAGTTTTTATATTTACTAAAATTAACATAATCCATGGAATGAATGGGAAGACTAGTAGCGTGTTCCATGGACCAGCTAGCTCAGACCGTAATGTAACAGGGTAATTCCCCAGCAGTCTCCTGTTTGTGGGCCGAATGATTGATGTGGACCTTCCACTTTCTAATATTACCTGGTAGAATATTTCCCTATGGTCTTTTAACTCCATCTTCCATCTAGAGGAATCGTTATAAAAACATTCTTTTCGTGTATATTTAAAGGGAGGGGGGGGGGGTAAATTCAAGGAGCATTTATGATAAAGGAGGACTTGCAAGACTTGTATCTTTTAATTTTGTTTAATTAGGTATCGAAACTTCGGGCTCACTAAAATATTTGAAATTAAAAAAAAATACTCAAATAAATTCACAAAACAATAGTAAAAACTATTAGCTTGAATTTTTGACGGTAGATATTAAAAAAAAAAAAAAATAATAAAAAAAAAATACTGTAATATTCATACAAGTTCAAATACATATCCATGGAATTCAGCCAATTATCTCTAGAAATTAATATATTTTTGCTGGAGTTTTCCCTGTTTTTAAATACACTAAACAAATGTTTAATATGCTTAGGTAGGGATAAGATAATACCATTAAATAAAAGTTTATTTTTTATTTTGTTAAATGTAATAATTTCATAGTGGGTATGAATACGGGAAAAATACAAATTATTTTATTTATTATTTTGTGTATCTATGGAGATTTCAAAACACGTAAATGAAATGCTCTCTGAAGTTTCATTTTTATAAGCATGTTCATAAAAACATTTGTTGATACGTGGGAAATATTTATAGGATGTTTTTTACTACTAACATATACTAGTTATATATAAATATATTCTCGGCTTTAGCCAGGTGAAGTAAAAATATTTAATTTAATATTTTTTTTGTTCTTTGTATAAGCTTGTGTTTTTCTGGACTTTTTAAAACGTTCTCTGGACAACTAACATAACCTTGAAATTGCTTGCTCGTCAGAGTGTGAAGTGTGGATAAATAGTACTGTCTACTAGCAAGATTTCATTTTACACTATGTTTTTTTATTAAGTTAACATTACTAAATACATGAAATAATTATAAACATTTTTAAAATTTCAAATGTCTTTTATGCTACCAATATCAGGTCTATATGGACATATAGAGCTTTGGGTCTCTACTAAACTGTCTAACTCCCTCCGCATCCAATCCTTACAATAAAAAATCATTAGCAAAATCCTAAATGATCATTATTTTGTGACATCCATAATGACTTTAATATCCCATTTGCCGCAGACATATCTCGAAACAGTTTTACCACTCCAAACTCTAAATCCTTTACCCACAAAAATCTCCTTTTCCACTACCTATGATCACCACATATTCCTGAGAACCCTCCGAGACGATGAAAAAGAAGATGGTCTCGGGACCTACTAACGTAAATAATCATTGAATTGCTCCCGCTGGGTATTTCTTCACAAGTCTTTTTCACGCCCATAAGTATAATTCAGTACTTTTATCAGTTGTATTTATTGTATATAGGGGGACCCGTGGCTGAGTAGCTAGCGCGCTAGTCTCTCATGCTAAAGGTTGTGAGTTCGAATCCCAGTCTCAGAGGGACATTTTCAAGCATCAAATTAATGGGGATTCAATTCCAGCCTCTCCCCGAGAATGTAAGATCTGTCACCCAAATGGTGGCTACTCACAAAATAAGGCGTTGGGAGAGATGACCCTACACTACAAAATGCATCAAGAAACTTGAATGTAATCTCCCAGGAGATTACACCGCAAGGCCTAGGGCCTACACGGACTGTCGCGCCACTGGTAAAAAATTTATTGTATATAAAAATCCAATTACATATATTTTATATATATAGGAAAAACATATGGTGTTATTTCTATAGTTTATAGATTATATTGTGTAATAACGAACTAAAAAATAATATAGTACTATTTTTTTTTTTTTTTTTACGCTTAACACATTAATATTAACCACAGTATAAACCTGCAGAAGACGAAGAATTAGATTTACAATTCAATTAAGGTTTTGTTAAAAGGAGGAGGGTTACAAAAATTAAGAAATAACATCAAAGCCAATGCACTCGGAAGTTCCTGGAAACTGCCATGTTGTCTGCATCTCTTCCTTTTTTTCTCCTCTTGTTCACAGAATGATCTTCTCCCCGGATCGCATACCTCCCGGTTGTGCTGAAGCAATTTAAATATTTTCCCTTCAAATCAAAGTGTTTAAAAAATGGTTTAAAAACGCATTAAAAAAAAAGTAAAAAAAAAAAGAGAAATGAAAATAAAACAAAAAGAGAAGGAGAAAACAAAAAAAACCGGTTGAGGTCAGCGTTGAGTCAAGTCGAAAAAGGTTCAATGGCACACGGCGCGGTGGATGAAGCGATAATTGTCCAACCTCGGCGCCTTAGTGGAGTCTCAGTGGTACCCATCGTATAATAAACAATACAACGTATGCTTGTCGTATTATAATATCTCAATATTGTATATACAGAAGGTTAGGATAAATCCAAGAGATATCAACAGAAACCAGATATTATAAACACTTTTTCAATCACACAATAAATAACATTCATAAAATATAATGAATCCATCAAAGCAGAGACAAAAATTAATAAAGATGTTTGTTTTATTCTATCTAACTTCCTTACTAATTAATCTAATCAATTCCTCAACATGTGTTTCATTTATTTATTTAATGTCACTTTATGCTGTTCTGCCTAATTGGACGATGCTACAGCTGGTGTCCTAAATTTTGCCTATCCTGGTTTAATTAAGCCTATTCAGGCTCTGGACCACCTTTTTACGTCCTCTCCAAAGGACGGCATAACTAATCAATTTTTCCTCCTATTAAAAAAAAAACCCTCTGCCTGGTTTGAACTCGCGAACTTTGGCATAGAATGCTGTTATGCTAGCCTCTACACTAAAGGTGATCCCTGTGTTTGATTTAGTCGTTTATTCTCCTTATATTTTAAAAAGAACATATTTTTTTTCTCAATTAATATTTAACCATTATTATTGAATTCGTACAAATATATTTGTATTCAAGGATTATTTTTCCATTAAAAAAAAAAGAAAGAAAATACAATTTAATGAATTTTCCAGTTTGACCTTAAGTCAGCTATGATATAAATAAAATACAAAAACATTAAAAATTACTAAAACCGTTTGCAATATTTCTAATTTAACGCTTAAAGTATCCCTAGAATATTAAAAATTGTTCTAATACGCTAAATTCCAGGTGTGTGACATACGATTAAATAAGACCCGAGAATGTTAGCACTTAAGTTCTCCAATCCATCCAGAAGTAATCCATTAAGTTCTCAGAAGTCGCTTTTCATAAAAGTTTATACAGTGCTAAAAAATGATGTAATAAAAATTCATAATATATAAAACCACTATATCAGACAATTAAAGTGATCAAAGAATTTTATTTCATATTACATAAGTATTGTATTTTATTTATAAATTATTTTTTGGCAACTCTTCTTAATAAATTAAGAGGTTTACATGATGTTTTAAATAGTAAGTATATGCATTTTAAAAATAAATGAATACAAATGCTAGATTTGTGAAGCTATTAAATATACCTAATTATGTCCATGATATGCGACAGTTAAGTGTTTACATAGCCTGTAGCTTATTCCCGAACAAGAAATGAACCGTCATTTCCTCAGGTAAGGGTGGTTTTAATATCAATGCTACAACGAAATGGACGCAAAAACTACATCTACCGCGAGGTGATGAAACGTCACTTAGGGTGATGATTGATGAATGCTCAACGATATACTTAACACTTGACCTTTTATTGAAAGCAATAAAATTTCCGAATGATCTCGGGTAATAAAATGAAATAGGTTTTTCTATGCCACAACCACACACAACGCCATAAAGTGGAAAGATACCTTCTCTTTGTGGCTGGGTGGGTGTGCTTTGCTATGGCTGATCTTCGTAAAATATGTATTAGTTTTTTTTTGTCTTTTTTTTTTTGTTGATTCGTAGAGCATATTTTCAATTTGATTTTTTATTTTTTTCAAAATACAAAGGAAGATGACAGGACTAAATAAGCACCTCTTAACAAAACAATAATAAAAACAGAAATAGTTTAATTCAGCAACAATGATTTTTTTTTAAGCTTAGTATAATTTATCGTTTTAAGAATAATTCCATATTAAATGAGATTTTTTACTTTACTTTATATATGAAATATATAGTAAGAGAAAGTATTGCGATCGCGAAAATTTTCGAATTCCAGTTTTCGACGGAAATACACGTTTTAGGGTCTACTGAGTCTAAATGACCAAGTCCCGCAAAAAAATTCCTGTGTGTGTGTGTGTGTGTGTGTGTGTGGTAACTCCCGAGCAAAAACAAAAAGTCATATGAAACTGAAATTTCATATTTAAGACAACTATACGTCCGAGATGTTACAGAATCTTTTTTATCAAAATCAGCTGACCGGAAGATCTACCTTATACCATGTATTTAGCACCATTTTACGATTTTCTCAAAAACGGCTCTAACGATTTTGATTAAACTCCCTATATCGATGTAAAATTTAATGGGCTTTAATATCATGCAGGTTTTGTTCTGATTAAAATAGCCTGAAAGGGATTAAATGCCGATATTTCAAAATTTCTTCCTCTAAAGTACCTGTAATTTTGTAGTTTTTATGAAAGTGACCGTCATCCGGTTAGCATTACTAAACTACAGGTAAATACATAAGTTGAACGAATTCGATATCCAACTAAAGGAGATAACGGCAAAAATATTTTTTTAATGCAATTTTTTGTTTTTGAGCATAAGAACAGTAATATACATGTTTGAAAGCCAAAAATTATGGAAAAAATATTATCTCATACATACTGTTCTAAAAGTTAACGGAGAGTGATGATAAGCCCATAAAACAAGCTGATTGTCGTGGATAATAATATAATAGATTATTTAATAAAACACACGTTTCTATTTAAAATCTTTTTTTTTTTTTTTTGAACAATAACAATTTTTATTGAGAAAATTTTACAATCTGTCCCAATTTGGACATTAATAGTAGTGCTGAATGACATCAAACATACTACATTCATACAATATTCACACAACATAAAATTACAATAAAATATATACACAATAATGAATCAATACAAAAGTCAATAATTCACTTATTTAAAATCTAATGTAAAAAATTCTTCAACAATTTATTTTCGTTTCTAAATTTTTTTGAAAAATGCTTAAATTGATATCAATAACGGATGTAAGTGATGTGTTGCGCGCACCAGATATTTTTTGTTTTTGTTTACTTTTTTCAATAATAAATCATTGTAATAATAGAACAAAAAAAGAAAATAAATAAATTAACCCCCTTCAAAATTTGAGGGCTTATATTTCAAGTGAGTAGAACCTGAATAACGAATACGAAAAAACCGTTTGTCCTCCGTCCACGGTATTTTCTTTTTTTTTTAATTTGCTACAAAAATACTAGGGCATACAACAATGGTCCTAACACCTAGCTGTTATATAAGCTCGTTATTTTTAAAATAGCAGCCGATTAAACATGATTTTATTCAATAACTCAGTTATTTTTGAAGACAGAGTAAAATGTTATCAGTGTTTATTAACATAAAAACCGCGAATAATTATTAAATAGAGAAAAAAGAAAACGTTTGAAATTTTATCCATAAATACGCCCATTACTCAGTTATTTTTGAATAATGAGAAAAATGTGTAAAGAGTTTTAGAATCAGTTATAAGATAAATATAAACAAAAAAATAAAAAGGAAAAATTGATATCTTGCCATTATTTATTGTTTTACATATTACTTAATGACCTATAGCTTTATAAAAAGTTATTCCCTAATATTGGTCATCTAATTCGTCCAACATGTATATTTAGTCATCCTTCATCAATGTCATTAGGATGATATGGTTAATTTTTGTAAATGTACAAAATTAAAGGTACTTTATAAAAAGATAATTTAAAATATTGGCATTTAAGACCAGTCAGACTATTTCAATGAGAATGAAACCTACATGATATTAAAGCTCATTAAATCATACATCATATAGCAAGTTTAATCAAAATCGTTAGATAAAGTGGCTCTTCTGGTTATCCGATTTTGATGAAGAAGTTGCTGTAACAGCTCAGGTGTAGAAGATTTTAAAATATGAATTTTCATATTTATGCAACTTACCACACACGCCTATCTTTTGAGGGGAATTGGTTATTTGGACTCAGGGGAACGTGTCTTTCCGTTTATAACTGGAATACGAAAATTTTCACGATCGCAATACTTTCCCTTACTACATATTATACATATAGTTGAGTGAAAGTAATAAATTGCCGTACCATTTGCTTTATTCGCTCCCACTGAGAATTGCGGAACGCTGTGAAGCTGTGTGCAGCGGACTATCGTGCACCGAGTCCTGCAATGTCTCTCTCCGTTGCGTTAAATTAACCGTAACGGAGGCGATCGAAGCTACCCTCTTCCCTACTCCCCGTTTGGCCGGTCGGATCACACGGACCGTACTGCGGGAATAGCGGCAATAAACCAGTGTAGCGTTAAGACGCGTCTGTTTCCCTGCACTGCGTTAATGGCTCAAACGCAACTACTGAGCGATTATCTGCATCGAATATTAACGCTGCTATTAAATTATTGACGGCACCCCCCGCCTCATGAATACAAATAGGTCTCGTCAAGCATTAACCGCAATCGAAGACTAATTAGAATATCGATTGTGAGATTATCAAGTGGATTAGAATGTCAGAAGACTGGGGCGATTTTTCGTGAGGGACCTTGGAGGGTCTGTCATCCCAAAGAGGAGAGTGTTTTGCCAGCTTCAAGGATCTCTTGAGGACACGATCATTAGCACTCCTGAGTGACCAAGCAACTAACCTTACCTCACCGCTTTTTCGCAAGGATGAGCATCAAATGATTTGACTCACTCTAGGCAGTTTGAGAGGAAAATAATTTGTTTTGGTTTATTATTTTCAATAATCGACCAAAAAAAAAACTAAATAAATTACCTCCCCCCTTGTCCTTTCAAAATATAAAGTCTAAGAACTTGAAATTTTACTCAATATACGCCCATAGCTCAGTTACGTTTCTAAGATACAGCAAAATATGAAGTGAGTTTTAGAATCAGAAAATCGCGATAACTAAAGAAAAACAAAAAACAATTAAAATCTGGCCTATATATATGACTATATCTAAGTTATTTTCGAATATAGAGAAAATAAATTATTTTCAATCGAATTAAATTATCTACAATATAAAAAAAGAATCATTGAAATTCAATAAAGAAATAGCAGAGATGGCGTTTTGAAATAAACAGTAGTGATAGGCCGTTTTACTTTAATTTATCGCAGTTTATATTAGTTATTATCCTGTAAACAGCTATATAAAGTGTTATACCTTAATATAGTGTTTTGGAAATAATAGACCGTTCTGTAATAATTTACAGTGCATTTTATTTTTTTAGATGTAATGAATGCATGAAACATGAAGCCTCCTTACATTGCCTGAAAGAGCATGGTTTTTTTTTAAAGGTTTCTTATCTTAAACTATTTAAATAAATACATCGAAAAATAAAAAGCAAAAGCTCCTTGTCTATCATCCAAAAAAAAAAAAAAAAAAAAAAACCTATGCATTCTCAACTGATCGTAAAAAGAGCTTACTAGGATCAAAACGGAAAATTGTTTAAGAATTCTTTTTAAGTATATACAGATACATTAATACGAATAACAAAAAGAAAAAAAAACTTTACAATACAAAAAATAATCATTTAATTTGGTTAAGAAATGTCAGAGATATAGCGTTTTAAAATTAACAGTGCTGACCCGGCATTTTCCGTTGATTAATTTATCCTTTTTCTAATTGATCAATTGCCTATAAACTGTTATGCGCTAATATGTTTTGTTTACAAAAATAAAATACATAAATCCTTGTTTGTTTATTTATTTAACATCCCTTTATGCTGCTGTGGCTAATTGGATGATGTCAAAATATTTAAATTGTTTATTATCCTGGCACAAGTCTCTTTAGAATAATACTAACATAATATATTAATTAGGCGTCCAAATTCTTGCAGTAATTAATTATTTATAAACATATTAACTAAAACTAATCGAAAACAGACATACGCATATATGTAGAAAATAAAATAAAATAGAGTTTTATTTACAATTTTGTTATGACTAGATGGTCATGAGATGAATGAATAAGCGGGATTTGAGTCGGAGTGACGAATAGGAAGAGGAATAGAATTCCATAGGATTGAAGATCGGATAAGAAACGATCTGTCAAAATGTGCAGATTGGTGGGCATTCTTTTGTGATGATTTTCAGCGTTTTTTAATTTTTTTTTTTTTAAACATATTAAAAGAATCTCATTCCCAAGTACAATATCTAGTACTAGTACACAGAAAAATGAAAACCAAATTTTACAAAAAAATTAGAGCTCCATATCCTCTCATCATGTAGAGTTAGTTTTTTCTTTTCGGCACTCCCAACAGTCAGAATAGCCAGGATATTGATATTATTTTGTGATGAATAGGCAGAGAAACTGTTTGTATTGATTATATGTTGGGCAGTGAAGTGAATGTCAAATATATATATATATATAAGCATGACATATAGATTTCTTGTGACTTAACCATGAAGGTAAAATGTAAATACATTTAGGATTAAAACATTTTCAATCGTTTATTATGGATAGTACACACTAAGTTCCTATAAAATTCCAGAAAATGTTAACAGTCCAACAAGTTTAAAAATGTGTCGTTTTCTCTGAAAATACTCAACTCGTATGATAGTATAAATCAGGAGACGCACATCTGAAATTACCTAACAAAAACTCATAATTACCACAACAGGAAATGATGCCTTCAATAAATGAAAAGGGAAAACAATTATTCGAAATTGGGCAAGTACGAGCCGAATTTGATGTAGTCTGTAATCAGCTGAAAATCCTGCGTGCGAATCTTTTTAATTGTAGAAAATAGCAATTAATGTTCATATTTTTATTTTACCCAAACACGGAATATGACGAGCCTGTTCGTGCAATCATATCGTGGATTGGACATTCCGCTGAACGCAATCAACTGTTAGGCGTGTGCTCAAGTCTGATTTAGTAAATCATAAACATAAAAATCAGTTCAGTTATGTAAAATACTTCCTGAGTAGCTGAATCTGTCAGAGAGCATTGCTTTTATCTAATCTTTAATAAAAATAAATCCCGAACGTCAAATTTTAAGGTACTATTAATTTCTTCAATACTCCTTTAGGCTTCCACGGACATCTTAAGTAAGATTCTAACTCAGAATCCTGAGGAAATATATCTGGTTAAACAATGCTTAAAACATTGCAAACAAGGGCGAATCTGAAATTGACCATGAAGATAATAAGATATTTACTGGAAGGAATTAGTCCGGGTGGCGGTCATTAAATGAAACAACTGAATAGTTTCAACTGTTTTATTGTTTGCCAACGTTTCGACCCCCATTGTGGGTCATCATCAGGGCGTCTGGTAGGCGAGTGGAAACTAGCTAGTTTACGTTAGAAAATACGTTATTTAAACCAAGCCATATTATTTCAAAGAAAACATCGACTTGCCGATATTAAAGATCATCTCATTATACAATAGTACGAACAGATTAATTAAAATCCATGTATTTTCCTCAATATATGAAATGGCACTTCCAGAATTTCGACTTTGGTGAAAAATATATTTAGCCGTTATTTACCAATACTAATAAGATGATTTTTTAGTTGTTTTTTTTAAATATACAAAATTAATGGTAATTTAGAGGAAGAAAATTTAAAATATCGGCATTTAAGACCTGTCAGACCTATTTCAAACAGAATAAAACCTACATGATATCAAAGCCTATTAAATCTAACATAAATACAGCGAGTTTAATCAAAATCGTTTGAGCCGATTTTGAGAAAATCATAAAAAGGTGTAAAATGCATAGTATAAAGTAGATCTTCCGGTCAGTTGATTTTGATGAAAATGTTGCTGTTACATCTCGGGCGTATAGTTGCCTTAAATATAAATTTTGAGTTTCGTACGGCTTCTAGTTTTTGCGCTAGACTTTCAACACAAAGAGACTTTTTTTGCCGGACTTGGTCATTTGGACTGAGGGGACCCTAAAGCGTATATTTTCGTTGTAAACTCGAATTCGAACATTTTCACGACTGCAATACTTTCCTTTACAATATATATATATATATCATCTATAGGTAAGTGAAAGTAATAAAAAAATATATAAATAAAGAAATAATAACTTAATTCTAACTAGTTCTGATTTCAATGATTCTCATAATGACAGTCTAAATAAGTGTAAAAGTTGCCGTAACGAGTCTATATATACCTATTCAAAATGCATATATATATTAAGTATTGGGCAATTTAAGTTTTGAGCTATTCTTAAAATATATAACATAGACTATTTTGCCTCTTGATTTTTTTGATTCAAGGTTACCAAAAAGGAAAACGCGGAATATATTTTTTTTTATGTTTTTTTTTTCTTTTTTTTTTTTTTTTTTCTTACGGTCGCAATATTCTTTATATTTATACATACAATTAAATTAATAGGTACTTTTTTACTATTATTTTTTTTTTTAGTATCTTCTTCGGTAGACGGCCCCAAATCCGCGGAAGGCGCCTATGTATAGTTAGGGTACTGATATATTGGCTCGGGTGGTGGCATTGTGGCCCTGGAAAGAGTTGCCCTTATTAAGTTGGGTTCGATTCCTTTGTCCTGTCCCTCTTCTGATTTATTTCAGCTTTGCTCGTATTGTTCCCTTGCCAATAACTGAACTTTTAATAAAACGCCTCGGCTCTAGGAGCCTTCAGGAAGTAGAACAATGGGTTTAAGTTTCCTAACCTCTAAACGCTCGCAGCGTTTCTATTCACGCGTTTTTGACTAGAGAAAATGACTGAACATGAGAAGAAAATTGGACCTAATTTTTTTTTTTTTTTTTTTTTCCCTCCTGTTATAACGACTGACCAAACTCTTCTAAACATGGAAAAAAAAAATTGGTCTCAGCCTATCTCTTAACGGTACCAACGACAAGCCTCACGCACAAGCGATAATATAATAATAACAATGATTAGAGCCCTTATATTGGTGGAGAGACAAACTAATCCCTACCTCCCGACAGCTCCGTAGCATGTATTGACTAGCCTGATGTCTTACTAAGGAACCTATAAGTGGTATTAATTATTGCCACCTTGGCAACACTGTTATGATCTGGAAATGTTTTGACTTTTTAAACTTATTTATTGATATTTACAACTGTATTATTATATACAACAAGTAAATGTGATGGATATAGTAAACTGACATGAAATACGTGTAGGGAGGCCACCCAAAAATATTCTAAACTAGATGGTCTTGGGGCCATCTTTTTTTCAGACGCTTCGGAGGACTATCAGGAATCGAAGAGGATAATAGAATAGAAATTTTTGGATTAGAGTGGAAATGGAGTTTTTCATGGAATGATTGATTCCTGGTTCGGGCTAATTCAGTAACATATAGAACATTAAGGTCTTTATGGATGAGCTATTTGTGACTAAGTAAGGAGCGTTAAGGATTTTACGAAGGATTTTGGATTGTAAGGATTGAATACGAGAAGAATTCGATGGTTCAGTAGAGCCCCGTAGCTCCTCTACTCCGTAAGTCCATCTCGGTCTTATGATGGTTATATAAATAAGTATTTTGTAAGTAAGTGGACGGTTGGAGCGTTTGTCCAGTAAATGTTGAAGTAGTCGAAAACGTTGGGCAGTTTCCTTTTCCAGTCTTGTGTGGGGATTCCGAAGTAGCCGTTTGTTAAGTTGGAGTCCTAGGTATCGAATCTGTTCAACTGGGGCTAGTGGAGTGTCATTAAAGGATACTGTAGGGCATGAAGTCATTGGTTTACGACGAAGGGTAAAGGTTATTTGGTGGGATTTGTTAGAATTAATATGTTTTAATTTGATCAGAAAAACTGATTCAGAAAAAAAAACAAAAAACTTTAATAACAATTGAAACATTATCTTAATAATAAGATATTGGAAAAACGTATACTTGCATTATAATTTAAAAAGCTACTCTTACTCTTCGAATTATTTATTATTTTTTATATTTAGACTTTTTTTTTAATAAATGCCCCGATTTTTTCCTGAGCATGTTATATATTACGTAATTTTGTTTTAAACTGGGATCTTATGTAGTCTTGCTTTATCGTCTACAAGTTGTCGCTTGGCTTGGATTATCTGATGGAGGATATTGACATTTATTAATTTTTATAATTTTCGTCACTCTTTATTTTTTATTTTGTTATTAAATTTTTCTTTTTTAGTAATTTTTGTTTTAGTATAAATGAATAATTTTTAATTTGCCTACATATTTTAGATAAATCATATATGAAAACGAATTAAATGAATAAATGTATATACAATACATACATTTAATTATATTTAGAAATCATATGTTATCATAATTAATTATATGTTATTATCATATTATGCTTAAATTATTTTTTGTAAATAATTAATTTTTAAGGATTGTGGTTTTTCTAAGAAATATCAGTTATATTACATAGACCATCATTAAGTTAATAACGTAATTTTCTTTTCTTATTTTTTTTTATATATTTTTTTTTTATTAATTCTTGAAGAAAATAAAAAAAAATTATAACAATTAGCATTTCGTTAATTATATACAACATATCTAGATATTAAAGGAGATTAATGACTTTACGAAAACAAATTAATTCAAGTATAATAAATGATTTTAGTTTCTAAAATTTTAATTAAAAATTTGTATAACAAACAGATAATACCGTACACGCATTTGAGATTAATATGGATTAATTATTACAATTGAGTGTTTTCATTTTAAAATTGTTTAGTAAATTGATAGTTTGTAACAATATTATCTGACGTAAAACAACCAAACGTTTTGTATCAATGGAATGTATAGTACCACTATTTACCCATTGAATTGAATTTCATTCACTGATCGGCTGGCACACAATATTTCACTCATGAATGGACCAGTTAGAGAGAACACGCTTTATAATAACACAGAACATGCCTCCAACGGCTTTATGTCTCCAGTAACAATTTATCGCATAATTGTGTGCTAAAATTATAAACAATAGGTTTTATGTTCTTGGAACTTTTTATTTCTTTAACAATGAGCTATTCAGATTTTAATTAATTATAATAAAGTATATTTTAGTGAAATTATTGAATGTCTTGATTCGTAGTATCCTTGGGTTTATTATTATTAATTTTAGATAAAATAATTTAAGATGCCTATTAAAAACTTATGTATTTATACATATTTTTAAAATACTTATGGAACCCTATGAGTGCAGACGATACTAATCTATTATTCTCTTCGTCAATCGATTTCCTGTTAGTCGGCTGAAACGAGCAATGAATTTCATTCGCCTTTTCCTAATATCTGTTTCGATGTTTGAAAATTTTTCTGTTGTTTTAATTAATTGTAGCCTATAAGCGTCTTGGGTTTGCCTTTCTTCTAGAATTTCCCTGATGACTTTTCCCTCTTATTTTTTGACGTCTTAAAGTTGTTGTTTGCTGTTAAGGGTTAGAGAATTGACTATATTGTAGAATATAATTTTTGCAACTGTTGACATTAATTTTATGTTGTAGAGGTTTTTGAGTTAACCCAAATCATTTTTTAATGTTTTGAAGCGATGTTGCTGTGATATTTTTTCAATACCTGTTGGTTCGATGAATTATCCGAGGTTTTTAAAGTGTGGGCCCTGTTGATTTGACCATATTTTGTTCTTAAGCTTGTAATGTCTGCTTAAAATTAATCAGTTTGAACAAAATTATTCAGTTTTCTTAAACCCTCATCCAATCCTTACAATATAAAATCCTTCGCAAAATCCTAAATGCTCCTTATTTCGTCACCAAAAAAATCATCCATAACGACCTTAAAATCCCATTTGTTGCAGACCTTTCTCGTACCAGATATACCACTTTTAATTCCAAACTCCCAACCCATATAAACCCTCTTGTCCGCTAACTATCAACCTCAAATATTCCTGAAAACCCTCCGAGGTTGAAAGAAGATGGCCTCGGGATCTACTTACTTAAATAAAAAATAAGTACTACCGCTGGATAGTTTCTTTACAAGCCTTTTACGCCCTTTATTATTATTTTATACTTTTACTTATTGTATTTATGTTAATATACGGTTAGAAAATTCAATAAAGTATAAATGAAAAAAAAAGTTTACTCAAATGAGATTAGAGATTATTATTATTTAGTTGTTTATTGGTTGTTGTTTTTTTTCAACTGTCGTCTACCGTTTTCTCTCTTTTATCTATTGTATTTATAAATCCGCAGTTAACTCAGGTACTTTTCTTTCTTCAAATTAAAAGTAGCATTTTTTCAAATACTTTTGTGGGAGGAGGGCCGCATATCTGGCTCTACTCCGGGGTGGCACTACATGGCCGACAATCTTAACATACCGCCTTACTCAAAATCAAAATCTTAGAATCCAGCGACGTTGGAAAAGGCAGAAACCAAATATGAAAAATGTACAGTACCGCCTTATAGAGACATTCTTCGGAGATGGACAGGACTTCTTCAAGCGCCCAAGAGTTTCCGTTAAGTACAAAACGGGATAGTTGCCTTGGAGAACGCGTTGCGATATACATCAAACTTCTTCTGTCTATCTCTCTCTATCTATACTGTTCCTCTTCAGGGTGGCAAAGATTTTTTTTTCTCTTGGCCCGTTTCGAAAAAAGAGAAGTCAGCTGTCGCCTTCAGCGAGTAGAGCTGAACAAGGTAATTTTTTTTTTTTTTTTTGTTCAATAGGACAAACAGATGAAAGTAGAGGGTAGCCTGAGAGCTTGAGACGTGATGGGATTTCCTACGTGCTGACGCTCTTATATCAGGAGCAACCAGAACAACCGGAGCGGCACGAATTTAAATTTCACGTCACTTTTAGAATGTTAAATTTCCTCCCCCTTTTGAGAGCCTACTGGCTTTTGGACGTTTTCCCTTGAAATCGCTTTTAAATGATGATGGAGTAGGAGATAGGCGGTCGCGCTTTGAATTGAGTGAGTCGTACGTCGTACTCGGACGGCGCAAGAGTTGAGCTAGATTTCATACGAGATATATTCTACTTTGTGAAACTCGCCTAGATTCCGTTAGGATAAATTTTGCCGGGATTCCATTATTCTTCTCTTATCAGAAATTGATAAACTAAACCCACAATTTTGACTACCAACAAGTCCCTGACCCGCCTTACAAACAGGATAACAAAAAATTCGTAATTCGACAATCTATGAAGGGTCTAGGGTTTTTATTTATTTGTTTAGAGTTTATTATATTTAGAAATTCGTGATGATATTCATTTTCCAGAAGAAAAATATATTTATTATAAATAAATAGTTCTTAATTATTCTAAAATTTTATTTTACAACAATTATTATTTTGAGTCAACGTTTCGGATCTTACTTTATCAAGAAGTCACAAAATCAACTTCACTTCTTGAGAAACATGAATAGAGTCAGCCCTGATGAAGGTCCAAAGTTTAGGCCGAAACATCGGGACACAAATAAGATAAATTTTGTCTTATTGGTGTGTTTTTTTGGTTACCGCACCTCCAACCAACTTCTTTATGAAACAATTATTATTACATGAAAATTAACACTACTGACAACATTTAATATTAGAAGATTCAGCAATGTTACATTAAAGTAATTTACCCGTCAGCCACCAATGGTTTCGGTTTAAAAATTAATAGATTTTTTTATATTTTGTTTATATATATAATATTGTATTTTTATGTTTCTAAAATTTTTTTTCAGAAATTGGTACAGTTTCTAGGCTCTTTGAGGTGACAGGGATGAGTTAAAGCTCAGCCGTCAGCCCCTCCCCATTATGGTAACCCCTCATAGATATATGGGAACAAAGTTTATAGAGACTGGGTGTGCCCTAGATGGTTCACCTCTAAATAGGTTTTAAAGAGAAACTTATGTTGTTTAATTGCTTTAAAATACAAATAAAAAATAATAAGGATGTGTTTGCAATATTAATTACATTTTTAGTTTGATAGTATGAATTAGGCTTGCATTTACCTGAAAATCAATAATTTACTTTTTTAATGATCAAACTGGGATTTTATTTCACTAATGTTATAAATTTATTTATTTAATTATGACATAATATGAGATTATTGCAAAGCGAAAAAAAATCTATCTATTGCCTACCACAACAAGGCACAAGGAATACGAAATGCTTTATCGACCTGTTCTAGGTAGAATATGCATCATGGCGGGCGTGTGTGTGTACATCTTAAGTAAGTCAACAATGGATTGTGCAAATCTGATGCCTTCCACGTAGGAACTAGGTTAAACGAAAGACGCTCAAGGTCTGGAAGTGTGAAAAACAAGGAGTTTTTAAAGAGGGGATCAATACATACAATCATACCTAAAAATTAAATTGACCACACCTTTATCAATCCAAAATGCTATCTCTACTGGGCAAATACAGGAACATCTAAAAGTTAGTTCCTTCGAAAGTAACCGGTTACCAGATTTTAACCGCTACCATAATTAATGGTTAGTATAAAGTTGAGACGGGAGTAAGAAAGTATTAAATGAAAGAGGGAGTGTTGCCGAGTCCCAAGGCCCTTGAGGCTGAAGGGCTAATCGTCTCTCCGGCTTCACACCCTTCTCAAGTAGCCTCGAGAATCTGTCGCCCGGCGATCGACCCCTTCCTACTCTCCTAACTCCAGGTTTTATTTTATAAAAAAGAACAAAAGTGGGTTACGCATCCTTCACTTGCAGACCATTGTGCAATGGAAAGATCCGCTTAATCTTATTTCATTAGAGATTAATAATGAAATTACGATTAATACAAGTAATGAAATATTAATAAATAAATACAGGCTATATACATGACTTCAATGGAAGTCTTGAGCCTAATATTTTTTTGTTATAATGATCTTGACAACTCTATTTATATCGCTTAATTGATTGCTTTGTTCGATTCATCTTCGGGGTTACACCTCCGCATCCCAATTTTATGGCGAGTTGTAGTGGCTATACCCTTCCAATCGTTACAAGTACTTTCTTGCATCATTTCTTTTACCAACTATCCAAATAAATTTTCGACCTTCTACAATTCAAATACTCTGTCCATTCCCGTGATACACGCTGCACATTTTGACAGATTTTTTTCATCCGATCCTTAATCCTATGGGACTCTATTCCCTTTCCTACCTATCTTTCTTTTAATCATCTAATGATCATCAGTCACAATATAATTTTAATATGATTCTATTTTTTTTTTTTTTTTTTTTTTGTTCTCATTTACACATGTCTATATTTTTTAGTATTTGTTTAAATTACGTTATGGTATTTACAGATAACAAAGATACTGTAAAGAAGCAAATAAGAGAAATAAGGCCACAGCAAATGTTCTAGGGACTCTAACTACTGACACTGGAAGAGACAAAGTAATCAAGCCATTTTGAACAAGTGGTTAACGCAGTGGCTACTTTCCTCCAGAAAGGAAGAGTTCGTAATAGCAAGACTGAGAATAGGGCATACAGCCTTCACGTATTGTTATCTAATCAGGTGCTTGGATCCGCCATTCTGTAACACTTGCAATACAGCACTAACAATAAAACATATTGTAGCATCGTGCACAGTGTACAATGGAAAAAAAAACAAGACATTACATACCTCACACCATAAACGAAGCTATGAGTGATGAATGGGGTTTTCGAATGTTGAAGTTTTTGAGATTTCACTTAATTGAGTTCCGTAACGTGAATCATGACCTGAATGGGTAGAAGCGGATAAATAAACAAATAAAAAAAATATAGTTTATATAGTATTCGACATCGTATCATTGGTCCAAAAGCAACAAGAATTAATCGAGAAGGCAACTAAGGTCGATGTAGGGTTTGCAATCGATTCGTCATAAGTTTTCCTATTGGCTGAACTGAAGGATAGGGGAGGAGTAGCCCTCTTGCTGTGAGAGCATGTCTTGGGGGTAGTGGCTTTGTTCCCGTTAGACCACGTCTAAAATTATACTGCTTTCCACTCCTACATCGCTAATATTAGTCTATTATATATATATATATATATATATATATATATATATATATATATATATATATATATATATACATAACGTTTTCTACTGTTCTAAGGTTTCAGTCAATAAATAAACAATTTTATTTAGGCAACGTTTTGAGAATTTATTGTTCTCATATTCATGCCTTAACAGTGAAAAAAAAACAACAGAACACTAATATTTGTATACAATAATTAATAGATGATGTTATGGTTAGAGAGACAGAAAAGAATACATTGAACAATGAATAGACATACAATAGTTAAATAGATATTTCAATTTGAATTTACATTAAAGATATAATTAAAAATTTACTCGCAATTTGAGATAAAATAGGGTCTTATATAGACATATGTGTATACTATAAACTTTGAAAGAACAAAGAAGCAAAGATGCGAAGGAATAGTTCAGTTAAGGAGGATTTTCTAAATTTATGACGTCAGGAGTCCAGGGTTTTCTCATTTTGTTTTTATTTTATTTTGTATTTATTATTATTCCGGGCTCGTGAAGTCATAAATTTCGAAAATTGAATGAATTTTAAAATGAAAAAAAAAAAAAAAAAGAAGATACGAATTTTACCTCCCATCTTGGAAAATATGAGAAGAGCCCATGAAGCATCGACCTTCTCGAAATAAAACTCACCCTTGCAAAAACTAATTTAGACGCCGATGGAATTGGCACAAAGTGTGGTATTGTAAGTATGGCACAAATTGTAAGTGTGTTATTTACAGCTAGAGTGTGGACGTAGTTTCCTTGCCAGGGTTCAGAGAAACAGACAAGTATCCAAGTACCGGCGCTAGAAATAGGTGAAATAATCTAATTTTCCAGAAAGATTTGTTACATCTGAATTTATTTCGGGTTAGGCACAAGGAGATGTCATGGTTCACCACTAGCTATCATCAGTCATCCTCTATCTCTTATATCTTGCCAGTTCCTTGGCACTATCCGGTGTCCCTTTTATAACATATATATTCTCTTCTTTTTTTTTCAATTGGTTTCGCTATATATTTATATCCATTTTTTCACTGAGCGTTAAGGTGTTCTCTAAAAATATTCGTATTTTCTGGACGAGCGATTTTGAGGTCCTCTCGACTTGCGACGGTGTGATTCATCTTACACGGTTTAAACATGTTACATTACATCTCAAAGACGCCAAAATTTTAAGGTTTCTGCTCTAAGTAGTTTCAACATGGGAAAATATTTCTTCAACATTATTCAACATCAAATTCTATCATATTGTATTTCACTTTTTAGTTTCACTTACTATATATGAAATATATATAGTAAGGGAAAGTATTGCGATTGTGAAATTTTTCATATTCCAGTTCTCAACAGAAATACACGTTTTAGGGTTCCCTGGGTCCAACCAACCATAACCAAGTCCAAAAAAAAGGTCTGTGTGTGTGTCTTGCGCGAAAACTATAAATTGTATAAAATTAAAATTTCGTATTTTAAGAGCGTCTATGCCTGATATGTTACTGCAACTTTTTCATCAATATCACCTAACCAGAAGAGCCACTTTATACCATGCATTTTGCACGTTTTTACGGTTTTCTCAAAAGCGGCTCTTACAATTTTAATTAAACTATATATATCGATGTAAAATTTAATGGGCTTTAATATGATGTAGGTTTCATTCTGATTAAAATAGTATGACAGGGCTTAAATGCCGATAGTTTAAATTTTCTTCCCCCAAAGTATCTTCAATTTTGTAAATTCGAAAAAATTAACCATTTCATGTTGAATTAGCATTGATTAAAAACCGCTAAATATATAAGTTAGATGACTTTGATAATAAACTCAAACAGGAAAGTGCAAAAGTATTTTTTAATGGCATTTGTGTTTTTTTTTAAGATAAGAACCGTATTAGAACAGTAATATAGGCGTATAATATATCGTTGGAAAGCTAATAAGTTTAGAAAAAACATTATTTTATACACAAAGTTGTAAAAAGTAATGGAGAGTGATGATAAGCGGATAAAATTAACAGATTGTTTTAGATAATAATATTTTAATAAAACCCTTGTATCTATTGAAAATAAAATTAATTTATTCTTTAAAATAATTTCATCTCTAACGGTATTTAAACATTTAATTATTTTGATAAGGGAGGTAAGTGAAAGTCGTGTCCAGAAATTTTACATTGTTTTATTGCTTAAACTAAGAAGAGATTTTTGAACTTTTGATATTTACTACCTGACAGCCTGTTTAAATGAAGAAAAATGCTACCTAATATTAAAGGGAATTAATAATAAAATGATCAAATATGTTTCTTCAAAATCGTTACAGTAGAGTTTAGTCAATATGTCCGGTCACGTCTAATTAATAAGAATTTTTGTTTTTGATCAAGAGTTTTCGCATATTCAATATTTTTGGAAAACTTGGTTATTTCGACTCAGGGAGCTGAAAAAAAAAAGGTTCACAATCGCAATACCTTCCCTTACGTTATATTTCAAGTATTGAAAATTGAAAGAAGAAAAATAATAACCGAGCTGACTGTACTCTGTATTCCATATAAGGGTAGAATTTCTTCAAGATTGGGCCCTTTTGTAGGCGAAGAAAATTATTGCCCATAATGTTGAACGAAAGCTGCCTGAATTCAATCAACTTTAGTGAAGCTAAAATCAAGATCTTGACCTCCGTAACTGAAGAAAATCGGGTGAGAAAATTTACTACCGTGTGAATATATGTAAATTCAACAACTAAGCTCCCATTCACGCCTGTCAAAACTCTTCGGTATTGAGTTCACAACCTCTAAATCATCGAAGCAGTCAATACAAGGTTCCAATCTCCCAGACTTCACCAATCACGTTATTTATATCCCCAATTACCTAGTACCACCACCGGGTCCTGGAACCTCCCAAGTTCCAGAAGTTCCAGGATTCAATTACGACATCCCTTGGTAAGTTCATGGCCCATATATTTCAATTAATGGGCAGTCTCGCCTATAATTATCAGCTGATACGGGATCGGGGAATGAATTGTTGATTTATTTACAACGTTGAAACTAATCATTAAATTGTAAACTTGAAATTTCGGTCCTATCGGGAATAATTTTATTACTCTAAGGGTTTCTAAAATTTTATTGGCTTGTCATGCCAGATAGTGCTAAGATTAATAAAAACGGTTTATTATGCAAAAGGTGTTTTTGGGAAAAGGCTCTCCCACTAAAACCACTGGAGCTATAATTAATTATAAAACGAAATAATATTATCTGTTATACGAAGATTGATTAGGTATTTTAATTTACGAACAATGTTAAATTGGTTATCGGAACCGATGTCCGCTAATATAATTATAATAATTATTAATAGCATTTAATTTAAACAATTAAGAGACAATAGAGGTAAAATATATAATAATTTATTTTTAATTTGTTAAATTGAATATCACTTTAGCATTTTTAATTTAGCTGAATGTTTTTTTTTTTAACTTAGTTGATATAAAAAGTAAAATATTATAATTTTTTAAATATAAAAATAAAAACTTGACTAATTAAAGTTTTCTAAAATTTATTATTGTCAATTGAATGTGTGTATGCGTATTTTCATTTTTATTCAAATTATAAATTAATCAGATTTAGTAAGAACAATAACTATCTTTAAATAATCATAAATAGTTACGGGAAAGTATTGTCATGAAATTAAATAAATGCATATTAAGTATGATGTAGTTGATAGAAATACTTGGTTACTAAAACTTAAAAAAAAAAAATGGACATATAAAATATTTTATGGGAAACACTCAAAATAGTATTTAACATGCTAAATGTACACTAAATGATAATGATATCGAGCAACTTAGTGTGTTATGTCGGTAAATAGATAGGGTGGAGGTTTTAACTAGTTAATGTCTGCCATAGTTTAGACCCCTATTTCGGGTCATTATCAGGGCGAATCTTAATGGGAACTAACAGCAATGCAATATTTTTAATTATATATATATTTTTTAATCATTAGTCATTATATTTTGTTTATGAATAGAAATTGTGTTAGAATAGGTTTTGATAAAACGCCTCAGAACCGTGACATCTCACAGAAAGACAAATGGCCTTCTCAAGCAAAATTAAGACGTTGATTTCCAAAAGGTGCTAAAAGATATTTTTTTCTCTCTAATGAACTCTCAAGTCCTCTAAAAACGCTATTTAGAAATTCATTTATATTATAAAGGTACTGACTACATATTTAGTTCCGTTAAAACTCATACTGAAACATTTCACTCCATAACTTTAACACGTAGACAGTACTTCCTTGGGTCATTTCTCTACCAAACAATAATATCCCAGCACCCTGCTTATAACCACAGTCGTCTTCAATTTAAATCCTCAGTTCACTTGCTGGAAACTAAATAGCGCTAATCCCAAATTCATATCCCATCCCACAGAACTAAAGCCTTCGATAGATCCTTTCTTGCCCGTTCCACTGCATTCTGGAATTCCATTCCTTCCAATATACGTCTTGTTTCTTTCTTATTCACATTTAAATATCTCCTTTTCCAACACCTATTATCCCAAACAGACAATTGATGATATTAAATTATAAATTAGATTTTTGATAAAAGAACTCGATTATTATCATTATAAATATTGAATATCCCAGCTTGCTTTGTTCAAAATCAGTTGTTTTCAACTTCTCATTCTATTGTATTATTATTATTTTACTTTTTTAAGGTTTAATTTTGTCCACAGATAATTCTTTTTCTCTACTTCTACAAATATGCAAATATTGAGTTGATGCAAAATTAATTGTAGGTTTTTAGTAGGTATTGTAAATACGCCATATCTTTACTTTAACCATATATATTTAATCAAAATAATTTCCATCTGAATCAATGCACTTTTGCCAACGTTCAACAAGCTTTCTTATTCCACCACAAAAAAAATCCGAATCCCTGGACTCAATGAAATCACGAAAAGAATTTTCAATGTCGTCCTGGTTTTGAAAATTTTTCTCCCTCAAAAAGTTGTCCAGATGCCTGAAAAAGTGGAAGTCGGTAGGAGAGAGGTCAGGTGAATAAGGCGGATGTTGGAGAACTTCGTAGCCCAACTCGTGCAGTCGTCGAAGCGTTGGTTGTGCAACGTGTGGTCTGGCGTTATCGTGGAGCAGGATCGGCCCCTTCCGATTCATCAATGCTGGGCAAAGACGTTGCAATTTTTGAGTTCCGAGTTCCGCCGCCATTTCTCGTGTGGTTTTGGTTGGGTCTTCTTCCACTTTTGACCTCAGCTGGTGGTTGTCCAGAGCAAGATGACGGCCCCGACCTTCCTTGTCTTCGAGGTCGAAATCTCCTCTGCGAAACTTCTGGAACCAACGCTGCACCGTGCACTCATTAATAGCCCCCTGACCCACACTTCATTAATATTACGAGCCGTTTGCGCAGCGCTGCGCCCTAATTTAAATTCGTAAAAATAAATTTGACGAAAATCGCACTTTGACATTTTCGATTCAAGACCTTCGAACACACTGAACAAAACGATTTTACTAAACAAATTCATGGTGAAAGAGAGGGTATTAGATAAGGTTTGTTTTGGTATAATAATGATCAATGTTAGGATTAGCTTTGTTTACACAATTGGAATTAAGATATTGCAATAGAGGAAACCTGCATTAATTTTGCATCAACCCAATAATTAAGTTTGTACATAATGTAATCTATTTAATGTATTCTGGCCAGATGTGCTATCTTTATTTGTTACATTCTTGTTATTTTTAAGGGATCGAGTCCCAGAATAATTTTTTTTTTATACTATTATTTAATTAATATAGTAAAAAAAATCTAGATTTTATTGAGAAAATAATTAAATAAGTTGGTATAATAATGTAGTAATGAGAGATCCTTCCCGTAAAATTTCCTAGAATTGATATAATACATTTTGGAAATCAACGCATCGGTTACAATTTGTTCTGCTAAGCTGACTTAAAATTTGGCGTATAATATTTAATAAAATTAATATCGTGGTTCTATTATCAACGTACCTTTGGTATAGCAAGAAGAAAGTATATCTTTTCTCTTACAGAAGTAAAAAAAAAAAAACATTCATGGCTGCAGTTAGAAAAGACGAGTGCAAAAATCTTGTCGAGTCGGATTTGTAAGAGTGAAGACTGAGTGATTGTTTACAATGTGGCGGATTAAAAACTGGTCTTGCTAGTGTGGGTTGCCTTCTTGTGGGCGATGGGCAAGACGGCTTCATCTATCCACTCCATTATAAGTTGTCTGGCATATAACGACAATCTGCTTTTTAAAAGGAATTATGCGTTCTACTTATATATATTTTTATCAATAAATTAAAAATATAGAGTATTATTATAAGATTTCTCAAATGTAAAAATTTCAATTCTAAAAACCTTTTTTTTTGTGTATGTGTTTTTTCACATTAAAAAAAAACTAAAAACTTTCAATTACCTATATATGAAATATAAATTAAGGGAAAGGATTGCGATCGTGAAAATTTTCGAATTCCATTTTTCAACGGAAATACATGTTTTAGGGTCTGTGTGTTACCACAAGTGTCAAGCTCGAAAATCGATAAGTTGTTTAAAACTGAAATTTCATAATTAAGACAACTATACTCTCGAGATGTTACACCAACTTCTTTTATGAAAATCGGCGAAGCAGAAGAGCCGCTTTCTACCATGCATTTTGAACCTTATTCCGATTTTCTCAAAAAGGCTAAAACGATTTTGATTAAACTCTCCATATCGATGTAAAATTTCATGGACTTTAATGTTTTATAGATTTCACAAAATCACCTCTCCAAAGTGCCCCTTTATGTAAACTGGTGTTCATGTTTTTTTACAGTTTTAACTTCATTATTCTAATCCATAAAGACGTTAATGTTCCGAATGTTGCTGGTTTGGCCCGAGCCCGATATCATTCCTATCATGACAAACTCCATTCCCACTCTAACCTTCTAGTTTCAATCCTTTCTTCCACTTCAATTCCAGATAATCCTCCGAGGCGTCTGCAAAAAAGATGGCCTCGAGACCTTCTAGTTTAGGATATTTTTAGAGTGCTTTCATTGGGAAGCTTCTCTGCATGTCTTTTTCATGACTATTTTCTTTTAGCCTATTTACTAGACATATTGTACAATATAGTTGTAAATACCAATAAATAATTAAAAAAAAAACTAACTAGTTAGTAAATTACCCCATAATATAAAGAATTAAATGAAGGGAAAAATACTATATGTCCGGTACTTTTTAACACTTTATATTCAATTAACGTGATCAGTAATTGACTTTATCTTATCCGTGAATTTCCGTTATCAGGGATATACAACAGGGTTCTGGTGTAATTAGAATTATTATTCGGTTTCAAATTATTTGATATTGTTCTCAACAACTTTTATATGACAGTCATAGATACATAATATCTATAACTTTTATAATGTATTAATAACTTAAAATTATCCTGTGTGATTGAAATTTATTGTAACAGCTTTCGAATCTTTACATAAAAGCTACATTTTTTTTTCCTGGTATTCATAAATGTTCATAAAATTGTGAGAGCAGGCTAGGAGACTGATTATAAAAACACAGAGCGTCTTCGACATATAGTCGATTAGGAAATTAGAAAGGATATGGGGTAGATGATGGAAGGCTTGACGAGAATGCTAGACGACAGACTTTCACTAAATGTTTCAGTGATTCGTGGGAAGACAGATCAAGGATAAACCAAGAAAATCTGACAATACAAAAAAATAAAAGTACGTGTTTTTAAAATAAAATAAAAATCACCAAATAGACTATTATAGATACTACACAATATGATAGGATATACATAGGCAACAGAAGAACAATGGAAAACATTTTATGTTGTAATTTTTAGTGTTTATAGGTTTTGGATGTAAAAAAAAAAAAAAATTATAAAATAAAAAAAAAAAGAGTCGCGTCAAAAAATCGGAAAGTTTGAGCGCGAAAAACACATTGTATTTAATATTTCTGGCTCTAGTGAAGTTGGAAAAATAATTTCGGTGTCAAAACTATCCTATTTTATGCTAAATAATTATAAAAATAAGCCATTAAAATATTTAAGTTTTATGCTCAGTAATAACCCTAAAAATAAGAAATTATCTTGTCAAAACAGCACTTTTAATAAGATTTTTAAAAACTCAGATTAAGATTCTTTTTTTGGATTGAAGAACACAGCGGTCTATTTGAGTGAATCAATCTATTTCTATGATCTTTTAAAATAAAACGATTTATTTTACACCCACCACTCCTTTATTTCTTTTTTCTCTCTCCCTACGTTTCGGCCTTTGCCATTTTCAAGGATTCTATCAACATCATTTATTTTAAAATTAAAATACAATCAACATTAGTTTTCAAATTGTTATAAAGTATTTTACATACCTTTAATCATTCCTTTAAATTGCACATATAAAAAATATATTTTGTCACATTTTAAAATTATACACTATAGGCTGAACTAGCATTGTCAGCTTGTCATTATCTACTGGATTAAGGTAATATATCCTTTCACTTTTAACAACATTTGATATTAAAAACAAAGGTCGAAACGTAGGTAGAGAGAAGAAAGAAATAAAGGAGTGTAAAATGGATCGTTTTATTTAAAAAGAACCTAGAAATAAATTAATTTAATTTAAATCGTTAAATATAACAAACAAAAAATCGTTACAGAATTATTTATAGCATAAACGCAGCTGTATTCTTTTATTCAAACTGCAATGATGACGTACAAGGGTTTGACGAACTTTTGTATTCTTATTTTAATTTTTTTATTAGCCTAGTTTCCAAATTTGTCTGTAAAGAGGAAATAATACAAGAGAGACCGGAACGAAGTTTTAGAGAAAATTACACTTCGTACCTTCCAATATTTATGATCTCATCACGAAATAACTTAAAAAAGTCGATGGGATAAAATAAACTATTAATCGAGTTCTAGAACAATGAGTATGGAAATTTACAATAGTGTTCAAGTGTAGAATATACTACGTACTTAGGGTTCCAAGCGATTGATACTTGAAATATTCACAGGACATTACGGTGACACATAAAAAAATAAGAAAGGATACACTTTTTCACGACATTACTTTTTAAAACCACTTAGGGAAATACAAAGGAGAAAAAGAAACTACACAATACAGTTCGGTACGATCACGTATGACTAAATTACAGGGACAGGGCATTTGTGACATCTGCCATGACATTAATTATCCTAGGGCTATATGGCAAGTGCGTTTGTCAATAATTTATTCGCTGGCTTGGCTAACGTACAATTTTCGGCTTCTCACCAGCTTAATTTAGCTAACAGAATTATTTTATGGACTTGATGTATTATGTATGCATGTCACTCTGGCGTTTCCTGTTGCGGTATCACAGGTCCCCCTGATAATTTAGTTAATGTAATATTGACATATCGTCTACAACTTGAAGGGGTCCTAGTTGTTTATTGATTTATTGAATTATCTACTGCCCGTGTGTCTACATCTTTGTAAAAGGCAAGATGGTAACTGTGGTGGATGATATGTGGTATTCAGCCATGCATGGTTCCCCAACGATTTTTTTTCTCGGTTTTCTAGAGTGTAGGTTTTAATATAACTAGATTTTTCAAGCAGAAATTTCAATACAAATATATATCCTGAGACCAAATAACCGGATCTCGCAAAATTGTCTAGGCAACAGTATATAGTAAGTTAAGCTAAAAAAAAACAAATAAAACGTATAAAGTAGTGCTTCAACATAGAACAAAATTCTTTTTACTTTCACTTACTATATATAGTAAGAGAAAGTATTGCGATCGTGAAAATTTTCGAATTCCAGTTTTCAATGGAAATACACATATTAGAGTCCGTTGAGTCGAAATAACCAAGTCCCGCAAAAAGGTCTGTGTGTGTGGTAACTCCCGGGCGGAAACGGTAAGTCCTATAAAACTGAAATTTCATATTTAAGACAAATATACGCCCGAGATGTTACAAAACATTTTTTTATCAAAATGAGCTTACCAGAAGAGCCATTTTATACCATGCATTTTTGCACCCTTTTTCGATTTTATCGAAAATGGTTCCGACGATTTTGATTAAACTCGCTACATCGATGTGAAATTTAATGGACTTTAATATCATGTAGGTTTTATTCTGATTAAAATGGTCTGACTGGGCTTAAATGCCGATATTTTAAATTTTCTTCCTCTAAGGTACCTTTGATTTTGTAGATTAAATAAAAATAACTATATTATCTTGTTAACGCTGATGAAAAACAGGCAAATATATAAATTGAATAAATTCGATACCCAACTAAAGGAGAAAACAGAAAAAATATTTTTAATGCAATTTTTCGTTTTTGAACATAAGAGCAGTAATATACATGTATGATATACCGTTGGAAAGCTAAAGATTTTAGAAAAATATTATTTCATACACAAGGTTTTAAAAGTTAATATCGAGTGATGAAATGGACATAAAACTAACTGATTATTTTAGATAATAATATAATAGATTTTTTAATAAAACACATGTTTCTATATAAATTCAATTTAATTAATCTCTTAATAGTTTCACGTATTTTTTTTTTTTATCACTAATCGTATTTGAAAATTCTTTCATTGGGAGGTAAGGTGTGTTGCCCGCACCAGATTTTTTATGATATTGGGTTAAGCATGAATTTCTTCCTTCATATCTTTATTCGTATAATCAACTATACAAATCGTCACTATTCCTCGACGTTTCGGAGTTTTGTCCTTATTGTCAAGAATTTCTGTTCATTATTTATTAATTTATATTTTTTGTAGCTTACTGCTACATGTCCTTTTAAATAGTCAGCTAATAGTCGACATTTAAAATTACGTGTAGCAGCAACCTAGAAAAAATGTATATTAATAATAATGAACATAAAATTCTTGATAATGAGGACAAAACCCCGAAACGTCGAAGAATAGTGACGAATTGTATCGTTGCTTATACGAGAATAAAGAAATGATGGAAGAAATTAATGCTTAATCTAATATGTAAAAATACGAAAAACTTTCGCACGTTGAACTAATCATATAAAAAAGTCCTATAAAATAGAAGTAAATTTTAAATAATTAATTATGCATTAAATAAAAGGGAACAGATCGTACTAAACATACTAGTAGCACAGGATGCAAAATAAAAGTAAAAAATATTAAATTAGTTTTTCAGATTTCTATTATTGTGAAACTTATTCGAATGATAATCTATAAGTAAAAATATTCGGTAATATTTAAAAAGTATTCGTAATAGATATATTATAAAACTTTAAGTTCTTCTTGGGCCTCTTGAAAAGAAACATTCGTTATTTAAAAGATTATTATATTTACAATAACATTAATCAAAGCGAAGATGTTATAAAAAACGCTTCAAATTATTACACAATGGTTTATTATTTTCAAATATCTGTATTAGAGTATTACAGTTTATGTAGCTGCTTATAGGCAATTAACTCATATGAAAATTGATAAGTTAAGGAAAATGGTCTATCACCATTTCTATTTCTTAACCGATTATAATTATTCGTTTTAATGTTATTATAATTTAATTTTAGCAGTGTAGTTCTGGAACTTTATGTTTATTAATTTAAGTTTGTTTTATTTTAACTTAATTTATATCATGTAACAGTGTTACTTAATATCCATTAATTTAAATTTTATTTTTATTTTGTCTAAAATGTGGGGATTTGTTTTATTTTTTTCCACTCTGAATAACGTAAATTTCTTTATTTATTAAAATTGGAACAATTCAAAATTTTTAACTACAAAGAAGCTAATGCTTGAACAAATTTCTATTGCATTTTGTCCATTGTACATTTGACAAATAAAAATTCTTTCTATTCTATTCTAATTCTTCGTTTTTTGATTTTTAGGTATTTTAAGTCTCTATCGACAATATGCAAATCGTGTATACAAGTATGTATTCGTACGGACGGATAGACGGATTTTTTTATTAGTTATTCGGGTTCATATGAAAGACCTCATATTTTGAGGGAAGGGAGGGTGCAAATTTTTTTTTATTACAAAGATAATTTATTGAAAATAACAAACGTTTACTATTTAAGTTTATTATCTTATCAATAAGATATTAATAAATCATAATTTATAATAAGGCTAATAATATGTATCTTCCTTAATACCCTAATGACTATTATTGGTTATGGACTGAGCACGCACCCCGTTGGGCAGTCTAATTGTGAATGGGAAACAAAAACAGATCATCACAAATGGGTTTAGATTAATCACTCGAGTGGTCCACTTGACAAATGGGTTCTCCCATAGTGGCCTCTAGCTCGAGGAATGGTGCACGGAGAATGGGCAAATTGATGATAAATGTAAGCGATGAGGGCTATATAATTTGTGGAGATGGAGGCCAAAGGATAAAATGTGCTGGAGGCGAGGCCCACCCCGGAGGAACCACTAATTTAGTGTGGACCTTTTGTAAATAAAGCTATTGTTGGTTCACTATCTCCTCGACACTATATTTCTTCGCTAATAACTGCTTATCAAAACCTCGGTCCATTTTTATCCGTTTCTCATTATTGCCTCATCAGTGAGAGGATCATTTGGGAGGCTACGTGTAAGAGTGGCGCCAGGGAGAGTCGAAGGCGTTTTCTAAATCTAGATGAGTAGAGATATGTAATTATTGAACCTTATATATATACACTGTATATACATAGCGTAAGCTTGTAAGTTAATCTTAAATTCACTGAAGATACAGATAATTCCCGAAAGGTAAACCCAAATTAAACTGTCGTAAATAAATTTTCGAAAATATTAAAAACCATTTATTAATCACGAATATTAGTTTATTCCGGAAAAAAATAATATCATCATGATAATATTAATGTTTAGTCCCAAGAATAAAAAAAAAAAAAAAAAAAAAAAAAAAAATGAAATCTAGTCATCTAGTAAAAGTCTAGAAAACAAATTGAGAGTGATATCCTACATCATAATACGATTTACTTAACATAAATTACAGCTAATAAATGTTTTTAAATATGATATTAGGTCACAACAGACGATTCAGAAACTCAAAGTAGTTTGATGTAAGTTTAAATTTTGAAAATTATATTTAAGATCCTTCAGGTTCAAATGGGTGAATTATGTTCATGCCTGGGCTAATTTAAAAAAAACATCTTACCAAAATTGAATTAGGGATCGGCTCAAACAATTTTTATAATAGTAATTTTTATATTGCTATATTTTAGTTGATTAAATATAATATCAGATAGGTGTTTCCCAAGCTGAAAAAGATTGAAAGGGCTAGAATGCAAGAATTAAAAAAATATTTTTCTGAAGTACCTTTATTTTAAATAATTAATCAACTCTTATTATAAATGGGAGCGGCGTGGTCTAGTGGATAGAGCACTAGTCTGCTGTGCTCCTTGTCCTGGGTTCGAATCCCGGCTGTGGCAGAAAAATTATTTATTCTGTTAATTCAGTCGGGGGGCGACCCTAGGGTATGGAGACCCTCCTGGGGCAGACCCAGCCTCTATAAAGTGGGTACCCAAATTAATTGGGGAAAAACCTGGCGGCTGAGCGTGATTATGGCCTAATCACCTCATTGCACTGCCGTTGACCTAGAAACAGTACGAATCTCTATATGTACTGAGCCCAAGACCCTTCATGGGTTGTAGTGGTACAGGTTTTTTTTTTTTTTTTTTTTTTTTTCTTATTATAAATAATAAGAAAAAAAAATATAAATATTAATGATGAAATAATTTGATGATTTACTTATTGAGAAATATTTACACGATATTCTTTTTGTTATATATGAGAAGTAATATTTTTTTTTTTTTTTTTTTTTCCCGTGGCGCAACAGGGCGTGTAGGCCCTAGGCCTCGCGGTGTAATCTCCGTGGGAGGTTACACCCTCGTTTCGTGATGTATTTTCTAGTGTAGGGTCATCACTCCCTACGCCTAATTTTGTGAGTGGCCACCATTTGGCTGACGGGTCTCACATACCCGGGGGAGAGTCTGTGAGTGAATCCCCATTTAATTACATTCTTATAAAAGCCCCGTTGGGACTGGGATTCGAACTCACAACTTTGGCATGAGAAACTAGCGCGCTAGCCACTCAGCCACGGGAAGTAATATTAGTGCATAATATAAAAAAAGCTAAAGATTTTAGGATTTTAAACGTCATAATTCGTTAAAGGCGGGGGAGAGTAAGGAAAATTTTATAAAACTGAGTTATTGTTTTTTATATTAATTTCTATTCTATATTATTTAATCGAAAATAAATATTTCCAATGAAACCAAATGCGAAATTTAAAATCTTTTATCCTGGGGCACACTCAGCCTCTATAAAGTGGGGAAAAACTGGCGTTTAAGTGTCGGCCTAATCACTTCATTGCACGACTGTTGGCCTAGAAACAGTCCGAATGTACTGAGCCCGGATCCCCCAGGAGTTATAGTAGTATAGGTGTTTTTTTTTAATAGCAATTTTATGTTTCATATATATAATCATAAGTATAAGCTTGTATATTTTATATTCAACTATACGTATTTAAGGATTTCGATCACGTGAAGTGATTTTCAGGGAAGTAATTAATTTGGCGCCCGAACTGTTCACGGCCCGCGAGGCTATGACTCACGACGCAGGCTCAGACTCCCGAAAAGACAGGGTTAGCGCCTGTGATTGGCCAGCTGAATTGAGAGGGTAGTAAGGAGCGGTCGTGAGGGATAAACTGTTATTATAATAGAGGTGTTATTAGCGGCTATCAGGACAGCCTGGGTAATATTATAATCTGGCGGAAGGGTTCAGCACCTCGTTGGGAGGTCTCGTCCCGAATGTAATTATATCCTCCCTTCCTCCAAATGATAGGTTGCCCTCCCCAGCCTGGGGGGGCCTAATTATTTTATCAAGACCTGGCCCATCTTAAATAAACAAATCATAAATCATCCCCTACACGGCCCTCCTTCTCCTCTATACTTACAACACTTATATTTTATCATTTTAATAACCCTTTTATCCGTGGATGGCCACGGACGGAATATGATCTCATCTCGTAGTCGATTGCTATATCAACCTCGGACCTCGTTCTTAACGTCATATAGTGGTTTAATGTCTCAATGGTTACACCACTATCAATCGAGTTCCAAACGAACTTAATAAAAAAAAAAAAATTATATTCTAAAAGAATACTCATACGTAGTTAATAAAAAATAGCAATTAGTGGATTGTGAACTTATGGCAAGAATTAAAAAATAAATAACCAAATGTCAGAGATGGAAAGTGGGAAATTATTATGTTAGAGAATGGATTGGAGGATTTTTATGTTTTTAGTCTATTTTTTAATCTAAGAAAATAAAAGATAAAAAATAGAATTTTCTGGTTATTCCTAAAACACAAGTCAATAGTTATTTCTCTTTTTTATTTTTATGTTTTCTGGCTCTCATATTTTTTTTTATTATTATTTTTTTTTTTGTATGCAAGAAAATAATTAGATCATCTCTTTGTCACCGATTTTTTTTTTACTCTATTCTATTCATATATGTGCATATATTTATGTAGTATGAATGAAAAAAAAAAAGGATAAAACTTTTGATAGGTCATTTATGGTATATTAGCACATTTATTGACATATTAATGGGGAGCGGCGTGGTCTGGTGGATAGAGTGCTAGTTTACTATTCTCCGGGTTCTGGGTTTGAATCCTGGGTATAGCAGAATATTATTTATTCTGTTAATTCAGCCGGAGAGAGGGGGGGGGAGACCCAAGGGTATGGAGCCCCTCCTGGGGCAGACCCAGCCTCTTTGAAGTGGGTACTTAAATTGGGGAAAAACCTGGCGGCTGAGCGTGATCAAGGCCTAATCACCTCCTTGGACATCCGTTGGCCAAGAAACATTACAAATCTCTGTACAAATGTACAGAACCCCTGTGATCTTTATAGGTTGTAGAGGTTCCTTCTTTTTTTTTTTTTTTTTTTTTTTAGTAGTTGGTATTCCTCTTGGTCTGCAATTTTAATACATATACAAATAGAATTACCTCACTGCTAGAGATAATTGTTTGTTAATTGATTTAATGTCACTTTATGTTACTGTGGCTAATTGGACGGTGCTATAGTGGGAGACCTAAAATTTTGTCTATCCAGTTTTAATAATGATTTAATTAGGTTACAGATGTATAACGAGTATCCGACATCGCACATGCTCAAGACCGCCATTTTATGTCCCAGCCAAAGGATGTGTGAAATTTTAAAAAAATATCATAAATAAATTCAAAATATTTTTTGGACAAAAATAATAAATGTTACAAATAGAACCATTTTATGAGTAAACATTTGCCTGATTATTGCTTTTATATGTTTTACTATAATAAACTTATTTCTAGTGAATACAAATTTCTTATCGTTTCCGACGATATTTCAGTGATATAAGCACTCCCTGGGGATATCTAGTCTACTATCTAATAATATATGCACATGAATGAACGACTTTTATACGGCCAGACCCCCCCCCCCCCCGCCCATTTAAGAAAAAAAGAAATAGTAAACAAAGACGGCTCCTTGGTTAATTATTTTATTACGAGTTCCCCGCCGAGGTTGAACAAGCAAATCGTAAATCTTGTGAGCCGGGACTGCTGACTGGTCAAACCACCTCTCCGAATCTGATTGTCTAATAATCCTCTCTGACATCATCTTTCGTCAGTCTTTCATTCATAAATCGGGCAGTCGAATATTGTCATTCACAAAAATAGCTTACAATATTTAGAGAGCTTTATTTGAAAACTATGTAAGGGATATAATTTAATTGTTAGGTTTTTAGAAATTATATTTATTGAGATTCACAACTGTATTAGTAAATACATCAAGTAAATTTAAGGGAAGTATTAATAATGACATGATACATAGCAGAGAAACTACCCATTGGCAAATATTATTCTAAACTAGAAGGCTCAAGACTCTTCTTTTCAGACGGAATCGGAGAGGGAGCAAAGATTGAAACTAGTGTTTCGGCCGAATCAGCAACTTATGGAAGATTAAGGTCGTTATGGTTAAGTTTATTCGTGACAAAGTACTGAGGATTTTACTTGTTTTAAGGATTTTGGATTGTAAATGATTGGATACTGGAGGAATTCGATGGCTACTGATGGGCTCATTAGAAGAGCCTTAAACGGTTTACTTCTTCATCTTAATTATATTTAATCTAGAAAAGTGCATTAGGATTGCTAAAAAGAGTATAATCAAGCTATTATCTTATTATATCCACTATTCTATGCATAAAATTCAATAATCATTATTTTTAAAAACATATTCCTAATGAAATCCGCTTTTTTGTCAGGATTTATCTCAGTTGTACATATTTTTTTTATGATAACGTTTTAACATTGTGTTAAAAAAAATAAAAATAAAAATAACGATTCAATGCTTACTATATAAAAAAAACAGGTATATTAATGATATAATTCAGTCCCTTAAATGGCAACGTGTAGAGCCAATATGAGGCTCAATCATTTTGGAGGAAATGAAGGGTAAAACTATGGGAGTTTCACGCGCCAGTGCTCCAGTATCAAGGCTCCAGCAACATCCACTTTCTCCAGGAGATACTTCTATATTAGCCTTTGAATAATGGAAGCTGTCTGGATTGAGTGAACATTGTAATAACACAAATCCTCTGATGGTTTGCTAAAGAGAGTTGTTGACATGCCACAACCTCCAAAATAATAACATGCTATTACTGCTAACCACATCAACGTATCGGTTGGGTTCTTCGAAGCATGGCCCACCTTAAGCTATCAGGCTTAGGACCGTTACAATTAAATATACCGGAGAGCAATACCTTTTATGATGTATGGTTTCCGCCCAAGTCAATAGCAATTCGATATTTATTGCTATATAAATTGAGGTTTCTCATGAGTTTAGAGTTATATTGGACAAAAATATTGATATGGAAAATAATAATGGAGTGTAAACAATTCTATGCGTTTTAAATTAAATATCCTAATTAATTATTCTCTGTACCAACTCTAACCACCTTGGAAAATGTTCGATATAAAGATTTACTTTCGAATACGTCATTCTCACTTTACGTTTTAAAACTAATCTTTCAAGCTCGTACAGGAATATTATCTTTTCAATTACCTTCTGCAGTCTTTGAATGTTTTTTATCCACAAGGTTTTACTTTCAAACATCAATAACAAATACAAATGAATCAGTTTACTTTATTGAAACTAATTTCTTAAAGTTTTCTTAAAACAGCTTATGATGCATACATTAATATTGTATTCAATTCCTGTGGCCATTAATTATTGTCCTTTATGTCCCAGATGTTATGTTTATAATTACGAATCCTGATTGGCTTGCCATAAATTATTTGTGTCCCAACGAAATCTTACCGTTCAAGACACGATTAAGAATTATTTTACCAACCTCAAAGGCATCCTTTTCATTAATATTTCCGTTACAATTAAATATACCGGAGAGCAATACCATACATCGTTTCCGCTCAAGTTAAATTTTTAGTTCGATGTTCATTGCTATATAAATTGAGGTTTCTCATGAATTTAGAAAGAAATATATATTTGACAATAATACTGATATGGAATATAACATGGAGAATAAAAAAATCAATGCATTTTATTAAATATTAATTTATTATTCTCTGAACCGTCATGTTTTTAAACCAATCTTTCAAACTCGTATAGGAATATTATCTTTTCAATACGTCATCATGTCCTACAGTTTCCTTAAATAATATTTCAATTGTCCTGATTGAAAAGATCAGCTATACAGTACCCTGCTTGACAAACGCCTGACATGGGATCCACACCCAACACTGAAATGAGAATTTTACTTGACTACAAAAGGCTCATCTACATGACCATCAAAACCCCAGTCTGGACTTACAGAGTTGGGCTTTGGGGCTCTAATAAACCATCGAATTCTTCCCGAATCCAATCTTTACAATCCAAAATCCTTATCACTTATTACTTTGTCAAGAATAAAGACTTTAATGTTACATATGCTGCTGGTTTGACTGAACCAAGTATCACTCCTCTCATGACAAACCACATTCCCACTCTAACCGATTAGTTTCAACCCTTGCTTCCCTTACGAAAATCCTTGCAGCTCTTTTATCTTTACAAGGCTATTGTATGAAATTTATGGTTCCAAAACACAGATTTTTTTTTTCGATTTAATTAACAGCTACCCTTAATCGGCAAATTTAAAACTTCTCCTCACAAAAATCTATAGTAAGATCGAATCGTGATAGGTTAGAGTACCATAATACCGTAACGGGGAAACGAGAGAAATTTGTTGCTTGAACTGTGTGGTCCCGACTTCTTTGTATAACGGGTAATTAGAAAATATTTATTGTCAATTTGCAGAGTAGGGATCAGATAAGGAAGTTATAAATTTTGAGTTTTATCCGATAGTTTGGCATTTTAGTGCCTCTAGTGGTAGATGCGGGAACTTATTTAAGTACCTTTCTTGGCATTTTTATAATACATTAAAATAATATATTAACACATAAATAAAATGAAGAGCTCCTAATGGGTAAAGGGATTGAATTAAATGAAATGAATGAGTTCAATATTATTCTAATCTCAGTTCAAAAAAAAAAATAATAAAATTAAAAATAAAATGGTCAATTAGGGATGTACGATATATTTCTTGTTTCAGAATTATTTAGTAATTACTTTTATATTTTAATAATTAATGATATTAGATCTGGTGCTGACATCACACGACTTTTAGTTACCTTGGTTGTAAAAATAAATTTAAGAACTATGAAATAAAGTTAGAGTTAAAAAATGTTTTATTAAAAATATAATATTTAGATTAAATAATATAAGTAAAATCTCTCTGTACAATAATCACTTAGTTTTATCACTTGTAGATAAGATACATTTTCTAAAATCTTTAGCTTTCCATCATTTATATTACTATTATTCAGTTAGTAAAATAAAATACCTAAAAAATATGTTTGCACTTTTCTGCATTTGTTGGTTATCAAATTCAACTTCTAGTATTTAGCCGATTTTTATAAATCCTAACAAGACGAATCTAGAAAATTAAAGGTACTTTGGATAAAAAAATCGGCATATAAGTTTTTCTGTACCATTGTACTATTTAAATTAAAGGCTATTAATTTTGCATGATTGATAGAGGGAGTCTAATGAAAACGTAGATCGTTTTAAGAAACGTAAAGTGCAAAATGCAAGTTGTAAAGTCTTCCGGTCCGCCGATTTTGATGATAAAGTTTATGCGAAATCTCAGGGATATATTCTTTTGAATTCGAAATTCCAGTTCCATACAAATTATCATTTTTTAAGCAAGACAGCCCTAAAACGCATATTTCCGGTGAAAACTCGAATTCAAAAATTTTGACCATCACAATATTTTCCTATACTACATGTTAAATATATAAGAATGAAAATGTGAAAAAAAACAACAACAGTGCAATGGAAATTAACTTATTAACATAGCTAACTTACAGCTACCGAAACTGTACATACGATAATTAAAAAATGATTTGTCAGCTTTGTTTGCCCCATAACAATATTATTTATTAATTTATATTATATATGTAATTTAATTGAGAGAATAATTTATTTTTAGGTTCTTTTTAAATAAAAAATGATCTATATTTTTCACACAAAAATCCTTTTATTTTATTTTTGTTTCTTTATTTTTTTATTGAAAGGACTGATTGGGGATCCTTGAAAATGGCCAAGGCTGAAACGTAGGAGAGAAAAAATAAAATAAAAGAATAGTTGAGTGAAAATTATGATAATTGTTTATGTAAAAAGAACCTAAAAACATATTATTTTTTTTAACATATGTTCACAAAATTATATATTTTATGTGGAGAATGTATTTTATACAAATGTATATTTTGCCTTACCAATTTGTGATTTCTACTCACAATTTTCGTCATAAAATATAACGTCTGAAAGTTTACATAACTTAATTTTTAAACACCCCATAGAAAGTCTTCATCAATAAACCTCAGGCCTGCCATCATTCTGCCAAGACCAACAATTTACATAATTTAACCGGCCAATTAATTTGAAAACTTATTAAATGAAGTGTCGCGTTGAAAATTATTCATGTCAGAATATGAATACCGTAAAAATTGAGTAATCAGCTGTTTACATTTCTACTAACTATGTCAATGATGCTATGCCTTCGGGTAATTTGCCCGGGGGAGGGGGGAATAATTACAGAAAAAGTGCAATTTTCGGTACCCCGTTATTAGTTTGGCTCCTGAATCTCACTCTTGTAATGATCTTAGGGAAATATCTGGTTAATAAGACCAACATTATAATTATATTCATATGAGATGTGTTGGTTGAAATTCGGTTTTACCGGAGGCTATTCGTGGGTCTGGTGAAATAATGGTATTCAAATTTATGACTCTTTCAAAGCTACCAGTTATTTAATCGAGAAATACTGGAACCACGAATTTATTTCAACTCTCATGGACCGTATCTGATTATTTATGTTTTGGATTTATCACACGTGCATATTTATTTCGTATTATCGAAGAATGAATGATTTAAATAAATATCAGTTATTACCATTAATATATATTTTTAAATATAATAAAATGAATTTTCTTGAGAATTACCTTTTTGGTCATACGTCTGAAATAATAAATGAGTTAAAACTGGATTATTTTTATTTATAGGTTGTTTTTATTTTACGGTTGTAGTTTTTTTATTTTTTTATTGACTTTTCTTATGTATATATATGATTTTTTTTTCTATTATTATGTAATTCGAATTATCATTGTAGTTGTAAATGCTGTATGAATGTGGTCTCATACTACTATTACTACTGTTCGTTTTGAAATAAATTGTAATATATCTCAATAAATATTAAAAAAAACAATAAAAAAAATGTATTTATGACCATATAGACAATTATTACGAATAAATGATTTTTTTTTTTTTTTACAGGTTTTTTGAAAAAATTAAATGTTCAACATTTTCGATCTTAAAAGGCTGGAATTTTTCAATGAATTTAAGCATTTTAAAGTTAAATTGTTTTCAATATTTTTAGCCATTTTCAATTGAGTTAAATTAGGAAAATGATTGATAATGTAGAAAGTTTTATTTCTGAAAAATTATTTTACTACTATATTAAAATGTTAATATATATATATATATATTATATATATATCAAATGAATCTCTGTAAAAATCAGATAAAATACTTTACCAATGGCGTTATTTTATTATTTAAACAAAAAATAAGCCGATTTCCGTATGGTTTCTTATTTTTTTCTCTACATAAAAAAAAAAAAAAAAAAATCAGTACAGGAAATACCACATTTTATGATAAATGTTATTTTTGAAAAATGATCTGAGTTTCGAAAAAAAATATTAAATCATTTTTTTGGTGTTCTTTATCTATTTACAATGATATTTATAATATATCAGTATTATTTATGCGAAATAGCCTTCGTCTATAATTAAATGGTCTTTAGCCAGGAATATTTTAAAACTGTTTATAATTATTGACATTTTGAAGGATCCTCTAAGATGGCGATAGCGGGATCGTTAAAAAAAAAAAAAAAAAAAAAAATAGCCATAAAAGCTCAAAAGTTGTTAGGAAGCTAAATTAACAAATTTATGTAGGTGCAAATTTGATTCCACCTCGGAACGCTACAACTATCGATAATTTATTCAATATTAGTCTCAAAACATCGATTAATACTAAAAATCTTCTTTGATAATGGTTGTTGATTTGGACGAGACAAGAAAAACCCACCTACCCATTTTTTAAATCAATGGATCGAATTCGAGATTTTTCTTCTTTTCAGACAGGTCTTCAATAAATTCGTTTTTTTTTTTTTTTGTTTTGTTTTTTATTTCATCCCACACATTGAATTCACTTTATTGCTAATTAAACATGTTCATACATTTAATTTTTTTATATTTATATTTTTTTTTAACAGAATATGTTGCAAAACATACAAATTATTGATATCCGAAATAATAACATTAATTACTCAGAACAAAATTATAAATAAATCTACATATGTGACTGGAATTTATTGATACATAATGATTGATGTTTTACTATTATAAAAAAAAAAAAAAGTAATGAAAAGACCCATTTTCATGCAGCGTTGAAAACCAAAATTGAGCTTATGAGGAATCATGCTTGGCTAACCACAATACGAGGCAATACTTAACAACACAAAAGATTGCTACTAATTTTAGGGCCTTGTCCCTCACAGGAATGTAGAGCAACTGGTTTATTTATCTATCTGTTAAAATAGTAATAAAATAGGTTTTAAGTCTAATGGATGAAAGTTCCATAGTCGTAAACCTGCAATATTATACAAAATACATTATTAAGTTTTTATTACAAAAAAATAATATATATAAGTATATATTTAAAAACTTGTACATACATATTAATGATTTAATTGACTTGTAAAAGGTGCTTTTAATTTCTGGTCAATACTTTATTTATTATTTTTTAAAGAAATACCTTAGTGAATGGTCATTATTTTTAATCAAATTAATAAACTTCAAAGATCACTTTAAATTTTTGTACATAAATCAACAATGATTTTAAATTAAAGATCAAGTATAATAATTATCATATGATTTTTTTGAAAAAATAATTATCGATTTCAAACCCTGAGGAAGGGGTCACCAGGGTCTAATGGCAAGCATACCACCTTAACATGTTTAATATTGCGGGTTCAAACCTGGCAGGTGATCCTAGGGATTTTTATTGGAAAGTCATAAACTAAGAAAAAATGTTTATATTCAAACGTATATGGATAACGGATGCCCTCCAAATCTGCTATCCATAGACGTTCTCTTCAGTAACGAACCATAAACCCTAATAGTAAGTTTTTATGCCAATGTTCGCATGGGGTTCAAACCAGGTAGATGGCCCTAGGAATTTTTAAAGGGAATAAAACATGTTTGGTCATGCCGTTCTTTTTGAGAGGACGTAAAATGGTGGTCCTCTGCATATGCGATATCAGTTACACGTTAAAAAATCCCTATTCTGATAAAATCTGGATAGGCAAGTTTAAAGACACTGATCAAACTTAGTAGCATAAAAATGACTTTTAATGAATAAACAAACAAAAAACCCTGAGGTAAATTAAGGTCCTTTGCCTGATTTTTAAACTTTTAGCTTTAAAAAATGTTACTTATTAATTATGTTTTGTTATTATTCACAATTTAACTGTTCCTAATCTAAAGGTTTATAATCTTTTGGGTTCATTCACTAATTGCCATGAGATTAAAAGCGTAACCAGTGAGGTTGAAGAGAAATCTTTTACGATTTGAACGTATTACAGTGGCTGGGGCTGACGAACAGGTGTATAGAAGAATACGGGTATCATAGCAGTCATTACGGACCATAAGAAAGAGGAAAAAAGGAGAACGATCTAGGAAGGGGAGGGGAAAAAAAGCAAAACAAGGTAACAATAGAAAAGTAATCATGTTTGATTACTGTGTACCTAGGGCTCAGGTAGTTGCGCCTATCGTCTTAACACTACATTAGTGAATAATGTTTTTTTAACAACATAATTCCATCGACAGTTGGATCTTTGTTCACCCACCTTACTCTTTATTACAGTAAATATGATTGTAATGTGGGATGAATTATATAAGATTTCCTTATCAAGAAAAAACATCAGGTGCGCACATTAACATTAAAGTTTCAATAACCTCCATAATTCATGCGATTTTAACACTCCATATCAATTATTATGTACCACAGATATTTTATTATAATAATACTAGCTGACCGGGTAAACGTTGTTCTGTAAAATAAATTATTTTGCACCTCTTTAAGATTTTATCAAACGATTATGATTAAACTTGCTTTATTGATGAAACATTTAATGTCTTTAATATCATGTAGGTTACATTCTGTTTAAAGTAGTCTGACAAGGCCTTAATGGCGAAATTTTTAATGTTCTTCATGTAAAGTACCTTTACTTTTCTAGATTGCAAAATAAAAACCATATTATTATTGTTTAATGTATATATAATTTGTTGTTTTTTTAAATTTAATCTTTGGTGTATATGTATGGATATATCTAAGTATTTGTAAGAAAATGTGAAACAGTAGAGAAGGAAAAGAGAAAAAAAAAACAAAAAAAAAAAACAGGACAAATAAGTAGGAAAAAAAAAAATTAAAAGAGTAAAAAAAAAAAAAAAATTGTATTTATAGTTAAATAAAATGTTAAGAATATTCCTGTAGGAAAAAAAATCGGTATGCTGTGTTATAGCAACCCAATTAAGTTGGGCAGCATCATTTTGTTTGTTTATTTATGAATAAAGTGTATCTCTCTATTGAAGAAAAAAAGGGTAAATATATAAGTTGAACGAATTCTATATTGAACTAAAGGAGAAAAGAGCAAACATATTTTTTTAATGCAATTTTTGTTTATTTGAACATAAGGATAGCCATGTAGATAATATTCTATTGAAAAGCTAAAAAATATAGAAAAAATATTATCTCATATAAAAATTTGTAAAAGGTAATTTATAGTGGCAACTAGGGCTTAAACTTATTTCTGATTGTTATGCATAACTATTTTATATTGTTATATCATTTCATTTAAAACATATGTTTCCAACGAAACTTGATAAACATTTTATTTAAATAAACTTTTTTTAAATTTGTAATATTTCTTAAATTGATTTTAACAGCAAAGTCAAGTGTTGTTCACAACAGATTTTTGTAGTACGGACGACAGTTAAAGTATTTGGATATTGATTATACAAAAATACTAAAATCGCGATTAAAAAATGCGAGGGTGGGAGAAGGAGAGTGAAATTTTTGGTTTATTAGTGTTTCTATGATGTCAAATAAGAAAAAAAAATTCTAGATAGGGACACCTAAATTACCTTGCGGTATGAAATGTACTCAAGTACCTATTCTCATACCTGCCAAATATACAAATAAATTTTCTAAAATCTGTTAAGGAGGAGTACGAGCACAAACATCGTAGAGATTTTTATATATTAGATTTTCCTAAAATTTCTATTGATATGAAACAGAAAATATTCTACTTCTAATCCCAAAATGTATTTTTTGTTATCAAATTATTTCAAATATCTTGTCCCATATTCTTCTCCACTGTGAAAAATATGTTTTCTCTTTTATCCCTTAGTTGGTTGATTAAATTCGTTAAACTTGTATATGCAGCCGTTTTATATCAATGCCAATAGGATGGTACGGTTATTTTTTTGTTATCTACAAAATTAAAGGTACCTTAGAGGAAGAAAATAAAAACAATCGTCGGTATTAAAGCGATGTCAGAATATTTTAATCAGAAACCTATGTGATACTGAAGCCATTTAAATTTTATACCAATATAGCGAGTTTATTCAAAATCCGTTTTTTATAAAATCGTGCGAAATTACAGTTGTGTTTATTCTTACGTGTAAAATATCACCGAAGAATCAGAAATGATTTTTTTCCATTCTGTTAAAAATTCGCGCATTGGTGATTCACCATTTTCGTTAAAAAATGCCTTCACTAAGCTGTTTGATTAGAGTGCTAATCTTTGATGGGGGAAGCAACACCAAAGAGGCACTCAAGAAAACAATATCATAAGTAATTGGATAAAAACTGGGGTAAGAAATTGCCCATCGCCTACTTTACATAATAAAAGAAAGAGGGGATTCCTTTATATTATCATGATAAGCCCTTGAAGGAATTCCCTTCATATTTTGTGGTTTTAAGACGAAGTCTGAAATAGGCCTCACTCCAAATGGAACGTTCCAGTGGAGACCACTGAATGGACCGACTAGATTTCAAGGCGTCAAAATAATCTTTAATCACCTCGACTTGTTAGCATATTATCAATCATCAGTCAATTAAAAATACTTATTTTGTGATTGATAATATTTAAATTATTTATAAAATAAAAATAAATTGTAATGTTAACGTCATCCTATTCTATCATTGAGCGGTCGGAATCATTGGATTTTGGCTTGACGTTATGGGGTTTAGTTAAGGACCAATGGAACTAAATTTATCCTCATCTCTTTATAAACATTTAAAACAGAACTGTGCAAAGGTTACTTTTGCCTTGGAATGGTCGTGGTATAGTGGTCGTCAATTACCCTTTAACGATGTAATAATAAAACATTATGACAATATCAAAAGCACACGTTTATTATTAATATTTAAAGATGTTTATTACTACCTCATACGATGAAACTTAATTTAAAACTACATTTTGCTTTTGTTAAAAGAAAAATACATCTTTTGTTACATTGTTTTTTGTTAAAAATGTAAATTAAATATGGAAAAGTAATAATGTATGTCATTATTTTTTAATTATGAACAATAAAAGTGATATATAACTAACCGAAGAACTTGTAATATAAAACATATAAATATCTTAAAAGAAACTGCAATGACAGCACTGGTTTCATTGAAACCCTTGCAGTGATATAAAATCGCATTCGATACGGCTTGGTTACCCAACTTCAACTTATGATGTTTCAGAAATTATTGTTATTATATTTTTTAAACTAATATATTAAATTATAGTTTCGTAAGAATTAATTTTTAAACGTAAATAAATATAAAATTCAGGGGTACATTAATATAAGGGTGCTCCAAATAAGCAATTGATGATAAGCTTACTCTTTCAATATTACAAGAATTGTGAATATATCAAATGATATTTTTTTTAAATCTTTAGCTTACCAACGGTATATCATACATGTTATATTACTGCTCTTATGTTCAAAAACAAAAAATTGCATTAAAAAAATATTTTTTCTGTTTTCTCCTTTAGTTGGGTATCGAATTTATTCAATTTATATATTTACCAGTTTTTCATCAGCGTTAACAAGATAATCTAGTTATTATTATTGAATCTACAAAATTAAAGGTACTTTAGGGGAAGACAATTTAAAATATCGGCATTTAAGCCCTGTCAGACCATTTTTATCTAAATAAAACCTACATGATATTAAAGCCCATTAAATTTTACATCGATATAGCGGTTTAATCAAAATCGTCGGAACCGTTTTTGAGAAAATCGAAAAAAGGTGCAAAATGCATGGTATAAAGTGCCTCTTCTGGTAGGCTCATTTAGATGAAAAAAGTTTTGTCGTCTCGGGCGTATAGTTGTCTTAAATATGAAATTTCAGTTTCATAGGACTTACCGTTTCCGCCCGGGAGTTACCACACACACACACACACAGACCTTTTTGCAGGACTTGGTTATTTGGACTCAGGGGACCCTAAAACGTGTATTTCCGTTGAAAACTGGAATTCGAAAATTTTCACGATCGCAATACTTCCCCTTACTATATATAGTAAGTGAAAGTAAAAAATATCAGACATCAAATAATACAAAATTAGTTTGTAATCAATTTGTAGCATCTGCCGCGAAAAAATGCAATTTTATAGAATTGTTTTCTAAATTATTAGGTGGTTTTGTGTCAGCCCACACATAAATTAGTCTTATTTTACTTATGTTATAACATTTATTTATAATAATCATAATACCCATACAAATTTTCTGACAGTTATATAAACAGCTAAAACACATCTACCATTGTAAGCTGTTAACAAGGATTTTGTAGGAAAATCAATTTCACCACAGAATAACGGATCGCGTTTTGGGCAAAAACGTATAATTATGTAATATCGTGAAACCGTCATTAGTGTCGGTGGGTTTGTGACTGATCGCCTCACGATTTATGTCGCATTCCCATCGCCTTTTAACCCTTGGCGTAATTTACATTTCACCACCATGGAAATTTCACTGAGCAAACGCAAAAAATCCCTAGATCTTGTCAAAAGCGTGCTCATAGAGTAATTAAAACTCATCCTTATTAATTTGTAAGTATAAAGAATCTTATATTTACAAGGGTTCATACAATAGCGTACCTATGAGAACTCACATAAAAATAATCTGTTAGGAGCTAGCTGTATTGGTTCAAGTTTTGGGGCTTTATTGACAAGCTCTGTGTATCAAAAGCTGTGTTGTTGTTTCTCGAGTTGAAAATTTGAAGTTATTTCTGTATATTGTGGTCTCATATCACTATTACTATTGTTCATTCTGAAACAAATTGTAATATTTCTCAATAAGTAAATATTTAAATTGAATTTCTGTATATGAAATTTGTCACTAGGACTGTAAAGGAGATCCTAAAAGTCACACTTTGCCTACATGGTTTTGCTGTTGGCGCTTTTTTGACAAGCTGTATCTCTGTTGGTGATGCTCATATCAAAATTTTAACGGCAATTTTCAATTTTAAAAATTTAGCAGAGAATTTTTTTGGTTCTATAACATTTATCGGTAGGACCTATTGTTCATTAGGTATATTTGTTCAAATAGAAAAAAGGCACACTTTTCCTTCATGTTTTTACTGTTAGCGCTTTTTTGACAAGCTCTTGGAGATGTTCGCATAAAAAATTTGACGGTTGTTTTTAGGTTAGAAATTTAGAGGAATTTTTTTTTGTTATATCACATTTGTCGCTAGAACCTACCGTTTAGGAAATATAATGGTTTGAATACAAAAAGTTGCCAATGTACAAATGTCAAAATGTGTATAGATGATTAAAAATAAATTTTCTTCGTAAATTGTTTATTTTTTCTTTACCTATTATATTTTAAAGGCAGTAAATTATAAAAACATATCTATGGTCTGTTGTACGATGTAAGATATTTTAAAATAGAAGTTCGACGGCGTTTTTGTTTCTTGAATGGTACAAATATTTATAATTACAACTTTCTTAATAAATTTTGACGTTCTGAAGATAATGAGGTTATCCCCGAAAAGATTTAAAAAAATGGTAAATAATCGAATATTATATAGCAATAAATAATATTATTTATATTTAATATATGAATAGTAAGAAACAGATAAGGAATAGTAAAAAAGATAAGAATTGAATCTAATTTAAATAAACGAAGAAGAACTAAGGTTAGAAAACATATATATTTTATTGAATCGTTAAGATTTTAAAATTTCATTCAGTCTCGTCAAAACTTATTCAAACCGGCTTTTGACACCGCCATAAAGGAGCGGCTATATAATTCAGAAACAGGTACCCATTTCCCCCCCCCTTTCGCCACGTATTAAAATTATATATTTATGTTTGAATTTTTCAACGCATCCAATCTCTACGCCTACGGGGGATCTTATAACTGATTATTAAGTTGCCTCCTTCCACACCTAATGTAAAACATTTTATAGCTTTCGTTCTAAAGGGAGTTGTGGTCGGGGCGTACAACATGGCGAATAAAACTCCTGACAGGCACAAATTATGTTCTTTATAACATCAATCCCGTTCTAAATTCACGTGCCAGTCGATCGCCCTTGAGTAAATACGAATAAATGACAGGGAACAGTGTATGCCTTTAATTAAAATGGAATAATTTTATATTAAGCATAATTTTTAAAACACAGAAACACGTTATTACACTTTCAATAACGTTTGGCGTGTAAATAAAATAGCAATACACTATTTTTTAAAATGAAATGCCCTGTCCATATTATAATATAAAACCGATTTTTTTACAAAATTTTACGATTTTTAATTTTTCTCTAATTCTGACTGAAATAGTCTCACAGGGCTTTAAATGCCGATAGTTAAAATTTTCTCCCTCTGAAGTACCTTTAATTTGAAAACGAGGTAAATATATAAGTTTAAGGAATTCGGTATCCAACTAAACGAGATAACGAAAACATAATTATTTAATGCAATTTTTTATTTTAGAACATAAGAACACTGGTATAAATGTATAATATACCGTTGGAAAGCTAAAGATTTTAGAAAAAAATATTATCTTATACACAAAATTGTAAAAGTTAATAAAGAGTGATGAATAGCCGATAAAACTTATTGATTGTCGTGATAATAATATTATAGATTATTTAATAAACACATTTTTCTATTGAAAATTAATGTAATTAATTCTTTGACAATTTATTTTTATCTATAACTGTATTTAAAATCCTTAAGAACAATTTAAATTAATATTATCAACGGAGATAAGTGAAAGTCGTGTGTTGCGCGCGCCAGATTTTAAAAAAATTTTTTTCTTTTCTTTTGTAATTTTTAGGAAGTTTTACTTGCTATTTCACACTTAAATAGGCACTCCTTAATTTCCTTTTATATCTTTTTTTTCCCCCACAATTTATTAAATTGTTTTTCTACGTTTCGGGGTTCTTTCCCCATTATCAAGACTGAAACAATTTGTTTAATTAGTGAAATTACATTATTTGATTCTTTTTCTTTGAAAATTATCTTTATTAATTCAATTTACATTGCCATTATTAATTTTTAAATTTTACTTATGTAAATGAATAAATAAATTAAAAACTTATTAATATGGTTTATCTTTTTTTAAAACACTTCTTAGCTCACAACACATTATAGGGGTACTCGCTACGTTTGCTATAGCATGCTATTTGTGCTATTGTGCTAAACCCATCAATTTTATACAGGAAATAACTGTAGAAACTCGACGGGTTTAGCAAAATAACACAAATAGCATGCTATAGCAAACGTAGTGAGTACCCCTTATATTACATTTATAGCTTACTGCTATTCGTCCTCATAGATGTTTATTGGCTAACTGTTTCTATTATTTCTAAGTTTATACATTGTACCATGTTATATTCTTCTAATATTCCTATGTGATCCCTGTGCCCTGTATTTATTTTTATTTCTATTAATTATATATTCTAATTATGGTTTTTTGGCAATTGTTATATTTATTTTTAAATTTTACTTTATAATGTCTGTGTAATGTATTCCTAGTTTTTTTGTATCTGTTTTGTAATGCATTTTTCTGTTATTATTCTTGGTAATATATAATGCCTCTAGTAATATTCTATTTCTTATTAAATTTTATTATATATGTATTTATTTTTGAGCGATTAATTTAGAATAGAATGAATAATAATCAGTACTCCAAAATGCTACGTTTTCGGGTACACAGTGTTGTGCGAACCGTAGAACTCCGCGAGGGCTGAGAATTATCAGAAGTTAAATGAAGCAGAAGTACAAGTGGTTCACAGAGGTCGGAGCAGCTGCAGAAAAGGGTATTTACTTTCTGATCTTGAGACATGGGGGGGGATGGTGGGGGGGGATGAGGGGGGTTTAGGAGGAGGGGTGTTTTTGCCCCGGTGGGTGGCCACCTGCCTACAGCTCCTTCCTTTCGGCCCTTCAATTAGCCGAAATAACTTAACTAGGGCCATCATCAGCTCCGATAAAGAGACTGTTTCTTCTAGCCGATGTCATCTCCCGACCTACCTGCCCCCGAGTGTATATGCTCCACCGGGCAAACATGTCTAATTACCACTAATAACGTTGTCGTCGTATATCTTAGCAAATGGAACCCTCAATTTCTCTATGGCTATACTTAATTATATTGTATTTTTAGGGTTTATTGGCGAATAATGACTGCGAGAAAGAGTTGTACAACTGTAGAATTTGTAAGACATGTAATTAAGGAATAATTATTCATTCATTACAGTTCATTTGGTATTTTTATTTTTTTTTTTATCCAGTATTTTCAGACTAACAACTGACGTTACTAATTGCATATTTCTATGCTAATATAGGTCTTCGAGTAACGATGTAGTAGAGTTTCATACATTGATAGATGCCTTGTAACTTAAAACGTACAGCGCAAAAAGAAATAATTATATTGGTCATTTACTTTTTATTTGCTAATTATAATTAAATAAGCAATATATATTAAGTATTAGCTGGATCAAACAGAATAGAAAATACAAACTAATAAATATTAATACAGTTTATGAATCATTTTTTATACTTTCACTTAACTACTTAAAGATGACTGACTATATTCCTTTATTTCTTTTTTCTCTCTATCTACGTTTCGGCCTATGCCATTTTCGAGGGCCCTTTAATCATTCCTATATAATGCACATATAAAAAATTTGTCACATTTTAAATATAAATATATTGGCTGAACAAGCCTTGTCAGCTTGTTATTATTGTTATAATAACAAGCTGAAAAGTCTAGTTCAGCCTATAGTATATATTTTTAAAATAGCAAAATATATTTTTTTATATGTGGAATATAAATAAATGATTAAAGATCCCTTGAAAATGGCAAAACACCGAAACATAGGGAGAGAGAAAAAATAAATAAAAGAGTGTTGAGTGTAAAATGGATCGTTTTATTTAAAAAGAACCTAGAAAAACATTAACTATTTTAAATGTTAGGACAAAATAAACACTCCATGTAAAATTGATATAATTTTGGCTGCTATTTATCGTTATTTAACAGTAAAATAAAAGACTATACATCTGAGATGTTATAGCAACTTTTTAATCAAAATCGGCGGGCCACAAATTCCACTTAATAATGCATTTTGCCCATTTTAATAATTTTCTCAATGTTTTTATATTTTGATTTAACTCACTATATCAATGTAAAATTTAATATACTTCAATAGAATGCCGGTTTTGTTCTTATTGAAGCAGTCCGACAGCGCAGTATAGCCATATTGCCGAATTATGGAATTTTCTTTTTTTAAAGTGTCTCTAATTTTGTAGATTTCAAAAAATATCTTATTAGCATTAATAAAAATCGGCCAAGTATACAAGCTGAACGAATTTTATAATAAACTAAAGGAGAAAAGAGCGAGAAAAAAAAATGTTCGAGCATAGGAATAGTAATAGTATAGTATACCGTCGAAAAGCTAATTTTAAGAAAAATGTTATTTTATAAAAAAAGTTGTAAATGGTAATGTCTTCTGTTTTTTTATGAATGACTCGTAATAAGTCAAAATATGTTTCAGTAACATCTTTAATGAAAAAAAATAATATAGAATTCACAAAAGCCTTGTGTTGACTAGGGAGCTATACGACTTTCTTATTAATATTTTGTTTACAAACGAATACCTACGAAACTAATTCATCAATACAGATAATCGTCCCCTCCAGTAAATTACCAATGAACAAACAAGTTATAAATTATTGTATAATTGTATGGGCCGGTGAGTTCATTCTTAGGCGTTCAAGCTAAGTCATTCATTCACAAGTTCTCAATGAGTCAGCGTAACTGTCTCATCTTTACAATCATACATCTTCAAGATGTTTTACTACAGTTGTCATCGAAGTCTGTATTTATTTACAATAAAACAATATTATCAGTTCAAAACATTCAAGTCGTCAAACATCAATAAAATATTTTAATCAATATTAAAAAAAAAATCTGGTGCGGGCAGCACACGACTTTCACTTGCCTTATTGTTAAAACCGATTAAAGGATTTTCAAATACAGTTATGGATGAAAATAATTGAAACTAGTAAAGAATTTATTTATTTATTTATTTAACGTCACTTTATGCTACTATGGCTAATCGGACGATGCTACAGTGGGAGTCCTAAACTTTGCCTATCCAGGTTTTATTAGGATAGGGATCTTTAACGAGTACCTGATATCGCACAGGCTCGGGACCACCTTTTAACGTCCCCTCCGAAGGACGGCGTAACTAAGGATTTTTTACTCCCATTAAGAAATCCTAGGACCACCTGCGGATTTGAACCCATGACCTTTGGCATGGGAGGCTGTTACGCTAGCCACCCAGCTACAAGTGATCCCTAATAAAGAATTAATTAAATTGAATTTCTATAGAAACGTGTGTTTTATGAAAACAATTTATTATATTATTATCTAAAACAATCAGTTAGCTTTTCACCACTCTGTATCAACTTTTACAAACTTGTGTATAAGATAATATTTTTTTCTAAAATCTTTAGCTTTCCAACGGTATATTATACATGTAGATGACTGTTGTTATGTTCAAAAACAAAAATTGCATTGAAAAAATATGTTTGCAGTTTTCTGCTTTAGTTGGATATCGAATTCGTTCAACTTATACATTTACCTGTTTATTATCAACGATAACAAGATTATATGGTCATTTTTATAGAACCTACAAAATTAAAGGTACTCTAGAGGAAGAAAATTTAAAATATCGGCATTTAACCCCAGTCAGACTATTTCAATCAGAATGAAACCTATAAGACAGTAAAGCCCATTAAATTTTGCATCGATATGGCGAATTTATTTAAAATCGTTTGAGCCGTTTTCGTCGGCTAATAGGTGAATAGTCTTATCTCCTGATGTTAGGAGGAAAAAAATGTTATTTATTGTACAGGAGTTTCGTTTGGGTGATAGTGAATTTGTTTGATGCAATTTCATAGTTAGAAAAATAAAATCAACAAATTTGCCAGTAGAAAATATGTGATTTGTACAACCTCCTTGAGCTTTTGTCATTTTTATTATTTCATAATTTATTCAAGCTGAATACTGCTAATATAAATAGAAAATGTGGTGTGGGCAACCGACTACTTTCAATTACCTCGGTTGTTGAAATCAATTCAAGAACTTTTAAGTAAAGTTAGAGTTAAAAATGTTCTATTCAGTTTCGCTAGAAACATATGTTTTAGATAAAATAATATTACATTGTTATTTATAGTAATCACTTAATTTTATGCCCTATTCACCACTTTACATTACCTCTTACAATATTGTATATGAGATCATTTTTTTTCAATCAAATCTTTAGCTTTCTAACGGTGTATTATTCTGTTAGAAACAAAAAAAATTAGCTAAAATAATATTTGTCCTCATAGTTGGTCGTAAAATTCGTTCATCTTCTATATTTAGCCGTGTTTTATCAATGCTAATAAAATACTATGTTCAATTTGTTCGAATCCAAAAAATTAAAGTTACTTCAGAGGAAGAAAATTTAAAATATCGGCATTTAAGCTCTGTCAGACAATTTTAATCAGAATGAAACCTACAAGATATTCAATCCTATACAATTTTACATAAATATGACGAGTTTAATCAAAATAAATTGAAATGTTTTTGAGAAAATCGTAAAAAGTGCAAAATGCACGGTATAAAGTAGATCTTCCGGTCACTCGATTTTGAAGAAAATGTTGCTCTAACATCTCGGGCGTATAGTTGACTTAAATTTGTAAATTCTGTCTCTTGCGACTTTTGGTTTTTGTGCTAGACTTACCACATACACGCGGATTCACAAACACACCTTATTTCGATACTTGGTTATTGGGACCCTAAAACGAGTATTTCCTTGGAAACTAGAATTAAAAAAATTTCATACTCGCAATCCCATTCCATTACATGAAAGTAAAAACTTAACTTTTAACTTAAAATAGTATTTTTATTATTATTCTTTGATATTTACAGTGTAACAGGAAGAGGCGTGATACAATTAATAAAAGGATACCTCATTATGCATGTTAGTAAGCCAATGATACGAAGTCGGGAAGGCTTAACTGTTCAAAGACTTAAGATCAAAGTCTGCAAAGCCACACAGGTGGGTTTCCACCCCCGCTTGGATCAATTTGGATTCCATTAGGCACTTTTACCAGCGCCCCCTCCCCTCTTAATTTAATATTCAGGGTAAATTTAAATTGCCCTTAAATGCAGGCTTGTGCGATATGGAAAATTTGAATAATAGGTATACTGGCTTAGGCAACTGCATCAGTTTGCAAATAGTTCGAAAATGTTTTAATGTAAAAGCAATTGGTGAGGAATACTCACGATTTTTACTAATATATAAGTAAAGCGTATATAAGATAACATTTTTACATAAAATATTTAGCTTTCCAATGGTATATTATGCATCTATATTACTATTATTATGATCGGAAAAAAAAAATAAATAAATAAAAAAAAAAAAAATAATAAAATAAAAGAAATATATATATATATATGCTTTTCTCTCCTTTACTTGATTGTCAATTCGTTCTACTTGTATATTTAGCCGTTTTTATGAATGCAAATGATGTGATATAGTTAATTTTTTTAGTGTCTTGTAGAGAAAGAAAATTCAAAGATTCTGCATTCAAGCCATGTCATAATATTTTAATCATAATGAAAACAAAAATATATTAAAGCCTGTTTTATTTTACATCAATATAGCGAGTTTAATTAAAATCGTTAGGGCAGTTTTCGAGCAAAAACGTAAAAAAATGCCAAATGCATAGTATAAAGTGACACTTCTTTTTCGTGGATTTTGATGGAAATTTGCTACATCATCTCAAGCATATACCCTTCAAAAAAATGAAATTTCATTTTTATAAAACTTAGTTTTCGAGATAGAATACCACACACACGCTTTTTTGCGGGACTTGGAATCAGGGGTTCCTAAAACGTGAATTTTCGGTCACGTAACACTTCATCATATAATATATTTCATATAAAGTAGGCGAAAGTAAAAAATCTTAATGTTATCTATCTATTAAATGAAACATTGTAAACGTTGAACAATAAAATTTTATTATACCTCTGATTCTATTTATCTCCTCCTATCATAGCGAGGATTATAAAAAAAGTTTTTTAAATTTTATACACTAAATTATTTTTTTTGTGTAATTAACGTTAGAATTCATCAAAACATTCAATAATGAAAACTATAAATATGAAAGAAAATTATATAGACTATTCAAACGATTTAAATAAACTGGTTAAATATATATGAAAATAAACTACGTTTTTTAATATAAAGTAGGTGTTATTATCATTGACCAAAAGTCAGGCAGCGCGAATATTAAAAATTCTTGCTCTAAAGTACTTTCTTTTTATGGGGGGAGGGGGTGGGGAAATCAGTAAAAATGAAGAAAATTATAATTAACAGATATACAATATAATAATAAAATAAGGGAGACAATTTTTTCGATATATATATATATATATATATGTGGGTTGTACTATGTTTAGATTTACTATATACCGTAGGAAAGCTGAAGATTTTAGAAAAATATTTTCTAACATACAAGTCGTCAAAGTAATGAAAATTACGAATAATATTAATCGGTATGAACAGATTTATATCAATGGCCCAAAAGTTTTAACGAATGCCAATAAAATTCAAAGTTACATGATTTTGAAACGAAAATCCTTGAAAATGACTTGTTTCAAAATCCAGATCATTAAGGGACGGGAAACATTTTGTAGATGACGATGTCCAGATAATTTTGTATCCGTCCACACTTTGTTAAATCCATTCCTGCCACACATAAAAACTTCCTAGGGGTACTCAAACCAGAAATTTTCGAATGCCTTTCATTGATCATCTAGTTAATTTACAAGAAATGTCTACCAACTGGCTATCAGATGGACCACCCGTAGTATTATTAAAATATTTTAATATTGCTTAGAAATCCTGGAAGGATATTAAAATTAAAAACATAAAAGAGTCAAATGATCTCTCATTTATTTACTTTTTTAAGGGTATTTTGAGAACAGATGAATTGAATGACAAAATCTGACTAGATGGCGAAAATTATTGATTTTCTGTTATCAAAAATCATTTCGTATACAATACACCCTTAGCCAGCGGATAATTTTATAATTCTGTTCGATGCATAAAACATGAAGATTCTTATTAGAGTTATTTAATTCAGTTAACCATATCAACTTCTTAAAAAAATTCATTCCGTAAATTAAAAACTAATTATATTAACATTATAGATAAAACTCAAAAGTCAAAATAATTTGGCTACTATAAAAAAAATCTATAACAATTCACTTGTCACAAGCAGTGATAAATTGATCGAGAATGGCAAAACTAGAAAATCTACTCTGTTCATAACTTATAAACATGCTATACAATTTTAATACAATACATACAACGGAAGCGTTTAAGGGATTTAACATAAAATATAACTATAACATTTAACAGAAAAAAATAAATAAAAATTTAGACTAAATGGTTAATAATGTTAGAAATTAAGATATGGAAATTTTGTAACCCAATCCGATATATCTGAAAACAGGATTATTCAGATTTTCTTCCATCTTTCCTATTTGTTTGAAAAATAGACTAATACAAAATTTCAACGACAATTTGTGTTTGCTTTTGATGACATTAAGACGCATCTATAAATAAACTTTACTTAAGGCATGCAGATTACAGAGGTTGCAATTCATAAAAACATTTTCGCCATAATGCGTGATTCCTGGTAAGTAATATAATATGTTTCCAGGTAGGGAAAAGCCAATTGAAATCTCCACCGAAAATTTTCTTATGTTTATCGTTTCAATAATAGTGACCACACCATTTTTTAAAAATAAACACGAAACTACATTTCTTAATCTCAACAGAAATTTATAGTTTTATTTAATTTAAGCATACAGATTACAGGGGTTGCTATTTACCATAAAAATCACCCTTGCATAATTCTGGTGGATTCCTGGTATATATGATATTACATTTATAAATAAAATAATGTGTTGCGAGGTAGAGAGAAGCTAATTGAAATCTCCACCGAACATATACACTCGCTCAAAAAAGTTTCCATACAGCATGCTTTTATTTTCCATAGCTATTTATTATCAACTTAACAATTTCCAAGTGCACGAATTATTAATACTAATATTAGATTAAAAAAATCATTTATTTTCATTTCACCATTATATAAAACGAGACAGAATGTCATTTGTTAATGGTTGGTCAAAAAAGTTTCCATACACTTTTTAACATTAATCCTATTCGTCGTACTATGACCCTCTTTCAAGTGTTATTTGTATAAATCTTATCACGCTAATCAAATCTTAGTTCAGTATTAACTTCACTTGGACCTGATTTCTTATCAATATGCGCATTTCTCGTGATTTGAGAGAGCTCATGGTTCGCAGGGCTTATCTATCAGAAAAAATGCATATCTCTTGAATAAGTCACATGCTATTGTACAGTATGGACTACCAAGACATAGAGAGTTAAAATTGTTGGAGGATAGAACAAGTGCAGGAAGACAGGAGACTGAAGAATCACCAAGAGCGAACCGTCCTTGCGGAAATCTGAATGAAATGGCCATCAGAATAAATAGGTACTATGGGTTTTAAGTCCACCCAGAAATAGTAAAAAATATTCCTAGAAGGGGAGGATACTGTGGTCAAGTCGCAAGAAGAAAGCCCTTCTTCAGTTAGTTAAACCAGAAGAAGCGGCTGTAATTTGCTGGCGGGTTTGTAAATAAACCAAAATATTTCTTGTAACGGGTCATATTCTCTTAGGAACCCAAATTTAATATTTTTGGAACAGATGTAAGGTCAAAAGTGTGGAGGAAATCAACCTCAGCTTTTAAAACTAAGAATTTATTTATGGGTGTATGGAAACTTTTTTGAGTAAGTGTATATTTAACTTCCATTAAGTTCAATAATATTAAGATTTTTACTGACTGGTCAGAACATCTTTTGTGCCGTATTACTAAGGTTACACTTCTTTTATTTTAAGGTTCTCGATTCTTTTGTTGGAAGACATTTTTTGTCAAAAAGTAGAATACATATTATTTTTCGCCACCCATAATTGGGACCGGAAAGCCCCCTGAGGGTTCACATTTTTTTTTATTTTTTTTTTTAAATAATAAAATAAATAAAAAAGTGGAAGCTTTAGGTCTGATAGGAATGTCGACGAATCTGGTTTTCCTTTGAGTGGCTGTTGCCAAGCGGACACTGTTATCAGATAGATAGAGGCTGTGTTCAATAATATCTATATGGAGAGCGGTAGGCGAGGGGGGGAGGTTCTTGTGGTGGGGGGGGGGGTCGGAATGGCGCCGGTCCCGCAATTTATTCATTGATATGTCCCGGCCAAATACCTCCGCCCTCCTCCCGATAATTGTATTCCCTGTCCCTACCGCAGCGTCCCCGCTCCTGGTAGGTGGTCCCCGTCCCCACTCCTTGGGACGCTGAGAATTGGTCCTCCGTCCCGGATAGGGGTAGTTACGGTTCACCATGCGTTATCTAATGTATGCGCGCTCCCTTACGCAACATATTTAACCCAGCCTTCAACAGATCCAAAAAATAAGCCGTTTTTCTTTAAAAGAAGAAAATGAAATTCATTTTTACAAACAAATTAGTAAAAGATGAGCTTGTTAGCCATAAAAAGATACCGAAAAAAAATTCAATGTAAATTAACCACTATAATGAAATTAGTTTGTAAGTTGTTTATTTCCACTTAATTGAAAAAAAAAACTGGTGCGGGCAACAAACGAAATTCACTTAGTTGAATTGAGACGTTAATTTCCAAAAAGTACTATAGGACATTTTTTTTCGAAATTGATATTTTGAAATATTTGTGTACTAATGGTTTAGTTTTATCTAAATCCGTCATCAGATTTTGTCTAAAAAACGTATGTGAAGATTGCATTTCATTCCAAAAAGTACTAAATCCACATTTCATTTCATTCCAAAAAAAAATTTCCTTCCAAAACGTACTATATCCTCTGTAAACAGATATAACCTTTCCTTTCATTTCCTCCCAAAAGGTACTATATTTAATATTATACGGCAGAATCGCCTAATCCCGTAATATATCACCATTAATTTATTGTTTTCTTCATTTTGTGCACTTTTATTGGTTTATTTAGCTCTTATTGAATCACTGCTATAATTTTGATAAATAGTTTTATCCTAATAATCAGTTTTTAGTTTGTTTTAAACAACGTAATTGCCTCGCTTCGGTTCTCGTAGGTTCCCAATTAAATTAAGTTTTTTCAAAGTATTTCTTCTTTCAAGTCGTGTATTCAAGCCTTTTTTTATCAATGCTAATAAAATGATATGGTTAATTCATTGGAATCTACAAAATTGAAGGTACTTTAAAAGAAGAAAATTCAAACGTTCGGCATTTCAGCCCTGTCAGATTCTTTCTATCAGAAACAATTTAAATAATATTCCAGTTAATAAGTCCATTAAATTTTACATCGGTATACGTAGCTTAATCAAATTCGTTTTAGTATTTTTTTTAGAAAATCGTAAAAAGTTGCAAAATGCATAGCATAAAGTATATTATTGAAAAAATATATATTTACCTCAAAAAATAATATTCCATTATTTATATATTTAATTTTTTAATGTTTGGCAGCACAGTTAACTTGAACTTGTCAGGTGTTATATTTCGAAATACAAATTAAGTAAATTACATTTTAATTATCTATTCAAAATTTTATTTTGAAAAATCGAAAATGATGCGTGTTCGTCAGAACATCCAACAATAACCGAAAATTGAACATCCCAAAAAAAAAGTCAAAAATATTGGATTGATTCATTAGCTATTCCATATTTAGTATTTTATAAATTCAAGATTTTTTTTTTCAATTTGTCGACTTTAAAAGTGGGTTAAAGAAAGTAAATGCAGAATAGTTCGTGATATTAAAATAAATTTAAAAAAATATATAGGTAAGAAAAGTAATATTTTAACTAGTAGAAAAAGTATTTTTTTTTTTAAATGAAAAATAAAATAATAGTTTAACAAAAAAATATGAGATTCATCAGCTGATAGTTTAAACGTCTCCATATCTTTTCCACGGAATTAGGAGGTATTAAGCAAATGCAAATAATACATATGCATTTTATTAGGAAGGATGCATTGAAATACTAGGAAAAATGTTATGTTTTTAATATTTAGCTTATTTTATATTATTTAAACTCGGTGTATGACGTGTTTAAGTACATGTGTTGTTTTTTCGATGGGATTTTGAAAAACTTCATTTGCAAATGTTTTAAAGCCACCGCTGATATTTATAATAATGAACTATTTTGAATTAAAAAAAAAAAAAAATGTTTAGAATAAAGGACCAATTTTGAACAAGACATAAAATTGCTACCGAAGCAACGCAAGCACTCAAGCATTGCGTCTATTGAACAGATGGCATCAATTCATCACCATCACTTAAGAAGAAGCATCAATTGATCAAGTCTGGCAGGGCTTTCTGCGTCCAGAATTATAGTCTTCTGCCATTTCAAAGGATGATAGGGGGAGAAGGGGTATCTTTTAAATTACTTTAACCCTTCCAAATTCAATAGATAGCGGTAATTTCAGGAGCAGATCTCACGTAAATACGAACTGTTCAGTTAATTTATTAATATTTATTAATTTAAATTTATAAAAAATATTTGTGATTAACAAAAAAATTAAAGTAAATTATAATTTAATCGAGGGAGCGTCTAGTGGATAGAGCACCAGTCTACTGTGCTTCGTGTCCTGGGTTCGAATCCCGGCTGTGGCGGAATATTATTTATTCTGTTATTTCAGCCGGGGGGCGACCCTAGGGTATGGAGACCCTCCTGGGGCAGACCCAGCCTCTATAAAGTGGGTACCCAAATTGGGGAAAAAACCTGGCGGCTGAGTGTGATCTCGGCCTAATCACCTCATTGCACGGCCGTTGGCCACGAAACAGTACGAATGTCAATATGTACTGAGCCCAAGACTCTTAATGGGTTGTAGTGGTACAGGTTTTTTTTTTTTTTTTTTTTATAATTTAATCGACTAAACTAAAAAAAATTACTGAAATCTAGCTCGTGTGTTTGAAAATGTATTTAAAAATAGGATAATACTCTTAAGATTGAAATGCTACATAATAGGGAGAAATTGCAAACTACACTAAAAAAAAAAAAAATATATGGTGAATCCATTCTCCAAAAAAAAATATGCACTATCCTTACATCCTACATGAAATATAATACAGATAAAAAATGAAAATCTGCAAAATTTCTAGAGTTAGAAACATATTCCCAAAAATTGTTATCAGTTGCAAAGCTAACCTAAAATGGTTGCAAATTTATTTTACGAAAAATGTAAGAGCATGCAAAATGTTTAAACGTGGTTCTGAATTCAGGAAATAATATGGAATGACATTTAAAAAATACCTAGCGACATCTAGATGATTTCAAATAGATTTACCCTCAGTAAGAATTTTTATTTAGTCTTACATTATAGAGTGAAGTGCTGGGATCTCCTCTGTTCTTCTTTGCCCTCCACAATTGGGGAAAATACTGATCCGCAGATTTTAAATATTGATAGTCATTCATTTGTAAGTTTGAATTTTTTTTTTTTTTTACATTGATGGAGAAATTTTTGGCCTTAGAATAAATTATTGACGACATTCATTGGGAGGAAGGCAAGAGGGTATAGTGTCATCATATAGTTCTCAGTTAATATTTAAACTAATAATATTTGTGCACCGACGTTTCGGCCAAATTCGTAACCCTTCATCAGGGCGACTAACTATAAAAGTAAATTAAAGTTATCTAACAATACGATAAGTTCACTTATCAAGGTACGAAGACAAATTTGAAAATAATGTTACTGTTGCTTATTATAAAGTTCTCAATCGTATGAAAAATGTTTTTGGATTTTATTCGATACTAAATTTTTTTTTTCTATTCAACTATTCTGCTCTCTTAGTTCTGTTATCAAGTGTTATTTATCTATTTTCAACAACACTCTATATACTGACCTGTTAATAATTAAAAAATAACAAAAAGTGCGACAGGAAATTAAATAATTAATTAGCCTTATTAATTCAAGCCTCAGATCGACAGCAAATAATTACTTCATTCATCACTTAATCGTCAGAAACGAATTGGTTTTAAACTTTTACGGGATAGGGAAATGCCAACAAACCATATCTGTCCACAGCCTTCTCAAAGATTAATTGTAATATATATAAATACCTAATTAAAATAATTAATTCGTTGACTCTAGCGCGTGTGTTGCCATTTAATTACACAGATTACATTGCCTATTAAAGTAGTTTTTTAAAGCTGAGAACGTGAAGATTTTATAATTAAACAAAATAAAGAAGTTTTCTTATTATAAAAAAAAACAAAAACAAAAAAAAACTGAGAATCATTAATTATATTTCTTATATTCAAAAGCCTTTTCGCATTTATTTTTAAGATTAATGTATTCAATTATTAAATAAGACTGATTTTTATAATTATCAAACCATTAGTAGGTTATTACCTTGTACACACACTTTATTTATAAATATATACACTGTATATTTATATCTTGTCGGATCAAAGACAACATAAATCGCAAGTTAAACTAAGCCTATGCCGGTTTCCGAAAAAAAAAAAAAAAAAAAAAAAATGTACTTTTATTTTATTGCTATCATTTTTCTTAAGAACTTCAATTATGAAGTTCAGCATACTTTTAGCAGGGTGTTTATAGTTAAGAAATATTTTTATATTTATTACATCCTTATTATTTAATTTGTTAATAACTTGTCGAACTACGGTGTGAATGAGTTCATTAATAACCATTATTATTGTGCTATAATAGGACATTCTGCAGTAATACTCAATAAAAATCAGATTAAAATATACAAAAAACAATGAATTATAGTTGTAATAATATCCTAATTTTTATTTAATTATTGTTTACTTCCACTTTTATATAAATGAAATATATTATAAGGGAAATTATTGCGATCATGAAAATTTTAGAGCTCTAGTTCTCAACGAAAATACAAGTTTAAGGGTAATTCTAAGTCCCACAAAAAGGTGTGTTAAGTATAGCTAAAAAACGAGGAAGAATTGAAATTTTTATTTCAGAAAAGTATATGTCTGAGACGTTCATCCAGTTTTTTTTTTTTGTTTTTTTAACACAATTTGAAACTGAAAGTGCCACTTAATACCAAGCATTTGCATATTTTTCCCAAACACTTCCTCTAAAAATATTGATTTGACTCGCTGTGTCGGTATAAAATTTAATAGACTTTAATATTGTATCATGTAGGTTTTCTTCTGATTGAAATAATCTGACAGTGCCTAAATGCCGATATTTTGAATTTCCTCCTTCTGAAGTAACTTTAATTATTAAGATTCGAACAAATTAACCATATGTTGTATTTATAACCAAGTTCCGCAAAAATGTTAATGAGTCCGTGTGTGTGGTTAGTCTAGCGCAAAAAGGAAAAGTCATACGAAAATGAAATATCATATTTGATACACATATATTCCCGAGATGTTACAGCAACATTTTCTTCAAAATCGAGTGACCGGAAGATCTACTTTATACCGTGCATTTTGCACTTTTTACGATTTTCTCAAAAACATTTCAATTTATTTTGATTAAACTCGTCATATTTATGTAAAATTGTATAGGATTGAATATCTTGTAGGTTTCATTCTGATTAAAATTGTCTGACAGAGCTTAAATGCCGATATTTTAAATTTTCTTCCTCTGAAGTAACTTTAATTTTTTGGATTCGAACAAATTGAACATAGTATTTTATTAGCATTGATAAAAAACGGCTAAATATAGAAGATGAACGAATTTTACGACCAACTATGAGGACAAATATTATTTTAGCTAATTTTTTTTTGTTTCTAACAGAATAATACACCGTTAGAAAGCTAAAGATTTGATTGAAAAAAAATGATCTCATATACAATATTGTAAGAGGTAATGTAAAGTGGTGAATAGGGCATAAAATTAAGTGATTACTATAAATAACAATGTAATATTATTTTATCTAAAACATATGTTTCTAGCGAAACTGAATAGAACATTTTTAACTCTAACTTTACTTAAAAGTTCTTGAATTGATTTCAACAACCGAGGTAATTGAAAGTAGTCGGTTGCCCACACCACATTTTCTATTTATATTAGCAGTATTCAGCTTGAATAAATTATGAAATAATAAAAATGACAAAAGCTCAAGGAGGTTGTACAAATCACATATTTTCTACTGGCAAATTTATTGATTTTATTTTTCTAACTATAAAATTGCATCAAACAAATTCACTATCACCCAAACGAAACTCCTGTACAATAAATAACATTTTTTTCCTCCTAACATCAGAGATAAGACTATTCACCTATTAGCCGACGAATTTCAACGTCTTGTATCTTGCACCAATCGGAGGGGGAACAATGTCTTTGGGGAGTTTTTTTCAAAGTGCCGGGAATTTATAAATATTGAGGAGGTCGCCCAGACGCCAGTGTGCCCACAAAGCTACTACTAATTTGGCCTCTCAGATATTTCGGATTCCTTCACATAGATAACACGGGGTTTTATTTCGTCTTTTGTTGTTTTGTTTCATCATTTTTTTTTGTTCGGTTGAAGAAGATTGTCTAGCTCAAATGGGCTTCTTTGAACTATTGGTGATTTTATAGTAATTAATTTAGGCATGGCTTGGACTATAACTCGTAGATCACAAAACAACTTTACGTACCAAAGGTTAACCTCCTAACGGTTTTTCTTTGTTAGTAAATGTTAAATATAATATATATATATATATATATCTACAAACCAAGAAAGATCTTGGGTTCAGTAAATTTAGAGATTCGGCCGAGTAAGGAGTTGATTAGGCCTTGTCACACTCAGCCGCCAGGTTTGCTCCGCCAAATTTTGAGTACCCACTTTATAGAGGCTGGGTATACCTCAGGATTGCTGCACGGCTGAAATAACAGAATAAATAATTTTTAATTTTTACGATTTCCTCAGAATCGATTCTGATGATTTTGATAAAGCTCAGAGGTAATGTTAAATTGAATAGGATTTAACAGGAAAAAATGCTAAATTAAAAAAAAAGAAATCTTCTTATAAATTACATTTGTTAATCAAAAATAATTACATCCTCTCTTTTTGAAAATTGAAAAAAAAAAACATTGGAAAATAAGAAAAAATTAATAACCAACTGGAAGATAAAATACCAAAAATATTTTTATAGATGAATTTTTTCCCCCCTCAAATAGCCAGATTAATATAAATACATAATATACAGTTGGAAAGTTATATATTTTACAAAAAAATTAATTAAAAATGCAAGTGTATGGAGACCCTCCTGGGGTAGACCCAGCCTCTTTAAAGTGTGTAGCCCAAAACATTACGGCTGAGTGTGGTCTCGGCCCAATCACCTCATTGCACGGCCGTTGGCCTAAATACAGTACGAATCTCTATATGTACTGAGCCCAAGACCCTTCATAAGTCGTATTGCTACAGTTTTTTTTCAAATACATAGTGGTACAAGATAAGGGGGAGTGAAGAAAAGCACATGAAGATAAATAATTGCTGTAGATAATAATTTTTATTGTTATAATATTTAATCTAAAATAAATTTTTCCTTCAAAACAATATAATTATAGTGAATGTCGAAATCGCACCAGATTTTTCTTAGTAATTATTAAAGCGTAGATTTCTAGAATTTTATTTTATTTTTTTATTTTAGGTTCAGTGGGGAAGAGCTGCTTTCAAGGGACCAACAAACATGAAGTTTGTTGATTCGTATTCATGAATTCAGTAATTTGGAGGATCCGTGGGACACGTAATGAGATAACAGAAAAACGGCTTATGAAACGGATTCGTTTGTAATTATATTTAATCATAAAGGGCTTTATTTGTTAACAGTCAATAAAACAAAACACCCCTCTTCTGTGTAAATATCGCTTATGACTCAGAGACGGACCGGATGGTGTTTGGGGAGTTGTACAAGCTGCTTAGTTTCTCCTATATTGACTCGTATCAATTCGCCTCTAAGTGGTTTATGTTTGTTGGATTGAAATCACTTGTCGGCTACCGCATCAACAAATCCAATCATTCAGTATGTCTATTGAGGTTTCGTCCAAATAATAATTAATAGACCCCAAATCCGGATATAAAATATAATAACGGAGATGAGAAAGAGCCATTCTAAAAAATATAATTTAAAAAGAAACTTGTAATAATACTCAAATTTTAAAAATATATTAAAGATCGCTCGACTTTAACTTATTTCTATTAAATGTACTACTCAATCCTAATTAATATTAAAATATTTGTTTAAACTTTACATAGAGTTACCATAGATACATTAATTTTTATTCAATTGTTAAAAATAGATGGATTAATAACTTGGTTCTTAATTCTTCCACAAATTAATTTCATAACAATTTCATTTGAGCCAATGTTTCCACCATATATTCTCTTACCGCTAATCAATATGTAACTAAAAAGTTTTAAATTTTATAATTATTGAATATTTTGAATAGAATTTTTTATGTTAACTTGAAAAAAACTTAAAAAAAAAGAAACCCATGTTTTTTTTTTTACTATGAGTTCTGAAGATTAGAAAAGAGCACCGAAACGTTGACTCAAATTGAAAACCAATTTATTAATCCTGAATATATGTTTCTTCCGACAAAAATAATATTATAAAAATATGAATTATTATCCACAAAAACTAAAAGTTAAGCCATTTTCATTACTCCCCATAACATTTGATGACTATATATTGAAGTTAGATAATTTTAGATGGTGTTTATATTACAATTATATTACTGTGCTCAACCTCCCCTCTCCGAAACAAAATTAACTTATAGTTGATTATAAAATTTATTCAGTTCAAAAAAACGGCATAGTAAAAATGTTTAAAATCAATAATATGAATTGGACATTATGTAAATTAAGTTGATTTTTGTGAAATTAATTTCTGTAACATATGTCATATCTTAAATAAGTAATTTTAGTTACATCCCATCATATAAACATACATATACCATATTGTTATATTTGGATTCATAAACGCGTATTTTCGTTTGAAACTCAAAAAAAAAAAATTTTAAAAATCCGGATTTATATACGATTTCTTACAATTCACACACACATATAAATATAAGTGTGTGTGTGTGTAGGAGGGATATATAAAATACATAAATACGCACAAAAAATAAAGGAATGCGAATTATAAAACATAAAAGCTCATTGTTTTATAAAAAATATTTTGAAAAACATCATGTATTTGTTGCATCAGTATATCGATCCCTTAAAAAAAAAACTAAACAAAAAAAAAAAAAAAAACGCATACAGATTTACGAGTTGTACACAATATCTTATGTCAGATATCATCATGTTACAACCCCCTGGTTGTTCTCCAGTCCGTTAATTGGCTCCATGTTTCGCTACATAGGACATCATTAAAAGACGAAAAAGTAATATTCAGGATTAGCCAATCATAATTCTCGGAGACCGTGATTGGTAAATGTTAAAGGTTATGGTTCATACGGGTAATGGTCGGAAGCGGTTATGATTACACGTTACTGTTCCTTTTATGTCATAAAAGGGTTTCGAAATTGAAGCTGTGCTCTTTCAAATAAACCTGAGACGTGCTTTATATTGAAATCCAAAAAAGTGCTCAACGACGGGCTATGACAACATACCTCAAACAAGAAGATAAAATATATTTCGTAGTATATCTAGTTTCACTTCTAATACAATAGACCGTTGGGAAACTGCAAAAAAATGTAAATAAGCCTGGTTCACGAAGGGTTTCTAACAACAAGTTCGATCCAAATCAGCAACATATGGAACTTTTAGGTCTTTCCGGATGAATTTATTTGCGACAAATTGAGGAGCGTAGAGGATTTTACGAAGGATTTCGGATTCTAAGGTTTGGATACGATAAGAATATAACGGCCCCAAAGCTCAACTCTGAAAGTCCATATAGGGCTTATGATGGTCATGTAAATGAGCCTTATGTAGTTAAGTGGAAGGTTTGAGTGTATGTATAGTAAGTGTTGGAGTAATCGAAAGCTGCGAACAGTTTCTTATCGTTTCAGTTTTGAGTGCTAATAAAAGATTTAAAAAAAAAAAATCGCGATTCTTGGTTTCAGCGAGAAACTCTAAATCTGCCAAAAACTCATTTTTAACCACAAATGAAACCACATTCAAATTTTACCAGAGCGAAGCAGAAGCGACTTACTTGTCATAAATAGTATGCTTACCATATTGATTGCTACCTTTAAAGTATAAGCATTTGTAAACACGTCTATGTTTTGAAGCCATGCTGTCCTTGCACCAAATTGAAAAACAGAAACTCTATTTAGATCCGATGCAGATAAGAATTTTACCCGCCCATTATCTATCCATTAACGTATAACAAATTTGAATTCAATTTTGATCCCATGAATGAAGCCCGGTTGGTTCCTTCATAAGGCTCGGTCCCTAATAAATTACGCCTAACAAGGCCCATACAGCCTTGAATTAGTTACCCAAATGGTCGCCAATGGTATTAGGGTTTGTAGGAGGTCCTGTCCCAATGGGCTACGGCCCACCAGCCTGGGTCCTATTGTTCTACCTACATATTAATAAGGCAATTATCTCATAATTTAGGCTATTTCCAGGTCGTGAAAGTCGTTCAGTCCAAAGTGTTCTCAGGATCTGTGAGGTCTAGGGCACGTCATAAGTTATATTCAAGGCTTTTTCGAGATTCAAGTTAGTAAGCAAGAGGTAAATGAGAGATTTGCTTATCTGAGAACGCAATTTAAAAAATATATATATTTAAAAAAAAAAACAGTGGTCATAGAAATTGCATCACCTATGCTTCAATTTTTTAAAGTAATGAATTTAATCCAATAAAATATTATTCTTTTTCTCTACTTATTTATATTAGTTATTTAAACGCTTAATGAAATAAAAAAAAAAAAAAATGTTACTTGTTTAGTATTTTTAACTACCATCGGAATTATGTCGAATTATATGAATTTTGATATTAGAAACAATTAACATTGTGAGATTACATGAAGTAGAATAATTTTCACGGAGAACAGCAGTGCCACAAATCAACAGTGGTCATAGTTTTTAAAATTAATCTCATAATTCATTTTACTAGAAAACTTAAAGTTATATATTTGTTTACTTTCATTTACCTATATATAAAATGTGTAGTGAGGAAAAGTATTGCTATCGTTAAAATTTTCGAATTCTAGTTTTCGTCAGAAATACAGGTTTTAGGGTACTCTGGGTCTATATGACCAAGTCCCGAAAAAAGGGCTGTGTGTAGGGTTAAGATTCGAACAAATTAACCATATTGTTGTATTTATAACCAAGTTCCGCAAAAATGTTAATGAGTCCGTGTGTGTGGCTAGTCTAGTTCATATTTGATACTATACGTCCGAGACGTTTCAGCAACATTTTCTTCAAAATCGGGTGACCGGAAGATATACTTTATACTATGCATTTTGCACTTTTTTACAATTTTCTCAAAAACGGTTCTATCGATTTTGATTAAAACTTGCAATATTGATGTAAATTTTACTAGGCTTTAATATCATGTAGGTTTTATTCAGATTAAAATAGTCTGACAGGGCTTAAGTACCGATATTTTAAATTTTCTTCCTCTAAACTACCTTTAATTTTGTAAATTTTATAAAAATAACTACATTATCTTGTTACCACTGATGAAAAACAGGTAAATATATAAATTGAATGAATTCGATACCTAACTAAAGGAAAGAACTGAAATAATATTTTTTTAATGCAATTTTACTTTCACATATTTTGTTTTTGAACATTAGAACAGTGATATACATTTATGATATACCGTTTGAAAGCTAAAGATTTTAGAAAAAAATATTAGGGGTACTCACTACGTTTGCTATAGCATGCTATTTGTGTTATTTTGCTAAACCCGTCGAGTTTCTACAGTTATTTCCTGTATAAAATTGATGGGTTTAGCACAATAGCACAAATAGTATGCTATAGCAAACGTAGTGAGTACCCCTATTATCTAATACACAAACTTGTAAAAGTTAATAAAGAGTGATGAAAAGCCGGTAAAAACTAACTGATTATTTTAGATGATAATATAATTAATTTTTTAATAAAACACATGTTTCTATAGATATTCAATTTAATTAATTCTTTAATAGTTTCACTAACTTTTATCTCTAACTGTATTTAAAAATTCTTTAATCGATTTTTTAAACGCAGGTAAGTGAATGTCATGTGTTACCCACACCAGATTTTTTATTGAGTGATACAGTTTCTATGTCCATGACTATATGTATATGTGTATATATATGTATATTTTTTTTTTATCTAAAGGATCGCCAACTCCAGAAGCAGAACCATAGCCCGGCGCCCTGACAAATAGTGCCGCCTACCAAAGCCGTCTCCGAAGCAACGCCGGGCGAGATGATATCTCAAATGCTATGACTGATCCTCATTTAAAAATACACGTGAAATATGAGCGGGGAGCCTCCGATCTCTCTCAGATAATTTCAACTCAAGCCGAGCGTTTTACACTTTAATCTCAGGACGAGATATCAGTTCCGAATCATTTTCTCCGCCCTTTGTCTAATGGCAAGATTATGTACGGTTTAGGGACCCTCTCAAAACGCGGCGTTGTTAGGTTTAAATCGCGTCGAACGCTTATTCCCCGGCGAATGAATGGTCTGTTTTAGTTGCCAGAAGTAATTAATCATTTTCAACGTATATGCCAGGAACATCTGTTAATAAAATATGTAACACGATTTATATTTTCTTATCAACTTCACATATTTAATTCTTCGCCTGGTTTATAATAATAACAAATGAAAAAAAAAAAAAAAGTTTAATATCAATCGAAATTAAAACGCGGTTAAACTAATTTAAATTTATGACCAATAACTTAGTCGTTCCTGTTCGTTTTTTATAAAAATAATTAATCAATAAAAATGCACTGAAAATCAATCAATCTCATAGGTGAAGATGATTAAAACAATCCATATTCAGAATACTTAATCAACGATTCGAACAGTTATAATAATAACAAATTATTTATTTATCCTGGGACAAGCCACTTTAGAATAATATTACAAAGTACATAAAAGAAACTTTAGTGTCTTTTTTGTACAAAAATGAACCAAAAAATAAAATAATAAAAAAACAATAATGAACAATAGTAATAAATTAAAAGGCAGCTTCTAATGATAATAATTCTAATAGTTAATTACAAAACTAGAAAAAATTAAATATATAATATTATATACAATGAATATGAATGTAGAAACCTTAATAACAAATTTTGATTACCAGGTGATAATCATAAGGTTATTTGTGAGATTTCGATAAAATAATATAGTTAAATGCGCAAAAACAGCACATAGTAAAATATTATCTTTAAATGATCGTATATGAATGTTTTTTTTGTTTACTAATTTTTATAGAAATTAACAAATCTTTTTTAGTTTTTTGAGCATTAGAGAGAAAGGAAGTGATTGAATAGACTTCTCAATCATACATACTTCTTAACAGACTTATGCGAACAACCCTACTCCTATCCTCATCCTAGGTATGAGAGAGCAGGTATAGGTAGTAAGAGTTTAATATTTTCATTTATATATATATATATATATATATATATATATATATATATATATATATATATATATATATATATATATATATATATATTTGACTTTACCTATGTTTATTCTGTAAATATTGTATGAATGTTATGTTATAGCATTATTATTATTGTTAATGTTGAGACAAAATGTAATATATCTAAATAGCAATCTTTCAAAATTTATCCCTATAGATCTCACTATTTCATTTTTGCCGACTTCAATCTGATAGACATGTTGGATTGAGCTAAGGGGCTCTACTAAACCAATCAATTCTTTCAACATTAAATCTGAAATCCTAAATGCCCCTTTATTTTTCCCGAATAATATCACTCATAAATACCACAATATCCCATTTTTTCAAGACAATAAACAGAAAAAAAACATGTCTATTTCAATAACATACCTTTACTAACACACTTGTCCGTAACTTCTCATTCCCATATATATGTATCCTCTTATGTAAAAATAAAATGGCCACGAGATCATTTTAAAATACCTGTTAGTATTTTTAAAAGCCATTTTCAGCCTATTTGATGTTTACTTGTTGCTAGCAGTAATAATGTAAACTTAACTACATAAAATTAATATTACCTCGAACATTTTCAGCAATACAGACTATTTTTTAAGACATGGTTTTTGGGAATCTAAAAACGTGTATTTATCTTTAAAAAAAAATAGAGTTAAAATAGTTACCTATACTAAATATCCCGTTTTTTTTTTCTGAGGTAAAATAAAAATTAAGATAAGGATTAAACATGTATTAATTACAACTTGAGAAATAATAAAGAGATTCATAGGTTTCATGACATATTTAAGGCTTATAAATAGCATTGACATAAGCTGACGAATTGTGTTCGAGAAGCCAGACAAAATAAACAAGCGATTTCTAGCTGTCCGCTTTACACTTTACACAGCATACATAATGGGTCAAATACATAACAGGTTATGTAATACTGACCCACTAGCATACTTTACATACTTAGTTTTAATATAAAAAACAGTTTATTCATATAAATAGTAAGTTTTTATGTATCCATGCATTTAATGTGGATTCATGCTGTTGTTTTTTTTTAAATAATGTAATATTTTTTTTTTTCTCTGCAGCTCTGCCAATGTTGCCGTGTAAGTGGGAAGACAACCGAATGCTAGTTCGGGACTACTAGGAAAGTTGTAATTACGCTAAATTTCGTGTGGAGGTTGCGTGTTGGTGTAACGAAGGGTTCTTCAAAATTTATACCCATCGTCTTTTCCACATGTAGTAATCATGACACTTTGTATTGAGTGGGAATAGACCAGAAACGGAACTAATGAAAACTTACCAGTATCCATCCTTTTAAAGGCTAAATTGAAGCTACAGTAGGTTAAATTATGACAAAAACGTGTATCGTGTGCAGAATGATCCATCGGTATTATAAAAATCAATCAATATCCAGGCTCTAATTTATAACGCAAACAGACTGAACGTTTGTTCGGGCGCCACTTTGCGGAAAAAATTTGGATGCTGAAAATAGAAGATTTGTTTTTCTATATTATAAAAAAAAATTAACAGTCGACATAGGGGTATTCTAGTTGTAATTTTTAGCTTTGCAATTTTAAATATCAGTCTCAATTGAATTTTTTTAGAACAATATTCTCATGTTTTATTATCAATTATTATAGTTTTTGGATAATATAAAAGACAAACGTGTTTTTTTTATATATATAATCTCAGTGATCAGAAAATGGGTGGTTAAATATTCGAGAAAATCGAGGGGCTTGGGAAGGTCCCTTTGCCACCGTCTTGTTTTAATACTCGTTAAATTAGATACATTTTAAAGTGAATTATTTTTATATTTCCAGAAATGTCTTTTGAATAGTTTATTACTCACGTATGGACAATTTTACATATTCCATTCTGATCTATTTTAGGGAATATGATCACTGCAAGAAATATACCAGACCCAGGAAAAATATAGCTCTTTTCTTGCCAATCCGCATTTTTTCAGTTTGTATTCATGGCAACAGTTGATTTACAATGAAAAGCATAATTAGCTAAGAAACATAATCACAGCTGCTTAAAAATTCCACGCTTGTAAACATGTTTCTTTTTTATATCCCGTGTAATTTTAACTTCTTTTAAACATTGTATGGAAGAAGACACAAATGTGCCCCTATTTTTGTGCAACTGATCATGTATTCGATGTAATTTCAAACAGTTTTGGAGAAGTAATAGTCCCTTTAAACGTTCGAGTAATGTGCTATCTTGATTTAGCTAAAATGTTTTAGAATGTTGATGGGAAATATGCTACCCTCGGTTTCCATTTTTAAAATTTTTTTCGCCTGAATTGGCCAGTCAGTGCAATTCATTGAATATTTCCTAAATGGATATGGTACCTATCGCAGATCATCATCGTAATTTTAAGGCGCATACTACTAACAGTAACTTTTTGTTAAGTTCTATGGGTGTATCCCTTTTCTAAAGGTACGTCCTGTACTAATTGAAGGCAACATTTGTCTCCCTAAATAAACCACCGAAGTATGCAAAGTTTTTTACATTACATCTCAATATAAATAATATAACTTCATAAAAAGTCCTGATAGAATATTATTATATTTATAATAATTTCGTTATTTAATTAATCGTTAATTAATATCAATTCGTATTCATAGAACGTTACTATCTTTTCTTTCAAAATAATGCCATTTTGCTGAGAAAAAAAAAATATATATAAATGCTTTTTATTATTAATTGTTCTAAGCTCAGCGTGTTATCAGTTCATAAAGCTTCATTTATTGCCTCACATACCTTTCAATCAAGCCCACATCAAAGACCTGGAAGTATGGTGTCAAAACTGGAGAATAAAAATTACAAATCCCATCAAATAACCTTTACCCTTCGTCGTAAAACTTCCTGCCCTACATTATTCTTTAATAACACTCAACTAGTTCCTGTTGAACAGATCCGATACCTAGGACTCCTTCTTGACAAACGCCTAACTTGGAATCCTCATACACGACAAGAAACTGCTCGCCATTTTAGACTACTTCAACACTTGCTAGACAAACGGTCAAACCTTCCTCTTAAATAAAAAAGGCTCATTTAAATGACTATTATAAGACTAATCTGGGCTTACGGAGTAGAACTATGGGGCTATATTAAACCATCCAATTCTTCCCGCATCCATTCCTTACAATACAAAATCCTTCGTAAAATCCTAAACGATCCTTATTTTGTCACTAATAAACTCATCCATAAAGACCTTAATGTTCGATATATTACGATTTGTCTCGGACTAGGTATCAATCCTTTCATGAAAAACTCCATTCTCACTCTAGCCCACTAGTTTCAATCCTTTCTTCCTCTTCAATTTCTGATAATCCTGCAAGGTGCCTGAAAAGTAGATGACCCCGGGACCTTCTAGTTTAGAATATTTTTAGAGTGCTTCCAATGGGAAACTTCTCTACATGTATTTCATGCCATTGTATTATATACCTATCACATTTTATTGGTTTTTTAATACATTTTTAAATATCAATAAAAATGTTCTAAAAAGCAACTTTAATTTTTTCTTATTAAACAATTTTAATAATCTCTATTGTTTTCGTAACTGATAACATTTAAAAAAATTAGTCATATATTTATCACTATTTTCTGGTATCAAATCACGGGGGCTCGGGAAGTACACAAGTGCCAATTTGTTTATTTAATTAACAAATATTAACTCTGTGGATTAATTATTTAAACTTTGTTGTTTACAAACGGGGGATGAGCAATATGACGAACAACTGCTACTTGAGGATGTCCTAATCAGCTTGTCTAATCTAGAACGTTGAAGACCACGGAAACCTACCTGTGAGGGGCGTGGCAGGAGCAAAAACTAAGGATATAACCTCCGGCAATAAATTAAATGCTGAAGAGGCCTGAATGACAGGATAGGTGGAAATGGTCTGTTGCAAAGCCAACGAAAATTAGGGGTCGCAATTTGTAGTTTGTTTTTGTTTTTTGTCTCCCGTCCCGGACCAGTGCTGACAACATAAATATAGTAGACCGATTAGGAAGTCTGCTGTCCGGGTAATTCCCTACTGTGAGGGGTTAAGCCCCAACAGTGCGGCTGTCTTCGCCTGTGTAGGTACATTCAGCGAGACGTTTCACTCGCATATCGATTAGTACATCACTGAGGGGTCCCATTTTATTGTTTTCTTCAGCACAAGTTTTACATTCTTGCGCAGAATGATGACGAGAGGGGACCGCAGAATAAAACAGAAAAATGCTGCGAATGATTTTATTTATTTCTATATTAAAAACCAAAATATGTAATAAGTTTCGCTCTACTAATAATAATTTATGAGAGTACAAAAGAAAATATAAATATATAAAGAAATTTGTAAAGATATCAATTTTGTTCCGAAACCTAGACAATAGCAATTTTACAAGGTTGGTCGTTATCAACGTTGATGTAAATTAATTAGTGTAACAATATCTGTTATTTTAAACTTGTTTACTTTTTTTTTTAAATGCATTTTAATTAGAACTATTAACGTATAATTAACTGAATGTTTTGTTTATGTGAATGTTTTCAAGTTAGAGTTTAATGAAGCAAATGTTAGGTTTCTGATTTAGTATATACAAAATTAATCGTACTTGAAACTTTGAAGAGTATTTATCTATTGGTATAAATAAATAATTAGCTGCTGTACCATCGTCCGATTCGAACTGTCGATCGAACGACAGTCAGCGGTATAAAGGGACGTTAAATAAATAAACAAACACAAATTAATTAAAATCAACGTTAATGACGACCAACTGATAATCTTATAAAATTAATTATTGTTTGATAATTCATAAAAATTCATATATCAATACTTTAAGATAATATAATTTATAGTGAATTTAAGAAACTAATTTTCTGATTTTATTTAAACCAACCTATAAATAAGATAATGTTTTCATGACTAGTTGTATTAAAAAATAAAAATAAATATCGACAATATGAAATTATTATCTTGTCATAAACAAAATAATATTTAAAGTTTATATAGATAATTAATGTTGAAGCAGTGTGAGGTACCTGTCTATGGACAAGGTAATTATTTATATGCGTCTAATTGACTAAATGTTTTCAAGTAAGAATTTTAAAGAGCTGTTAGGTTCCTAATTCATGTATACAAAATTAATCGTACTTGAAACTTAGAAGAGAAAACTATTTAATATAAAAATGGTCGTTGTCATTGATGCAATTTTAGTCTGTCACATTTAAGTGTTCACGAAAATTCTATATTTAAACAGTTTTAAACAAAAATATAATTTTGCAAGTGTATAAACAAATATAGGATATATAGAGTATAATATGCGACAGCAGCTGGGGAGAGGGATATGCTTGTAAGAGCCAGCCACTGAGAGAGAGAAAGAGAAAGAGAGACTGAGAAAGAGAGATAGAAAGAGAGGGAGCGAGAGGAGGGAGAGGGATGGTATGTCGTCCCCTTTTTGCAGGCTGTCCAACTGCCCGCTATAAATATCCCAGTCCGATTAGCAGACCGTTTAATTCAGCCCTCACAGAGGCTCTCTCTGACCAACCCTTAGCCCACCTAATGTCCTAACGCCTCCTCTTATCTCCCTATGGCGGCATGAGATCCCTCTCAGATATAGATTATCAATGCAACGTGGTAATTAACTGTATCCGATCAGGACAAATCCTTCTGTCTCAATCGTTAACTTATATAATCCGACAGAAGACCATCCATCCAATAGTGAAGAGCTGTCCAATGAACAGAAGTGTAAACATACATCGCATTTACGGAGGGGTGCAGGAAATAGGGAGAGATGGAAAGAGAGCCACGTTGTCAGATGACAAATAGCTAGCGACTTTTCATCCCCCTGTTGCCAAGAGAGTTCTCTGTAACCCTTCCAAAAGAGACGGCTCATTTAACCACCGCGTCCATTTTCTATTTTCGGATTCGTATAATTGTAGCTAACTCATCATCGAAAACGCCCCATCCTGCCTCATCGTGTGCAGGATCACCCTCAACTTGGCAGAATATATTAAGCCAACTTTTTTTACTCCAAAATGATGTCATCCCAACTGCAAAATTTAAGAACAAATATCCTGAATATTCCGCAACAAAATTAGTCCAAACCGCTTTAATTTTATTTTACAATACAAACAATTTGATCCAGTAGTATTCAATTATTTTTTCTTTTTTTTAAAATATTTTTATTTAAATTTACAAATGTATTTTGTAATTAATGTAAATGTAAGTAAATATGCTGGTAATGATAAAAAAAAATGAAGAGAAAATCCAATTGGCATTACTCCTCTAGGTAATCTAAACTAGAAGGTCTCGAGGCCATCTTATTTTCAGACGCCTCGGAGGATTGTCAGAAATAGAAGAGAAAGGATTGAAATTAGTGGGTTGGAGTGGGAGTGGAGTTAGTCATGGAAGGATTGATACCGGGTTCGGGCCAAATCAGCAACATATGGGATGTTAAGGTCTTTATGGATGAGTTTATTGGTGACAACGTAAGGAGCAATGAGGATATTAAAATCTTGAAAATTACAATAGTAATAGTGCTTTGATACGATATCTCATCACGGATTTCATCAGTGGATACCAGACGAATCAATGAGGTACAGCCATTATCGTGAAAATAGAAATACCTGAATAGGCAGACATGTTAACATAATAAAATTAAATTGGGTTAAATATTTATTTCTAACATTTTAACCAGTATGTTTTTGTTTTTACTTTATAGTGGAATATTTTTTAACATAATCGAGAAATATATATGTTTCTATTTAAATGAACTTGGTTCTATCCCTTGAATATGAATGCCTATCAGTTGATATTAGTTATGAGGAAAATCTTTGGTAAACATCAAAGCCAAAATAAATAATTAATGTGTTGTAATCTTTATAGAAATTATTGATATCATACAACAAATTTAGTATTTCTTGTTACTATACGCTCTAACATTTTGGAAGGATATCCATGGTAGTATTATTAATATATTGTATCTTATCTCATTTGGGGTGGAAAGGGAAAATTTTAATTTTACAAAGGAAAGTATTATAAGCGAAGAGGTATAGAACAAACATGACATTAATAACATAAAAGATAAAGAAAATTACGGACGTAATTTTACATCGGTTATGAGCTAAATTAAGACAATACCGTTACTTATTTTTACATATATCAATACTTAAATTTGCAAAATATAATATCAATACCTTCAAATTCAATAAATTAAGTTATAATCGGCATAGTAATGACTTCCAATTGAATATATATATATATATATATATATATATATATATATATATATATATATATATATATATATATTTTTTTTTTTTTTTTTTTTTTTTTTGGGGGGGGGGGGAGGGGCTATATCTGATAGAAACTATCGTAATAATTTTTTAAAAATTAATGTAACAACGTCCCTAGATTTGCGTTGTATTATATAGGTCATACTACTTTTTTTTTATAGCATAATCATTCAATACTGAATTATTAAAGCTCTAATCGTGGATATTATGTAAATATGGTGAAAAAATGATAAACCTAGGTAGAACTGGTAAGTGGTCAGACTTTTCGGATACTCGTAGGTATTATTTTGGATATCAAAATTATTTTCCAAAACTTTACTTATTTAGATTTAAAATTCACGCGAAGAAGCGGAAAAGAAAATGTATTTTGTGATTTTGTATCCTGAATTTGGCGTTCTACACTTAAATTCACCCTCAGGAAAAAATACCAAATTTTAATACATATTTTGCTAAATTTAAAAAAAATATGAAATGCAACTAAAGTTATTAGTATAAATATAAGTATACTAATAAATGAAAGATCTTATAAGACAAATCAAATTCAATTCTGGGCGCAGTAAAATTTTGTTCTGTTCTCAAGGCTAACCACTGAACCTTTCAATTCGAATCTCTTTTTGCTTCTTTTGATGCATCAGGGTTAGTGCTTGCGCTCTGAGAACCAAGTATCGAGAATAAAGACAGAAATCAATTTATTATATTAAGACTTATTAGTGTGCAGCAACAGAAAAACGCAACTTGCCAGTATTTTTAAGATGAATTTAGAGTTCGAAAAATGTAACATTGTATAGATTACACGGAACTAATAATCAATAACTAATTATATATATATAATATATATATATATATATATATATATATAATATATATATATATATATATATATAATATATATATATATATTATATATATACACGCATACACACACAGCAACTTATTCAACTAAATCGGCAAACCAGAAGAGCCACTTTATACCATGCATTCTGAACATTTTTACAATATTCTCAAATATGGCTCTAATGTTTTTTTACTAAAATTTCTATATCCATATGAAATTTAATATCATCTATGGTTTTTTTTTCCGATTCAAGTAGTCAGACAGGGCCTAAATGCTGATATTTTAATTTGTCTTCCTCTGATGTACCTTTAATTTAGTAGATTTGAAAAAAATAACCGTATCAACTTATTAGGATTGATAAAAACGGATAAATATAAGTTGAACGAATTTGATATCCAACTAAAGGAGAAAATAACAAAAATATATTTTTTATTTCTTTTTAACATAAGATAGTACTATAGATCTATGATATACCGTTCTTAAGCTAGAGATTTTAGAAAAAAAATATTATCTTAAACACAAAGTTGTAAAGGTAATGCAGAAAGGAAAAACTGATAAAACGAACTGATTCTTGTATATAATAATATAATAGATAATTAAATAAAACATATGTTTCTATCGAAACTCAATGTAATTAAATTGTATCTTCTTTTTTTTTTTTTCTATACCTAACTGTATTAAAAAAATTTAAAATTGATTATAACAAATGAGGTAAGTGAAAGGAGTGAGTTATAGCGCACCAGATTTTTTTAATAATAATAAGATTTTTTTAATTGAAATTAAGTTATTTATTTCTACACTAATTTTTTAATTTATCATACTAACGTTTAGGGAATCTCGCTTACATGCAGATTCACATTTCAGACTTTTGTATTTCATAGCAAGATATTTTCTGTAGTAATTCTAATAAAAAAAATCCTATGTAATTTATACTATTAGAAATCATCAATAGAATCTTTTAGTTTAAGGTATATTATCCCGTATAACAGAATTATTAAACTGTTATTTGGAAATAAAATAATAATTTAAACAAAAAGCTTAAATATATTCACACTCTTGACTACAGGTCCTTCAAGCAATAGAAGCTCTCATCTTCTAAAATACTTGAGTTAAGATAAATTTACACCTTCAAAGTGAGAGAGTGGTAGGGGAAAGAAAAATTGAAGAGAAAATTAATTCCCGATTGAGAGGGTTATAGATGTTTACATCAAAGAAGCCGACCCTTATACCGATAAATAACAGCGATGAAGCATAAAAAAAAAAAAAATCAAGTCCTAACCATCTACTTAAGCAGCTTCGATACAAAAGCAATCTATAAGCCAGTATGATGCCTTAAGATTGTCACAGCAATTCTAGCACTGGTAAAACGCTACTGGGAAAATATTGCTACCTTGCGTTACATTAGACCACACACCAATGAAAAATTCAATTTCCCATCCTAGAAAAATGACGGAGAGCATCAATTTTCGAAGCGTTCAATATTCCACGATGTGTCGGAGAAGCGTCCTCTGACATTCAATGATGGCCTAAGTTTTCAGTCGTATACTCTATATTTCATAAGTGCTGTTCTTATTTCTTTATAATGTTTCGATTATTTCTTGTTACGTAATGCATTGTAAACCTTAAATTAAATATCTTGTATTAAATTAAACGTTACGTAATACAAGGCGTTTTCAGTTGTAGTAGATTGACACTATTGTTAAAAAAGAAAGAAACACTTTAAATATGATTTAATTGCAATAGTGACGCAATTCTGGTAATAACTTGCTTTTATGAAAACTAGTTTATAGAGCTGTATTGTTCTCTTAAAATCCGGACGCTAAAATATTTAGACACAGGAGTTCTTGTTCTAACCCTTTAGAATCAATATTTTCTAAATGGTTCCTGCAAGAAAAGTTTCACAATAAAGTTCTTTCAAATACTTTTATATCAATAATTTAAAGTAAACGTTCTCTGCGAAACTTGCTTTCTAAAAAAACTATTCATAGAAATTTTGGTCTACGACTGTTATATATAAAACCACTATTTACGGAGAATTTAATTATGTTCTGGCATGATTATTGAGAACACTCCTCGAATTCTCTAGTATATGTTTGAAAAGTTCTTCGCAGTCATCTCGGCATTAATTTAAAATACATTTTTTTAAATATGCTTATAAGAGAAGAATATGAATAATATAATATTAAAAAGCAAAAGATTTTTAAAAAATCTTTCGATTATACAAAATTATTGAAGATAATGGAGAGTGACGGGAACCTTATAAAATTAAATGATTGATGTAGATAAGTAATAATTTATATTTTTAAATTCTATTAAAGTGTTATATATACATAAAACATATATTTATAAATTTTCTTTCTTTTTTTTTTTTTAATATTGTGAGAATGTGATCCTGTAGCAATATTATTATTGTCCGTTGTGAAAAATTATAATATATCCGAATAAATAAATTTAATAAACAAAAAAAATTAAGTGTGGAGGTAAAAAAAAATCTGTATGATCGCCATTTTTTTGCTAAACTATATCTAACGACAACAATGCCATCCTGTTAAAATTAATTAAAATAGCTCATAGAGACTAATCGTTTGTTTATCTTCTACTTGGCTGTCTGATAATACTTTACTATTAACTTAATTGTGATAAATATATACAACTGTATTATTTATACAGCTTTATCATTCATTACGTTTTATTTTTTATAATATTTAATTTTTAAAAAAATTATTTATCGATCAACAATTATTTTTGAATTATGTATAATATAAAGTAATGTAAGAACTGTTTGTTTTGATGTAGATTTAAACTTCACTATTTATTTTTTTAAGCTTTTATTTAAAGAAAATATTTTATATTTATATAGGGCGAGATTTTTTTTATAAAGATACTTTAACGTTTTTCGTTTAAACAAAATCTTATTTAGTAAAATAAAGTTTCATAATTAAAAAAAAAGCACAATAATTCTTGTAATACTATCTATTCATCTACAACATTCACAGCCGTTTCTATTACTAGAAGGTTACTTTTTGGTTAGCCACTTGGTACACATTTTATAAAAAAATATCTTTTTTTATTAATTGCTTTCGATATTTCGACCATAAAGCCGCCTTATGGCCTATAAATTATACAATCGCGCAAACAGATTTATTTATATTATAGAATTGGAATATTTAATTTGATTATATTTTTTTTTTTAAATAATCACAATTTTTTACCTTTGACTGATACTATCGTGAGAGTAATATGAGAGATGAAACTATTATGCTGTAGTGCCTTCAGGACAGACCGAAAGCAGCCAGATGGAACGACACCAACTGTGCATCATTGATCGTCTCCGTATAAAACCCAAATAGGTCTTTAATTCCCACTAGCAAATGACAGAACAATCCATGATAATTATTCGAGATTGCCAGTCATTCAAGAGCTGAAATTCCGTCAGTTGATGACATCTTATTAGCCTTGCTTAAAAATTAAAATATTTCCTAATGAAGAGGGTGGGTATTGAGAATCATCAATTATACTCATGATGAATTCATAACTATGATCGGGGGCAACCCTAAATAATTTTAATGTCTCCACTCGTGGTAAAGATGTGAGTGCAACTCAAAACCAATCAACACGCAACACCAATTATACCTTCTCATTAACCTTTAACTCGATCGATAATTCACAAATGGAGAACCATTAAGCAATTGGGCAGAGGGAAATACTTAGCAGAGCTCCAGGAATTGCCTGGTAACTTACCAATTCCCGTTGTTTGAGGAATTTGGAAAATTAATGGCAAAACTCATCGGCTTTGTCCTTTATCAGATCCCGGAATGCCTGAAATGTCCACAACATGGCTCGAAACATCCGCACGGTGGCAGAGGCATCTAGAAACCTTCCAAGTGCCTCGGATGAAACTTTTCGAAAAAATGTGGTGTGTATACTTGAAATTATTACTAAATGACAGTTTATAACACTAAATAGATATCACATTACATTATTTTTTTTATTTTTAAAGCCATACATTAGAACCTAACCTATCTGGATATGCTTTACTCTGAACCGATTGATCTCAAAATGATCTTTTTTTTGGTTTTTAGATCTTTAAATCTTTCCAAAAAAAAAAAATTTTTTTCAATTGATGATAGAATATTTAAGCAAATTATAAGAATATTTAACATAAGATATTAGCTTACTTAAAGAATCACAAATCATGTGCCATTAAAAAATTAAGCTTTTAGGAGGAGCCCACAACACGAAAACGTTGACTATGTGTGTGTGTGTGAGTGTGTGTATAAAGAGAGAGACACTTTATTCATTAAGAGAAGCTACCTAACTCAATATTTTTACACAGATCACTTATTGTCCTTAACACAAACGAAAAAAAAAAACGTACTATAGTACGAACAAGTACAATAGTTATTACTATCATCGGACATATATCTGTTAATAATTATGATATTTGTGGTTAATATCATAATTAATAACAGATTTTTTTTAAAGTAAATTGAAACGTTAAAATAATTCAAAATATTATTCTATACAATCACTTACTATCCGCTACCATAAAAAAAGCCAAGACAAAGAAATAAAAACTTTATGAACTAAATTAACATTGACATTTTACAACTAAAAAAGGGTTTTGTCGAAGATGTATAGATTTAAATTAGAAATGTATAAAGTTTTTCATTTGTATTTTATTAATTTTAATATATCCTTTTTTTAATTTTATTAATAAGAAATGAGTATGAAGGAAGAAATTATTAAAGATATTCTTGTAAATTTTAAGGGAGCGGCGCGGTCTGGTGGATAGAGCACTATTCTACTATTCTCCAGGTCTCGATTTGAATCACGGTTGTGGCAGAATATTAGTTGTTCTGTTATGTGAGCCGTGGGGTGACTCTGGGTCATGGTGAGCCTCCTGAGATACACGTAGCTTCTATAAAGTGGGTACCCAATAATGGAAAAAAAATTGTGATCTCGTCCTAACGTATTGTACAGACGTTGGCCTAGAAACGTAATCTCTATTCGTTCTGAGCAGAATACCCTACAAGGGAGTAGATGTACAGGTTTTTCCTAGATTTTAAATAAAAGAAATTCATAAAGAATTATAATTTAATAATTAAAAAAAGAAATATAAAGAATTTTAAGGGTAATAGGAATAAAAACCGAGTTTTGTATATGTGTGTTTATATATATATGCAACAGGCGTGTAAATGAGTAAGGAATAAATTATGATCGCAAGTAAATTGGTTTTTATACAAATACACCCTTATTTATTCAAGATTCCATGTTTGTTTTATAGCAGGTTAAAAGAGAAAAAAATTAAAATAAAAAAGAACCGCCTGGCGCCGAGTTGGTAGGCCGACTGACCGCAAGGAAGAAGAGATCAGTAGCTGGTTCGACATAGACAAGAACTCATTTGAAGGGGCCCCCCAGGTACCTGAAATGCACGTTTTTTTTATTTATTTTTTTTCCGTTTACTATCGATAAATCTCAGCTTGGCCAAAAGCTAATAGACGGTTTCTACCACGGTCAATGAGAGATATTTCATCTCTCGGACAGCGGGCTGCCTCCAAAACCTACACTTACCTCGTCCATTCCCTGTCTCCAAATCCTACAGTTCCGGTTATTTATACCACCCTACCCCTACGGGTACCCGTTCGAATGTTACAAATCAGCGCCGTAAATATCAATGAAGAGATAGGGCCTGTAAACAAATCTTCAACAGGATAAACGCGCCTGTCCAAATAAGTTATAAATTATGATTTAATTGAATGCCTATGGATAGAATTTGAAATAAAGACGTTCCCATGAAGGGAGTAATGATCCTCTATCGTCTCTTCTCCTAATTGTATACAGGAAGGATCTGGCGATTTATTACCCATCATCACGGTTGTAAATGCTATGGTATCCTTATCGGTAAATTACCGCCTCTTGGTTTGGCAGCACTGGCAACGTTTCAATAATTGTTTTATCTCATTTCGATTGAACTAAAGTATACTTTATACATAATTCAGAGAATATTAAGGAGAATTTATGGCCCCGTTTTCACCAATGGAATTCGGAGGATAAGGACGAAAGCTGAGCTAACAAGACTTTACAAGAGCTCAGGATTCGTAAGTGGGCCGGCTTCTTTGGGCAGCTCATATAAGTAGAATGGCCCTAGGATGATCCTAGATGAAAAGATTTATGGGACAAGGAGAGTGGGAACAACTCGCTGCGAGGGATAGATGGAGTAACAGTGGGTCCCTCTTGAAGATCCGATAGTGGAGAGCAGTAAGTAAAGGACGAAAAGTTAAGCCGGTAAATGGATTTGAGTGGTAAAGAATATTTTATTAAAACGTTTGTCGTTATCAAAATCTCTGTGAAATTTTTGTTTCAGCATTTCGTCGCTATATAAAATCACCAGAGCTAACAAAATTAGAAAAATAGGAACTGCACAAATACAAAATACATTATTATTATTTAGTGAGGATTTTTTACCATATTGGAAGTTAGTAGTTTTAGAATATACACAATATACTGATGTCTGAATTCAGAAAGTTTGTTTGCAATTTTCTTTTGGTTTCCAATTTAACGAATTTTAAATATTAGAGTTCTCTTTGCAGTTTTCTAGTATTATAGTCGGTTAGGTGGGTCTAGTATTTTCTGTATTTTGTGGGGTGAGAAGAGGGAGTTTTGTTTAGCATCTGTTCCTTTACGGTCGAAACTAACGCTACGCCACTAACAAATAGAATATATATATAACAGATATACATACTATGATAGTAAATGAATCATAAAAAACCAACAACAAAAAATAGCCATAGGATAGATGTTAAAAAATTAAGATAAGATAGTAAAGTATCTTAAGAAAAGAAAAAAAATGTATTTCTCAGGTCAAGAAAACTTTATAAATAAAAAATAAATGAATAAAACGACACTATATTAAGAGAGAATTATTAAAAACAAGGTTTTGAGAATGAAAGACCCGAAGAAGAAAATTATTCCAAAGTGATAGTTTAGCCAATTGATGAGGGGACTTAAAACGGAAGAGAAATATATGCCTTTTGTAACGAAGAAACATATTAATTCGGTAATAAAAGTTTGCAACAGAAATGTTTTAGTAAAATAATAATTTTAAAATATTAAGTTGTACATTTTATGTCATATATTAATATTAGGAACAAAGTAATATATTTCTTTTAAATTTATAAATCACATTTTAATTTCATAAGTATAGTTTCATTCAACAAGTTTATTTAACTCTTGATAATATTCATTATTAACTGAATCAGATAATATAATATTCTGAATTAACTATTAAAACCATCTTTTCACTTTAAAAGTAAACTACAAATGAACAGTTTGAGTGCGAAATCCGACAATAAAATGGTTATTCGAAAATATATAGTTGGAAAAAAATATGTATTTATAAATATGTAAAGTATTTAACATTAAATATATGTTTTAAAATAAGTAATTTTAGCAATGTATAATTAAAAATATATATAAAATCGTTCATTGTATATCAAGAATTACCCTCTAATTCAAAGAATATATTTATGTTAACTTCTAAATTAATCAAAGTGATTTGGTTTAATAAATTTATTCAGGAGATTATAATAATCATAAACCTTTTAAAATTAATAAAGTGGCATTTACATTCTAACTAGTTCATTGAAGTGTTAACTAAAAATTATTGTAGAAGGAAAACATTTTTAAAAACGGTTAGATATAGAAATAGTTAATCAGGTGAACAATTTAAAAGTAAAACAAATACCTATACCATATCGTATGATTATTTTAATTATTCATACACGATAAGACTAAAAAAATTTTCCGTTAACAAAAATCAGATTGTTTTGACATAAAAATTTACTCTAATACAGAGGTAACATATTAGAGTAGATTTATTCATTGAAATTTATCTATGGTATGTTTTTATAGATAATATTTACCGAAATAAAATACCAGTAATATTTTTAAATTCTGATCTAGGAAAATCACCAGCTTATGTATTGCTAAAGTGTTTTTTATTAGTTTATAGTATTTAAACAGGTTTAACCAACAGTTGTATATGTTTCATATGGATTTAGTTTTGACGCACTTATGTTGTATTCATAATATCAACCTACAACAGAATTACGGGTATAAAAGATTTTTAAAAAAAGTACTATTGATAGTATAATTTTTTGTATGATATAAATAATTTTTATAAATAATACTGCGCAATAATTATTTATTGTTAGCTTTGATGCTTTTCAAAGATTTTCCATACAACTAATATCAACTGAGAGGCATTTCTATTAGAAATGTCAAGAACCGGGTTCATTGAAATAGCAACATATAGATTAAAAAATTACTTACGACTTCTTGATTATGTTATAAAATATTCTATTATAATTTTTTTATCTATTTAAAAAAGTATTCGTTTATAAATTTAAAACATTAGTTACAGTCCGGTAAAGAACAGCTGAAAAGGAAAATATTGCTGTTTAACCATATATTTCTATCTGATGAGACATTTAGTTCAATATGGTAAAATGTTCATTATTTATCTTCCACGTCGAAAAATAAAACTAAATTTTAATATAAAACTTAAATTATATTACAGAAAGGAGAGGAATTGAGTTGAATGTAAAATTTACTGTCTTTCTCAAGTTTGTTTGAGTAGAAGTTCGTTTTGATTAAAAATAGTTTTTGAAGCTTTATTTAATTTACTGACTCGTAAGAAAAGTTTCATAATTACAAAAATGGTAGTACATCAGCTACAAGATTTGTTCTCTAAAATAAAATATTCTATACAGAAACTCTTTTTATAAGGAAAAAAAAAATTACAAGATCCCTCCCTAATCAGGTACAACACTGTGCCATATATATATATATATATATATATATATATATATATTATATATATATATATATATATATATATATATATATATATATATATATATATATATTCCTTTTTTTAATTTGATAAAGTCGGTTAAATTATTAAAAATATAATAAAATAAAAAATAGATAAATTTGTAAACAAAAAAAGATTTTTCATTAATATGCTTGGAGGCTGATCTGTTTAGTTTTAATACAATTAATAATAACGGTTAAATACAAGAAATTTTGATAAATTTTAAAGTTAATATAACACAACCGTTCAGCGGTAGAAATACAAATTTCAAATGTATATTTATTTTATTAATCAAGTTTTCAAATAAAATTGCTGTTCATTGTAATTTACTTTATTATTATACCATTTTTAGTGTTGATAATTAATAAAATATATAATGAAAATTGAATTGATTTTAAATTAAAATTGTATTTAAAAGAACATTCCTTATCATAGGTTTTTTATTGGTGTCTTTGAAATTTTTACATAGTTGTGCCTAGTATTTGTTGAACTGTTTTAAATATATCATTTGTTTATTTTTATAATAATATGTTACGAATTAACTGCTGTATTTTTTAAAAGGTAATCTTCTAAATAACTCATTCCCAAACACTTCTGAAGCTTCCTTAATTGCTTAGGGGCACATCATTGATTCATTAGACCCGGAACCTATCCGTTGCTTTTTACTTCTCAATTATGAGTCGCCACTGAATTTTTCAAACAATATTGACAGAGTTCGATTGTCAAGGTTTTCTATAATTAACAAATTTCCTAAATCAACCGAATGAATGAGGCTCAACAGTAGAATAAAGAAAAATAACAAGGATGCTTAAACTATACAGATATGAATTTTACCAATTCGAGTACGAATATGGGTATAACAGCAATAGATAGCCGTAAATAGTTAAAAGATTTCTATTCCATATTATTTGCTTGAAAATTTAATTATAATAACATCAAATTAGCAAAATATACACGGAATCATAGAATTTGCACTTGGCCATACTAATAAACAACGGACATTTATTACATCTTATATTTCAATTTTTTCTGTAGGATTTGTCCTCTACTAATATTTATGTAAGTTTAGATACGATTCGTTAACTTATTTGGTTAAAATAAATCATATATGAATAATGTTTTAATATGAAGGTTTAAAAATGACCTATTCTATAAGTAACTTGCGAAATTTCGAGGCATACCAGATCCAAACTATCGTATACATACAAGTTTTATTTTCGTATTTCTTTATCTTATTACTTCAATTTTAGCTGGGTAGTATGAATTACCTGAGGATATTTAATTTGATAGAATTAAATAAAATAAATTAATTATATTAACTTATTTTTCTAACCACGCTAAGAAATATTATTAACAATCACAACACCCCAAAAAACAAGTCCCACTTTTGAACAAAAAAAAAAATGTTTATTCAAATGTAAAATATAAATGCCTCTCCGCTTTGATTATTATTTTATATAACAAATTATCGCAATAAAAGCATTATATTTTTAGGTTTTATAGATTTTTTAATAATTTGAACCGCTTAATTTTACATTAATTTATTAGTGTTTATTTTTTATTTGTCCGAATACTACAAGTTAAGTTTTACCTCTCCCTGAGAACCCAAATATATTGATAAAACATAAATATAACAGAAATTCGTTTTTTGGTTATTGGAATAATATTTTTTTTTCAGTAAATTAAATGCGATATGGATTATTTTGAATTTTAATTGAATAAAATTAATTAATAACCAGTTCATAATAAATAGATCGTAATATTAAATTGATAAAGCATTTAAAAGGTGGAAAATGAAAAAATCACAACTGGCGTACTATATATTTAAACAAATTTTTAAGCATTAGTTTTCCAATTTATTTATACCATAATCTATGTTTATATTAAAAGTATAATCAAGGATAAAATACTCATAATGAGTTTTTATTTTAGTTTCTAATTTGATACAATCATTTCATGATATTAATTGAATAAAAATATGCCGATTATGTATACAAATGATTCTAGATATGGCCCAAAATAAATTATGAATAAAAAGTTCTTAATGGATACTAAGTTTTTAAATATTTTTTAAGAATCTCATAATTTATATGATTTTAATTTTTTAAATGATCGAAAGAATATGTTTAGGTATTATAAAAAATACACATACTTACAACGCCAAACATAAAATATTATGACAGTTATAATTTCTTATTATAATTATTAAACATTAATTAAATATTAGAAATAATTATAATTTCTTAGAATTGGACATTTAAAAAAAAATACTTACCAATATATTTTATGGATTTTTATTTTTTTGTATTTTTTATAGAATATTTAACATGAAAATTTTGATAATAACGTCCAACAGATTGGTTATATTATCCGATAAATATAATTCTAAATCGACAACCTTGTTGCTAGTTGAATTAATGTTATATTATCATGAATCAAATTAATTTCTATTTATGTATTACTTAGCTTATTAAGAACGAAAATTACGGCTCATTAATTTTTATACATTATGTAAATGTATTGAAATTTAAAGATTTTCCTCTATAGCTATGTGTAATGATGTAAAGACATGAACGTCTTATTAACCGTTTCCTGCCATCGTTATTATTATTTTTTTTTTTAATTAATTTTATTTATATTTTATTTTTCATTTTCACATGCTAAATTTAGGACATTTATAAAACAAAAAAATATATCTGTAGTATTTAAAATTATTTTATTCACTTCTTTCGATATATACAAAGTAATTACATTTATACACACAACATACACTAATCTAATTGTTTATTTTGTATAATTTAACAAAACAACAAGTAAATATAAAGCCAATGTGTATTTTTTAATTCTGACTAAATTACTGGCATTATCAATTCAAATTTTTTGGCATAATTTGTATAAAATTTTAATAAATTATTCCTTAACACTATAATAAGATTTGTTTTGTTTTTAAATATTTTAATCTATCATAATGAATGACATATGCCTCTATTAAGTTGTCATGTCTAAATATTTTAGCAACTTAATTTTCTATATGGACAATAAGATGCAAATAATTTTAATCCAATATTTTTGAAAACATTATTAAGCTATTAAATTCTTCTTTATTCACAATAAATATATATTTAAAAAATACATTTAATTTTTATAAACAAAAAAATTATAACAACTGCTATCAAATTATAATTACATCAAGTAATAAAAATACATTAGCGCATCACAGGAGTGACGGACATGTAATTAATTACATATTAATGCTCTCTCAGTATATGAATTCTGAACATTAATATATTTTTATTATTTACAATTAAATTTTAACATTTCTTTTTTACACCTATTTTGTTTTCTTCATTTCCTAAAAATGCATATAACAGATTAAAATTAATAAATTAAAAAAGAAAAACACCTTTAAATATTAGTATTTTATTTCCTATAAATCGCTCTCTTATAGTTTATTTAATTTAATTATTTCTGGAAGTATTGGAAGAACAAACCTAATTACTACAAATGACTGTTGTCTTTGATTAAAAATAGAATGTAAAATTCAAAAATGAAAAATGTTTAAAAAGTAGGATGAAATACATATTTTTAAAATATAGATGTTATCCAAATATGATAAATTATTTTTTCATTTTGATCTACTACCAAACTGCTAATGGCTAAAATTCTTAGGTAAATCTTACTCAAATATCATTTTAAATTACATTTAAAATATAAATATATATATCTTAATTAATATCATTATAAAATAATGAAAAAAAAAAGTATATCAACAATATAAAGTAACTTAAAATCACGACTTTGATGTAAATATTTTGTCTAAATGTCATCGTGTAATTCTGTGATATAATTAATATAATATTTAACATATTGTCTTTCCGCGGAAGGGATCATCATATATTTATAATCGTTTATATTTAATCGACCAAATTACTTCTAGAAAATAAATCTTTTCGACTTTCGTCAAACATAATTCTGTATTAAACAAAATTACTGATAGTACTGATAGAAACAAAACTTAGTATAAGGTTAAATTATAGAATCAAACAAAGTTTTTAAATTTTGATCATCAATATAAAATTTAAAATTTCGTTTACTGCTATAATTTATCTTTATACTAAGTAAGTGTATTACAAGGATTTAATATAATAACTTTAGATAAAGAGAAATCATGTGATATAGTGCAATATATATTGATTAAACATAATCGTATTTTATAGCAATATAATTGGGTATGTGTTATTCAGATTTTTAATATATATTAAAATTATAATTTCATTACGGTGTGAGCAGAAATCAATTTATTAGAAAAATATATGTTGTACATAAAATTATAGAGAATATCTTGAATTAAAAATTGGGAGATTTATTTTTCCAGGTTCGATTAATGATAACAGCAATATTTTTTTATCATAATTCATGTTATACATTAAGTTTGACATCAAAGTATTAATATGTAATGTTTTATTTAAATGTAAAAGTATAAATATCGTTAAACCTTTCGCATTCCATATAAAAAAATAGAATATTTAATGATTAAAATTTAGGTTTATAGTATAGGTTGAACACATAATTACAAAAAAATGTATGGTATAGATAAAATCATCTAAAAAAACTTACAAAAAAAATATAAATTATTAATACTCATCGCAAATCATTATATAAATTAATATAAAATATGCGTTTATTTTATTTTGTTTTTACTTTTTATTTTATTTATTTTACTTTCTTATAATTATAAATATTCTATTAAAAAAATAGTAATAACATTTATAATATAATAATATATTTTTGTTCAACATTCCTATAATAAAACCAGCGTATCAGGAGCATTCTAATAACTTATACATTAAATTTTGTATTTATTTAACCGCATAATTAATAAAATACTATTATTGGACAATGTTTCTAGTAGTTTTCTATAAGTAAAATTAAATATATCAACAAATAATCTAAGATCAATAAATTATTTTAGAGGTTTTCTTAAACTTAAAGAAAAAGTAATATCAAAACTTACTATAACTAAAATTGTTTTCGTGAATAAAACCTTTTTAGAAAAATGGAGAGCGGGTTATTTTGAAAATTAAATAAATCATTTCAGAATGAAAATATTCGATAGATTAAGGATCTTCTCATTATTATTAATATGTATGTAATTATTGTAAGTATCAACTTAAATTCTTTTATTAGAATTAGACCTGCATAACAGCACTTATATTGTTGTATACATTTAATACGGTTTATAAGTTACTAGATAAGATATTTTAATACACATAAATCTTGTTTATTTTTGCTTATCTTGCAATAATATATTTTTTAATTAATGAAAATTAATAGGAATTTAATTAACTGAATATATTTTTTTAAAATATAGTTAATATTTGTGGTTCTAATTCATTTTTATTAGGAAAAGATAAAAGCCGTTAACCAGAAGAAGAAAATTCGATTTTGTCATGAATTAGCGGAGATTCCTAAACAAAAATCTTTAAATCGCACCTTTTAGTATTTATAAATAAACATATATAGCCATTTACACGCATTCTCACTGAGTAAAATGAATAAAAAAATGAATAAGGGATATGAATAGTAACAAAAAAAGGTTTGTTTTCGTTTGAAAAATTATAGCATAATTCCATATTATTGCTTGTGTTTTCCTCTATTAACTTCCATTTGTAGGTCACTATGGCGGTTTAATGTTTGGATATACAAATAATGTTGATAGCTGGTTTAAAACGGGGTTATAATTAAACATATAATGTGTTTTTTTCTTTTTGCTAACGCGATATTTTAGAGCAACGGATATTAAAAAATATTCGGAATAACAGGAGTCAATGTAAAACGGAATCGTTAATAGAGACTTCGAACAAACAAGCGACTGGTTACAGAAGTACAATTTGAACGAAGATCATGCCTGATGTGTGTTATTACACCGTGAATTGGACCGGCAACTTCCAATGGATGAATACCAAGCGGGTAATACGGAAGGGTTAGCTACCCATTTTCCTCAATAATAATAGGGATTATTCACGCTGGAATTAATCATAAACAGAGACTAGCATCGAAGAACTTCTCGTGTGCCAAGAAACCATGGGATAATTGGAATAACCGAGTTACAAGTGAATATTTCAAGGGATGAAAACTTGAGACCGAAAAAATTCGTCGGGTATACATTTCTAACCATAAAATCGGAAACGCTACAAGATTTTTGTAAATAAAAAAAATCAATATCCATGCGTCAAATATGATCTTTAAATTTCAACAATTTATATATATTTTTTTAAAAAGGCCAATCAGTCACTAACTGATAACTCTCTATAACTCATAACTCTAATTCGGTTTATGACCTGTTTAAATACTAACACTGAGTTATGATGTGTTTGATAATTTCTTATTATTTCAGGACAAAAAAAAAAAAAAAAAAAAGAATATTTTTAATTTTGAACTTATATTTATGACACGGGTGCCGTATTATTATTATTATATGAATAGGCAGTGTTGGAAACATTATTATATTTTTTTAAATAAAATAAGGTGTGTACTATTGAAATTATCAATGCACACGTAATTTACTATAGAAATTCAAGCGCGGAGGGTTCCATTCAGGTTGAAATAAATTCTGAGTTCAATGTAAATTTTTTTTATATAACATTTTTAATTTCTTCGCCAGATATATGTGTGTCTTTTAATAAAAGTGAAAATATAGGATATCGAAAACCTATAATATTTGTAGTATTATTTAATTTCAAGGCGGATTTCGTTCGACGAATAGGAATGCTTGAAATGCAGATAAGGAGGGAACGGTTGATTGTGCGCCGGGAGAAATTTACTGGACAAGGCACCGGCCTACTGGTCTTAGTCGACGGGCTCCCGGCTTTGGCGGCGCTTTTCAAAAACCAATTTTTGTTTTCTTGCAAAATACGAGCTATAATTTTTTAAAGATTTAATATCAGGTTTATTATTATAACACAGTAATGCAGTTTCTTTTCAAAAATATGATGAATGTTATACGGAAGGTTATAGGAAGTTGATCAAGTTTTCAAACAATTATTTAACACAGATGAATAAAAGCGGAAACACTCGGGAAATGTCACCATCAGACCATGACAGAGATTTTCGGTTGTAAATAAACACGGTTCCGATATCCATGACTGAGACACAACGATATCCACTGTGTTTACATAGCGGCAAGGTAGCGGTTTCGGAGTGCCACTGAGAAACACCTTGTAAATATGTAAAATTTACATACCTCATATAAGTTGTGAAAGAAGGGTTATTGGATGTACACTGGGAATCGGGAACACTGTCACAAAACACTGTCACACATGTAAGAAATCAGCTTACCTCCCGGACTTTGTGATGACCATCTCAGTACCCAGCTTGTGAAACTTCTCCCAGAGCTCCTTGCCTTCCAGGGTGACCTTGGGGTCGTCGACGATGCCGTCGTCCTCAGGCTGAAGAGGCCTAAGCATGGCCGGGTGCTGGAGGACGTCCTCTGCTGTCGTGTAGGGATGCTTAGGCAGTGGATAACAGGGGATCGGAAGTGGATAGCTTGGCCCTGGCTGCGGAGTGAGTAGGCTACTCACACTGAAGTCTGTCGGCCGGTGAAGAAGGTACGCTTGGTAGGACATGGCCTGCGTGGCTTGCGGTTCCTGGCTCTCGTACCTCATCTGGGACACTCGAGCTCCGCTTCGAGCCGGCCCCACCGCGGGAGTGAGGCCGTCACCTCCCCCCCTCCACCAGCTGCCTCGAGCCGATTGGCTGACGTTCCGGCCAATCCCCGGCCGCCACAGACCCACACCCGTCCCCCTCTTCCCCTAACACCCTTATCTCATTAAATATCCACTATTATGTACTCCCTCTCCGATCCCTTGATTCTCCAAACATCACCCCTGCTTTACTATTTATATTTTTAACTCTTAACCTTTCACAGTCGGCTTCCACCCCCTGGTGCAGCGCCTCTTCTCTCTCTTCACTCTCCTTCGCAGCCATAAATATTGATACTTGGATCGATGCTAGTGTCCGTTTCTTTTTAACATTTTTTTCTCTTTTTTTCCCGCCTTTGCTTCCCTCACTGTTTTCCGCTCTCACTTTAGTTTATTGATGTTCTCCTTGCTCTTGGTTGTCGGGATTTGTGTCGTTTTGATGCGCATAATTATTGTCAAAGAGCATTTAGAAAGCCAACAGTCGGATTAACAGTGATGAATTAGCTTCCTCTGTTTTTCATTTCTCATACTTTGCCTGTAAAGAGGTAATCTTTTTTTAATTTGATCCACACACATTAAACATGTATAAAATACATTTACAGTGAAATAATCAATATTAATTTATTAGGATTGTTTGGTGATTTAGGAAGGAGATGTTGCTCATTAATATTATTGATAATTTACAAATACTGATTGAAATTAATATACTTGTTTATAATATATATATTTCAAATAATTAGTTGGTTTATATCTCTTCCAAAAACAGTTTATTTCAATAAACTTTAACAAGTCATCGTTTCGAGGGCCTTCCCCATCATCGGGACTAACTAAAATACATCAATAATTAATAACTAACATCAAAAGATAACTATTTTATGTAATAATTAAAATATTTTTTTCAAACATTCACATAACAATGCTACATAAAAATTAATGTTTGATAATGTTTTTAATTAGTATAAAAAATAGTTATCGTTTTGATGTTAGTTATTAAATATTGATGTATTTTAGTGAGTCCTGATGATGGAGAAGGCCTCCGAAACGTTGACTCGTTAAAGTTTATTGAAATAAACTGTTTTGGGAAGAAATTATATGCAATCTCATATATCGTATATCATATTGCAATCTTCCTTTTAACCTGTTTTTATTATATATATATATATATATATATATATATATATATTTCTTTTTTCTAATATTTTATTGAAAGAGGAACAATAAATCTGTCACACTCTGTGCCAATAAGTATTAGAGTTATAAGAAACGATCCATACCATATATCTATACGTACTTTAAGCCACAACACTTTTATGGTATCGACTGAATTAATACTCCATATAACATACCCGAACTTTAATATTTTTTATAAAGAGTAGAATAGTAACGAATGTTTTAATAGGATTATGAAATTGTGATTCAATAATTTGATCTAGTCCGTCATCGGTTTGATACAGATCCTCTTATAATCTTTTAACTTGAAATCCAATATGCTCTAAAAGCTTTATTCTTTTAACTTAAAATGCTTTGATTGATACTCCATAAATTTTTTTAAAATAAAATAAAAAATAGTTGTAGGAGATTTTAATTAAGGAAAAAGTTGTATGTGTCGGTTAGTCCTAAAATTAAACTGTATTAATAGTTTTCATCGATTGTCATTGATGGGCTTGTTTTGATATATTATATATTTGTGTATATATGCATATATAGGTGTGTGTGTTTGTGTACATATTTATTTTTTTGATAAGCATCTGTTTACCTCTTTTCGGGTACAGACTTATCCGTAGTACGGTGGATGTCGTAAAATTGATGAAAAACTACAAACTTAAAGATGTGAGCATAGAAAATAGAAATTATAAGTAAACGGTTGGTAACTTATTAGTTAATATAACAGCGAGCTAAATAAGAAAATATATAGACAATTGATAAAATCCTATCAGTTTTTATTTACATATTATATCAGGTAATATGCTATCAATAACAAACTTATTGTTTATATTTTCTATATTTATATCTTTAAATGTTCCTAATCCTACTTTATTCCTAATTTTTATCTCTATACTTAAATATAGACCTACAAAGTAGTCAAAACTTTGGCTAAAATAAATAGTTAATATTATTTCGGCACCCGTGCCATCTCTTCCCTGATTTATGATGAAACTTCTTTGCAGAGGAGTCACGGTTCAAGAACAGTATTTAATACAACATATAACATTTATAATTTAAAATTTTCGGCAATAACTTAGATATAATTTAATGTATTCAATGTCTCAATTTTTTATTTCAATGTAGAATTTTACGTGGCATAATTCGTAAAATACTATGTCGATAGAACAGAATTACCGATAGAAGGTATTGGATTTCAAAGCAAAAATATGATCAGATTTGCACCACACTGCTAAAGTACTACATTAAATTGCAGACAGTAGAAAATTTCAGAATACAAAATCGCCCCTTTTCCAATATTTTTAATAGATCTACGTGATTGTAAATATTAAGCAGAAGAGTTTCTTTAATGTCGTCCTAGATGTTGTGGCTTTAGGTTGTAATACTTTAAAGCGGTCTGGGCTCATTTATAAACCGTTCAAAATGAATCAAATAATTTTCAGTGTTGAAATTCCTATATAAACTAACCCAGACATTTGAAAATCACCCCTATGGTGTAAGTTAGGATAGGTTTAGCTATAATCCTATTGCAAACAATTTTCAAAATATGAATTAATATGATGCTTGCATTATATTTCTTTGTTTTATATTTGATTCATACCATATGTGAAACCCGTGGGTAAAAACAGAAATTATATTCTTCTATAAAAGTCAGGGAATTAGAAGCCATAATTAAAAAAATTCACATTTTGTTTCAAAATAAATATTCTTAAATCCTGTTAACCCATATTCATGCATTGAATAGAAAAAAATCTAGTAATAAGTATAATTAAAATAATACACATAAAATTATTCCAGAAAGAAATGTAATAATTAACATTTAAAAATCGGTAAAACAACGCCTCTATTTTCTACAAAAGATATCTAACAGTTCATACATTTCTGAACACTTTCTTAGGAACAATATAATTTATTACATTTCCAAATTTTTTCACTGTAACTGTTTTTATAAAATAAATAAAGTCACTAAAATATATAACAATTGAATTGCTAAATTTTAAAAAGGTCCTTTTCCAATTATTTATTGAATATATATTAGATAAATTGCTTCTTCGGATGTGGAATGGGCATTCTACGAAAGGCTTCAAGACATTACATAAATATCTGAGCAGCGTGTTAAATTAAAAATTTATACTTATTTTGTGAAAACATTAAATGTCCATAATTATGTATAATGATAACACACGTATTAGTGCACACATAAAAAAAAGCCAGTTGAGAAAAAAATTTTAATAAATTTTGTTTTATTAAAAAAAATAACAATTTCTTTTTTAGTAATGAAAATAGTTAATATAGATCAAATAAATTATAAAATGTATATTATAGCACTTACAAAAATAAATTTCGTGTAAAATTGTCAACAAATGTATAGATTTTTACTTTCACTTATCTATTTATGAAATATATAATAAGGGAAATTATTGCGATCGTGAAAATTTTCGAATTCCAGTTCTCGACAGAAATACACATTTTAGTTTCCCCTGAGTCCAAATATCTGTCCTTCAAAAAGGTCTGTGTGTGTGGTAAGTCTACCACGGAAACGAAAAGTCACAGGAAGCTGAAGTTTCATATGCTACAGATGTTACAGTAACGATTTCATCGAAATCGGCAAACCCTAAGGGCCACTTTATAGAATAATTTTTTTGACATTCCAATTTTATTTATTCGGATATATTACAATTTTTCATAATATACAATAATAATATTGCTACAGGACCCCATTCAATACCATACATTAAGCACCTTTTTATGATTTCCTCATAAACGGCTTTAACGATTTTGATTAAACTCGCTACATAGATGTAAAATTTAATGGGCTTTAATATCGTTTAGGATTTATTCTAATCGAAATAGTCCAACAGGAAAAAAACACCATTTTTTTTAAATTTTCAACCTCTAAAGTACCTTTAACTTCGTGGGTTCCAAAAAAAATAACCATATTATTTTATTAACATTGATAAAAAATGGAAAAATATACCAGTTGGACGTATTTGATAACCAGCTAAAGGAGAAAAGAGGATTTTTTTTTTTAATTTTTGTTTTTTCGAAAATAATAATATTAACATAGACGTATAATACTCGTATACAGTTGGAAAGCTGATATTTTTAGAAATAATATAATCTCATATACGAAATTGTAAAAGTCGATGGAGAGTGGAAAGGCGATGAAACTAATTGATTGCCGTAGATAATAATACAAAAGGTTATTTAATAAAATCATGTTTCTATTGAAACTGAATTTAATTAATTCTTTAACGATTTATTTTCAATCTTGAACTGTATTTATAAATTCTTACATTGACTTTAACAACGGAGGTAAGTGAAAGTCGTGTGTTGTGCTCATCAGATTTTTTTAACATTATTTCAAAATATTATATGTTTGTAACATCTCTCTCTATACAAAATGATATTGTGATTCCTGACTTCCTTATGAACCAAGCAATGGATTTTGGAACGGTTTTCTCTCACCATCCAGGCTATTCTTTTCTAAAGGTTTATAAGTATAAAACTTTGCCATTAAATCTTTCTCTAAAAGCTAAAATTAAATTTTCAGTAACCAAGTCATTAAAAAATAATTCCTGAAATATGAATAGTAATATAGATGTTGAATATGACGTTGGAAAACGCAAGGTTTTAGAAAAGCTAAAATTTAACAAACAAAAAAAGTCGTAGACGCTAATCGAATGTTGTTATAAGCCTATAAACTAATGAACATCTTTTCTTCTCTAACGAACTGATGTTCCCAAAGCGATAAACTCTACGTCGGTCGAATAGTGCTTTCATAAACATTAATGACACTACATTAACATTACACCCGCTCGAAGCAGGAATTGGTCAATAGTTATTTATAATAGCGTTATCAGAATTTGTGCTGTAGTTTTGTCTTGATCAATCCCAAAACATTTCGAGTCAAAATCAAAAAGTTATTTGAAATTTCACAACCCTTAACTATATATGTGTTATGAATCTTCTTTTTGAAAAATAATGTAATTATAAATCTAATAAAAATATGGTAAATGACGGGTGAAAAAGTAAATAAAAAAAAGGAGTTGACATTTCTTCAAAATATTAATCTGAAGAATACCGGCAATAAAGAATAAAGCAACGGAATGGGTGGTCTACCATCTTACGATGTCATATTTAAAAATTAAATTTTATCAAAATACGGGTTTTTTATTTCTAGAAGAGTGGCCAAAAATTGAGACGTTGATTTCCAAAAGATACTAAAGGACTTTTTTTTTTTTTTATGACATACATTTGTATTTAGTTTTATCTCGCCGTTTTAGGCTACTTCTACACTTACGGGACTAACGGTCAAACCTTCCTCTTAACTACAAAAGGCTATCTATATAACTATTGTAAGACCAATCTTGACTTAAGGAGTAGAGCTATGGGTCTCTAGTAACCCATCAAATTCTTTCCGCATCCAATCCTTACAATCCAAAATCATTCGTAAAATCCTCAACGCTCCTTACTTTGTCACGAATAAACTTATCTATAAAGACCTTAATGTTCCCTATGTTACTGATTTTGCCCGGACCAGGTATCAATCCTTTCATGACAAACTCTATTCTCACTCTAACCCACTAGTTTCAATTCTTTCTTCCTCTTCAATTCCGGATAATCCTTTGAGGTGTCTGAAAAGGAGCTGGCTCCGAGATCTTCTAGTTTAGAATATTTTTAGAAGAGTGCTTTCGAAGGGAAGTTTCTCTACATGTATTTCATGCCATTGTATTCTATAACAATAACATTTACTTAATGTATTTTTTTTTAAACATTTGTGAATATCAATAAAAATAAAAAAAAAGGTTTTTCTAAATCTTCAATTAGATTTTATGTAAAGAAGTCTCAAGTCCTTTAAAAAAAAAAAAAAAAAGGATTTAAAAATGCAATTATTTTCTAAAAATATTAATTACGCATTTAGTTTCGTTCCAAAATGTACTTGAACATTTCATTGCATAACTTTAATATACCGTTATTAATACAGTAAAAAAGCAATTCCAGATTTTAATGCGAAACATATCAAATAAATTAATAATAAATAAATGAGAGATTTTTCGCGCTTCCTGTAAAATTTCCTAAAATAGATATAGTACTTTTTGGAACTCAACGTCTTAATTGAGTCTTTGATTTCCGAAAGGTATTATATCCATTATAAGACATTTATAGGAATTATTTATAGGAAAATACTAAATTTCTAAATCGCGTTTTTATATAAAATTGGACTGAGCCCAAATATATCAACAATACTGGCAAAGAGAGGAAACCATTAAAATTAGTTTTTGATTTTCTTTAGGAGCAATCATTTTTATCTAAATTATAAAGACTATAATCTTGATTGAATATAAAGTTATAAATTACTGGTCAGTTTTTAATTAATTAATTATTATTATTTTTATGTTTGCTTAACTTTTACTTCTTTTTTTCTTATAATAGTTCTTTCTTATAAATCTTAAATATACATATAGTATCTAGGCGTTGATAACCTAAGGATTTTACTCCTTAAAATCAAAACAAACAAATCGCGTTTTTAAAGGATTTGAGAATTCATTAGATAAAATCGAATAGAAAATTTAAATAAAACAAAATTATGAGAATATAAATATGTCAAAATATCAAATTAGGAAATAAATGTCTCAATTAGACAGACTATACACCTAATGATGGTTGTGATATATTACACTAAAAAAATACAACAATTGTATTATATCGTATTAAAGGAGCATACTACTTTCTGAATTCATTAAAAAATTATAAGAGAAATAAGGTAGCAAGAATTTTATTATTTCATAATTACACTATACAATCATATTTAAATTTAATGATACAAGGTTTTGATCATGTCCTGTCCTATAGTTTGTCTCTTACAAAAAAAGTTTTTTTTTTTTTTAAATTTCAAGTCTAAGGGTTACATTCTAGCATTATATAGCACCCGTTCTAGACTTTAACTCCATTTTATTTTTATTATAATTATTTATTTATTTTTTACTGCTCTTTAAGTTTGCCGCGGGATTCCGACATATGTACATGCGAAGAAAGAAAGTCGGATCTGACATCTGGCGATCCACTCATTACTGTCTGAGGCGCAGAAAGATTATTTGAGCCGATAATATTAAAATGTGAACAGTGTCGAGAAGCTGAACAGCTATGCTGAAGATTTTAATGCATCTGTAGGCATTATTAATGTCAAATCTTATATCCACTAAATGTATAATTTATATAAATTTGTGATCTTGAAATTAGATGTTTTTTTCACCATATAGAATTGTTTCCATCCTTTACTCGAAATGAAATAATGTTATTTTGATCCCATTATTATAAAAAATATAGTGTGCGCATCTTACAATATTAATTTAGCACCATATAATAATAATCAAGTTTTAAAATTATTTCAAAGAATTCAGCTTAAAACTATACATGAGATATTTTTAGAAGTCTACAATTCTTTCTATGCCTGAGTAAAAGAACAAAACTTCATAATTTTTATGTACTTGATGAAATAAATAGTATGAATAAATAGGTACTAAAACTTTTAGAAAGGAGTACACCTTAAAAAGGAAATGTATAATACATTTATACAGTTCCACTAAATACAGAAATAAAGTTAAACTTATAACTTACAGGTAGAGTTGAAAGTTATTCATATGAACAATACTTCACAATTTTAGTTCTCAATAAAACGGTTTTAATATACTTTTATGTACTATCCATTTATATTTAACTTCAAATAAATTTTCGATTTATTTTCATTGTAAACTCCACTTTTACCATTAAAATATATTAATTATTAATTATTATTGATAGGCTTACCAAACCCGAAGGTTCGATGCCGATACCACCAAATTCCGCCAACACAGACTCGTCCAATGTTCACCGTTCAAGCCCAAGCCTCCAAGCCTTAACGCAATCCTTCCATCGACACTTCGGCCAACCTTTCGGACGCCTAACAGTCGGATCAGCGAATACCAACTTTCTCGGAAGCCGTTCCTCACCTATCCCAACAACTTTACGCCCATTTGAGTCTCCGCGATGCTATCAACTCAATTATATTCACAGGATCCAAGTTCCGCAATTCCGCGTTGTGCAACCTTCTAAACACCCCAGTCGCCTCATCTCTCTTCGGACCAAATATTTTATGCAGTACCTTATTTTCGAAAATTTTAAGCCGTTGTTCATCCTTCAAATCAAGCGGACACGTTTTACATCCGTAAAGAACAGTCGGAAGAATAATAGTTTTATAAATTCGAACCTTTAAGTTTTTAGTTAGAAGCCGCGAGCTAAGTAACTTAGCAACTGAATAATAACACGCATTTCCCACCTTTAACCTGGACTTTATTTCTTCCTGGATTTCATTTTTCTTGTTATTATTGAACCTAAATATTTTAATTTCTCTACGTGTTCAAAAGTATGCCCTGATATATCAATATCACCAAGATTGCCACCGTATCTATTACTAATCATATATTTCGTCTTATCGGTATTTAATTCGAGTCATTAAATAATGTAAAAATATAAATTATGAACTTTTACTGCCACTTACCTCTAAGTATTTTTGATTACCAACTAAAGGAGTAAAGAACAAAACTATTTTTTTTTTAAATGTAATTTTTATTTCAACATAAGAGTAGTAATATAGATGTATAATAAACCGTTGGAAACCTGGAGATTTTAGAAAAAAATTATCTTATACCCAAAGTAGTGGAATACAATGTAAAGTGTCCAATAGAGGATAAACTTATGCGATTATTGTACATAACAATTTAATATCGTTATATAATTTGATCGAAACCGTATGTTTCCAACGAAACTGAATATAATTCTTTTAAAATTTTCTAAATCCAACTTTATTTCATAGTTCTTAAATTTATTAAATCAACCTAAATAAGTGAAAGTCGGCTGTAGACCCCGCCAGATTTTTTTTCTGTGTTTTTCAAACTTCTGGGTTTAAATCCCGATATTTTCGGCGTTTCGACACTACTCTTCGAGCTTCGGCTGAAAAAAAAGGTCTTTAAATATTTACGTCCCTCAATTTTCAAAATGAAATGATGATTTAATTTTACATTTCGATGACGTTTATAATAAGTAGAAAAATAAAACTTAAATAAATTTCTAACTAGATGGTCGGTTCCGGAGTAAACCGACGTTCGATCCCTAAAATGAATGTTTAACGCGACAATGACAGGGCAGTTCCTGTTGGCTTTATCGCCCCAAAACATGCATAGCCACCCCCTTCACCCCAAAACAAACACCTTCCCCAGCTTTATTCAAATGTCATTTATAAATATTTTTCTTTAAGCTTATAAAAATTGAATAAAAATAATACATTTATAGTGAAAATGATAAATTTGTGATAATTAAATTCATTCTCCCATAACCAATATAAAATCACTATATACCCCTAACCATTTATCAAATAATAAATAGACCCAATTTTACTAAATGTCTGATTAAATTAATTGTGCAGATTGTAATAAAATTTACCTAGGAGAAAAACAAATAACAACTAGAATATAACATAATGGCAATATTATAAATATTAACACCACCGCATTAGCAAAACACAGTATACAAATTAATCATAAATTTGATTTTAAATAATCAAAAACTAGAAAAAATAGAATATATATATATATAATATAACTTTTTTTTGTTTCATGAGTTCTCGACTGTGAGTTATAATAATTTAATTTAAGTTATTAAGTTATCTACAGGTCGTAAGGTTCAGTCAATAAATAAGTAATTTTATTTTGGTTATGTTTCGAGGCATTATTATTCTCATATTCGTGCCAGGAAAAACAAACAGTGGAAAAACAAAAAAACAGAATATTTTATTTGTAATAATAATTAATAGATGATGTTGTTGTTAGAGAGACAGAAAACATTTTTGAACAAATTTAAGAATGCGTTGTACAATTCCTTCTATTTTTTTTTTCTATTTCTAAAAGTTTTGGATATTTAAAATCAAATTTATGATTAATTTGTATACTATGTGGTGCTAATAATGTTTGATACTATTGCTATTATGTTGTAATTTTTTTTCTCCTATATAATTTTGATAAAAATCTGCACAATGAATTTAATCAGTTATTTGTAAAAATGGTGTCATTATTATTAGATAGACGGTTACTGAGGGTGAGAGGGAGAATCGAGAGCCATAAATTAATCAAAAATTGATCTATATATTTTTTTACAAAATCTTTCAGAGACAGATCTTTTCGGAAGACATAGTTTTTTCAACTTGAAAACAAGAGCAAGTGTATGATAAAAATATCATATGACAAACATTAAAAAAAAAATTACATATAGACATGTCAAACGGGTTATTGATCATCAAAGAATTGGTTTCAGCTTTTTAAAAGGTGAAAAAACTAAATTAAAAAAGAGTTCCACTGAAAAATAATTGTTAGAAACGTTTAAATTAAACTGCTTGATTCAAAGGTTTTTCCATCATTTTTTTTTTTTTTTACTCACGACATTCTATAACTCTGTTTTTATAGAAACGATTTGCGACAAACGATTTCATCGTAATGAAAGTCTGGAATAAATTCGAGCAGTTAGAATTCAGATTACTTAAATGCCCTATTGGTGAGATGACAATTAATTAAAATAAATCATTCCAAAGAAGACAATTAATCCTCTTTGAACCTGAGATGTCCACGACTAATTAATTTCAATTTACATATAAAGCTGCTATTATTAGTTCTAAACTCTTTGAAACAACAGTCACTATTTTATATACAATTATATACAATTTGGTGCGGGCAACACACGACTTTCTCTTACCTCGGCTGGCAAAATCAATTTAAGAACTATTAAATAAACTTGTTTTTATTTTTATTATTATTCGCAAGTCCCTTAATGAATGTGATATAATGTGAATAATTGCATTTTTCGTGAATAGTGTCCTGATTTAATAAACTTAAAGTTAAAATATTTTCAAATTAATTTCAATAAATAATGTATTTTGTTTTGTTGAAAACATATGATATAGAATAAATAATATAACTATATTAAATTGTTCTGTATAATAATCGGTAATAATTGTATGCCATATCTCTTTTTACATTAAATTATACAACTTTTATTACATATTAAATATTAAAATTTACGACATAGTATTTTTTCTAAAATATTTCTCGTTCCAAAAGTATATTATACATGCATATTACAGTTCTTATCTTAAAAAAAAAAAAAAATTACGTTTAAAAATTCGTCTGGTCTTTACTCTTTCAGTTGATTATCAAATTCATCAAACATATATGTTTAGCCTTTTTTTATCAATGATAACAACATAAAATGGTTAATTTGTTCGAATCTACAAAATAGAAGATACTTCAGCCTTGTCAGACTATTTCAATCAGAATGAACCTTTATCATATTAAAGCCCGTTAAATTACACATCAAGATACTGAGTTTAATAAGAATAGTTAAAGCTGTTTACGAGAAAATCTTAAAAAAGGTGCAAAATCCTTGAAATACAGTGGTTCTTTTGGTTGACCGATTTTGATTTGCTGTAACATCTCAAACATAAGCACTCTTAAAATATGAAATTTCGTTTTATAAAACATATCGTTTTCACACTAGATTTCCTAATTACACAGACCTTTTTCAGGAGTTGGTCATTTGGGCTCAGGGTACCCTAAAACGTGTATTTCCGTTGAAAACTGGAATTTAAAAAATTTTCAAGATCGCAATACATTCCCTTACTATATATTTCATAGGTATTATCCTTACATATTATAGGTAAGTAATAGCCATATGCTATTTATCGATTTGACTGAATGATTATGAGTAAGAATGCGATTTTCGAGAATTTCTAATTAACGAATAATTAGTGAACAAATTTACTCTTTTTCTCTACACAGACCTTGATTGTGTTAGCTTTGGTATTTCTCCTGAGATAATAGGAGTATCAAATGGAATCCAACGAAAATAACACAATAACTAGTTGTGTAGAAACAATACTATCGTTTAAAAATGTTCTCATTCTTGTCCCAAGCCCATCAAATATCTGTATCAGTTTATTGTCTATTGTGTTATAATAGTTAAACGGAGCACAAAGTTAATATTGTTCAAATTACTTATTTACATTTTTGATAATGCATCTAAAAAAAACAAAACAATAAAATATATATATATATATATATATATATATATATATATATATATATATATATATATATATATATATATATATATATATATATAGCTCAGTTATTATGATATAATTGGTAAACAATCTACTCTGTTTCTCTATACAGACCATGATTGTGTTAGCTTTGGTATTTCTCCTGAGATCATAGGAGTATCAAATGGAATGCAACGAAAATAACACAATAACTAGTTGTGTAGAGACAATACTATCGTTTAAAAATGTTCTCATTCTTGTCCCAAGCCCATCAAATATCTGTATCAGTTTATTGCCTATTGTGTTATAATAGTTAAACGGAGCACAAAGTTAATATTGTTCAAATTACTTATTTACGTTTTCGATAATGCATCTTAAAAAAAAAAAAAAAAAAAAATAGCTTAGTTATTATGATATAATTGGTTGAAAAAAAAACTCACTGCAGAAATAAAATTAGTATAAAACAAACAGCACATCTTGCATCAACACTTCTTAATATATATACTTTTAAGAAATCTTGAAACGTAAAAAAAATAAAATACATATCATTATATAAATATAAGTTACTAACCGAATAAAATATGATTGAAAGAGAAAAATTTCTAATTAAATTAAAAAAACATAAATGAACCTTCCTTAAGTTTGAAAAATAGAGAGAAAAAAAAAAGTCGAGTGTTTTGCCTACTTTTACTTATGTTGTTAGATTAAATAAATTTAAGTACTATGAAATGAAGTAAGATTTTGAAAATGCTCTCATTCTTGTCCCAAGCCCATAAAATATCTGTATCAGTTTATTGCCTATTGTGCTCTAATAGTTAAATGGAACACAAAGTTAATACTGTTCAAATTACTTATTTACGTTTTTGATAGTGCATCATAAAAAAAAAAAAAAAAAAAGATAGCTCAGTTATTATGATATAATTGGTAAACAATCTACTCTGTTTCTCTATACAGACCATGATTGTGTTAGCTTTGGTATTTCTGCTGAGATAATAGGAGTATCAAATGGAATGCAACGAAAATAACACAATAACTAGTTGTGTAGAGACAATACTATCAAATCAAATAATATAATAATATAACATTGTTATGTACAATAATCACATAAGTTTATGCCCCATTCAACACTTTACTTTTCCTTATACTACTTTAGGTATAAGATAACATTTTTTCTAAAATCTTAGCATTCCAATGGTATATTACTATTGTTATGTTCGGAAAAAAACAAAATTACATAAAAAAATAGTTTTGCTCTTTTCTTCTTTATTCGGTAATAAACTTGTGTTCTTAGTCCATTTTCATCAGTACTGATAAGACAATAGGGTAATTTTTTGGAATCTAAAAATTAAAGGTACTTTAGAGTGGAAAAATTTAAGATATCGACATTTAAGCCTTGTCAGACTACTTCAATCTATAAGAAACCTTCATAATATTAAAATCGATTAAATTTTACATCGATTTAGCGAGTTAAATCAAAATCTTTAGGGCTTTTTTCGATTAAATCGTAAAAAGGTGCAAAATGCATAGTATAAAATGGCTCTTCTGGTTTGCCGACTTTATTTAAGAAGTTTATGTAAGATCTTTTTCAATATGTAACGGTGTACGATAATAACTTAAATTAGGGCCCCATTAGTCACTTTACATTACTTTCTCTAACTTTCTGTATAGGATAACATTTTTTCTATAATCTTTAGTTTTCCAACAGTATATTATACATTTATACTATTATTCTTTTTATTTTCTTTGCTTTAAAAGACTGAAGTCATTAGACAAGGATAATCCCGACATAAACTTCAATTGGGTGTCCCAATTTAGAGCAATAGCCGAGCTAAATGCCTTTGCAGAAGAGCTTTCTGTTCAACATAAAAACGGACTTCTTCGATACAAAGACGACATACTGGAAAAAGCACATAACCATTATCTCTCAGCCGACATACAAAGGACCCTAAATTCGACTAACTATCCTTTATATAGAATACTATGCAATTACAATGCTCCCGACCCTGAAACGCACCCCACATTTAAAGTACATATAAAGAAATTGAGATTTGTCAGCCAATTAAGAGTTGCAAATTCAGCACATATTAGAATCTATGGAAAAAAAACTCAGATTTTTTGTTCAAGTCACAAGAAAGCTGTATATTATGCAATCGATTTATCTACAACAGTCTACATCATATTCTCCTTCACTGCCCGGCACACAATGAAAATAAACGACAATTTCTTCAAAACTTCATCTTAGAATCTTCCGACATCCAAAGTATCCATGCTATACTGAGTATCGATAGTGTAGATAAGTTACATAAAGGGTACTATTACATGATGGGAGTTCAAAAAATGCTCAATTCTTTATCCTAGAACATTTTCTATTCAGTGCTTATTTTTATTTTATCTTCAAAGTGATATTTTGCTTATTTATTGTTTCTGTTATAGCACCAGTAACTGTTTATTCTTTAATCTATAATTTACTTTTGAAAGTCAAATTGTTTTAGTAAATTTTCTCTATTATTTTATTTATTTTTAAATGATATGTATATGTAGTTCTAAAAGCATAATATTGTAATTTATAGCCAAGCTGGGCTCTATTTGTATGGGGAAGCCCCAAAGACAAAATAAAAATTTTATTTCTATTTCTATTATTCTTTAGTTCGGAAGAAACAAAAATTACCTAAAAAAAATAAGTTTGATTTTTCACCTTTAGTCGGTTTTCAAATTCGTATTACATGATATTTTTTCAAAAATGTTTCTCTTTCCAACGGTATATTATACACATATATTACGGTTCTTATCTTAAAAAACAAAACAAAAATTATATTTAAAAAATTCTTTAGCTTTTTCTCTTTCAGTTTACTAGCCATTTTTTATCAATGCTAACATCATGAAATGGTTAATTTGTTCAAATCTACAAAACTTAACATACTTTAGAAGCAGAAAATTTAAACTATCGACATTTAAGCCTTCGGTCTTAGCTGTTTCTACCTATTTTTTTTTTTTTTTATTTTTTTTTTATTTATTTTTTTTTAATCAGAAACACTGTTTATTGAGTAATATTACAAACTGTCCTAATTAGGAAATTTTAAATAGCGATCAAGTACTACATTCACGCAATATATACAAAACTATAAATAATAAAATAATGATACAATAATACCTAATTTAAAACCGAGCTTTTACGAATTAAATTTCTAGAGCACATGATCTTACTAAATAAAATATCGCTCTTCTCCCAGTCTCTGTAGAATTTATCACCCATCTCATCATATCCGAGAAGAAGTCAAATTTTCTCTATTCTCTAGGGAACCTCGTTTTCCATTGAAATGTTTGAAGATTCAAATATCCCATCAGGCGTGGGAAAGGAAGACATAAAAACCATGGGGGTTTAAAAATAAAGAGAGTAAAATACAACTGGTTCCTCAGCTATTCGGTTTAAAGAGGAGCATTTTAGAAATTGTGTAACGGTTGTTATGTAAAATTAGTTGTGTAGACTGAAAGCAATGTTTTCCTCTAAAGATATGCAGTTTGTTAACGATAAAAAAAAATCTTGTGCGTACTTTCACCCTCCTTGTAAGTTGATGTATAGAACGGAAATAAAAAGTTTAGGCATTTTTATAAGTAATAATATGACTTGGATAAGACGGTTCTCTTCATCTGGGCCCCTAGCCATGTGGGTATATTAGGAAACGAGATGGCTGACAGAGCTGCCAGAGAAGCGTTGAATCTGCCTGGTAATGGTGCAGCGATCCTCACCGCGCCGGAGCTGGCCCGTCCCCTAACAGAAACAGTAAAAATAAGGTGGCAATCCATGTGGGATGAAAGCCCACCGAGTAAGCTTAAACTTATTAAGAAAACCGTAAACCCCTGGAAAACCTCAAGCCGTAGTTCTCGTCGAGAAGAAGTCGCTATTACCCGCATCAGAATCGGACATAGCCGAGTTACCCATGGCTACTTAATTACTAGAGAAATCTCTCCTAAATGCTCACAGTGCAATAAAATTTTATCCATCAGACACATATTTGAAGAATGCTCTTATTATCACAAAGTATTATACCAGCTGGGTATACCACCCAACATATCAATGGCTCTGCGGGATGATGAGCGCTCAATAAAAGCAGTCATTAAATTCCTAAAAAAAGTGAAACTGTTAACCAGTCTCTGACTATCCATTTATCGAGGACGTACCCTCCTTATTATGTATCTATTTAATTCTTTTTCCTATTGTATTTTTTTTTTCTACCTTCATTTTTTATTTCATATTATTATTTTGATTTTATTTTTATGTATTTATTTATTTTATTATTATTTTTTTTGTTCTTATTCTATTTATTTTTTTTTATTATTATTATTTTTTTTTTATCATTATAATTCCTCTTGAACTAAGAATAAACACCTCTCAAGGATAAACCATAATAACTAACCATCGGGCGATGACCTGGCTGTTGTACGCCCTAAAACCAAACAAAACAAACAAACAATATGACTTGGAATTTACAAACTCAGCTTATATGCAGTAAAATGTATAAAGCGCTGTTCCGACTCAGATAACTAAATTTTCAGCCTTCTATACCGATTAGAAAATTCCTGATAAGTACTATGGTTATGCCGTACCTGAATTGTGCAATTATGATCTATACGGATATCACAGAAAAATTATTAAATAGACTTCAAAGAGTCCAGAATGCAGCTGTTCGGTACATAATACAAACCCCAATAGATTGACATATCACACCCTACTGCAAGGAGTTAAACTGGATGAAGTTTAGGTCAAGAAGAGTATTTAATTTACTTTGCAATTGCATGTAAAATATTAAAGAGCAAAACCCCGATCTATCTTTACTCAAATATGATCTTCTTACACGACATTCATAATAGAAATAATAAAGCCTCTAAATACATTACTAATGCCAAAACATCAATTTTTAATAAATCATTAATTGAGACGTTGATTTCCATTTATAATATGGAATAAAGGACATTTTTTACAGATCTGATTTTTTTACATATTTGTATTCTCATCACTTAAATGTATTTAAATCTCCTATTTGATTTTATCTAACGTACACCCAAGTCCTTTATAAACGCAATTTAGTAATACAATTATTTTCTAAAGGAACTATTTACACATTTAATTTCGTTCCAAATTATACCTAAACATCTCATTTCATAACTTTAATATGATGTTATTAATATACCAAAAAAACAATTCTTGATTTTAATGCGAAATGAATCAAATTAGATGATTTATTAATATAATGTAAAGTATACGATTATTTATTTTGATTTTATTTTATGTAGTTTGACTTTCATTTTGTTTATATTGTAAATATTGTATGAATGAGATCCTGTAGCACTATTATTATTGTCTATTATGACAAATTGTAATATATACGAATAAAAAAAATAAAAAAAATTAATATAATAGAGTAGTGATTTTCGCGTCTCCTGTAAAATTTCCTAGAATGGATATAGTACCTTTTGGAAATCAACGTCTCCATTGTAACTGCTAATAGAACATTTAATAAGTTTAAAAAAAAAAAATAATTTAAATCAATCAATAGAAACGATTAAAAAAATATAAGAGAAATAATAAATGAGGAATAATTTTAAGTTAAACAACATAACATTATTATGTTAGAATATTGATAATATTTGTAAATAATGTATTTTAAATTTTGTGTTATTAAATACTGTAATGTATATAGCTTATATAAGAGTAATAATAACGTTTATGTGAAAAGAATAATGGAAAGTTAAATTTCCTTTTATGTTTATTCATTTTTATTTTAATCTTAAGTGTTGTGTTTTAGTTTTTAAACATAAAATAGTACTTATATTAGGAATAAATATTAATATATATATATATATATATATATATATATATATATATATATATATTATATATATAATATATACATTAATAAAAGACCTGATTCAAGGTTAAATATAAATGTATATACATTTCCTGTTCATTGTAAGAGAGGACCAGTTTGGTCCTAAATGTAACAGGTCAATAATAAACTTTATTCTATTCTATTATTTTCCTTGCAATAAATTTTAAATTTTAATATTGAGTAACCATAATAATACATATTTTCCATTAAAAATAGCAAAACAATGAAAATCTACAAAATTATTTATTTTTATTTGATTTTATCACTTTTCCTTTTACAATAGAAACTATTTTCCTGCATTTTCTATATTTTAGTAATATTTACACCTGTTTAGTACAAATAACCGTTTTCCAACATTTATCTATAGATTCAAAAATAAAATGTATATTATCGGAATATAATATATATCGTACCTAGTTACAAGATATGTCAATTTTAAATAATCCTTTCAACGAGAATGGCGACTTTAACTTAGAATAAAAAAATTATAACAGTCCTTAAAATATTAAAAAAAACATTATTTATTGAAATTTACAACAATATATTATAATACAACAAGTAACTATGCTGCTAAAAGATAGTGTACATGAAAAACATAAAGAGGAACTGTCCATTGGCAGCACTCTAGTAGTCAATTTAAACAAGGTCTCGAGGCCATCTTCCTTTCAGACGCCCCGGAGGATGGTCAGAAATGCAAGAGGAATCCAGAATTGAAACTAGTGAATTATAGTGGAAATGGAATTTGTCATGGAAGGATGGATACCTCTCGTACGGGCCAAATCAGCTACATATGGAACATGAAGGTCTTTATGGATGAGTTTGTTGGTGACAAAGTAAGGAGCATAAGGATTTTTTATTTTAAGGATTGAATGCGGGAAGAATTTGATGGTTTAGTAGAGCCCCAAAGCTCAACTCCGTACGTCCAGATAGGCCTTATGATTGTAATATAGATGAGCCTTTTGTAGTTAAGTGTAAGGTTAGATCGTCTGTCCAGTAAGTGTTGAAATAAGCGAAAGCGGCGGGTAGTTTCTTGTCGTTTGAGTCTTGTGTGCGGAATCCAATTTGACATTTGTCAAGTAGGAGTCCTAGATAGAAAATCTGTTCAACCGGGACAAGCGGAATATTATTAAAGGAAACTGTAGGACAAGATGTCATAGGCCCATATGAAAATCAGGCATATCCTTCGAAATAGTAAAATTAGTCCTTTTCGTGCTTAACACACACCCCTACCCTTATATTGACAGTTAAACCTATTTCGGACCGATTCTTGCATCGGAAAGAGAGTTACGATATTGAAAAGTGTCCTTTTTAGTGTGTTAATCCTAGTTAAAAATCATAATTGAGTCAAAAATAGTGGTTCTCTTTCATTTTGAATCGTATCCTAGTTATAAGATATGTCAATTGTTAAGAATTCTTTCAACGAGAATGGCGACTATAACTAAGAATAAAAAAATTAAATAGTCCTTAAAATATGAAAATCGGTCATATCCTTCGAAATAACACTCCTATCCTTTTATTGACAGTTGAACTTATTCTTACAAGAAAGAGAAAAGTTGCTGTATATATTAAAAAGTTTAATAATCCTAGATACTATTGAAATATTTCGATTAGGAGAATCTAGTTTAAAATGATGGTTCTCTTTCATTTTAAATCTTATCCTAGTTAGAAGATATGTCAATTGTTAAGAATCCTTTAAACGAGAATGGCGACTTTAACTAAGAATAAAAAAAATATATATATGAAAATCGGGCACATCCTTCGAAATATTAAAATTAATCCTTTTCCTGCGTCTTTTTCTAATAATGATGAAATGGAGGTATATTATTTTAAAAGCCAGGTTTTCTTACGTTTGAAAAACAAAAGCAAACGCACACAAACCCAAAATCACTCGACTTTTGTCTTAGCGATAATGCTAAGCGATGCTCGCTCAAGCCACCGTGGAAGATCATCTGGAAGTCATTATAATCTCCTCAGTTCTTAAGGCCATGTTGGGCAGGTGGGCCATACTTCCGGTTCACCTAGGTAGCTAGATAATAGAAAATTAAATAGACTACTAATAGGCCTCATTACAGATACCTGGGTAATTAGGGACAATTGTACCTCAATAAACACTGGATAAAAGATTAAAAAAAAAAAAAAAAAATGAATACCCTTTCGCGTTCGACTCCCCATCACACAATAAATGTGGAAGTCACCAATTAACTATTTTGAATAGAAATGTTCCGAATTACCCCCACCCTTTTGTGGTCGACGAATGTATTTTTCATGCTTGAATGCTCACTACCTCTTTATGTATTTTTTTTTTCCGTATGAGGATCGTATTACCATTCTCTTTGGGTAGGATTGCGCCCTATTGTACCCGGGAATGACCGGTTGCTGTTATGGTAAGGTGTAATTATAGCATTGAGCCCCCTTGTAAATGTGGGAATCGAAGAATGGGGCGGATTCAAGGGGTTGTAACATCTTAAATATGTAATCGATCAAGTAAACGTTTGTAGATTGTAGGCCATTTATGGATACACAAAGGCCACCTACCAGGATAGGCACAGGTGGTTATTGAGTAATTGTACACAGGCTAGTGAATGATTGAGATAATACATCTACGGGCCTGTAAACTCTTATATATCTTGTTGGTATTCTGTGACTTGGGTGGCTTAGTCTAATTTCGGGCGATAGTTCCTTAGTAACGTTATATTCAAATCCTTAAAAGGTGCTCTTTGATGAATGAAGAACAGTAGAACAAAAAATAATCTGGTGCGCGCAACACACGTCTTTTACTTACCTCCGTTATTTATATCAATTTAAGAATTTTTAAACAAATTTAGAAACATAAATAAAATGTTAATGAATTATTTACATTATATTTTATAAGAAACATGTGTTTTATTAAATGATCTATTATATTATTATCTACGACAATCAGTTTGTTTTATCGGCTTTTCGTCACTCTCCGTTACCTTTTACAAAAGTATGTATAAGTTAATATTTTTTCTAAAATCTTAAGCATTACAACGGTATATAATACATGTATATTATTCTTCATACATGTATACTGTTCTTTAGTTAAAAAACAAAAAATTGCATTAAACAAATATTTTTGCAGTTATCTCCTTTAGTTGGTTATCGAATTCGTTAAACTTATATATTTACCTGTTTTTTAGATTAACTAACCAGATGATATGGTCAATTTCATAAAAACTATAAAATTAAAGGTATTTTAGAAGGAGAAATTTGAAATATCGGAATTTAAGCCCTGTCAGATTATTTCAATCAGAATGAAACCTGCATAATATTAAAGCCCGTTTAATTGTACATCGATGTAGCGAGCATAATCAAAATCGTTTAGCCATTTTTTGAGAAAATCGTAAATAGGTGCAAAATGCATAGTAAAGTGGCTCTTCTGGTTAGCTGATCTTATAGCTGAGCGTATAAATAATATGAAATATGAAATTTCAGTTCCTTAGGACTTTTCGTTTACGCGCTAGACTTACCACAGACACACAGACCTTTTTGCGGGACTTTTTCATTTGGCCCTGACCCTAAAACGTGTATTTCCGTTGAAAACTGTAATTCGAAAATTTTCACGATCGCAATACTTTCTCTTACTATATATTCCATATATAGGTGAGTGTAAGTAAAAAACACTTAAATGTGAGACAATGCCCATTAGGAAGAACTACAGGATACCATAAAAAGATATATACCTTACCTCCCTTTTTGAAATCAATTTTTAAAAGCTAACCGTTTTCGGCTATTTCAACAACTTCTAGAAAAATCTGGTACACACAAAACCAATTCAACAAATTTTAAATTCATTTAGAGATGAAAATCAACTGTAAATGAATTAACTGCATTGAGTTTCAATAGAAACATGTGATTTATTATATAATCAATTATACTATTATCTACGACAAATCAGTTTTATCGGCTGTTCATCACTCTCGTAGTAGCGGAGTACTCTAGTGGATTGAGCACAAATCTACTGTTCTCCGGGTCCTTGGTTCGAATCCCGGCTGTGCCAGAATTATTTATTCTGTTAATTCACTCGGGGGGTGACCCTAGGTCATGGAGACCCACCTGGATCAGACACAGCTTTCATAAAGTGGATACCCGAAAAATTGGGGAAAAAAAACTAGCGGCTGAGCGTGATCAAGTCCTAATCATCCTATTGCACTGCCGCTGGCCTAGAACAGTACGAATCTCTGTATGCACTGAGCCCAAGACCCTTTATGGGTTGTAGTGGTGCAGGTTTTCTTTTTTTCATCACCCTCCGTTAACTTTTACAATTTTGTGTAAAGGATTTTATTTTTTCTAAAATGTCTATCTTTACAACGGTTTATAATACATCTACGTTACTCTGTTTACGCTCAAAACCACGAAAATTACATAAACAAAATATTTTTGTTCTTTTCTCCTTTAGCTGATTATCAAATTCGCTCAACATAAATATTTATTCGTTTTTTATCAATGCTAAATGAAGATATTGTTATTTTATAGAATCTACAAAAGTAAAGGTACTTTATCGGAAGAAATTTAAACTATCGGCACTTCAGGCCTGTCAGACTATTGCAATAAGAATGAAACCTTTATCATATTAAAGCTCATTAAATTTTACATCGATATAGCGAGTTTAATCATAATTACTATTGCCGTTTTTGATAAAAACGTAAAAAAAGTCCAAAATGCATTATATAAAGTGGCTCTTCTGGTAAGCGGATTTTGATGAATAAATAACTATAATATCTCAGGAATATACGCTTCTAAGATATGAAATTTAATTTGTATACTATGGTGTCAGAACTGGAGAATTTAAATAAATGCCAACAAATCCAACCAAATTACCTTTACCCTTCGTCGTAAACCTATGACATCCTGCCCTACTCTCTCCTTCAATAATACTCCTTTTGTCCCGGTTGAACAGATCCCATATCTAGGACTGCACATAGACAAACGCCTCACTTGGAATCCTCATACAAGACTTAAACGACAAGAAACTGCTCGATGTTTTCGACTACTTCAACACTTACTAGACAAACGTTCTAATCTTCCACTTAACTACAAAAGACTCATCTACATGTCTATCATAAGGCCGATATGAACTTACGGATTAGAGCTTTGGGGCTCTACTAAACCATCGTATTCTTCCCTTATCAAATTCCTACAATCCAAAATCCTTCGTAAAATCCTCAATTCCTCCTTACTTTGTCACGAATACCCTAATCCATAAAGACCATAATGTTCCGTATGTTGCTGATTTGGCCCGATCTAGATACCATTCTTTTCATGGCAAACTCCATTCCCACCCTAATCCTCTAGTTACAATCCTTTCTTCCTCTTCAATACCTGACAATCCTCCGAGGCGTCTGAAAAGGAGATGGCCCCGAGACCTTCTAGCTTAGAACATTTTTAGAGTGCTTCCATTTTTCGTCTAATTTACTTGTTGTATTCCTGTATACAGTTGTAAATTCCAATAAATAAATTTTTAAAAAATGTATACAGCTTACCGTTTTTGAGCTAGACTTTCCACACACACACGCATACACAGAACCTTTTCTGGGACTTGGTTATTTGGAATCAGACGAACGTAAAACGTGTATTTCCGCTGAAAACTGGAATTCGAAAATTTTAATGATCTCAATACTTTCCCTTAATAAAAATTTCATATATAGGTAAGTGAAGGATAAAACGCTCAAACCCTTCTCTTAATTACAAAAGGCTCATCCACATGGCTATCATAAGGCTAATTAGGGAGTTCGGAGTTAACCAAACTCTACAAAACTATCGAATTCCCTCCGTATATAATCCTTACAATCCTCCGTAAAATCCTCAACGCTCCTTACTATGTCAAGAATAAACTCATTTATAATGGCTTTAATGTACTATTCCAAACCAGATACTATTCATTTCATAACAAACACTATTCTTCCTCTAACCAACTAGATTCCTCTTTAATCTATGACAAGTCTCTGACAGGTCTGAAAAGATATTGCGAACAAGACCTGATGATTTTTAATGTTTTTTGGAGGGCTGCCGATGGGAAGTTTAACTACATGTATATCAAGTTATGGTTTACTTTATAACCAGACTTAAAGGATTTATTAATCGTATTTTAGTCACAAGAATAAAGAATGTCATGTACTCGTTAAAGATCCCTATCCTAACAAAACCTGGATAGGCAAAATTTAGGACTCCCACTGTAGCATCGTCCGATTAGCCATAGTAGCATAAAGTGACGTTAAATAAATAAACAAACAAACATCGATATAACAAATTTATTCAAAATTGTTAGAGTAATTCTTGAGAAAATGTTTAATATGTATATAATAAATAAAATAATGTTAAGTATGTTATAGATACAAGTTTTCTTAGGTCTTCCAAGCAAATAACCGTCTTAAATATGCGATTTCAGTTTCGTAAACTGAACTTTTCGTTTTGGAAATAAACTTACCACATATACACGCGCACACTATTATTAGATACTCGAATATTTTGAAAGTAAAAGAACAAAAGCAACACAAATTACCAAAATAATTATTAAATCAAATCACTTACATCAGGATATAAAATCGAACCCATTTGGAGCCGTATAAAGAATTAATACATGTATCAGACAAAAGTATATATCCATTAAGAAACAAAAATTACTAGTTAACATATTTTATGGATGAAATAATTAATTGCATCATAATTTAAATGAAAATCATTTTTATTATATTTAATTCATTATCATACATACAGTCTTGGTCATAGAAATTGCATCAGCTATCCTTTAATTTTTTATGGTAATGATTTGATATAATCCAACATTTTTGTTTTTGTTAACTTATTCATACCATAAACTTAATGAAATAAGGAAGTTAAAAAAATAAAACAAAGAACATTTATTAGTTATTGGTTAGTAGTTTTAACTACTATTAGAATAAAAATCTTCAGGAAAATAGCTATGACAAAAAACTACAATGGTCACAGTTTTGAAAATTAATATTATAATTCATTTCATGAGATAATTTAGACTTATATTTTATTTTTATTGATTTGTATGTGCTTTTGTTGAATTTTCAATATATAATATTGGGTTGTTTCACATGAAAAGTCCGTTTTTATAGTTTCTGAAATACATAAAGGATTTTGCAGGTCTCTGTTGTTTTCTTCCGAATGTTTACATATTTGAAGTAAACAGTTACTAATCCTCTACCTTTGTATTATAAACATTAGCTTCCCAATCAATTATCCACTTTTTAGTATACCTCCAAATATGAACATGGAAACACGCGATTTTCGAGTAATATTTTTGTACGAGTTTAAACTCGGCCATTCAGCAGCTGATGCCGCTAGAAATATTTGCAAGGCGGTTGGGGAATGGCGTGTTAATTAACAGACCATTCGCCGTTTTCAGCTGGGGATACCGACTTGAAAAACTTGCCCCGAGGAAGACCTCCGTCCGTAATAGACAACGATTTCCTCAAAGTAGAAGGAAACCCCTACCAAACAGTTAAAGGACTCTCAGCACAACTAAATGCAAGTGCATCTACCGTTTCCAGACATATAAAGAGTATTGGGAAAGTAAAAAAGCTCGATACATGGGTACCTCATTATCTCACTGAGCGGGAGCAAGACCACATGTTTCAAAACATACCGTGCAAAAATTGAAAGAACTGGGCTACGAAGTTCTTCCGCACCCACCATATTCTCCCGACTTGTCTCCAACAGATTACCACCGGTTCAGGAATTTATACAACTTCGTCAAAGGAAAACTTTTTGAAAATAATGAAGAGTGCGTTTTCAGATTTTGTTTCACTTCAAAGCTCAGAGTTTTTCAGTTCGGGTATAAAAAAGTTGGTGACACGTTGGGAAAAATGTGTAGAAAAAGAAGGTAAATACTTCGAATAAAATTATCTTAATTTAATATCGTATTCTTAATAAAAATCCTTTACCTTGAAAACGGACATTTCATATGATACAACCCAATATTATTTTTTTGTGTGTAATCATACTTTTTTTTTTTTTAAATCATGCGGTAGTGTTTAATTTTTGAAACTTTTTTTAAATATGTGGTTTCTAGGCCCACGACTGTATATGCATAATTCTATATCTAATTTGTCCGGTTTTAAAATGTTTGTGTTATCAAAATAGAATTTATGTTTGCTAATTATGCTGTGATTTGGTAATGATATTTACATTTTATCAATCATTTTATGTTATTGTAATCTTGTTTTGTAATTTTTTGAACGTAACTCTTATATAAATTTAATGGCAATTTTCACATTCTATATTTTTAATTACGTTTTTTTAATCCTCCTTTTCAATTCTATTCTTTATATTGGTTAGTGGATATTTAATTTCTTGTTATAGTAAATATTCATTTATTGTTTTGATTTTGTATACATAATGGAGAGAAATTAACTTTGTTTTTACATATAAATAAAGACTATTATTATTGTAAATACCAAACAACACATTATTATTGTTATATTTTTAACTTATTTTTTTTTAAATTTTTTCTATCAGAAACTGCTCGACGTTTTCGGCTACTTCAACACATACTAGACAAACTAATTCTAATCTTCCGCTAAACTAAAAACAGCTCTTTTAAAAGACTATTTATAAGGCTAATCTGTACGAACGAATTTCAGCTTTGGGGCTCTACTAAACCATCGAATTCCTCTCGAAACCAATCCTTACAAACCAAAATCCTCAATGCTCCCTACTTTGACAAAACAAACGCATCCACAATGTTCCGTGTGTTACTAATTTGGCCCAAACCAGGTACCCTTCCTTCCATGAAAAACTCCATTCCCACTCTAACCATTAATTTCAATTCTTTCTTTCTCATCAATACCTGATAATCCTTCTAGAGAAGATGGCTCCGAGGCCTTCTAGTTTAGAATGATTTTTGAGTGCTGCCAATTGGTAGTTTCTTCAAGTCTGGTTCAAGTCTATTTTCTTTTAGCCTATTTACTAGTTGTGTTATCACCCGACTGACACATTCTTATCTTTTTCCTCGGAAGCCCGTGTCCCGGTTCCAACATTGCGATGGAGCCCTCTCGAAAGTCCATATTATTTGGCGCAGCACAACAAATTGGAACCCATCCCGGATATATCAAGAATTTTAGGAAATAATGAGAATTAAATTAAATTATTTTTTGATTTTCTTAGGATAAGTTCTATACTACCGAACAAATAAAATTAACCCTTGTTATTATTTGTATATTAATGATTTAGTTTTAGTTTTTTAATTATTATTATTCCTTTATTTTTTAATGACTTTCGTTCTATTATTGTCCCTGTGTTCCTTTTAAACTTTTTACATATTTATTTCTGTTTGTTCTTTTGCAAACCTACTTAATTGATCTCTCTATCTATACGCTGAGTTTGGTACTATTATTATTTCTTCTTTTTTATAGAGGGTTGAAAAATATATAATTATCCGTATAGGCGTTGATAACCTTGATGTTTTAGCGCCTTAAAGCCCTAACAAACAACAACAACAACTAGTTGCGTTGTGTAATACAGTTGTAAATTTCAATAAATAATTTTAAAAATAAATAATCATCTGTAGGACCTGAAATAAATTTTAAATTTCATTAAAAGTCATTTGAAAATAAATTTAAAGAACGTTTATAGGATGATTGATACGGAATGACCCTTGACCGTTGCAGGAGCTAGTTTTGAGTATGTTTAGAAAATTCAAGGAACACTAATACATCTTGAGCCAACTCCAGTTGAAAGGTAAGGAACCCTTTGATACCCATCTCCACGAAGATGCTGATCGGCGGGCATCCTGTGGGGTCCTCCGTAAACTGGATGAGACAGTTATTACCGGAACTGGGATCCCGGCGCTGGACCACCTGGCGCTCAAGGCTTTCGATCCACGGAGCCATTTCCTCCAACCCTTCACTTAAGGAAAATGTGAATATCTTGAGCCACGCATTCCCACGATTAGTTTTTGGTATATGTCTCTCTATCAGTATTTTGGGTTGGTTAGGGAGCATGGCGTATCATCAGGCTCTGATTTACAACAGCGAAGATCGGGTATTTGTCTCGGGCGCCAGTTTTTGACGGGCTAGGAGTGAAAAAGACATGATGCGCAGACAGATAACTTTCATTTATCTCCGTTCAACAATAAGATTTCAAGTAAAAACACGACCTTCATCTATCTCAGTTGTTAGAATCCATTCAGAAATATTAAATAAAGTAAGATTTGAAAAATGTTTGAAGAATTTCATTCAGGTCCATTTTAAAAATATGTTTTAGATTAAATAATATAACCATATTAAATTGTTATATACAATAATCACTTAACATTAATCCCCATTCGTCACTTTACATTAGTATAACATAACATTTTTCTAAAATATTTAAATTCCCAAAAGTATATTATACATCTATATTATTATCCTTATGTTTAGATGTAACAAAAATTACCTAAAAATATATTTTTCCTCTTTTCTCCTTTAGCTAGTTATCAAATACTTTAACATTATGTATTTACCCGTTTTTAATCAATGCCAACAACAATTGATGGCCAATTTTGCTGAATCAATAAAATTAGAGGTAATTTAAAAGAATAAAATTTAAAATATCGGCATTTAAGCCCTCTCAGACTATTTTTTAAATTTTATTTATTGTAATTTACAACTGTATTAAAAAAAAAACACAATAAGTAAATATGCAGTATGAAGAAGTCATGAAAATGTCTTGAGAAAGAACTACCCAGTGGTAGCACTTCACTAACTATTTTAGGCCAACTTATGTTCAATCGCATCGGAGGGCTATCAGGGATATCTTAGGAAGATAAATTATGGACAAGTGGGTTTGTGTGGGCAGGAAGTTTAGAATGAAAAGAAATGTATCTATGTCTGCAACTAATGGGATGTTTAGGTCATTATGGAGGAGTTGATTCGTGACAAAATAAGGGGCATTTTTAGTATGGGTATATGGTGGCCTGTCGACTGTGCTCGAGGACAGGCTAAAGCGAATTATGAATACATTTATACAGTGAGTTAAAGTGGCTCCTTCCTTCAAACCGCAGACAATATTTCCTTGGATCATTCCTTTACCAAACTATCAACTCCCAGCTACCTCCCTATATCCACAAACTTCTGCAATTTAAATCGTCAGTCCGGTCCCTCCAAACAAGATCGCGCCATTCTGACCTTTATATTCCTGCCCACAGAATAACAAGTTTTGAACATTCCTTTCTTGTCCGCTCTACTACTCTCTGGAATTCCTTACCTACTCATTTCCGCCAAGCTTCTTCCCTACCATCATTCAAGTCCCAGCTGTTCGAGTACCTATTGTCATCTCAAACAGACGCTCCACAAGCCTGATATTTCAAATCAAATATCTATTCGAAAATAAAATTTATTATTTATTGTTCATGTTTCTATATCGATCAATTATTATGAATCAGTTTCAATGTTAAGTTTTGTTCAACATATCAGAAGTTATTAATTTATTTTACTCTTTTGTTTTATTGTATCCTACTTTTCTTCTTAAAGCTTTGTAAATAAGAATTAATTATAATCCTTTGGTCTTGTGGCCAGACACATTGTATATATTAATTGTACATATCATATTGTTCTTAAGGGACCCAGTCCCAGAATAAAAATTATTTTTCTATTCTATTCTATGTTAGTATGTCTCATAAATGTCTAGTAATATTGTGGAAGCCGATAATAGAACTCAAGTGGAACGAAAGAGTTATTATGACCCATAGTCCGATTTTCAACAGTTTGGAAGGAAAATCCAATTTCGGGATGCTAGCTGTTATATATGGTTTTCATCGTATATATATATATATATATATATATATATATATATATATATATATATATATATATATATATATCTATATACACGGTGTTTAATATATGTCTAGTCATATTGTGGGAGAAGACACTATACCTCAAGAGGAACAGAAAAGTGTATATAATGCTTAGTCCGATTCTCAACGGTTAAGGAGGAAAATTCAAATATATCTACTTGATGTACACGCACAGAAAAACAAGCTGTACCAAATGAAAGAAGAGAAAATTTCCCTGAAGTAAAACCTCCAAAATAGGCTAGTCATGTTAGCATTCTCATCGGAAAATTTTGATCCAGTTTTGATTTTTTCACCATTTTTGTTTTTTGGGTCGCTGAACACGAATCTGAAGTTTGCGGGAAAAAGTTTTGCCCGGAACATATTTTTTTCACACATTGTCGGTTTTTTTTTTACTATATCTCGAAAACGAAGGGATTTTGGACAAAACGTACTATATACACAATCCAAGTAATTAAAATTTTCTTCATTTTTCATTCAGAATCGTGTATTTCCTGACAGGAGATGCAAATGACTTTTATAATATTTACCATCATTACAAACGGTGCCGCTTCCTTCCTCCGATTGCCTTGAAGGTCTTTTGCCTAAGACACCTGGGACTTACCCATAACAGCTTACCTACAAGACGTACTTGAAAATTATGGATACTAAGTGATAAAATGTGTCCCGCAATTCCTAACTTTTCATTTGATCTTTGCCGCCTACCGCCCCTTCTATATCCCTTCCAATAAGTATCCCCCAAAGTGAGGGCACTTTGTTCAAGATGTTATTATGATATAGTTATAGTATTAAATAATATTAAAGATATTAGGAACATAATAATATTTTTATTATCGAAACGATCGCAATCGTGTTAAAACACGGATCGTTTCCGAGAAGATCGTTGATTTTCCAACGTCCAACAATTTGCCCACTTTTTGACGCGCTCTAGTGGCAAAACGGCCGATCCTACAATAAAACATTACGAATAAAAAATGTATCAAGTTTTGTAAACTTTAATTGTGTACCTAGTAAGTTTTGTCCAAAAACCCTTTGTATTCGAGATAAAGTAAGCAAGCCCAGAAAATATGCCAATATTTTATTAAAAAGTGTCAACAAAAATCATGTTCCGGGCAAAAGTTTTAATTTCGTGTTCAGCAACCCTAAAAACATAAAGGGTGAAAAAACAAAACTGGATCAAAACTTTCCCATGAAAATGCTAATATGCCTATCCTACACTTTTGACGCGCTCTAGCGGCAAAACGGTTGATCCCACAAAAAAACTTATTATATGAAAAAATGAGGAAATTGTAATTACTTGGACTGTGTACATAGTAGGTTTTGCCGAAAAACCCTTTTTTTTTCGAGATATAGTCATAAAAAACAAAAATAGTGCCAAAATGTTGGCAAAAAGTGTGAAAAAAACCATGCTCCGGGAAAAATATTTGTTCGCAAACTTCAGATTCGTGTTCAGCGCCTAAAGAACATAAATGGTGAAAAATTTGAAACTGGATCAAAACTTTCCTGTGAACTCCATTTTCAGAGCTAAAATGACAAGCCTAAAATATGAAACTAAGTTACGCACAGTGTCATGCAGGAATGTTTTAGTTTGATGTATGCAAATCGATTTTTATTTCCCGAATAGTTTACGGAGAGTTTCTACGGTCATATAATATGGAGAATCAATAATAGTTAGTAATGAATGATAAACTTTAAGTATATGCGGTCAAATCCTCAATTTATTCGTCCCATCGTCACAGTCCTCAATGTTAGTGAATTAAGTCCATGCGGTCTGTACCCTTTGTATAATTAATGCCTAGAGAGACCCCTGGTTCTAAGCTTATGTTTCCACTCAGGGCTGGCATATTCAGTTCAAGAAGTGAAAATTGAATTATAATACCATATATGCACGATAAGCCGGGTTAATGTGGGTGTCTTTTCGACGGGGCTGAAAAGGGGTCTACCAACGTTTGAGGGATTACACGGTGGGCGGCTTAAGTCCTATTGAATAATTTCCTCTTCTTGGTCAAATACCCTCCCTCAGGTAGCCGGGGTATCTAGGGCTAGCATTACATTGATCGTATTCATCCAAGGGTACTGGCCATGGGGACCCTCAAGAGACGTTTAAGGAGAAAATTAATGATGTAACGACATGAAGAAAGAAGAAAAAAAGGCTTTTAGCCAACACCAAATCAGATTAAAAATTTGTATAAACTAGTTAATTTAATAATAATAACAATAGAGAGAGAAATTCTCAATTAGATCGGCTGCTCGACTTTGCTGAGTTGTTATTAATACACAGCATAATCATCAATCAAGATGACAATCTTTTCGAACAAAAAAAAAAAAAAAAATGGGAGAAATAAATTTCTAAATAAACCTATTTATGTTAACCTATCACCCGTTTTACGAAGAGTTACAGTGGCTTTACCCTTCCTTCCGCCTTAAGTACTTCCTAGTATCCTTCCTCTACCAAGTTATACAATCACAACGAAAACCGTAACGCATAGATTCAATCCAATAGAAAACTGCACCATCTGCAATAAGAAAGAAGCGGACAATATTCATCATTTCTTCACATCATTCCCAGCCTACTCCTCCTACCGCTCAACCATCATACCAGCCATAGCCCAATTAGCACCTTCAAACTTTAGACTATTTCTCAAAATACTACCTCTGAAAATACTGACAAACTGTACTTTTACACCAGAGTAGGTCTAAATTTAAGAAGTTTCGTGATAAATCACCGACTTAAAAATGGATCTTCATTTATTTATTATTTTTGAAGCCATAAGAAATGGATATATATTTTTTGCTAATTATTATTATTTATTTTATTTTGTTTTTTATTGTGGCAAAATTTATTTTTTATTGTACTCATATATGTCTATGTACATATATTTTTGTTGGTTACACCAAAAAGTAGATAATTTTCTATAAAATATGATTTATGTGCACACTCCTATTGTATGGGGACCCCGATTGCAATAAAAGTATATTCTATTCTATTCTATCAATGCTTCCTTTCCTGTGGCACTAAATGCTAAGATGTCCACAAATCTTGTTGACCCATCAGTATCAAGGCAAAACACTTCTTGAAAACATTTGTAGTTCTTCCCTTCTAGAAGTTCCACTATTTCGTTTTTTATGAAGTTGTGCCAGCTGGTAACGAGAAGCATGTTATGTGGATATTTGCCGAACACATGTGCAGAGGTTTCTGACTCTGAACCGCATCTGCGGCAGAGGGGTCCAAAGGCTTCATTTACCTAGCATCGCGGTCCCGGGACTCCACGAAATGGTGCATAAGTTTATGTTGAGCTTAAGTGCATTGTTCGAGTAGGAATCATTCGATCGAACATAAACCTATTGATGCTTGGGCTGTCTTTAAAACGGATCACTCCTACACTCCAACACTTGCATTGGGTCCATTCCTCAAAAGATTTTTCCCTTGCCTTATTTGTTCGACCGTGAGAGAGGCCTTCATATCATTCCTTTCGATCCCTAATAGCCCAGTGCATTTGCGAATCTCATCCCTTAAGCAGAATATTGTTTGAAACAGTGGGTAATAATTAAACAGTAAATAATAATTCAACTTTTCAGAATATCTATTGATTGTTTAAATGGCGTTAGTAGTCCGATAGCGTTAATAAATCTTTTCTATTAATGTCTGTTCAATACTGAAGCCCATCTGGACCTACGGACTTGAACTGTGGGGGACAGCTAAACGTACTAACATCAAACGCATTCAATCCTTTCAATCCAAAGTCCTCCGTACAATAGTAAATGCTCCTTATTATGTCTCCAACTATACCTTGCACCACGACCTCAATGTTCCATTTATTTCAGACCTAATTCCATCCAAATTTTCCAATTCCACCTGAACCTCATTCATCATCCTAATCCTCTAGCTCAATCCCAATCCAGCTCCACTCATCCAAACAACCCACCTAGAAGGTTGAAACGGCAGTGGCCCCGCGATCTTTTGTAAATGTATGGGAGTTCTAGTACTGGCTAGATTCTCCACTCAATGTGATGTATGTATGAGTGTGTGTATGTGTATATAGGTATAAGTGAATTCTTGACTTTATTGTATTGATTCATTATTGTGTATACATTTTATTGTAATTTTATGCGGTGTAAATATTGTATGAATGTAGTATGTATGATATCTTTCAGCACTACTATTGATGTCCAAATTGGGACAGATTGTAATTTTACTCAATAAAAATTGTTATTGAAAAAAAAAAATTAATGTCTGTTAATTTGTATCAATATTTGGCAGGTAAGTGTAGAAAAGAACAATGTAATTAGAGATACTATTTTCAATGATCTCGATAACTCAGAATTAAAGTTTATAATATTATATAAATAAATAATAATAATAATATAATATATTATAGTATAATATATGTTTTTATAAATCAATTAGTTTATAACTCTAACTTGACTAAACTACATTGCCAAATACCGGCATCTAAGAAAGCTCTGCCAGACTATTTTCATTACAATGAAACCTACTTCATATTTAAACCCATTAAACTCTAGCCATTTTTGAGAAAATCGTAGAAATGTGCACAACGCATAATATAAAGTTGCTATTTTAACTCGTGTATTTTACTGAAAAAGTAAGTGGTTCTAAAATTTCAGTTTCATAGAACTTATCGTTTTCGAGTTAGACTTACAGACCATTTCGTATCATTTGGAATGATGGAAAACTAAAACATTTAATTTTGTTGAAAATTAGAATTCGTTTACAATCACATTGCTATCTTGATATTTAATGTATAGCCAAGTGAAAGTAAACAATAAAAAAGTTTAGATAAGTATACTAATAATTATTATGTGAATAGCTAGATGGCCAATAATCTAAAGTGAAGGCTTTACGTGTAGAAATGACAAAGGTAAATGTTTAAGAAAACATTTGTTAAAGAACGTGTACTGAAAAAATAATTTTACGCACTGCTTATGGATAGAATAAATAAGAAGATTTTAAGACCCCTTTGAGTTTAATATCAAAAGATGTGAAAGTTTCAGAAAACAAAAATAATATATCTTATGAATGGACCACCAATTTCAATATTATAGAACAATAATCCATCCAACACGAAATAATAAAAGAGACCAACAATACAGAATGTTTTCATGCAATCATACAATCTACAGAATTCTTTTAAAAAAACTTTATTCTAAATTACGATATTGATCAAAACTTTTTTTTTTTTTTTTTTTTTTTTGAGAAATATTACAATTTGTTACATAATGAACAGTAGTAATAGTGATGTAGTACACATTCATACAATATATATATATATAGAAAATAATGATAAAGTCAAATTACATAAAATCGGAAATAAATAAATTCAAATATATACAAGAAAATAACAATTAATAAAAACAAAAAAACAACAACAAACAAATGAGAACAACAACCTGTAGTAGAGATAAATACAAGTTGGGAAATAAATAAAAATCATACAAGCAAACTTAACTATATACAATATATACAATCTGCTAAAGGGACCCTAGACTCGGCTGCTCCCTCCACAAGTGGGGGGAGAAGCCGAATCCAAGAGATCCCAGCGCCTCTCACTCAGCGCTTCACTGGTGTAAGCCAGTGGAGGCCGAGCTAGGGCGGAATAGCCGATCAAAACTGGAGAGAGAACTTATGGGTAGAAAAGAAAAGAAAGATAATTACATTCACAGCTTTGTAAAGGAAGCAGTAACAAATAAAAAAGTATATATATATATATATATATATATATATATATATATATATATATATATATTTATATTTAATTTTATGTATATATACACATAACTGTACTTATAATAAACACAGTACTTAAATGGGCTAGTAAGTATAAATATAAATAGTTGACAAAGTATTGTGGGCTAGTGCTGCCTGTCATCTATTGGTAGACTAAATCTTTAAGTTTGCTTTACAAGTCGAAGGGAAAATTGTGTAAGGATTAAAAAAAAAAAATAAAATAAGAATGGAAAAAGTTTCAGAGCAAAAACGTGTTGAAAAAAGAGAGATTTGTAATGAAGGATGTTTTATTGGAGAGTATTCCAGAAAACAGTGGACCGGGCTAAAAAGATATATTCATATTTTTTGGTTCTGTGGGAAGGCATATAGAGGTCAGGGAGACATGATCTGGTTTCCTGGGTAAGGATTTTGGATTTAAAGTGTAGGAGAATTTATACGTAAGAGGGGCGTTTTGAGATGATATCATATAGGAAAGTTTCCTTGGTTCATTTCTATTAATTCCATCAAATATCCGTCATGCTCCTTCTCCATCTGTATTCAAATCTCTTCTTTTTCAACACTTTCTAGCTTCCCAACCAGATGTTAACAAATGTGAGTATAACGATTAAAGTTAGGTGAAAAATATCAACACTTCTTTATATCAAGGTAGTAAAGTCTATTTTTATTTATTCTATTATTCTTTATTTACAACTTTCTTATTGAATACAGTTATGAAATTTAAGGAGAGCATTCATTAGATAATGATATGGTGCTCTAGTAGAGAAACTGCCCATTGGCAGTACTTGAAAAAATATACTAAACCAGAAAGTCTCGCGGCCATCTTCTTTTCAGAAACCTCAGAGGATTATATGAAATCGAAGAGGATGCTAGGATAGGAACGAGACCAAATCAGCAACATGTGGAAAATTAAGGTCAATATTCATGACTAAGTAAGGATTGAATACGATGGAGGAGGGATGATGAAGGAGGGTGGTTTAGTAGAGTCACAAATTTCAGTTCCGTAATAATACCAGATTTATGTGGTCTTATGATGGTCATGTAGATTTTAATGATATTTTGTAGTTATAATAATAATAATAGGCCTACCGAACCCGATGGTTCGATGCCGATACCACCAAATTCCGCCTACACAGACTCGTCCATTTTGTAGTTAAGAAAAAGGTTTTAAGAATCAAGGAAATATTGCCTTCAAATCGAGGGAAAAAGCTACTTTGAATCATCATAGAGGTTGGATACATGCGACCTTCTCGAGGTACCGAAGACAAATCTTAAGAAACAATAACTGCACTGTCCTCACTACATAGGCCGATGACACATGTGTGTTATCTGTAAACAACGACCCAACTATTGCTTCCCAAACCTTTCAGTCTCACATTGCTTCCATTGAAGAATGGTGTCAAAAGTGGATGATCAAAATAAATCCTACTAAAATCCACCAAATTACCTTTATTCTTCGCCGCAACCTATGTCTGCCTGTCCCACTATATCCTTTGGCAATATTCCACTCACCTCAGTTGAACAGATCCGGTACCTTGGACTGCATCTTGACAGACGACTTACTTGGAATCCTCACACTAGGCTGAAATGACAAGAAACAGCTCGCAGATATCGTTTATTACAACATTTACTTGACAAACGTTCAAAACTTCCCACCTACTACAAAGAAACTAATTTATATTACCATGCTTAAGCCTATTCGGACATATGGAATTGAACTATGGGGATCCAACAAGCCATCAAATTCCTCTCGCATCCAATCCTTGAAATCCAAAATCATCCGAAAGATCCTAAATGCCCCTTACTTTGTCACCAATAAAATAATCCATAAAGACCTGAATATCCCATTAGTTGCAGACTTAGCCCGAATTAGATATACTTCCTTTCACTCCAAATTACCAATCCACCCGAACCCACTTGTCCGCAATATCTCATCTCCTTCTATTCCTGATCATACTCCGAGGTGACTGAAAAAACGAAGGCCTCGAGACCTACTTATCTGAATAATCTTTGAAATGCTACCACTGGATAGATTCTTCTCACGCCTATCATTCCCATATCTCAATGTTCACATTTACTTGAAGTCTTTTTTTTGTTAAGACAGTAGTAAATATCTCTATAATAACGAACCCTAATGATAGCCTTCTATGTATAAGTTCGCGTAATGTTCAAACCGGCAGATGGTCCTAGGAGTTTTTAAAGGGAGTAAAATATCCTTTGTAATGCTGTCCTTTGATGGAAATGTAAAATGGTGGTCCCGAGCCTGTACAATGTGGAAGATTCTTATTAAACCCGATTAGACCTAGTTGCATAAAGTGACATTAAATGAATAAACAAACAAAAATAACAAACCCTAAAAAAAATTAAATCATCAGTAGTTATTTTCAACTTATTCGTTATAGCGATACAAACAATACACTTTTGGGATGAGGTGTTCCTTGAATTGGTGAAAATGGATACCAGAGTTTAACAATGTGACCCCGCATGGACCATTATTTATAATGATGAATATAGATTTTCCAGTTTCCAGAAGAAGTGAAGGAAACTTTCGATGTATTGAGGTCAATAAATATTTAATAAAAGAGAAATATATCAATAAAATATATGCACATCATTTGTTTATAATTTAATGTATTTATGAATGGATTATAAAAAAATCAGAAAACTAACCTTTTATGATTTTTTTTTTTTTTTTATGATAAACTGTCACCTCGTGGAATAAATTACTTTTTTATTTTATAAAAGCTTTATACCAGTTTTAGGTACAAGATAAAAAAACTATGGCTCAGTAAGTGCTTTATATTTTTTAAACGTATAAAACATCTCTTAAGAAGTGAGGAAAGTTGTTAAGTAAGCTGACTAAAATAGACATAAAAGTCGGTTTTTATTTCTATTTTACAAAATAATACTTAGAACACTCTATACGGTTTTAAAATATGAAATTTCAGTTGTATACAAATTATCTTTTTCGAACTAGACTTACCACAACACAGACCTGTTCGCAGGACTTAATCATTTCACGTGTTTGTTTTTTTTAAATATGTCTTTATTTATTCTGGGACAAAGTCCATTCAGACAGGAAATAAAAAGTGGATTTAAGACTGGAGTCTTAGAGTAAAATAATTGAACTTGACTAATAAAATTAACAAATAAAATAGCTCAAATGACAAATTCTATTAAAATCTGTACAAACAAAATAAAAAAACTGTATGTCAACATGGGGAGTGGCGTGGTCTAGTGGATAGAGCGCTAGTCTGCTGTGCTCCGGGTCCTGGGTTCGAATCCCGGCTATGGCAGAATATTATTTATTCTGTTAATTCAGTCGGGGGGCGACCCTAGGGTATGGAGACCCCCCTGGGGCAGACCCAGCCTCTATAAAGTGGGTACCCAAATTAATTGGGGAAAAACCTGGCGGCTGAGCGCGATTAAGGCCTAATCACCTCATTGCACTGCCGTTGGTCTTGAAACAGTACGAATCTCTATATGTACTGAGCCCAAGACCCTCCATGGGTTGTAGAGGTACAGGTTTTTTTTTTTTTTTATGTCAACATGAGAAAAAAAAAATAAGATTCAAGAAAAAAAAGAAGTAAAAATATACGGTTGAAGAAAAAAAAAAAAAAAAATGGAATTACAGTTATTTTCGGTGAAAATTCAAATTAAAAACTTTTAATTATCACAATACTTTTTCCTTATTATACATTTATACTAGTGACCCCCTATCCTCCTTTTCACGAGTTGAATGCGTTGTATTTTATGTTCGCTAAAATTACTATCAGTTAATTTAATAGAATTCTTGGATTTTCCACTAGTTTATTAATATTTTATACACCAATATTTCTAATGAATTTTTAAAGTTAAATTTGCTTTCCGTTGATATTCCCTTTCGGTGAAGATTATAAAAAAAAAAAAAAACGTTCATAAGTTTATGGGCTTGTAACATCTTTCTATTATGTTGTAAGACTTCTTTAATGGCATATTAACTTTTCTAAAATCTCGTGCTTTCAAACGATACCTACTATATGCTCATATTTCATATTTCAGAAAATATTTAGGTTTTAAATTAAAAAAAAATTCCTATTTTTAGCTCGCGATTTTCGTTGATTTAGGGGGTCCTTGCCGTTGTACCGATTGGATAAAGGGGTCCGCGAAAATTTTTGTTGAGAACCACGGCTTTAAATGAAACTGAAAACCATATCAAATATATATATACATATATAAGTCTTTATTGATATTAACATTTATAATACATTTTTACATTTTTTTTCTTCTTTCTTAATTTACATATATGTACATAGGCCTTCTTTTCAGGATTTTAAAGTCTTTAACGATAACTACCGTACTTCATTTGAAGAGTTCGCCCATCTTGATCTTCCAAAATTCTCTGTCCTTGGTTTTACGTGACCATAGCACTCCTGCCTTTTTGATTTCATCAACCCACCTCCTTCTTTGCCTGCCTCAGTTCTTTTTCCTATCCAATGGGGTCCACTCAGTCAATATTTTAGCCCAGTATTTGTCATTTTCCTCATTAGATGGCCAGCCCATTGCCATTTCATGTTTTTCACGAATCTGATTGCATCAGTTACACCACTAACTTTTCTTATTTTTTGACTGTTTAGCTTTTGGCTTTTCCTTAAGCCTGACATACTTCTTTCCATTGCTCTTAGGCATGTTATAATTTTTCTCTCATGACGTTTGTTGAGGGACCATGTTTGGCATCCATCAGATAATACAGGTAATATACAGCTATTGAAGGCTAATGTTTTTAGAGACTGGCTGATATTGTAGTTCTTCATTACCATCCTTAAGCTCCAATATTTCCGCCAAGCCATATCTGGCCTTGTTTGTATTTCAGTAGACTGTCTATCTCTAAAAGATATTACTTGTCTAAGATATCTGATTTCATCTACTACACTTATTTCAGAAAGATGTATTTTTACTTTTGCGACACTGGAGCTAGAGATTATTTTAGTCTTAGCCAAGTTAAAGACAGTCTATGTTATGCACTTCTATACCTAAGTTGTTTCAACATTGTCACTATATGTTCTTCTGGAAATCAGTAGAACGTCATCAGCGTATTTAAATACATTTATTTTAATACCATTTATATTTATTCCATATTTTTCCCATTCCATATCCTTTAGAATAAGTTCCAGTACTATACTGAACAGCTGTGGTAGTGCATCTCCTTACCTGACTCCCCTTTTAATTGGAAACTCCTTGCCTTTTTTGTCGCTAGATATAAATGCTTTGTTATCAGTGTATAATTGCTTTATTATAGAAATATATTTTGCCTTGATAACTATTGACTTGAGGGCTGTTATAATGCTGATATGATATATACTATCAAATGCTATGGGAAAGTCAACAAATATGGGGTATAAATTTTTTATTTTTTTTATTTATTTATTGGAATTAACAACTGTATACAGGAATACAACAAGTAAATTAGATGAAATATATAAAGGCATGAAACACATGTAGAGAAGCTTCCCAATGGAAGCACTCTAAAAATGTTCTAAACTAGAAGATCTCGGGGCCATCTCCTTTTCAGACGCCTCGGAGGATTGTCGGGAATTGAAGAGGAAGAAAGGATTGAAACTAGAGGATTAGGGTGGGAATGGAGTTTACCATGAAAGGAATGGTATCTAGATCGGGCCAAATCAGCAACATACGGAACATTAAGATCTTTATGGATTAGTGTATTCGTGACAAAGTAAGGAGCATTGAGGATTTTACGAAGGATTTTGGATTGTAGTGATTGGATACGGGAAGAATTCGATGGTTTAGTAGAGCCCCAAAGCTCTACTCCGTAAGTCGATATCGGCCTTATGATAGTCATGTAGATGAGTCTTTTGTAGTTAAGTGGAAGATTAGAGCGTTTGTCTAGTAAGAGTTGAAGTAGTCGAAAACGTCGAGCAGTTTCTTGTCGTTTAAGTCTTGTATGAGGGTTCCAAGTGTGACGTTTGTCAAGGTGCAGTCCTAGATATCGGATCTGTTCAACCGGGTCAAGAGGAGTATTATTGAAGGAGACAGTAGGGCAGGATGTCATAGGTTTACGACGAAGGGTAAAGGTAATTTGGTTGGATTTGTTGGCATTTATTTTAATTCTCCAGTTCTGACACCACACTTCGAGGTCTCTGATATGGGATTAGAGAGTTTGAGAGGCAATAGTTGGATCATTATTGACTGATAACACACAAGTGTCATCAGCGTAGGTAGAAAGGAAAGTGTTAGGATGGGATGGGATATCAGCTGTATAAACTGTGAAAAGAATAGGTCCGGGTATAAATTTAAATGATATTCTTTATTTTTTTTTCTATGAGTTGATTGACAGCGTGTAAATAATCTATTGTAGACATCCCCTTCGTAAAGCCTGCTTGGTCCAAAGGTAAATTTTTATATATTGTTTTTGTCAGTCTGGTTTGAATGATTTTTGTAAAAACTTTACCAATGATATTGGTCTGAAATTATTTAATTTAGTTTTGTCCCTGTATATATTATATTATATATATATATATATATATAATATATATATATATATATATATATATATATGTAAGTGAAAGCAAAATTTAAAAACTACGTCAACTGCAGCAGAGCAGGTCTTTTACTTAGCAGAGATTCAAGGGGTCCATAAGGTAACAGAAATTGAACCATTTCCTATAGCCAGCGAGCAACGGAGACGTGAGGGATGCCTTCCGATTACAGAAACGGAATCTAATTAGAATTGTAGAAGATGTGCAAAAAATGAAGAGGGTGGAGCTTAGGCCACGCCCCCGACGCCGGATGGGTGGTGCAACATTCTTATCTCCTCATTATCTCCTCCCCCCCACCTATACCTAGTACTTTGCAAAATTTACAGCCGGTGCTTGGACAGCCCCCTCCCCCTCACAATCGATAAGGGCTACCTTATACTTGGCACTTGAGGACAGTAAGGGTTGTGTCTCCTGCTCAGATAGGCAACTCCGGATATGGCATGATAACATGATTTGCAAATTATGTGGAAAAGATGAAGACGGAAGATAACTTTTGAAAAATTATCATACCCTGGTTAAAGTACTTTTTTTTTCTAAGGAAGAATGGATTCTGTTAATATGGTGCATGAACAGAACATCGCTTGTCCAGACCGACCTTATTAGAAATTCAGAATGTCTTCTACGTGCTTTGGATTAATGAACCTTATCCAATTATCGAACAAGAAAACAAATTTAATCCTCACCGAAAATTTGACATAGAATTGGGTATCACCTGTGGTGCAGGGGCTAGCATAAGAACATTCTATGTTGCAAAGGTCCTGGATTCAGATCCAGCAAATACTCTTAGGATTTTTAAAGGGAGTATAAAATCCTTGATTAGGCCGTCTTTTAGTGAAGACATAAAATGCTGCACCAGATCCTGTGCGATGTCAGGTTCACGTTAAAGATCCTTATCCTAATTATACCTAGATAGGCAAATATAGGAATTCCACTGTAGCACCGTACGATTAACCTTAGTAACATAAAAGTGTAGTTAAATGAATAAAAACAGATAGAGAATTAAAACATCTGGTACGCTCAACACACGGCTTTCACGTACTTGCGGTGAAAAAATCAATCTAAATAAAGTTTGTGTAAAAAAAAAAAAATAAATAAAGGAATTGCATCCATTTTCGATGGAAACATTTTGGTTTCCAAACAAACAATAGAAATTGTCAACAACAATCATTTAGTGTTATCAGTTTTTCATCAGTCTTCATTGATTCTTTAGCTTTCTACCGGTATATTATTAATCTATATTACCATTTTTATGATCGAAAAAAAAACAACATAAAAATAACGTTTGCTCTTTTCACCTTTAGCTGGTTATTAAATTATCCCACCTTGTATATTTGCCAGATTTTTTTATAAATTCCAATAACATGGAATTGTTAATTCTTACAATTTGTCAAAATTGACCATTTAACCAATTATGACTTTTCTGGTTCGCTGATTTAGGTGGAAAAGTTGCTATGAAATTTCAGGCTTATTTTATATTAATTTATAAATATAATTCATTCATGATTTAATATCATGTAGGTTTCATTCTGGTTGAAATAGTCTGACAGAGCTTAAATGCCGATATTTTAAATTTTCTTCATCTAAAGTACTTTTAATTTTGTAAAATCTATGAATATAACTATATATATAAATATATAATTTGAACGAATATGATATCCAACTAAAAGATGAAACACCAAAAATATTTTTTATATGTAATTTTGGTATTTTTTGAAACTAAAACAGTATTATAGACGTAAAATGTACTGTTGGAAAGCTAAAGATTTTCGAAAAATTATTATTTTTTTTTAATAGGCCTTCATACTCTCCTTCTACTTTTGTGAACTATCACAAACCTCGCTCACACTAATTTTCACCTACCTCTTCTCTCACTGTGTAGCCCGGTGTTAATTTAAAAAGGGGGGAAGCTTGGAGCACCTAGTAACTAAAAAAGACGCTAGATACCGCTCATGATAGTCACAACTTTTCACTAGTTTTTATTTATTTGTGTTTTTATTAGAGATTTATTGAGATATATTACAATTTGTTTCAAAATAAACAATAGTAATAGGAAAACCACATTCAAATAGTATTTACAACAAACAATGATAAAGTCGAATTACATAAAAATTAAAAAAAAAAAAATATATATATATATATATATATATATATATATATATATATATATATATATTATATATATATATATATACTTCACTGGTTTTAGACGCTAGAGGTAAGAGTTAATTCAAAACTCCCCGAATTCTGTTCGGATTTCTCATTAATAATGTTTTTTATATATACAACTCAAACTTTCTTTTAATCAAATTCTTTAACTCTATCCGTTATGTACTGGTATTTTTTGTAAGATGTGAGTATTTCTTTGGGCAAAATTATTGCACTTTTAGCATATTCTCCAATTTCTCAAAAGTTGGTTTTGAACTCAAATTTCAACAAAGCAGTATAAAATCTACGTGTATATTATATCTAATGTATCAGGAATTTCTATACATGAACGTTTCTTTAAATTGAGAAATAAAAACTAATTTTTGTCATGGAAATAAAATCTCTGTGTATATATTTTGCTTAATCAAGAATTATTGGAAAGTGATCTTCCTTCGCTTCATAATAGGTTTGGTGAACTGTCCAGAGATGCACCCCTAATTAATTCCATCCCTATTCCAGCGAGGGTGCATAATGATGGAGTATCTCTTCCAGCCGATCCAGATTTATTCCTCCAAGCTTCTAGAAGTCAGAAACTTAGATTCAATTTACACCGAAATAAGATTTTTTAAAATGTATTCATATAAACTTTTTTACAATAATGATTATTAAATTGTATTACATTTAATAGTTACAAAATCTAGTACAAGCATCACTTATATCCCTGATTGAAAAAAAAAATATATATATAATTTATAATATACTCTTAATAGCTTTCGTATAAACTCCATGTAGTTTCTTAGGAAGTAGTAGTTAAGTATAAATTAATAATCACATTGAAAATTTTTAATAATTAAGCTAATCCGCTTTTTATCTTATATTCATGTTAAAACGTTTTAAGATTTTAACTACAATTTTTTTTTTTTTTTTAGTGAGAATTTCGTTATGGTGTTGGAATAAAAAAAGAAGTGCTTTCCATCTTTAATAAAGCCGAGCAGGCATATTACATCACAATAATTCAGAAGTATTATTAATATTAACATATTTGTATTATTTTGAATTATCTATTTCTTTATGTAAAGTAATAACTTATGTTAATTCCAGAAATATGTTTTCAATGAAAGAAAATATTTCTTATTTTTTCTCTCTTACATGATCAAATCATATCTTTGTTAATATTTATACATTTTTTTTACTACTAATAACAACGCAATATTTGATACGATTGGTTACTTAGGGTGAATGCTGAAGATGGGGAAAAGCTCTGAAACGTAGACACAAAATAATTATTCTTGTAATATATACGTTTAAAAGAATGAAGAACCAATTATTTACGACAATTTTTACCTTTTCTAAATTAATTACATAGATTTTTTAAGGTAAATATTAAACATCGTAGAGAAAGAATTTTATTTTTTTAATTAACCTAAACAAAAAATTATTTTTTATTTCATAAATATTTTTTATTTGTAATCGAAAAGGGATAAATGAATGATAACGTGAAATATGAAAAAAACAAACAATGGATAGTTAAAAATAATTATCCAAACTTTAATTATATTTACTAATTTCACATACATATATACTCCTATGCATTTATTTCTAGTTTGTACAGAAAATATTCATGCCTTTCTAAAAAACGAAAATGAAATAACGTGCAAGGATATTACATTATTAGGTATCTGGAAACAAATTATGTTGGAAGAAGCGAATAAAATTCTCTTCGTCATTAATATGACTGGAAAATATGACTAGTGAGAGAGAAGATCCAATAGAAACACATTGAGAGAATGTGGTGAGGGTTTTTTTTTGTAATTGTTTGGGTGGAGATGAACCAGCTTATAAAGCACGCAAAGTATTTATTGAGATATACTACAATTTTTAAAATGAACAATAGAAGTAGTGATAGGATCAGCTGATGCGCTCGATGATAACAGTCATACGTTACATCGTCTCTCAGATTTTTGCTTTTTTAAGTAGGAATTCGCTTGAATTCAGTCTGGAGAACATCACTAGACCTCAGGAATACTACAGCAGTGAATATTGGAGAAATTTCGGTAAGCAAAGTTATAATTTACTTTGTACAATCACGAAAAAGTGAAAGGAGGGTCACTGATCAGCTGATTGCCGCTAGCTCGGCAAGCTCGGGCTTGCTTTTCGTTAACTTATTTTTCTTTTATCTTTAATTCTTATCTCATTATTTATTTATTATTATTATTTTCTTAATCAATGAGATATTTTCATCAAGTCATGTCCTCAAAGTCTGCAAGTAAAAGATCTAGATCTGCAGGTTCTAACTCGTCTCCTACAAAACAGAGACCCCGCCGTGAACAAAATAAAAAAATAATTCCACCAGCGACCGCGTCAGCTACCTCATTAGGATCTGAACCACAGCCCAGCACATCATCACAAGGAATAACTGATGAATCCCAGTTTTTTACACCGAATCCATTTGAGATCCTCCAAAATGAAAAAGAAACCATGGAATCTTCTCCTATACCCAGGGAACCACTACCTCCACCAATATTTTTTTTAAAAATTTTAAACTGATGTGTGCGCATTTAAACAAAGTAACTGATCCTAATAGTTATTATTGTATAAGTAGAACCAATGATACTAAAATATCTCTGACTACTGCTGAAACCTACAGAAAGATTGTAAAATATCTGACTGAGACCAAAGCTGACTTTCATACTTATCAGCTGCGCCAGGAGAGAGCATTAAGGGTCGTAATCAGAAACCTACATTCCTCAACACCCGTTGAAGCTATCAAAGAAGAACTGACAGAATTAGGATTCCAAGTGAGGCAAGTCACCAACGTTCTCAAAGATAAAAGTCCACTGCCTCTATTCTTCGTGGACTTGGAACCATCAGCAGGAGTCGAAAAAATCTATGACCTCAGTAGACTGTACTATACCCGTGTAAAAGTTGAAAAACCTTACACAAAGAGGGAAATAGTTCAGTGTCATAACTGTCAGGCATATGGTCATACCAAAAGTTATTGCCATCACATACCACGCTGTGTGAAATGCGGTGAACAGCATAAAACAGAAGAATGTACAAGATCAAGATCTACACCCGCTGTATGTGCTCTGTGCCTCAAGGACCACCCGGCTAACTACAAGGGATGTGAAATCTACAAGAAACTCAGAACCAGATACCAAAAACCTCAGGATCCGAATGAAACAGCTGTACCAACCAGAAGCAGAAGAGAACCATCTAAACTTGTAAATTCTAACGTATCATTTGCCCACTTGCTTGGAGGTGGAAACCAGAATCATGAAGTCGAGGCACTGCCGGAACAACTTTTTCCTCAACTTTCTCAATCTATTGTACAACAATCTATCCCTCAAAGTTTACCTAATCTTCAAAAAACTCCTCAACATCAAATTTCTCATATCCCTCCACCATCAAACGTCACAGATCTTACCAGTCTAATGACATCGTTCATCTCAGAAATCAAATCTCTTGTTATGCCGCTTATATCACTCCTTACAAATCTAGTATCGAATCTAATCCCTGCCTTGAAAAATCCTTAAATGACTTCACCTAACTCCTTATCCATTCTCCTTTGGAATGCGAATGGTGTTAGAAATCATACCGACGAACTGACAGCGTTGTTGCAAGACAAAACAATCGATGTTGCACTTATAACTGAAACAAGACTAACGACTAAACAGTCTTCAAAATACCGCAATACATCACATACCGTACTGACCACCCAGACGGCAAAGCCCATGCCGGTTCTGCTATCATTGTCCACCAATCCCTCTCTCATCATTTACTCCCACTTCCCACCTATGATTTCCTACAAGCCACAGCCATAGTAATCAAGACTTTTTCCTTTCCGGTAACCCTCACATCTGCATACTGCCCTCCTAAACATTCCATTTCCAATTCCGAATTTGTATCCTTCCTGGCTTCCTTAGGAAATCGTTTCATTCTGGGTGCAGACTTAAACGCCAAGCATCAGCAGTGGGGTTCCAGAACCACGAATTCTCGGGGACGAAATTTGCTGTCTGCACTCAACTCCCAAAATTTTAATATCCTGCCTCCTGACTCCCCTACCTACTGGCCAACCGATCCTAACCGCAATCCTGACATCCTCGACTTCTTTATCCACAGCGGGTTAGGCTCCCTCAACTTTTCTGTAACTCGCCTTGATGAACTATCCTCAGACCATAGTCCACTGATCCTAAAAGTATCTCTCACTCCAATTCCAAAACCCATTCCACCATCATTCATCCGAGGCCCTGTCAACTGGAACCTTTTCCGCCAAATCCTGACCGATAATATTGACCTCAGAGTAACCCTCAAAACCCCAGATGACCTAGATAATTCCGTCTATTCCTTTACCACCGCCATCCAACAAGCTGTCTGGACTGCCTCCTCTCCTAAACACCCCAATATAAATCCTCACCAAAATCATTTTCCACAACATATTATAGACCTCATCCATACCAAACGCCGAGCAAGATCATTATGGCAGCGCACCCGACAACCAACAGATCGCCGCTCCTATAACTTCTATTGTAGACAATTGAAGAGGGAGTTGGCGACTTTCCGTTCCCAGTCCTTTAATTCCTACCTCTCCTCTCTATCAGCTCGTGATAATTCCCTGTGGAATGTCACGAAAAAGATCCTAAAATACCATCAAGTTTCCCATCCTCTCCGACGTGGTGATGACTCCTGGGCTGCGTCTGATGAAGATAAAGCCGAGGAATTCGCCACACACCTCTCCAAAGTTTTCACTCCTCACCCGGAATCCCACGCCAATCACACCGCAACAGTGCAAGACTTTCTTATGTCACCAATTCCACTTTCCCTACCTCCTAAAGCTATTAATCCCTCTGAGGTCAAATATCTTCTCCAAAAACTTACCCTCCGTAAATCTCCTGGACACGATCTCCTTACTCCCCAGATCCTCCGACAACTTCCGCAGAAAGCTATTATACTTACTTATATTTACAACTGCATCCTACGCACCACCTATTTTCCTCTGTTATGGAAACATTCCACTATCATTCTTTTTCTAAAACCAGGCAAACCTTCCAACAACACTTCATCCTACAGGCCTATTGGTCTACTCCCCATCCTCTCAAAAATCTTCGAAAGGCTTCTTCTTAAACGTATCCTACCCATATTAGAATCTCAAAATCTTCCTTCCCATCAGTTTGGATTCCGTCCTCAGCATTCCACAGTTCAACAGGGGCTCCGAGTTGTAGACCATATTTGCTCAGCTCTTGAATGCAAAGAGTTTTGTTCTGGTGCGTTTCTGGACATTGCGCAAGCTTTTGACCGGGTATGGCACACTGGATTACTCTTCAAGCTGAAAACCCATTTACCCCAGTCTCTATACCTCATTCTCCGATCCTATCTCTCAAACCGTTCCTTCCGCGTTCGCTGTGGTGTAGAATTTTCTAACCTTTATCCCGTTGAGGCCGGTGTTCCTCAAGGCAGCGTCTTGGGACCCGTCCTCTACATCCTTTACACTGCTGATATTCCTACACATCCTGATACCTTTCTGGCAACTTTTGCAGACGACACCGCCATCCTATCATCCAGTTCCAATCCTGAAACAGCATCCTTAAACCTGCAAAGACACCTTTCTCTTATCGAAGACTGGTGTAATGCTTGGCGCATTAAGGTGAACGAAGCCAAATGCAAACACGTAACCTTCACTCTTCGACGAAACTCCTGTCCGCCAGTTTACTTCAATTCCATTCCAATTCCTCCTTCAGATACAGTCCGGTATCTTGGCTTACTATTAGACAAAAGATTGACTTGGAACCCACATACAAGACTTAAAAGACAAGAACTCAACCGACGATTCGGACAGTTATACCGACTACTCAACAGAAAATCTGAACTTACAGTTGACAACAAATTATTAATCTACAGGACAATACTGAAGCCCATCTGGACCTACGGACTTGAACTGTGGGGGACAGCTAAACGTACTAACATCAAACGCATTCAATCCTTTCAATCCAAAGTCCTCCGTACAATAGTAAATGCTCCTTATTATGTTTCCAACTATACCTTGCACCACGCCCTTAATGTTCCTTTTATTTCAGACCTGATTCCATCCAAATTTTCCAAATTCCACCAGAATTTTCTTTCATCATCCTAATCCTCTAGCTCAATCCCTATCCAGCCCCACCCATCCATACAACCCACCTAGAAGGTTGAAACGGCAGTGGCCTCGTGACCTCTTATAACATGTATATTGGAGTTCTAGCATTGGCTAGATTCTCCACTCACGTGCTGTATGCTTGTGAATTGTATATAGGTATGAGTGACTATTGTATATATTTTTATTGATTTTATTTTGTATATATGTATATTTTATTATTATTATTATATAAATTTATAGTTTTGTATATATCGTGTGAATGTAGTATGAATGTTGTACGTTATCACTATTAAAAATGTCCTGAATTGGACAGATTGTAATATTGCTCAATGAATAAAAAAAAAAAAAAAAAAAAAAAAAAAAAAAAAAAAAAAAAAAAAAAAAAAAAAAAAAAAAAAAGAAGTAGTGATATGGACCACAATCATACAATATTAAAACATTATTATATAATAAGAATAATAATAATAATAAAAGGCTTACCGAACCCGAAGTTTCGATGCCGATACCACCATACTTCGCCTGCACAGACTCGTACAATGTTCGCCGGTCAAGCCCAAGGCCCCAAGATCAACCTTAACGCAATCATCCCATCGACGCTTCGGCCTACCTTTCGGACGCCTACCAGTCGGTTCAGCGAATACCAACTTTCTCGGAATCCGTTCCTTATCGAGCCCAACAACTTTACGCGCCCATTTGAGTCTCCGCGATGCTATCAACTCAATTATATTCACAGGGTACAAACTCCGCAATTCCGCGTTGTGCAACCTTCTAAACTCCCCAGTGGCCTCATCTCTCTTCGGGCAGAATATTTTACGCAGTACCTTATTTTCGAAAACCTTAAGCCCTTGTTCATCCTTCAAAGTAAGCGGCCACGTTTCACATCCGTAAAGAACCGTCGGAAGAATAATAGTTTTATAAATTCTAACCTTTATGTTTTTAGACAGAAGCCGCGAGCTAAGTAATTTAGCAACTGAATAATAACACGCTTTTCCCACCTTTAACCGGGACTTTATTTCTTCCTGGATTTCATTTTTTCTTGTTATCATTGAACCTAAATACTTGAATTACTCTACGTGTTCTAAAGTATGCCCTGAAATATTAATATCATCAAGATCGCCACAATTTCTGATACTAATCATATATTTCGTCTTATCGGTATTTAATTCGAGTTATGTATGATTATAATATATACTAAAATAAAATACAGAAACTAAGAAAAACAAAATCTTCCGAAGATACATTTGTGTTGAAAAATAAAAAATAAATGAATTGATATACAAAAAATAAATTTGAGAAGTAAACAATTATTTTCATTTATTTAAAAATTAAATAATCTTGAATTGAAATGTCATGATTGATGAGTGTTTGTTTGGGATGACAGCTTACGAGTGAGTGTTTATTTATGATAAAAACAGAATAAATTAAAAGGAAAATTTCTCTCAAAGATGGAGATTGAGTAGATGATTAAATAATAATTTAATAATAATAATTTTCAATATTAAATAAGTCAATTTAATATAAGAAAGTTGAGCGCAAAATAGGAAGGAGGAGGCACTTGATTGTTTAGGTTTATGGGAAAATGAGGAAAAGTGCTGAGAGGATTTTTTTTTATTACTACAATTCGGTCTAGAACATAAAATGAAATCAATTAAATTGCCATAAGGGAGTAGGATTGATAAAGAAATTAAGTAAAAAATTCAAGTAAGAATTGGTGAAAAATGCAGGGTGTGGAACTTGGGAGAGAATACTATGGAAATGCTGTGCCTAGGGATGGCTTAAATGGACCTTTCAGTAAACTTAAAGGTGGAATAAACATGAAGATCAGTCCAAATATCTAAAAAAATCTCAAGAGGGTACATGGGTTTCGAAAAGTGCACGATGGTTAAGAATTAAAAGGAAATTGGACCAGAGGCATTGCCCCATCTTATTTATGGAGTTGGATAACTAAGCAAATTCTATAGATCCTGATAATTTATCATGTATAGGATTAATTGTTTCGGGTGTTAAAGAGTTGTGATTTCTCCTAAATATGTAATGATAAGAATAAGATGGGGGTATTGTAGTGGCTTTGTATCCACAATATGAGATAAATTATTGTGTCAGAGAAATGTTTATGATGGGTAAGTAGGAATCAAACCATGAATAAGTTAAGGGCAACTTAGGCCCTGAATGGATAATTTTTACAGATCTTACGGAGCAATAACGTCCGAGAACGTTTGTTATAATGTATCTTAAATTCTTGGCCAGCTATATGTACACTATGTGATGAGGGGCACCCGGCTAATCATAATGTTTGTGTAGTTTATAAAACTATGCAGCGCCGCAGAAATGAAAATTCAGCATTTAAATTGCAAAGGAACATTACGGAATACTAAAACCCTGGCCCTTCGGTGAATAATGAACGAGCTACCACTGGAAACCCATTGACCTACGAAGACTCACGTCCAACGACTTCCAACATCAAGATTAAATCGTTCTTCAATATCAGCAGAAAACCGCTGGGTCAACAGAAACCAGAAGCTTCTCTTAACACTCATCATCATCTTCAGCCTCAACTACCCATCATCATCTTCAGCCTTAACCATCCCATCATCATCTCCAGCCTCAATCATCCCATCACCATCTTCAGCCTCAACCTCCATCATCATCTCCACCTCAACCATTCCATCATCTTCAGCCTCGACCTTCCCATCATCATCTTCAGCCTCAACATCCCTCATCATCTCAGCCTCAACCATCCCATCATCATCTTCAGCCTCAACCAACGAAACTTCCATCTACTTCTATCCTTCAGAAAATACATCCGAAATTACAGCAATACTATCATCCTTCCTTTTCGATCATCAAAATACAATAAGACCTCTGATTACACTCCTTACCGGACTCCTGTCTGAAATTCCTTTCCATATCCCGCAATGAAAAAAAACAACTTCCAGTCCATTCTTTTGCGGAATGAAAATGGTTTACTCAATCTCCAAGGCGAACTGGACATATGCCTGATACATATTCTAAGCGACAATACCATAGCCATTGCTTATACATATGTGACTACATCACATACAGATCACATCACCCAGACAACACATCATATAAATCCATTCTTCCTTCTTCTCTAACTGACACCACTCAAATAACCTCTATTATCATATTTCCCCACCCCTTTAATATGACAATCTCAGCTGTATACTGCCCTTCTAGTAATTCACCACCTAGAATCCTTATTCCGATCTGTTGGTCCGTGTTGAATGGGACAATTTTCGTAATGTCGTGGAGGAAACAATGGACTTAAAAATTAAACTACAAATAGACCTTTTCATTAAAAAATTTAGAACATCAATAGTTAATTCTCATCCTGATGACCTTAACCCAGTTCATACTGAACATGCTGAAGCACAACTAACTGTTCCTCTCAAAATGTCACTTGCTCCCAAGGAGTTTAACCCATCTGAAATCCTTAACATCATTAAAAAATAACCAACCAAAAAAGCTCCTGACCACGATCTCATCACATCTCAAATCAAAACAGCTCCCTCGGAAAGCTATCCTTTTCCTCTCCCATATATACATTGCCACACTCCGATCTGCCTATTTTCCTGACTCCTGGAAACACTCTATCATCAAAATGATACCAAAACCCTCGAAGCCACTTAAAAGTCCATTATCCTATTTCTTTCCGACCCATTATTGGAAATATTCTAGAAAAATTCATCCTAAAACACATTTAACCCATCCTTGATTCAAACAATGTGATTCCTTACTACTAGTTCGGATTTCGGTGATCTCATTCGACTATACAGCAGTGTCATCGTGTGGTTGATGTAGTATCTTCCAAATTGGAGAATGGAATGTACTGCACTGGAGCTTTTCTCGACGTAGAACAGACTTTTGAAAGAGTTTGGCTTCCAGGACTGGTTTACAAACTTCGCCAATTCTTCTCCCATTCGTATTTCCTATTACTCCGTTCCTACCTAACTGATAAGCATTATCCTTACTACCCATGCCGATAACACGTGTGTTACCTGTGAATAACGATCCTGTTACTACATCCCACATCCTACAGAACCATTTATCAGCCATTAAAGAATTGTTTCAAGACTGAAGAATTAAAACAAATCCCTACAATTACCTTCACTCTACGTCATAAACCTATGAACTCCTGCCCCACGCTATAATTTAACAATATCTCACTCCTGTTTAACAGATCCGATACTTAGGACTAAATCTTGACAAACGCCTAACATGGAATCCTCATACTAGACTGAAACTACAGGAAACTGCTCGTAGATACCGATTACTACAATATTTACTCGACAAACGCTCAAAACTTGCGATTTGCTACAAAAGACTCATTTATATAACCATTCTCAGGCCTATATGGTAATACGGCATTGATCTATAGGGGTCTACTAAACCATCAAATTCCTCTCGCACCCAATCCTTGCAATCCAAAATCCTTAATGCTCCATACTTTGTTACTAATAAAATCATCCATAAAGACCTAAATACAACATACATTGAAGACCTAGCCCGATATAGATATACTTCTTTTCAAAATTAGAGATTGGAATGCTACCAATGGGTAGTTTCCTCACAGGACTATCAAGTGTCTTAAACGTATATTAATCCCATTCATTTGTTTAATTAAATCAATAAAGATGTAAACTTCTTTAAATAAATGAATAAAAGAAATTTCTGGCAATGACCCTTCTTACCTGATTTCTTCCTCAATCTGGAGGAAGGAGCCAATCTTGGTTTAAAGTTCTTCAGATTAATTGTGAATGTAAATATATTGGGTTCTAAAATACGTTGGTACGGTTTTTCAATATTTCAATCTAATCCTTTCTGTGATTATAAAATCATATTTACCTAGTCGATAATATTTACATATTCTAAAAAAAAGGATTAGTTAATTTTAAAAATTAATTCGGATAATATCATTTTTTTTTTTAAATCTTATGAGATTATTAAATATTTTTTTTTTTTTTAATAAAAAAAAAAACTAAATGATATTGATATATCAAAACGAACAAGTGTAACATAGTCATCATGAAAACATGGTTTTAAAGTAGAAACTGCATTAAAAAAAAATAAACATCATTTATAATAAATATTTAAACTATATAGAAAATACGGTAATTGAAAATGTATGCATTGAAATTATGTTAGAGTTTTTGATAATTCACTATCACCAAATCTCAAAAATTTTCACCCACATGTTCTCTCGCAGTGTAGCGCAGCCTAAAAAAAGGGACAAGCTTCGAGCACCTATTTACCAAAAAAGGCACTAGATACCGCTCGCAAGAGCGACAATTTTTCACAGGTCTTAGGCGCTTATTAATGCCGTGTGTTTCGCGCACCACATTTTTTGTACAGGTTTTTTTTTTCAATTAATTCACTGTTTTTAGGTGCATTGTTACCGATTATATGCTGTGCATGTCAAATGAAAAATATGTATGGTATATGAGTATGTTATATGGCAGATAAAATACATAAGACGTGATATAGAAGGACTTGAGGTCAGGAGTAGATTGACAAGGCCATTAGACTAGCCCACCCCTTCCGCCCTAGTACACAATATAATTATCCTTGAATTAATAGAAGCAATTCGTATCCTTTATTCCTTCTAATCGGCCAATCCCAAGCCTGAGTATGCTGTTCATGGCGTGAGCCTACCACATATGCCTTTATTCTTTTATTGTATTTATCGTCTTTATCCTATTTGTAAAATATTTGTTGTCATCAAGGAATACTGTTCTTGTTCAGCTCCTTACTGACTTTAATATTATAGAAAATGTTTAATTATGAAAATAATAATAAAGCATTCTAATTGTTTTTATTTATATTAAGGGAAGAACATTTTAGATTGTCGTGGATTCCACTGTAGTAGACTTTAAAAGTTATTTACACGTTTCATAATGACACGAGCTGTGTGATATAGTTTTTAAGAGTGATTATTCAACATCGGTTGAATTAGGTTAAAAACGAAGTTTAAAATACTTTTTTGATCATTTTTCTGTTTCAATGTGAATTAATTATCAGCTTTATGAAGTCGGGTGCAGTACATAATAATATATTTTTGTTCCGAAAACACTACAAGTTTCTTTTCTTGAAAAAAAAAAGCAAAATATACAACTGTTTCATTGAACCAAAATCGTCTTTACTTCTATCAATCAATTTATTTAAACGTGTTGGCAATTTTTCCATTTCTTAGGAATAGAATTTCCCAACTTTGGAATCGTAACCCTAAAACTCCTAATTTTTTTTTTTTTGTTAATTCTCTTGTCACCTAAGGACCAGAGAGTAGGGCGGATGTGGCAGAGTATGATACCCAAGCTGCAACAGTATTTGTGACGTCACACGTGAGACATGTAATTGGGTGTTGTCATGCAACGAAATAGGCCCCTTTCCATTGACCAATGATATTTCATTATTGCCAATTTCTAATGCAATGCATTGAATTGGTTACAATACGATTCGGAATTGATGGTTTCTCCAGGATTTAAGAAGCTGTAGTTATGTTTAAATTTATATTGGAAGATAAGACATATAAAAAATAATTTATTATAATTTAACACATACAACGTAATCTACTTTTTAATTGCAACCTCCAGTTCATCAAACATGTGGAGCTTTTTGCATTGTGTCTATATCTAAACATCCTCCCCTTTAAGTATAACGAAAACTGAAGTCAAATTTACAAAACAAAATATAGACATTATAGCTGTAAGAAACATAGTACAAGACTAATATCTAATAAATACAAATACAGGACACATTGATTAAATATACAACAAAAACACACCAATATACAGCAAACATAAATCAAGAACACAACATAATATAAGATACAATAAAATATAAACACTAATCTAAGTAATTTACGAATTAACAGTTTTATACAGAGACTGACAAGTCTCTTCAATCTAGAAATCTTATAGGCCTTCTGATTATTCTTCCTGACCTAGTTTGGTAACCTTCATGATCAACTACAAAATTATTATCAGCGTTATCACTCTCCTCACTACCCAAACTATCCTCAGCTGTTACATTTAGGTTATCCCCATTTTCATTATTTTCTTAATCATCATCACTATTCATTTTAGATAACTCTTAATCATTGTGATTAGTTTTAGCTAGCTGGGCTAAAAATTTATATTATCCCTATTTAAAGCTATCTCAGAAAATGGTGGTTCTTTGAATTTTCTAATGAACCTAGAATTTCTCCTAAACTGGTTCCTATTGATATCAACTATGTATGATCGGAAATCTAATTTTTTTACAATGAACCCCATAGGCCATAATTTCGTAAATTTGTTTTGAATCAACACAGGTTCACGAGGAACAAAATTATCCGGAGATTTAGAATTCTTGTCATATAAAGTTTTTTGCATACTACTATACTTATTTATGTCAGGTTTTGGAAGAAGGTCATCATTGCGAATTGGTAATTTGGTTTTTAGGTGTCTAAACATTAATAATTGAGCAGGAGAACTAGTTAAACCTGCTAATGGTGAGTTTCTGTAGTTTAGAAGGTATAAATTAAAATCTTGGCCACTAACCTGACATTTTTTTAACATGGATTTGACAATACCAATGTACTTTTCTGCAAGGCCATTGCTCTGAGGATAATCAGGGCTTACTGTTTTAATTTCTGTAGCCCATTTCTGCCCGAAATTTTGAAATTTGGCTGAGCCAAAAAGGTTGTTATCTGTAATAATAATCCTTGGAATGCCAAATCTTGCAAAACAGGCTTGAGTGATTCTATGATGGTTGCACTCGATTTATCTTTTATTGGGATTACTTCCACCCATCAAGAGTAGTTATCAACAAGGATTAAAAAAAAATTCTTGCCAAATTCAGCTATTCCAACCCCGACTTTATAAAATGGGATATTCGGAATATCATGAGAGAGCAGCTCTTCTTTCATTTTACTCCGCTGAAATATTTGGCACTCGATACAACATGAGACCAAATTAGTAATATCTGACATTATTCCTGGCCAATAAAAAAATGTTTTTTTACTGTGCTCTTTATTTTGTTTAAACCTAAATGGGTCTCATGCAATAGACTTAAAATAAAACGCCTAAACGCATCAGGGACAATTATTTAATTGCAACCTCCAGCTCATCAAACATATGGGGGCTTTTTGCAATGTGTTTATATCTAAACAGTGTATACAACCAAATGAAGCCCAACAAACAGTAACCACTGCCTTGTTTTGATGAGTTGGGTGCTTTGGTGGAAAATTTCTTATTTCTTCATTGTCGAACTACTGTACAGAGCGTCTACTGTTATCGGAAAGTATACCCTTTTTATTCACTTCCCAACATTAAAAACACAACTTTTGTTTGGTCAAATGGTAGTTTGCGTCAGGTCTATTTCAATGTTGGATTATAAATGGCTTGCATTTTTTATAAAAATAAATAAAAGGCCTATTCAATTGGTAACACTGCTTACGTGCATTCCAGAGTTAATATTTTTCATTCACTTATATATGTATTCTGTGATCTGGCAGGTTGTGGACTTCTTTCTCTTCGGTAGATTTATTCTTAAAACCCCACTTTTCCTCCTATACCTGAGAGTTGATTAATAATTATTATAAAATCGTTCAAATTGTATATATAACCTTTCTTTATTAATAATAATAATATGTTATGGTTCATTTTTTGGAACAAAACTAAAGGCTCTATCGAAAGAAAAGGAAAAAAAAAAAAGAGAAGTAGTTTACATATTTGTGGTGGTCCTCATTTTAGAATGGAACATGACCATTAGTCTAACATTTTGTTCACAATCAGTCGGAAGACAGATGGCTGAGCATATGAAGGAACAGTTTGCTTTTAAATGAGGTTAAAGAAAATGCTTTGCGTAGAGGGGTTGGTATGGTATTCCAGAACGATGTGGTACACAAAGTAAATGATTTTTCTAAAGGATGATGTTCGATGAGAAGGAAAATAGAGGTTAGTGGAGTGGGATTTTGTATTAAAAAAATGCACCAATGAACGAGAGACGAGTAGGTCCAGAATGTAAGATAGATTTTTGGTATTGAAAGTGCAAAATAGGGAATACTGTCGCCGAGAAACTGAATTGAGGCACTTTAACTCGACATAACTGTCAGAGACGCTGGAGCGCCTGGGGACTTCGAAGATGAATCTAATGAAACATTTTTTCAATGAAACATGACAATTTTTTTTTTTTTATTGCAAGATTTCAAAACGTGGTTTTAGAAATTTTAATTCACATAATATCTTTTACAAGGTTTAATTTAATTTCTAGACCAACGCATTAATTAATTTCAAGTTAAGTCTGAAAGGACACGTGCGGCCAATCCCTGCCACCCACGAAGCTACGCCGGTATTAAAAATTGAAATACTTTTAGATATATCTTCCATTTCCTTTTTAGGCCTCTGAAAATGGTGTCTGCTATTGATTCAGTATTTAATTACATAGCTCGAGAATGTACCTTATTGGTTAGTGATAGGTTATAATTATTTTATAATTCATATGTTTCATGTAAAACATACATTTGTTTTTTTAAAATTATATACATGACTAAGATTCATAATAAAATTATTTGAGCTGTAATTAATATTGAATATTGGGTCTCAATATTGAGATACCTTAATTAAGATTCTGATTATTTTTCAGAAAAAAAAAAAAAATGATCATCATTATTGGACTGTAAAAAATCCAAAAGTAGTTGGAAAAATTCATCCGTTTGCTTAAATAATTGCATTTTGTTCATAATATTTTTCCCCTAAATATCCATAGATAAAGTAATATATTTGTTCATTTAAAACGAATATTTTTCCTTATATTAAGCAGGTAAAATCCCATAATTTTTATAATTGCACCTGGTAGCTAATAAAATATATTATAATTTTTTTTAATTTTGCATTCGATGTTTCACCTTTGGTTAATAATTAATTTTTTTTAATTATTCATTTTGTTTTACATTTTTTTTTTTTTTTTTTTTTTTATACAAGATGTATTTTTCCATAATTATTGGCGTATCATGGATTAATTATTTATGTATTCCAGAAGTAGCCATAATTATATTTATTTACCATAATTTATTATTACTATTTATTTACCATAATTATAGTTAATTATGTTTATTTATTATTCTTTTATTATTTATTTTTTTAACTAACCCATAGTTTGTCAAAAAATTTAGTATATTTTGGTTCTTATTACTTTTAATAACCAATTTTCCTAAATCAAGGATATGTGGTGTTTTTATAAGAATAAGGAATCACAACGTCTTGGATCTCCAATTTACAGATCTGAAAGCATTTTATCTTGTAACTATAATTTATTATAAATCTTATAATTTTTCTCAATTATAGGTTGTTAATTTTTTTGTATTTCTTTTGTTTTTTTTTATATATATTATATGTTATGTAATTTTACTCTATCATTATTTTCTGTATATATTGTATGAATGTGATCTCATATCACTATTACTACTTTTCATTTAGAAACAAATTGTAATATATCTCAATAAATAATAAAAAATAAAGAAAATCTTATTACTGTGTTGGTGAATGTCTACATTTTTTTTTTTTTAATATTTTGATGTAAATTATTTTTTATTTTATTTTTTATTTAAAAAAAAAAAAAAATATTAAGGAAAAAATAATTTAGGCTATATAAAAATGAGAAAATAAAAATCGAAAAAGCTTTTCCTTAACACTTATTACGTTTGTATGGCTTATTAAGGCGAAAGCCCAGCATTTGTTCAAGAAAATAGCAGTTAACCATTGATCAGTGAAAGTTTAGCTAATTCATGTATCATTAGATATGCAAACCTCAAAAACAAATCAATTCAGAACGATTTCAGAATATCCTACTAAGCTGGGACAATTTTAGCATATAATCTTATGTAAAATGTATGTAAGGTGAACCAGATTAAGCGAATCTCCATTTATTTTGTTTCAAACTCTCATTGAAGTCATAATTGTGAGTTGAAATTGCTTCCGATTTTTTACAACTAATAACCTATTGTAAACAAAAAACTAAAAATAGAATAAATTTATATAACTAAAAATCTAAGAAATACAGTAAATTATAAATTAGATTTAAAAAGGCCTTTAACCGAGTCTGGCACCCAGGATTGCATTACAAACTCCGAAAATTCCTTCTCCCTACAAACTTTCTATCATCCAGTCCGACCTCACTGGCAAAATCTTCAAAGTAAACATAATAATTCCTATTTATCCATTTTTATTCAGTTTGCTGGAGTTTCTCAAGGCAGTATCCTAGGACCTATCATACTTCACACAGTCTATATAGCTGATATCCCGTCCCATCCTAACACTTTCCTTTCTTCCTATGCTGATGACACTTGTCGTTAACACTGATCCAACTATCGCTTCTCAAACTCACCAATCTCACATCAGAGACCTTGAGGTATGGTGTCAGAATTGGAGAATTAAAATAAATTCCAACAAATCCAACTAAATTACCTTTACCCTTCGTCGTAAACCTTTGACATCCTGCCCTACAGTGTCCTCCAATAAAATTCCGCTAGTTCCTGTTGAACGGATCGATATCTAGGACTTCAACTTGACAAACGCCTTACTTAGAACCCTCATACAAGACTGAAACGACAAGAAACTGCTGGACGTTTTCGGCTACTCCAACGCATACTAGACAATTTTCTAATCTTCCACTACAAAAGACTCGTCTACATGACTATGTTCAATTTAGAGCTTTAGGGCTCTACTAAACCATCAAATTCTTCCCGTGTTATTAATGAAATGAGTAATTAATGTGATATTAAATAAATAAATAAATAAATATATATATATATATAAGAAGAAATGGTACTAATTAATAAAATAATATTATCTACTTTTTTACCCAATTTTGAATCAATCGCGGAATCAGGGTAAATGAAATAATCTGCACTATTTCCATAATAAATATATTTGTTTTAAATAACGGGAAAAGTGGGAACAAATATATATTTTAGTATTTTTTTTTCATTTTTAAAAGCACTTTTCACGTTTCAAACACCCCTATCTCTTTTAATCACCAGCGCCATTTCCTCAGTTTGGTCGACTTCGTGATTTACAATAAAACATCCTTAGTTTACTTTAATCTCGGTGTTAAATTATTGAAACTATTCAACTGTGTACTATACGCATATTTAACGGCTTAAGTATGATACTTAACTTTAAAGGTGGAATATTTACAGTAATTGGAGCAATTCGTGCTTAGTTTTGTTATTTTTTTGCGGTTTCATTCCATATTAACCTTACGTTCACTTAGTGTTTTTTTTACTTAACCATATATGGTCTGGGAATGTACTGCCATCGTAAAAAGTTTCAAAAACAACTTTTTTCACCGGAATCGACTAACTGGAACTCTTTTGACACGCATTTTACAATGTTCTTTACAAATCAATTATTTTGTACAATAAAGCTTAATTAAATGGTGTAAAATTATACAGGATTAAATTTCATGTTGGTTAGGGATGGTTATATATATATATATATTAATATTAATTAATTCCAATATTGACCGGAGGGTTTAGTTATGCCGTCCTTCGGAGGAGACGTAAAAAGATGGTCCCGAGCCTGTGCGATGTCAGGTACTCATTGAAGATCCCTACTCTAATTAAACATGGATAGGCGAAATTTAGGTCTCCATTGTACATCGTCCGATTAGCCATAGTAGCATAAAGTGTCGTTAAATAAACAAACAAACATCCAATATTGACTGTCTATTCGTTCGAGAACAAAACAAATTTAATGATATATTTTTCTTTAAGGAACATCACTCTACTAATTATTTATATTATCCTCCTATGATGAGAACCACTAATGAGTTGCCTTATAACATTGTCATCTTGTGCAAGAGTGATGGTGTTTTCAAAACCAAATGGCAAACGATTTCGGTAGTCTCATTTGATTTGAACAAGTGTCTATATATTTATTTTATTGTAATGTACTATTCTGTAGCTTTATTATATCATATATATATATATATATATATATATATATATATATATATATATATATATATATATATATATCAGTAACCAATCTTTCGAATAATTGTGAACAAAATTTAAAAATAATATTCATATTTCACTCTAAAATGAGGAATACTACAAATATGTTAACAAAAACTTTTATTTATTTTTTCTTTCTATGATTTTATGATATTAGTTTGAGGTACAATTATAGTATCTCTGCTTCCACGTGTCTTTAGTATTATATAATCATACATGAATGTTCATGATCGTTGTATTTACTACTTTATAAATAATGCAAGTGGTAGTTGTATGTCGTTCAAGTAATCATACTTACTACTTTTATAAATAATTAAAGTATAAACTTAATTTTGTTTTTGTAATGTCTTAATTTTTATACCAGAAACAAGACACAGTTTTTGTACTTTATTGTTATTTTTAGGGGACAGAAGGTCCCAGAATAAACTTTTTTATTCTTTTTTTCTTTCAACATAACAGCGCTTCCCAACTGTATTGGGTTGCTATCACACACAGCGTACTTATCAATCTAATGACATGTGATATTGAGTTGAAAATAAATTTACCTTACATTTATTTTCTTTATCAATAGCTTTTTATGTCATATGTGATAATATGTAATGTAGTTTACAATTTAATAAAAAATCCATGCAAAAAGAAAAAAAAAAATTGAATATGCACACCTAAAGGACCAACAGTATCATAGACATCAATGACAAAATTTAAGCAAAAATATAACAAAAGACAAATATAAATATAAATAAATAAATTAGATTAGGTAGAACTTTTAACCCAACTAACATCCATACAGAAGATGATGAATAATCCCGAGACAGTAATATATATATATATATAATTACTGATTTTTATGTAACATATTTATATTATATTAATTCTTTAAAATTCATTATTTATTATTTTTAGTTTCACTTACCTACGTATGGAATATATAGTAAGTGAAAGTATTGGGATCCTGAAAAAAGGTCTGTGTGGTAAGTGTAGCGCAAAAACGAAAAGTCGCATAAAACTGAATTCCATATTGAGACAACTATACGCTCGAGATGTTACAGCAACTGTTTCACCCAAAATCTGCCTAGACGTCCTTTATCCTATGCAATTTGCAATTTTTTCGAATTAATTAAAAAAGGCTTTTACGATTTTGATTAAACTTGCTATCTCGGTGTAAAATTGGACGGGCTTTAATATTATGTAGGTTTCATTCTGATTGAAATAGTCTAAAAAGGGCTTAAATTCCGATATTTTTAAATTTCTTACTCTAAAGTACTTTTAATTTTGTAGATTTTATAAAATTTATCATATTATCTGATTAGATTTACTAAAAGACAGCTAAATATTAACTTTGAACGAATTTAAAAATCAATTAAAGGAGAAAAGAACAAACATATTATTTTATAAAATTTTTGTGTTTTTTTTATAACATGAAAACAGTAATATAGATGTTTAATATACCGTTGTAAAGCTTAAGATTTCAGAAAAAAATATTATCGTATATACGATTAATGAATTGTAAAAGTAATAGGGGAGTGATGAAAAAAAAGTGATGGAAATAGTTTGACAGGGCTTAAAAGCCGATATTTTAAATTTTCTTCCTCTAAAGTACTTTTAATTTTGTAGAGTCCATAAAAATAACCATATCACCTTGTCACCATTAATAAAAAAACAGGTAAATATACAAGTCGAACGAATTCGATATAAAAATAAAGAAGAAAAACCGAAAAAATGCAATTTTTTTATTTTCGATCTTAAGAACAGTAATACATGTGTATAATATACCGTTTGAAAGCTAACGATTTTAGAAAAAAATATTATCTTGTACATACTTTGGTAAAAGTTAACGGAGAGTGATGAAAAGGCGATAAAACAAACTGACTGTCGTAGATAATAATATAATATATAAGGGGTACTCACTACGTTTGCTATAGCATGCTATTTGTGTTATTTTGCTAAACCCATCAATTTTATACAGGAAATAACTGTAGAAACTCGACAGGTTTAGCACAATAGCAAAAATAGCATGCTATAGCAAACGTAATGAGTACCCCCATCATTTAATAAAACATATGTTGCTATTAAAACTAATTGTAAATAATTCTTTAAAAATTTATTTTCGTTTCTAAATGTGTTTAAAAATTCTTAAATTGGTATAAATAACGGAGGTAAGTGAAAGTCGTTTGTTGCGCACACCAGATTTTTACTTTTTATTGATCATTCTATAAATGTTTGTTTACCTTAATTGCTATCTTTGTTCGGGACTAACCTCAGTAGAACAAAGAGTCTTCTAGAATAACTCAGTGTTGATAATTATGAATGGTCCATGACGCCAGAAAATATAATATTGGACTGTCTCGGGATTATTTTCATCATCGTCTGTATGAATGTTAGTTGGGTTAATATTTCTACCTAATCTAATTTATTTATTTATATTTATATTTGTCTTTTGTTATCTTTTTGCTTAAATTTTGTCATTGATGTCTATGATACTGTTGGTCCTTTAGGTGTGCATTTTCAATTTTTTGTTTCTTTTTCGCAAGGATTTTTTATTAAATTGTAAACTATATTACATATTACATATTATCAAAATATAATATTGGACTGTCTCGGGATTATTTTCATCATCGTCTGTATGAATGTTAGTTGGGTTAATATTTCTATCTAATCTAATTTATTTATTTATATTTATATTTGTCTTTTGTTATCTTTTTGCTTAAATTTTGTCATTGATGTCTATGATACTGTTGGTCCTTTAGGTGTGCATTTTCAATTTTTTGTTTCTTTTTCGCAAGGATTTTTTATTAAATTGTAAACTATATTACATATTATCACATATGACATAAAAAGCTATTGATAAAGAAAATAAATGTAAGGTAAATTTATTTTCAACTCAATATCTATATTGAGTCAATGTCATTAGATTGACAAGTACGCTGTGTGTGATAGCAACCCATACAGTTGGGCAGCACTGTTTTGTTGAAAGAAAAAAAAAAGTTTATTCTGGGACCTCCTGTCCCCTAAAAATAACAATAAAGTACAAAAACTGTGTCTTGTTTCTGGTATAAAAATTAAGACATTACAAAAACAAAATTAAGGTTATACTTAAATTATTTATAAAAGTAGTAAGTATGATTACTTGAACGACATACAACTACCACTTGCATTATTTATAAAGTAGTAAATACAACGAAAATAGAACATTGGAAGATTGGTTACTGAGGATATGATGGAATAATTTGTTTTAAAATGAGGTTAAAGAAGATTCTTTGCGTATAGAGGTAGGTATGGAATTCCAAAGTGAGGTGGCACGAAAACAAAAGTTTTGTTGTACTTTTGATGAAATAAAGCATTTCTCTCTTGTACTATCTTTCTTCTTGTTCTGAAGGTTATAATTATGCCTACTTATTTGTATTTTAACATTGTAATGAGCATTACCTGTGTACATCAATAAAGAAAGAAAAAAAAAACGTTCAATCCCACTCATGTTACAGCATAATCTGATACTAGAGACAACCGTAGTTTTCCCGGAAGATAGGAATATCTGCAACTGATGATGGCCGCAAAAAAAAAAAAAAAAGTCGCGTTAATTAGGGCTGGCATGGTTGAAACAGGGTGTTGGTTGAGAAGTGGTTGTTGCAGAAAGGAGTCGGCGAGGGTTGTATAGGAGTGCGGTGGGGGGGCGACATGGCGGGAGGGCCCGGGGTACCATATTGGAACCCCGCCCCGTTGGAAAAAAGTCTCATTATGCAGCCGGCTGCATTTCTACATGCAGTTTGCAGCACGACCCCTTTAGATAAGGGAGCCTTATTTCCATTTGCAAATACATGGCCCGCTCCTCAGTCAATAACTGACTCCATCTCCGGATCTCAGTAATGGAAAGTGTACCCTCCTTCATGAGTGGAGGTGTGCTTCCAGCAAGTTGGAAAATCCTGGAGGCAAACATAAAATTTTCCTAAGATTGGAAGAGGAAATGAAAACGCAATCTGTCTTATCCGTAAGTGATTTCGGAATGATTCGTACGCGAATCCCAGTTTTTACCCGAAATACAAGTTTTAGGGACCCACAAAAATTGTAGAAGGTAACAATTTCTATTAGAATAAGTATGAGAAATAATTAAAATTAGTTGAAGTAAAGAAACGAAATTGTATATATTAATATGTCAAGTATGGGTTGATGAGTATACTGCGTGACAAGTCCTCCGGTGTATTTGGTCAGCTTTGCTAGGATATTAGACATTTTTCTCTTTTCCTAATCTAAAATATGTGTTTACATCGAAAACTATTATTCTTATAACTTTCACTTACATATATATGAAATATATAAGTTGATTGACGGGTATAGATTAGAAAACTTAGGAACCATATCATCTTGTTAGCATTGATAAAAGACGGGCAAATATATAAGTTGATTGAATATGATAACCAACTAAAGGTGAAAAGTTCAACAATGGTTACGTATTTTTTTTTAAACATTAGAACAGTAATATAGATGATTTGCATACCCTTGGGAAGCTAAAGATTTAAGGAAAAAATATTGCCTGATAAGGTAATGGAGATTGATGAGCGAATATATCTAACTGATAGTTGACTAAAAAATAAAAATAGAAATGAAAACGCAATCCGTCTTTTCCATAAGTGATTTCTAAATGATTCGTACCCGAATCCCAGTTTTTACCTGAAATAAACGTTTTAGGGACTCACAAAAATTGTTGCAAGAAACAATTTCTATTAGAATAAGTATAGAAAATAATTAATATTAAATCAAATAAACAAACGAAAATGTATCTACAATATGTCCAGTATAGATTTATGAATATGCTTTATGACAAATAATCCAATGTATTTGGGCAGCTTTGCTAGGAAATCAGTCATTTCTATCTTTTCCTAATCTAAAATATGTGTTTACATGGAAAAAATATTATTCTTATTACTTTCACTTACTTATTTATGAAATATATTGTAAGGGAAAGTATCGTGAAAATTTTCGAAGTCCAGTTTTCAACGGAAATACACGTTTTAGGGTCCCCTGAGTCCAAATAACCAAGTCTCGCAAAAAGGTCTGTGTGTGGTAACTCCCGGGAGGAAACGGCAAGTCCTATGAAACTGAAATTACATATTAAAGACAACTATACGCCCGAGACGTGACAAAACGTTTTTCATCAAAATGAGCTTACCAGAAGAGGCACTTTATACCATGCATTTTGCACATTTTTTCGATTTTCTCGAAAACGGCTCCGACGATTTTGATTAAACTCGCTGTATATATGTAAAGTTTAATGAGCTTCAATATCATGTTGGTTTTATTCTGATAAAAATGGTCAGACAGGGCTTAAATGCCGATATTTTTTATTGTCTTCCCCTAAAGTACCTTTAATTTTGTAGATTCAATAAAAATAACTATATTATCTTGTTAACGCTGATGAAAAACAGGTAAATATATAAATTGAATAAATTCGATACCCAACTATAGGAGAAAACAGAAAAAATATTTTTTTAATGCAATTTTTCGTTTTTGAACATAAGATCAGTAATATACATACATGTATAATACACCGTTGGAAAGCTAAAGATATTAGAAAAAATATTATCTCATACACAAGCTTTTAAAAGTTAATGGAGAGTGATGAAATGAACATAAAACTGTCCAGTATAGATTGATGAATATGCTTTATGACAAATAATCCAATGTATTTGGGCAGCTTTGCTAAGAAATTAGTCATTTCTATCTTTTCTTAATCTAAAATATGTGTTTACATGGAGAAAATATTATTTATCAATATATTCTAAACAAGAAAGAGCTCATTTAATTATCCTTATTACTTTCACTTACTTATTTATGAAATATATTGTAAGGGAAAGTATTGAGATCGTGAAAATTTTCGAATTCGACTTTACACCGAAAATACACGTTTTAGGGTTCCCTGAGTCCAAATAACCAAGTCCTGCAAAAAGGTCTGTGTGGTAAGCCTAGCGCAAGTCGTATGAAAGTGAAATTTCACATTTAAGACAACTATACGCTTAAGATTTTACAGCAACTTTTTCACTAAAATCAGCTACCCGGTAGCCAATTAGCAAACATTTCCGAATTAATTAAAATAGGCTATAACGATTTTGATTAAAGTCCCGTAAAAAGTTCCGTGTATGTGTGTGTGATAAGTCTAGCTGGAAAACGTTAAGTTGTGAAAAACTGAAATTTCATATCTTAGGAGCGTTTATGCCTGAGTTGTTACAGCAATTTTTTCATCAGCCATATTTTTTACTGCACTTTTTACGATGTTCTCAAAAACAGCTCTTACGATTTTTATTAAACTCACTAAATCGATGTAAAATTTAATGGGCTTTAATATGGTATAGGTTTCATCCTGATTTAAATAGTCTGACAGTACTAAATTTTAACTTTGTAGATTTCAAACAAATTAACCATATCATCTTGTAAGCATTGATAAAAAACTGGTAAATATATAAAGTTGATTGAATATGATAACCAACTAAAGGAGAAAAGTTCAACAATGTCAACTTTTTTTTTTTTTTTAACATAAGGACAGTAATATAGATGTATGATATACCCTTGGGAAGCTAAAGATCCAAGGAAGAAATATTGCCTTAAAAGAAAAGTTTTATAAGGTATTGTAGAGTGATGAAAAGCAAATAAATCTAATTGATAGTTGACTGCAAAAAAAAAAAAAAAAAAAAAAAAAGAAGTACATCAAAATAAGTTCCTAGCAACATACTTCTGCTGTCAAAGTGTCCAGAATTTATCTGAACGTGATATAAGAAATTTTAATAATTCTAATCATAATTAATCAATTAAACGAAATATGCTTAATTTTATTCAAAACTAAATAATAATAAATTATAGAAAGAGAACAAGAAAACAAATATAGATTTTCAAATGGGTTATTATTCGTAGTATGTAATAAATTGTAAACTTATAATATAAATTATGAATAGTATAATATTATAGGTAGTAAATGATAAATTGGTAGTATTAATCGGTTATTATTGGAAGATTCCATTTCATGAGAGTTTCTTTCGTAGCAGTAAATTACTAAACATTCAACCTTCCCTCAAAAATATGAAATGGGCACCTTAAGGACATAAAAAAAAAAAACGCAGACCATAGATAGTACATCTCACACCAAGATTAAAAATTGGACAAATAGTAAATTTCACATCAAGACTAATAAACATATAGAAATAGAAAATCGCTCCAAAACAGTTCAACACATAAAATAAGTTTCTTAGTCCTATTAATAACTGAAATGGTAAAACGATGGTTCTTTCGTTAATGACTATTGTTTGTGAGACTAAATACTTTGTTTAATAATATTCCAATATTAATCTAATACTATTTATAGCTCTTTCATTGCCAATCACTTAATTAAAATACTGTATTAGTTCGTACCTAAAGTATTTTCAGGTCGTAATTTCTTTATATATAATATATTTTATATTATCAGATGTCATTTTTTTTTGTATTTATTTTTCTAAAATTTACGAATTCATCTGATAACTCAATAAGTAATTATGGTATAGGATAAAATACATTAAAAACACAAACAAAAAATATGTAGAAAAACTGCTCATTGGCAGCTTTCGAGTGTTGGTAATCTAAACCTGAAGGTCGCGAGGCCATTTTCTTTTCAGATACCACAGAGGATTATCTGCAACAGCAGAAGAAGCAATGTTAGAAACTAGTGAATTAGAGTGGGAATGGAGTGATACCTGGTTCGCGCCAAATCAGCAAAATATTATGGTCTTTATGGACGAATTTATTCGTGGCAAAGTAAGGAGCGTTGAGGTTTTTACGAAAGATTTTGGATTATAAGGGTTATACATATTATAAGGGGAGAAGAATTCGATGGACTTGTAGCTCAACTCTGTAAGTCTAGCTTGGCCTCATGATAGTCATGTAGATGAGCCTTTTGTAGATAAGCAGAAGGAAGGTTAGAGCGTCTGTCTAGTAAGTGTTGGAGTAATTAAAAGCAGCGAGCATCTTCTTGTTTCAGTCTTGAAATCCACACATTCAATGTAATACGAGACATGTATTTTAAGTAAGTACCGTTTTGGAAATAAAAAAATACGCGCAAAGATATCGCAATAATTTTATTTTTACATAAAAGCCTGTACCTTAATCTACTTTTCTACATAATTTCCATGGATTTTGAGGCACTTGCCATAACGCGGCACCAGTTTTTGAATACCCTCCTCAAAAAATTCTGCCGCCTGACTTGTTAAACGACGTTGACGAACCATGGGTGGCCTACGTCACACCAGAATCAAAACAACAATCCATGGAATGGCGACATTCATCATCACCCAAAAGAGTGAAGTTTAAGCAAAAAATGTCTGCCCGGAAAATCATGTGCACAGAAAAGGAGTATTGCTAGTGAAGATTCTGCCTCGTAATGAGACGATCAATGCTACCATTTGTTCCTGCACTTGAAGAAACACCTGGGCGGTCGGCGTCTTCAAGACGATAACGAAGTCAAAACATTGGTGATGCAGTGGTTAACAAGAAAAGTAGATTAAGGTACAGGCTTTCATGTAAAAATAAAATTATTGCGATATCTTTGCACGTCTCTTTTTAATTTCAAAACGGTACTAACTTAAAAAACATGCCTCGTACATTTGATAAGCAGGAGTCCTAGATAGTTAATCTGTTCAACCGGGAGAAGCGGGATATTATTAAGGGATACTGTAGGGCATGTTGTTTTATTATTTTTTTTTTTTAATTAAAATAAATCAATTTTTCCGGAGATATTATAATTTATCTCCGTTCGGACTATAATAAAATGCTTTGAGGCTACATTCACATAATATTTACAGGAAGACAACGTTGAAGTAAAATCATATGAAAATAAAATAAAATAGATAGTAAAACTATAATACAATTAGTCGAAGAAACCCAGAACGATTGTGGGAGGGAAAAGCCGAATCCGAGAATGCCTCTTTCTCAGCTGCGTCACTGATGAGAGTCACAAACGTACTGCACTTGAGTGAAGAATCTGCCTAGTGCATTTAGAATTAAGGAAGAAAAAACTATTTCTTGGAGAATACATAGAAGGATTTTTAATGAGATTAAGGAAATATGACATGATGCTACAGGCACAAATCCAAGCCAAATAATCCGACTTAAAAAAGGGAAGGGGTGTTTGTTGTACACACCATAAAGGCCAACCGAAGATTAAAAAAATAATGGATTTAAAGACAAAAAAGTTAATGAGTTTGGTCAATACTCACACTACAATAGGAGTATATTTTTTTATTCTTTTGTGCTCAACTGGACAATCTACAAAACTCACCAATAGTTGGATGATCAACAGTTCCCATTGTAGATGAAGAAAGAGGACTACCCTTAATTCTTATTCCTGTTTAATCAGGGAAAAAAAAAAAAAAAAAAAAAAAAAAAAAAAAAGTGGGACCAATCTAGTTCAACATTGAACGATTTTGAAATTATTTATTCAGTAGGATGTTAGATATCGCAAATTAAAATGTTCATGAGGCACAGATTTGATTCACTGCTTTTGAATACTTTAAAAGCTACATTATAATCCACCACTCTTAAAAACAATTAGTATCAGTGATATAACATATTAAATCATATTTACGGATTGATAGAATAATCAAATAGAAAAATATAATACTAATAAAATAAAATCAGCTATAATGTTAATTGAGTGATTTTTTACAGCGCATTACATTAAAACACAAGTATGTTAATTTAATTAAATATTCTCGTAAATGTATATTTATTAATTAGTATACACAGACAGAGTATGATAGAAACTAATAGATTAAAACGTATTTTTATTAATATTATTTTATGATTTTTTTTTTTTAATTTAATTTCTACAGGATTTTTTGTCCCCTCCACTTTTAGTGCTGATCCCAGAGACTATTATACACGACTTTGAGGTAGCATATTATGTTCCTTACCCCACTTCATACATACATCAATATTTTTTTTTAATTCATACAATATAAATTATTACTTGTTGCTAAATTTAGGAAATATAGATTATCCCTACATCTCTTCTTTTCTAATTGGAAACCTAAAAATTTTAAGGCTTAAATAGATACAATGTATCTTCATCCAAAAGGATGCTGCTAACAAAATTTTTGTCAGAACAATATTTTGATCACAATGAAACAAGTTAAAACCTCTACTCAATTATCTTTATATCGAAATAAAAAATAATTTTAGAAATTAATAAGTTCTTCAATTCAATCCTCTCAAATTAAAATTAACAAAAAGAAAAAGAAAACTTACCAAATTTATTTTTCTGTTACTTATACTGCAACTCTAGCAATCCATCAACATTAAATCAAAGTGATTTTTGACCAAATTATATAAAAAATATATATAAGAAAAACTCAGCATTCCTGCTGGCTCAACTAATGAAATTTTTAATTCTTGGACTGGAGTGAAGATATAAAAGAAAAAAAATAATATTACGCATAATTATTTTCGAAATATAACAGAACGTTGTTAAGGGAATAAAATGTTTTTAAAAGATTTCGACTTTTAAAAAATTGGAAATCCTTCGGAAAATCCCCAACGCTCCTTATTTTGTAACAAATAAACTCTTTCATTAAGACCTTAATATTCCATATGTTGCTGGCTTAACCCGAACCAGGAACCATTCCTTCCATGAAAACTCCATTTCCACTATAATCCATTAGTTTCAACCCTTACTTCCTCTTCGATTCCTGATAATCCTCCGAGGCTTCTGAAAAGAAGATGGCCACGAGATCTTCTAGTTTAGAATATTTTTAGAGTGCTACCACTAGGTAGTGTCTCTTCATGTATTTCATGACATTTTTTCTATATTATCATCACATTTACTCGTTGTATTTTTTTTTTTATACAGTTGTAGATATCAATAAATATATTTTTTTTAAATTGTACATAAAAAGCTTCTTACTTTTTCTAGTCCAACGGTTCAGAAATAAACCAAAAAGGGGTGATTATAGTATTCTCACTTTTATAGGCTGGCTGAGCCTAATGAGGTTCTCCCTAAACCAGGGTCGCTAGAATACAGAATAAATAATTATTCTGCCACAGCCGGATGCTAGTGGGCCAGAGAACAGTAGTCTAGTGCCCTATTTACTGAATCGGGGTGGTGTCCGTTCTTATTGATATACTTTTTATGATTAAACGTTCTTCGGTGGCAATTAGTAGCTGTGTGAGAGAAATGGATACAACAGATAAAAAGAACTTCTATAATTTTTATCAGGGTATTTTTTCAATAATTTGCTACTTTGATTTTCTAAAGACTCTTTTCACCCTATTTTACTTAGTTGTTTAAACAGTTTAAAAACCTAAACCATGTTAAATGTTAACCACAACAGCTATTAGTAGCCTCTACAGTTTCATTCTTCCAAAGATCTCTGCGCCCGCTCCAAATCACCAAACATTTAAAAAATAAAGCATTAATAATGATAAATGATCTGTCCTCTAACAACTCTTCCAGCAATCCCCAAATTTCCGGGTTTTCTAGCGAACTTCCTTGACCAGAAATTGTTTTCAGTACTACCTTGAAGCTGTTTCAAGAAATATTGATCAACGAATGGAGCTGACCATAGTTCAATATCTGTCCTGGCTGGTCCAATGGAACCTTGTAGCAAAGAAACTGGACATCTAGAAGAGACCCTTAAAATGAGAAAGAATATAATCTTCTTCAACGGAGCACTTTTTGGAATAGGAATCATTATTGATATATGAAAAAAAAAATCAATCTTGGGTTCAAACCCGTCAGATTGCCCTAGAATTTTAAACGGAGTAACACATCCTTATAAATCACAAGAAAATCAGATATAAATTAATTTTTTTTTTTTTTTTTAAAGATTTTATTGATATTTACAACTGTACATACAATATATACAACAAGGCCATCGTCTTTTCAATCGCCTGGGAGGGTAAATTAAATTTTAATTTTAATTTTGTTAGGAGTTGAGCTTTTTGGCTCTACTAAACCATCAAACTCTTCCCGTATCCAATCCTTACAATCCAAAATCCTTCGCAAAATCCTTAACGCTCCTTACTTTGTCACGAATAAAATCATCCATAATGGCCTTGATGTTCCATATGTTGCTGATTTGGCCCGTACCAGGTATCACTTTTTCCATGAAAAACTCCACTCCCACTCTAATCCATTAGTTTCAATTCTTGCTTCCTCTTCAATTCCTGATAATCCACTGAGGCGTTTGAAAAGAAGATGGCCTCGAGACCTTCTTGCTTAGACTCACTAGTATAGAGTGCTGCCAAGGGGCAGTTTCTCTTCATGTTTTATCATTAATCAGTATATTTACTTTTGTATTTTATAGAGATGTAAATTTCAATAAAAATATATTTAAAAAAAAATTGTTAACGGGCTCACCTGTGGTGTAGAGGTATAACAGCCTTTTATGCCCAAGACCGAGGGTACAAACCTGAGAGATGGCCCCAGGAATATTAAATGGGAGTTAAAAATCCTCAGTAATGTCGTCCTTCGGAGGGGAAGTAAATTGGTGGTCCCGAGTTTGTATGAAGGGTACTCGTTAAAGATCCCTATCCTAATTAAACCTGGATAGGCACAATTTAATACTTCCACTGGAGCATCGTCCGTTTAGCAACAGTAGCATAAGGTGAAGTTAAGTAAATATACAATATATTGATAGAATACATAGTTCTATAATTAATAGTACTGCTTTGACTCTCGCCTGTTTGCATAAAGTAACCTAAACTTCTTCAGAATCTTATACATTCCCTATAGATTGCACTGATCCCAATGAATCTAAACATTATTTACTGATTTATATTTTGAAACTTTATGGAAAGTAATGTAATGTTAATTAAGTTAAAATTTAATAATTTTCCTTTTCGGCCGGAATATAGTTAAATGTGATGTAAAATATAAAGTTTTATCTTATGCAGCTTTTTCGTAACCTACAATTTTTATTCTTAACTTTCATACAATTATCCCTTAATTGGATTTTCGAAAATCCCAATTAAACATCCAAACAATATGCATGCTTTAAAAAAAAAAAAAAAATCGATTCTATGAAAATATTTTTAATAAAATAAGATAATATTTCTTAATCGAAAATAATTTTTCAGAATATACCTAGTATTTTAAAGATAATAATGGTCATTATAATTTATTAGAAAATATTTCCAAGAACAAAATATTTGGGTTGAGGCTTGAAAAACAAGCAAACAAAAAAAAAAATAATAATAATAATTTACTGATAGGAATCGTACTTAAAATAAAGTCGAGTACAAGTACTTGAACGAAGACTTGTTTTCAGAAAAGGAGATATTTAAAAAACAACGGTTCTATTAGACTGAAAGAGGATTTAAAGAAAAAATTAAAAATAGCCCGGTTACAGCCTTCAATAATTCCCTTAAGTAGTTAAATAATTCTCAATTTTCAGTAAAAACACCACTCCATCTTCAATGATGGTTTATAACGAATTCAATACATTTTTTTATTTATAGAAATTGAAAACTTTATTCGTTAATACATCTTGTAAATAAGCTTCAGTTGAAAAATACATGAAGAGAAACTGCCCATTACCAGTACTTTAGTAGGTAATATAAACTAGAAGGTCTCGAGGCCATCTTTTTTCAGACGCCTCCGAAGATTGTCAGGGACGGAAGAGGAAGCGAGGGTTAAAATCCTTGAGTTAGAGTGGGAGTGGATGAATGGTTTTATATTTTAAAGTTTGAGCTGCTCAAAATATAACTAACTACATATAAGTGGCAGATCGTGCAAGTTATTGGGGTCAACTATAGCATAGTGGCTAGCATAACAGCTTACTATGCTAAAAGTCACAGGTTCAAACCTGCAGGTGGCCCTAGGTTTTTTTACGTGCATAAAATAATCCTTAGTTATGCCGTCCTTCGAAAGAGACGTAAAAAAGTAGTCCCGAGCATGTCAGGTACTCGTTAAATATTCCTATCCTTATAAAACCTGGATAGGTAAAATTAAGGACTCCCGCTGTAGCATCGTCCGATTAGCCATAGTAGCATAAGGTGACGTTAAATGAACTCACAAACAATCAAACGCAAGTTATTTATTATGTTATTATATATGTTTTTTGAAATCGCCTAATTTTTAGTTAATTTTGCCTTTTAGGATTATTGATTTTTATGACATTTTTATTAGTTATTTTTCTGAATATGAAACTGTGGATAAAAAAAGTTTCTGGCTAATACTTTGAGTTTGAGAGCCAATTTAAGATACATGCCAGAGAGTCTGTGGCTCTAGCGCCCTCTCTCAGTCTCCTCTGGCTTATTAGACCGGTGACGCGACTGACTGAGAGGCGCTGGGATCTCCTAGCCTCGGGCCCCGACATCCACAAGTGGGTGCCGGGTTTCGATTCAGAGTTCCCAGGGGCAATATGTAAATATTGTGTATATGTATGAATTTAGTCAAGATTATTATTATTTATTTATTTTATTTTTCTCTTTATTTAGTACATATGGAATGAATGGCTTCTTATAGCACTAATACTCATTGCCCAAGATTGTATTATTTCTAAATAAAACAATTTATAATAAAATGAAATTAAGACAGCTTCGCGGCTGAAAAGATGTGTTGGGAAAAACTCTCTAACTCAAGTAATTCTTAAGATATTAAATCAAAACAAAAACTAACACCATGTTAAGTGTGTACTTTAAAAGTTTTTTCTTCGCAATACATTACTGGGAGAGTGGTTTAAAAAATTCTCAAAAACTAATAAATAACATGACTTTTAGCTAGTTAAAGGTTAATGAAATAATCTTGTACAAATATATACAAATACAATAAGTTTCTTTTCCGCCTATCTTAGTGGAAATACATAATACATAAATAACACAATAAATCAGATTATATCCTAATAAATTAATAATACACTTCTGAATCTTTACTATTCATATTGTTTTTCTTTTTAATTTATTAGTATTAATATCTAATTTTCATCAGAAGAGTATATATCTGATATTGATAGTAAAAACAGATAAATATTAGCCAATTTTTTGATGCTATCAATGTTCACAATGTTCTCTATATTATCACAAGGTGGCGAGTTTTTAATGTACTGGAGTAGGTACCTTCTTCTGTATTCATTAGATGACGGGCAGTGGAGAAGGAGATGGTGAAGACTATTAGTTATGTACTGCTTACAGCTGCTACATATTTCATTATCATGAAGACTATAGGATGAGTTTTTAAAATATATATTTATGGCGTGGGAGTTAAAAATTCTAAGTCAACTGACTACTCGTATTTTATGAATATGTTCATGGAACGTCAGGTATTCTTCTGACGTACATTTTCATGGATTATTAAATAAAATTCGGTAATTTTTTATAAGGACCGACAACGTGGTACTACTTTTATCATAATTTCAGTTTTTGTTTCCTTCGGAAATGTGTAATAATACCGGAATTAATATTTTTTAAAGGAGTTTTGTTTTTAACGGCGAAGAGAATTGTATAACTTAGTCACCACATTCATATCGCGAAAACTGGTTATATAGATGTGTAATCCGTATTAGTTTTTTTTTTTTTTTTTAATTCAGTCCCTTCTGAGACATTTTCCTTTAAATATCGCAAATACTTGATTTATGTAAGTTCGTATAAAAAAAAAAAAAAAAAAAGACAATATTTTCAAGACCGAAATTTTTACAGAATGTAGGTGAAAGGATAACATTTATAAGAAAAATAATGAAAACGTAGTATGTTTTAGTTTTTTATTTTTTAAATAGCTATAAGTCTCGTTTTTTATTAATTTTCGATAATTTATTTTCACCACTTTTTTACTATTTTGGTAATGTATTGTAAAAACGAAAACGTGAAGTTAATCTTTATCATATTGTCAGTTTTTGCTATAATCTGATATCTCAAAAATAACTGGTGTAAGTGAGGTTTTCCCAACACATGTTTTCAGCCGCAAAGCTGACTTCAAATGGCTCCCAACCTAAAAGTGTTAGTCTGAAATTTTTTTTATCCATGATTTGAAATGCAGGCATCACCAATAGACGTGTCATACTTCGTGACTAAGACGTACTAAATTAAACTTAAAGTCTCTAAGACATCTTATTTTTATTCGCTTCTTATGGTTATCAGAAATACTTAAGGATGACAGGTTACTGACAAGTGTGTCTAAACGGGGAGGGGATTTGAAATTTACTGAGATATATTTATTTCGGTTCATGTCTGTAACAAATAGGATATTGATGTTTTAATAAATTGTTTTATTTTGGACAAAATAAGCGGCATTGAAGATTTTTCGAAGGATTTTGGATAGTTCGAATGAGCACAAGTTTAATACCTGATAATAGTAACAATAATTAAAAAAAACTTTATTCTGGGACTATGTCCTCTAAGAATAAAAATGTTGAACAGTACATATTAATATATATATATGTCTTTCTGAGAAACCAATAAAATTAATTTTTATTTACAAATGTGTGAAAAAAAAATTAAACACAAATAAAACCTATGTACATATATGTACAAAAGTATGGATAATAAACCCTCAAAAAAAGTAAAGAAAGAAAATAGAACCCCTAAAAGCTACAAGGGTTAAGGATATTGAAAAAACAAAGAAAACTAATTTTTTTCACAGCACTAGGGTTTGGGAAAAATAGATAATTATATCTTGCATTCTAACTAAAATAATTGAGTTGCTAATTCACATTTTTTTGCCTCTATTTGGGATGCCAAAAGATATTGGAAAATATGGGATTTGAATGAGGGAAATGATAATGGTTAAATAAATGAGTTTTTTTGTAGTAGACTGGAAGTTTAAAATGTTTGACAAGTAAATGTTGTAGTATAGGTTAAATTATGGTATTTTTGGAACTTTTTTTTTTTTTTTCTATGTCATTGCAAGACATTACTTATACATTACATTTTTTTTTTTTTTTATAAACTTCTTTATTCAAATCAAAACACAGACATATTACAGTGCAAGTAGAAGTCACTATCCCACTAAGGCGAGCCCGTGTGTGGGAAAGGAGTTCACCTGCGGCAATTCAATAAAAGTACAATAACAAACAGTAACAGTACACAGTATGATACAATACAATACATTAATAATATAACACAATTGTATAAAGAAACAGTAACACACTATACAGCAAAAAAAAAAAAACTATATAAAGTCACGCCACCATGAGGCCATAGTGCACCTGCAGATCACACCATATTCCTTGAATCTTATTCAGCAGTCCTATTAACCTTTATATACCCTGTCCCTTCTCCCAGGGAACACACACTCTCTCTTCAAGTCCTCGCAGTAATTACGGTACGTAATCTATGTCAGATCTAGTATAGCCATATTGTTATTATCAAGATTGTCATTATTGTCTTTTAAAGTGTTATTATCGATATTTTGTAACTTTTGAATAAATAAAATACTTTTTTTTACAATAACGAGCACGAACACCAAAATTGGCGCCCAAACAGGGACTGCATATTTTTATCGCAGTTTTAAGAACCGAGTTTCCGCAGATCCGAACTTTTTCCGCAAATCCAGAATTAGGACTACCGCCTAGGATTCCTCACCTGTGAAGACTCAAGATTTTGGCTTACCTACCGAGGACTACCAACTTCGAGATCTTCAGATTCTGGACGAGTTCACTCACCCCGAGCATCTCGCAACGCAGGCAAAGTCTCTTATCTGCACTCAACCTTGGCCGGACTTCACTGTCGTCAGGTATCCAGCTCAAGGACAGATCTTCACACCCCGTCGAAGATTATTTTGACAGCGTACTCAATTTTTGTAAGTTAATTTCCTTTACTATTGTAATTTTATGTCTGATGATTATTTAAATTCTTTAATCCTGCGAGTAAATAATTTAACATTAACTACAAATATGGCAAGCTTTCAAATTAAATCGGCAGACTACGATCATATCCCTAATTTTAATGGAAATCCACACAATCTGTTAAAATTCGTGACAGTTTGTAGACAAGTTTACCAAATCGTGTGTAAACCGGACAACTCGTTTAAGGAACTAAACGAACAAAGATTATTAAGTAAACTTTTAGCAAAACTTACGGATGAAGCTGATTATATAAATACAACGTGCGAATTTAGTCGTGTTGAAGAATTACTAAATTATCTCGAAAGAACCTTCAGAGACAGCCGCTCAATTGAACAATTATCGCATGAATTATTTAATAACAAAATACATCATAAGGAACACCCTCTTGATTTCCTTCAAAGAATTGATAAGATCCGCACTTTAATAATTTCTAAACATCGGATAGAAAACACACCAAATAGAGAAACAATTATTAGCGCATTAGAGAAAAGTATTCTTTATTTTTTTTACACTAACATGCCCCTTCACATAAGAACATATCTTATGACTAAAGCAGAAAAGTTAAGAACATTAGATGATTTGAGAAATTTAATTCAGAATGAGAACCATCTACTCTTCGATGACCTCATAAATTCGGGAAATATGAGAAGACCCGGAGAACATGATTACAAAAGAGGCTTCGACCATAAGAAAAAGTTCGATAAAAAACATCACAAACGATTTAATAATTGGCAAAATCCCAATAACCCGTATAACCCACATAATCAAAGACAAGAGCATCAATATCGACAACAAGAACCTCCACAAGACTACCGGCAGAATAATAATAATAATAATTATTACCAACAATGGCCCCGTCAAGAACAACAAAGGTATTTCAACGGTTCAGGTCGATACCGGAATCAAAATTATAATAATAGTAAGAAAGATGAAAATCCGACTGTATCCATGAGAACAGTTAGCGCATTCGGGAATAAACCGAAACAGCCTAATTTCCAAATTCAGCAAGAAGACCCGAAAGACCAAGAAATCAGAGAATTAAGAGAGAAATTAGAAAAATTAGATCCAAATAATTCTTTTTTAGAGAAAGGCCCGCCAGACAATCAAAACACATAAAAGAAGAGAATAAAAGCCAACTGCCTTATGTTAAAGACCACGCGAATCGTAAATGGCTTATTGATACCGGATCTTGGAAGAATTATATAAGACCAGACATTGTACCACCAGATGTTGAAAGAGAAAAAGAAAATTTTACAATAAAAACAGCAACCGGAGAAGAACTTGGCACGGAATCTATTTCAGTTTATTGCAGAAATAATTTTCTTAAAAACCCCGAAAAAATAAAATTTTATCTATTTAATTTCAGTCCCAATTACGAAATACTACTAGGAAATGAGACAATGAGGGAAATGAAATTTAATATCGATTTCGAAACCAACAAAATAAAAACTCGCTATACAGAGTTTGATTTTATTATGGAAGACGAAGTTTTAAAATTAGTTTTGAAAGAAGGCGAAAATCAGATAAAAGTAGAACAAAATAAAAATCTATATTTTATTGACTATGAAGATGATAAGATTAAAATTAAACCTGGCATCTATGATCAAAATATAATAATCGACAGTAAAGTTAACGAAACCATATATTTACCTTTATACTATTTGCAAAAAGAAGAAGTAGAATTAACAGATTCTAATAAAAAAGGAAACCACGAAATAATAAAACAAATCCCCCAACTAATCAGAACCGACCATATACCTCCTCAAGAAAAATCAAATTTAATTAAATTATTATCGAAATATCCATCAGTATTTAAGACTGAAAATGATCCCCTTTCAGCCACTGATTTATTGGAGCATAAGATTAAAACAAAAACCGAAGACCCGATATATTCGAAAAATTACAGATATCCCCACCAATTCAAAGAAAATATTAAGGAAGAAATTAAAAAGATGTTAGAATCCAAAATAATAAGACCCAGCAATTCCCCTTACAATTCTCCCGTTTGGATTGTCCCGAAAAAGCCAGACGCATCAGGAAAAAGAAAAATACGAATGGTGATTGATTACAGGAAATTAAATCGAGAAACAACCCCGGATAAATTCCCCATTCCTAATATTGAAGACCTTTTAGGCAAATTAGGAAAAGCGACGATATTTACAGCAATGGACCTTTGCTCAGGCTTCCATCAAATAAAAGTCGAAGAAAGTTCTATCCCAAAAACAGCATTTTCTACAGATCAAGGCCACTTTGAATTCCTTCGCATGCCATTTGGACTCAGTAATGCCCCAGCAACGTTTCAAAGAGCCATGAATATCATTTTTTCAGATTCTATTAACGTTTTAGTCTATATGGACGATATTATAATTTTTTCTGAAAATTACAAAGATCATTGGAAACATTTAGAAGAAACTCTTAAAAAGTTAGAAAAACATAACTTAAAGATTCAGCTCGATAAGACAGAATTTTGCAAGAAAGAATTGTTATTCCTCGGACATATTATCAGCGAACGCGGCATAGAACCTAATCCAGAAAAGATAAAAGCAGTAAAAGATTTTAAACTCCCTAAAAATGAAAAAGAAATTAAAAGCTTTTTAGGATTAACTGGTTTCTATAGGAAAATGATACCAAATTACGCAAAGATAGCTTCCCCATTAACGAGATGTCTTCGAAAAGATCAAAAAGAAATCAAACCAGAGTTATATGAAAACGCTTTTGAGAAATTGAAACAACTTGTATGTAGTAGCCCCATTTTGCAAATTCCAGATTTCAATCAGGACTTTTTCTTAACAACTGACGCAAGTAATTTCGCCATTGGTGCAGTATTAGCACAGAAGAAAGATGGAAAAGAACTCCCTGTATGTTTTGCATCCAGAACACTTAATAAAGCAGAACAAAATTACTCAACAACGGAAAAGGAATGTTTAGCCATTATTTGGGCTTGCAATCATTTTCGACCCTACTTATACGGTAGAAAATTTTTCATATATTCAGATCACAAACCTTTAGAATATTTAAGAACGTGTAAAACACAGAACGCCAGATTAATTAGATGGAAATTATTGTTAGAAGATTTCGAATATGACATAAAATACATTGAAGGAAAGGCTAATAAAGTCGCCGATCATTTATCCCGTTACCCTATTGAAGAAAGGAAATTAAAAGAACCAGAATTTGATATTTTTCATACAGAAAATTCTCCTAATAACTATTCACAAGAAATCGTAGATTTATTACAAGAAATGGGAATAGAAGAAACCCAAGAAGAAGCTAACAATGAAAACTTAGAAGGAATTAATAATGATGAAAACATAGAAGAAAATAATAATGGTGAACACCAAGAAATAATTCAAGATGATATATCTTCTTTAGCAACGCAGCACTCCACAGAATCCTCCGATAACAGAATCTTAATAGTTGATGATAAATCTAGACCAGTAAATGTTGAGAAAAATCAAATAATAATAAAAAAGGGACACGCGAAAATTCAACGCGAAACAATATTCAATAGTAAGCAAAGAACAACAATTGAATTTACTTGGCCTTATCATGAAAAAGATTTTGAAATAGAAGAAAAACTTTTAGAAATCTTAAGACCAAATATAACTTACGGCATATACTGCTCACCCATATCAGATTCTATAGAAAGTGAAAATAATTGGTATAATGCATTATTTAATAAAGTTGCATCACTCATTAGAGAAAAATTTCCCACAAATAGAATTAAAAGATATTATAAACTATTGCCAGATGTAAAGAACACGGAAGACCAGAAATTACTTATCCTTGATTATCATATCGCCAAGACATGCCACAGAGGTATAAATGAAACATATTTAGTTTTGAAAACCAAATTTTATTGGCCCAATATGAAAGATCATATCACAGAAATTATAAACAAATGTGACACATGTGGAAAAGGCAAATACGATAGAAGACCTATAAAACAAAAATTTAAAATTACTCCCACACCTGAGAAACCCTTTACAGATTTAATGATTGATACCTTACACATGAGTAATTATTACATTTATTTAATAGTAGATACTTTTTCCAAAAGAATATTTTCTTATTACGCAACGAGTTATAATGCCATAGAAAGCATGAAAGTATTGAAAAAATATTTAGCATATTTTCCAAAACCCCAAAAAATATCATGTGACAACGGAAGAGAATTCGACAATAACTTGTTTAAAGATTTTCTAAACTACTTAAATATTGAATTACATTATACTACCCCAATCACCCTAACTCTCTTGGATTGCTTAATCGAGCAAGCTCTTCGTTATTAGAAATTTTAAGACTTATAAACATAGAAAACAAAGATGATAAAGAGGAAGATAAGTTAGAGCAAGCAACGACAGCATATAATAATTCCCTTAATCAAGATCTTAAAATGACCCCTAACGAAATAACTTTCGGTATCACTAATGAAACTTATAATGAATCCCCGGAAATAAAAGAATATCTTGTTCATGAGTACCATCGGAAAATGAAGCAGCTTTTCGAAATAACTAAGAAAGGTATAGAACAAAATAAAGAGAGAAAAATAGGCAAGTTAAATGAAAATAGAGAAGACATAGAAATCCCGGAAGATGTGTATATAAAGAGACAACAGAAAAAGAAAATAGATCCTAAATACGAAAAAGGAAAGTATGTTGATAAAAGATTTCAAAATAGAAATAAAGGTAGAAAGAAAAAACTCCACCCTGATCAAGTCAAACGACCGAAAAAGGTCACTAAGAAAAAGAAATCAAATAATAATAATAATAAACCTAGTACAAGTCAAAAAAACCCAGAAATAACTGATGAAGATATTGAGAATGTCATAAAAGAAATAGAAACGTCTAATGTTACAGGAGTCAGCCAAGATGACTTTGAGTTCGACGACGAATTGTTTCAAGTATCTTCTGATCGCAGCGCTTACGGTTCAGATACAGACCCTGCTAATACAAGATTTATCTAACGGACCAGGAGCATCCATCGTACAAATTAATCCATCTTTTATAATTGAAGATTGGTACACATTTTTACATTATAAGAATCTTACAAATTTAACAAGAGAAATTCAAACCCTTAAGATTAGCATTGACGTATTAACAATTAGTAATGAATATAAAACTTTGCATAATATTATTGAACAAAAATATAACAAGATATTAGAAAAAATTAATCATATTGTAAATATAAATCGGAATAACCGATCAAAAAGAGGTTTAATTAACGGACTAGGCAATGCTATTAGTTGGCTCACCGGCAATATGGACGCCGATGACAAAGAAAAGTATGATAATATTTTAAATAAAATCGAGAGAAATATGTATCACATAGAGCATAATGAAAATGTTAGATTAGGATTAAATAAAGAATTAACATCTAAACTTAATAAAGAAATAATTGTTTTAAATAAATATAAGGATAGTATAGAAAAAATAAATAATTTTACAGATTTAGCTCTTACTAAGTTAATGTATCATGATTTATTAGCCGTATTAGATTTAGTAGAAAATCAATTAAATGATATAGAATTTTCCTTAGAACAATGTAAATTAGGAATTACCCATCCAAGCATATTAACGACTAGAGAACTAGAACAATTAAACATACCGTTCGGAGAACCAATCACAGAAAATGTAGAATTAAACTGGTTACTTAGCTCCACATTTTGTTCCCTATCAGATACAGGATTAATTTATTATTTTATTAAAATCCCTTTGAAATCATTGCCAAAAACAACTTATTATGCTATGTCATATCCAGTTACAAGGAATAATAAAGTCATTACTCTAAAGATTAAAGAACAACTAATCATTAGATTTAAAAATTCGTTTTACAATGGAAATTGTATTAAATTCAATAATCATCATTACTGTAAAGACATGATAGAGATTAAGGACAAATGTATTTTAGAATTATGTAAGAATATAGAATTAAATTATTGTAAAGCTGTAGAAATAAGAACAAACCCTATAATCAAACTTATACCCACATTACACCAATATTTAACCTTTAATATTAGCAATGTAACAACTAGTGTAACAAACACACAAATGTATCATCTACCATCTACTAGCCTCCTTAATCTTAATGAAAAGAAGAAATTTGTAAATATAAATGTACCACTTTCTTATGTTGACAATGTAAATATTCCTTTTATTTCCTATCATTCTGTTAATAATAAAACTATTGTATCAACAAATTTTACTTTTGAGGAATTACAACAAATAGACTTAAGTAATATAGAAATAGAAGAATTAGAACCTTATGATATAACTGTATCCCAATTTATTTCTTATATATTTTATGTAATATGTTTATATCTTTTATGCTATAATCTTTATCGTCAGTATTGTAAACTGGAATTACTGTGTTCTAATCCTTCAAATGATAATCCAAGTACCCATCCTCAACCACCTGAATGTTTTGATGGCAGAGCCAGAGCTTGGTTTCAATATTTACAGAATAGACAAACCGTCCCAAATCCTTAAATTTAGAGTTCAGTGGGCTTCACTCTCATAAGGACGGAGGAGTCACGCCACCATGAGGCCATAGTGCACCTGCAGATCACACCATATTCCTTGAATCTTATTCAGCAGTCCTATTAACCTTTATATACCCTGTCCCTTCTCCCAGGGAACACACACTCTCTCTTCAAGTCCTCGCAGTAATTACGGTACGTAATCTATGTCAGATCTAGTATAGCCATATTGTTATTATCAAGATTGTCATTATTGTCTTTTAAAGTGTTATTATCGATATTTTGTAACTTTTGAATAAATAAAATACTTTTTTTTACAATAACGAGCACGAACACCAAAATTTAATACATAAGAAATATAAAATACAATTATAAAGAAACAGTAACAAACTACACAGCAAAAACAATATAATACATAAGGAATATAAAGTACAATTATAAAGAAAAAGTAACACAGTATGAAGCAGTGATTGACTAAGCTTAAAAGATGTAAGGAATACATATACATATATACAATATATAAAATTAAGGCATGCAAATATAAAATTGAATTACATAATCCCTAATTAATACAAATTAATACAACACGGGGGAGCCCGTGGCTGAGTGGCTAGCGCGCTAGTCTCTCAAGCTACAGGTTCTGAGTTCGAATCCCAGTCCCGGCGGGGCTTTTATAAGGATGTAAAAAAATGGGGATTCACTCACAACCTCTCCCCCGGGTATGTGAGACCCGTCAGCCAAAGGGTGGCCACTCACAAAATTAATCGTAGGGAGTGATGACCCTACACTAAAAACAGCATCACGAAACGTGAGTGTAAACTCGCAGGAGTTTACACCACGAGGCCCAGGGCTTACATGGGCTGTCGCGCCACTGAAAGAAAGAAGAATTAATACAAAAAACAATTATAAGAAACAGTTAAACAGTACACAAAAATAAACTGTAATTGACTAAACCAAAAGCAATAAGGAATACCAATTCATATATTCAAGATATAAAATTAAGGCAAGTAAATACAAGATTGAATTATATGATAAGCAATATAAAGAAACATAACATAGTACACAGTAAGAAATTGACAAAATCAAAAGGCAATAAAGAATACATATAATTGTATACAGGATAAATATCAGAATAAGTGACGCAGGCTGGCATTGACGACATGTCTATAGCGATGAGTAATTTGGATTCAATAATTCAGCAATTTTTTTTACATACTTGTAATTTTATTTTACATATATTTTACTTTGAATCAATAACATATTTTACAATAATCCAGAATTATTTATGTTTAAAAATTTGTTATTCCCAATAAAGAATTTATGAGAAGGTTGAAACGGCAGTAGCCCCGAGACCTCTTGTAAACATGTATATTGGAGTTCTAGCATTGACTTGATTCTCCACTCACGTGCTGTATGCTTAAGGATTGTGTATAGGTATGAGTGACTTTTGTACATATTCTTATTCATTTTTTTTTTGTATATATGTATATTGTGTTATTATTTTATAAATTTATTGTTTTGTATATATTTTATGTACTTGCTCACTATTAAAAATGTCCAATTAGTAAAAATTTTAATATTACTCAATAAAAATTGTTTCTGGAAAAAAATGTATATAGTTCGATATCATTTTATTATCTTAACATTATTTATTTTAATGTGTTTATATTTTTTCTTAATTTTAATGATTGAAATATACGTAAAAAAACGAAACCCGACAGCCCAAGAAAGTGTAGGTAGATTCCTTGACTAATCATAGCTGGGATACGAAATAGCAATTAATTTGAAATGAATGGTGTCAATACCATATGTAAGTATTGTTTAATACTTCTGTAATACTCATAAATAATATAAAATTATAACATTTATTAAAAAGAAAATTTAATTTAAATAGCTTTAATATTTTAAAACAATAGTCTCGGTTGACGCTGACCGATTGCTATGTTTACCAGAGTTCCAGAAGCTAATAATAATCCCTTTTATCTATTTTCTTTTGTGAAATTTTCTCTGAAATTAATAAACAAGAACAAAAGGATAATAAAATTTCCAGGAATCCATCATACGCTCGAAATCAAAATATCTACCTGACAAAAAAAAAAAAAAATCACTAATTGATGTATCATACAGGGTAAAATTAAAATTCAATCAAGAGATCTGAGCTAATCTGGAAGCTGAAAGCAATTGAATACTCCATTACATTACGTTTTATTATTAATCAATCTTTCAATTACAAAAAAACTGTATTTTCCTGAAAAATTGATTAATTTTGTAAAAAAAAAAAAAAAAAAAAAACGTGGGGTATAATTTAAATTAAAATCTAGGAGTCTTGGATTGGAGGAATTTTTTTATTCTTTATTCAAATTTATAACTGTATTACATAATACAACCAGTAAATATGCTAAAAGACAAATGACATGAAACAGTCAGATAAAAATAAATGAGTTTAAATTAACTGTAACACCAAAAGAATATAACTAACTCCATGACTAAGATATGGGAAGAATTTAAAAAAAAAAAAAAAAAAAAAAAATGAAACTATCACTATAGGAATACACGATATATTAAGAAATGAAACTGACTTGAAAAAATCTGGTGCGTGCAACACACTACTTTCAATTCAACGATTGGTAAATAGATTTAGAGATGAAAATAAATTGTAAAAGAATTAATTACATTGAGTTTCAATAGAAACATGTGTTTTATTAAATAATCTATTATATTATTATCTACGACAAGCAGTTAGTTTTATCAGCTAGTATTATAGTTTTCATCACTCTCTGTTAATTTTTACAGTTTTGTGTATAAATTACTATTTTTTCCTAAAATCTTTAGCTTTCTAACGAAATATTATACATCTATGTCACTCTTCTTATGTTCAGTAACAAAAAATTGAATAAAATATATATTTCTGACCATATAGGATTTGGAATCAAATCTTGAAGGTCATTTGGAAAATCAAAAAAAAAATAAATAAATAAAAAATATTTTTTGTTCTTTTCTCCTTTAGTTTGGTATCGAAGTCGTTGAACTTATATATCTATTCGTTTTTTATAAATCCTAAAAAGATGATATGGTTATTTTTATATAATCTACAAACTTAAAGGTACTTCAGACGAAGAGAATTCAAAGTATCGGCATTTCAGCCCTCCCAGACTATTTCAATTAGAATGAAACCTACATGATATTAAAGCCTATTCAATTTTACATCGATATTGCTAGTTAAATCGAAAGTATTAAAGTGGTTTTTGAGAAAATCGTAAAAAGGTGCGAAATGCATGGTATAAAGTGGATCTTCTGGTTAGCCGATTTGGACGAAATAGTTGCTCTAACATTTTGGGCATAAAGTTGTCTTAAATAGGAAATTCCAGTTTCGTAAGACTTTTCGTTTTTGTGCTAGACTTACGAAACACACACAGACCTTTTTTCGGGACTTGGTCATTTGGACTCAGGGAACCATAAAATGTGTATTTCCGTTGAAAACTGGAATTCGAAAATTTTGACAATCGCAAAACTTTCCCTAACTATATATTTCTGATATAAGTAAGTGAAAGTAAAATATTCTTATAGCTGCAAAATTAAAACGTAATTTTCTATTTTTTATTACTTTCACTTTCCTGTGAATTATAAAGTAAGCTTCTGCGATATTAAACATTTTTAATTAAACAAAAATACACCTTTAAGTCATATTGTCAATGAACAAGTCTGACTGGACCAATATAATAAATAACAAAATAAAACCAATATCTAATATAATAACTTTTATATTACATACTTATTAAAATGTTTTAATATATCTATTAAAATTCAGAGATCAGATCACATAACTCTAACTTACCTTCATTTAATATATGTCCAGTGTTATGAAATCAAAATTAAGAAGTCACATAAAACCCAGCACGCAATTTCACATATCACAAAATATAATCGAATTTTTTTTTTTTTTTACATAATTGCATCAATTTAGAGAAATATGTTATAAAATATATAATAGAAGGACTGTTTGAGCCTGAACATTATATATATTTATTTTTGTTTTTTACCTATATATTTTGTTTATAATTTAAAAATCAAATTAAATTAAAAATATATATTTTTTTTTAATGAGGAAAATATTTTTTCGTTAGTTTACATGTTATATTTACGTCTTCTAGTATTTATATTCAATAGTGTAGTTAGGGATTAGACAGATAACAGTGTCCCCCTTGCCCTCAAGCCAGTACCGATCGCACTAGTAAGCTGAGAGCACGCTTCTCTCGTTAGGCCTTCAAACCATCTTTGACCAGGACTTCGTCTCATCTTTTGAAGATAACCGTCCTTCCAGCGGATCACCGTCCTTCCAGAATCGCCTACCCGTCGTGCGGAACCAAACAATTTATGGACAGATAACTATCCTATATATATTTTCTCTCATTATATTTATTCATTTTTTTTTGTACCATTCGTAGTTGTATTAACATACTAACCCTATTTCAGAACTTATTCTTTTACAGTTAGGTTTTTATATTTTTTTGTAAATTGTCCTCATTTTTTTATTAAACTTTTATTTATTTTGTTTACTTTCAATTTTATCTTTTTATTTAATATTACCCTTTTTTTTTTTTTTTTTTTAATGATTAAGTACTCAAGATCAGCTCTTTTCGAAATGGGATCGAATCTACATTCTTTTATTTCGTTTAAATGTCACTCATCCCAACAATGACAATTATCTGTACCATGTAAACTTTTTGTAATATAAAGTTAAATAAGATGGTTGAATTTCATATTTTTAATAACTTTGTTTTCATAAGAAATAATTTAATATTAGTCTTTTTTAAGATTTCTAAGTTCTTTTCTTTTTTCAGAAACAATTCTTTATTAAGTAATATTACAATCAGCCCAAATTAGGACATTTTTAATAGTAATAAAGTACAACATTCGTACTACAAGGTTCGTAATATGATCTCTCTATCTTTTAACTTCTAAATTCTAATGATTATAAAATAAATATTCTCATTGTGCGGAATAGTAACATTACTTCTTACATGATACATAACTGTAATTCTAAATTAGTAACAATTTAAATAGTTAATGTAAATTTTTAATTTAAAATTAAAGCCAATTTTTAAAAACGAATAACTACAGCGTTGTGGCAAGAGTGAAGATGAGATTGAAAGAGATGGGTTACGCTTTCTCACATCTATCTAAGCATTCTTGATTAGATGATTGTATAAATATATAGTGGCTAGCCTGTTAGGGCTGATGGTTGGCCAACCTGACTATACGATAATTCAAGCTGGCGTTGATGCGTTACGTTGCACGCTGAGGTTGTTGTGTTTGTTTTTTCGTGTTCAGAACCTTATTTATAAAATACTGTTATTGTGGCTTTGTATTATTACTTATAAAATATCACTGAGCAATATAAGATATTTTATGTAATTTGACTTTATCATTATTTCCTGTATATATTGTATGAATGGTGTCTTGTATCACTACTACTACTGTTCATTTAGAAACTAATTGTAATATATCTCAATCAATAATTAAAACTAAAAAATGAATTAATAAAACAGGTGAAATAGAATCAACTACCTTGTTCAAAATCCGTTCGAAACTCAAACCTTTCGGAAAAATTATCAACAATACTAACTTGAAATACTATTTAATAGCTATTAATCGAAAACCGTCATTTTCGTTTTCTTTCCCTATCCTCATCATAAAAGAAAATGGACTCAGAAGGCGCGAACACCTTTTATGAATCGAACTTTGTAGCATTGCTAGCGACAACAATGGAGCAGAAACGATAGGAGAAAGAGAAGGACTAAATTTGAAGAAAAAATAAAGGAAGACTTGCGGAAAAGATGACTTGAATGGAATAAAAGAAGACACTGGAGAGGGTTCTATAGACTTCCTCCTCACACTGCATAAGCAGGTCAAAGAGGATTGAATATGATGATGAAATAGTCTTGTCTTTATTATATGTCGTATTTATATTCCATTCCGCCGATTGCGTATTTCGCAGTGAGGTTGTTAAATGCAAATAATTATGTCTGCAACTCCCAGAAATTTTCACAACAATGATTCTTTAAATTTTCAGTTACTTAGCTTGATTAATTAAATCCCATTTCCGATTCTGGGAATTACATTTTAAAGCTTTGTTATATATATATATATATATATATATATATATATATATATATATATATATATATATAATATGTATATTTCATTTTACATTTATCCATCAAACAAATAACCTGTACCTCTACAACCCATGAAGGGTCTTGGGGTCAGTACATTGAGATTGAGATCCGTTTCTAGGCCAAAGGTCGTGCAATGTGGTGATTAGGCCTTGATCACGCTCAGCCGCCAGTTTGTTTCCCCAATTTAGGTACCCACTTTAAAGAGGCTGAGTCTGCCCCAGGAGGATATTCATACCCTAGGATCGCCCCGCGGCTGAATCAACAGAATAAATAATATTCTGTCATAGCCGGGATTCGAACCCAGAAATCGGAGAACCGTAGACTAGTGAAGTTGAAGTTTTAGATTATTAATCGTTACATCTAACTAACTATAAACACACTGGATCGTTCAAAGATATGAACTGTTCGAAGCAAGAAAAATATATATCCCTTTTCTTAATGAAATTCATTAGAAAAAGTATCATTTAAATCTCTATCTACTTTTAAAAATTGTATTCTGAAATATTAAAATTCATCTCAATATGGTCAATAATAACAATGCTTTTAGACCAAATACATACAATATCTACATAAAAAAAAAAGTCAAATTACATAAAATAGAAATAAAGTAATGTGTATGGTGACAAAAACAGAATATATAAATTAAATAAATACAAATTTAACAAGATAATGGACCTCTTAAACACACTCATACCTAAACAATATTTACAATCATACCTACATAACTCATTTTTCATATACATACCTCATACATATGTACAATATTTACAATCAGACTTAGGAACCCCAGGACATCACCCCCACCCTCATATGAAACCCCAAACCCGAGAGATCCCAACGCCCTTCCCGCCACTCCCAATCGCCAAAATGGAAATTCAAGTGGAATTTTTTTATTGAGTAAAATTACAATCTATCCCAATTTGGACATCAATAGTAGTGGTGAAAGATATCATACATACTAACTACATTCATACAATATTTACTCATCATAAAATTACAATATAATATATACACAATAATGAATCAATACAATAAAGTCAAGAAATCACTCATACCTATATACACATACACACACTCATACGTACATCACATTGAGTGGAGAATCTAGCCAGTGCTAGAACTCCAATATATTTACAAAAAGTCGCGGGGCCACTACCGTTTCAACCTTCTAGGTGGGTTGTATGGATGAGTAGAGCTGGATAGGGATTGAGCTAGAGAATTAGGATGATGAATGAGGTTCTGGTGGAATTTGGAAAATTTGGATGGAATTAGGTCTGAAACAAATGGAACATTAAGGTCGTGGTGCAAGGTATAGTTGGAGACATAATAAGGAGCATTTACTACTGTACGGAGGACTTTGGATTGAAAGGATTGAATGCGTTTGATGTTAGAACGTTTAGCTGTCCCCCACAGTTCAAGTCCGTAGGTCCAGATGGGCTTCAGTATTGTCTTGTAGATTAATAATTTGTTGTCAACTGTAAGTTCAGATTTTCTGTTGACTAGTCGGTATAACTGTCCGAATCGTCGGTTGAGTCCTTGTCTTTTAAGTCTTGTATGTGGGTTCCATGTCAATCTTTTGTTGAAATAAACTGGCGGACAGGATTTTCGTCTAAGAATAAAGGTTATGTGTTTACATAAAATGGAATAGTATATCTAATTTCCTTGACCAGGAATACTGGGATACAATATGACAATTTATATTGCCAAATTATGTAGTGTTATTAAATGTATGTCTTGCTATAAGTAATATAAAACTATGAACATTTTCCTGGGAAAAACATAGCTTTAATACTACTAAAAATTGCCTCACCGGACATAAACTGACAACCATATTTTCCTGATTTCGAGAAAATAATAACGAATTATTTTATCCCTTTGCTGTCAAACATGAAATTACTTTTCTTGGTGTATTCTAAACAAGAATTTTTTTCAAAACTTAATTTCCTTCATACGCTTGAAATTGTATACTCTATACCTGCCTACACTACAAAAAGATACACTGATTGACGTTTCAAACAATGTTATCTCAATTAATATTTAATTTATAAATCTGAACGACGTCGAACTCTGAATTCGATCTAATAAACCATAACACTGAGTTTTTTAATTGTTTATATACATCACTATTCGTAGAAAACGAGACTTTTTTTTTTATTGAAAAGCTGATATTTCTTTGAAAATGGCAAATCCAACCATGGACTTTGCAGGTTACTTGACTTAATGATATAATTAGGATATTATCATGTATCATGCCTATAATAAGTAATCTATATCTACAAGCAGTGTATGAGGATTTTTAGTAAAATGCTTAAATGTAACCTTTTAATTGAACACAATGATTGAAAGTTGGAGATTCAGGAGAATATTATTCCGGATGGTGGTCAAATGAAGAAAAACTATTTATCATGAAGTGACTGATTGTTGTGACGCCCGCTCAGCTCACTCAACCACCCTGAAGAAGGCCTATAATTTAGGCCGAAACGTCGGCACCGATAAATTAAGTTTATACTTAATTGTGTGTTCTATTGACTGCTTCCTGAACCAACTTCTCCCACAAAAAGAAACTATTTATGTTTAAACTTATTATTGGTCACAAATAAACTCATCCATAAAGACCTCAATGTCCCATATGTAGCTGATTTGGTCCGTACCAGGTATCAATCCTTCCTTGACTAACTCCACTCCCACTTTAACCCGTTAGTTTCAATCCTTGCTTCCTCTTCCATTCCTGACATCCTCCGAGGCGTCTGAAAAGACGATGGACTCGAGACCTTCTAGTTTAGATAACTTAGTGGAGTTCTGCCAATGGGTATTTTCTCCTCATGTGTTTTTCATGTATTTTATCTGACAGCTAATTTACTTGACGTGTTAACCGATACAGTTGTAAATCTCAGTAAATATTTTTAAAATTTTTTTTTATTGTTTTGTCAACGTTAATAGCTCATCAGCAGATTGATTTTTATCAAACTCTTTCATTGTATCTTGTTATGTTTTAGTCGATCTTGTTATCAAGTAAGTTTCGGCCTAAATTTCAGACCTTCTTTAGGGTAATTGAAGGAGTGAGAACCCAACAATGTCATTGTTAGGTTCTCATTGCATCTCCTTGTACTTAAGACTATATGCCTTTTACCTAATTTTTAAGAGTTAATTGCTAAGAACACTAAACCAAATATAATTTCAGGTTGAAATGTAGATTTTGTTTGTAGTATAAGTTTATTCATCCATAAATACCTTAACGTTCCGTATATTGCTGATTTGGCCCGAACCATTCCTTTCATGAGAAATGTATGTTGACTTTTCGTTCTGAATTTTAGGCTTGCATAAGGTATAAGAAAAAAAAGAAGAGAGATTCCCACTCTAACCCACTAGTTTAAACATTTGCATCCTCTACAATCCCTGATTATAGGTTGTTTTTTATTTATTTATTTTTTTTTTTTGTATATAGATTATATTTTATGTAATTTGACTTTATCATTATTTCCTGTATATATTGTATGAATGATATCTCATATCACTGTTACTACTGTTCATTTAGAAACAAATTGTAATATATCTCAATAAATATTTTTAAAAATGCTTAAATTTCATTGTTTATCATTTTTACTTTTTCTCACCTATGTATGAAATATATTTTAAGGAAAAGTATTGGGTTCATGAAAATTGTCGAATTCCAGCTTTTGACGTAAATACACGTTTTAGGGTCCTTTGAGTCCAAATAACCAAGTTCCGCAAAAAGGTCTGTGTGTGTGTTTGTGGAAAATGTCGCACAAAAACGAAAAAGTGTACGTAACTGAAAGTTCATATCATACCAGAAGAGCCACTTTATTCCATGTATTTTATACACTCTTTTACGATTTCCTCAAAAACAGCTAAAACGATTTTTATTAAACTCGCTATATACATGTAAAAATTAATAGGCTTTAATATGATGTAGGTTTAATTCTGATTGAAATAGTTTGAAAGGGCTTAAATGCCGATATTTTAAATGTTTTTCCCAAAACTACATTTAATTTTTTAGATTTTATAAAAACAACAATATAATCTTGTTATCATTGATAAAAAAACGCTGCACGTTATTACACAATGGTTTATTATTTCCAAATAACAATATTATTGTACAACTGTTTATATGGCTGTCGATATGCAATTAAGTAATATGAAAAGCACTAATTCAAAGTATCATAACACTACCACTGATTTCAAAATGAAATATCTAAGCTAACCAAATTCAATAATACTTTTTTCATTTGGTCCAAAATTTAATTCTCTATCAAATGGCACTAAAAGCAAATTTTGGGTATTTATTAATTTATTTATTAGGATTCTAACAAATCCCACCAAATAATCTTTACCCTTCGCCGTAAACCAATGACTTCCTGCCCCACAGTATCCTTTAATGACACTCCACTAGCCCCTGTTGAACAGATTCGATACCTCGGACTCCACCTTGACAAACGTCTGACTTGGAATCCCCATACAAGACTGAAAAGACAAGATACTTGAGCTATGGGGCTCTACCAAACCAACTAATTCTTCGGGTATTCAATCCTTACAATCCAAAATCCTTCGTAAAATCCTTAACGCTCCTTACTTATAAATATAAGTCACGAATAAGCTCATCCATAAAGACCTTAATATCCCATATGTTACTGAATTAATCCGAACCAGATATCAATCATTCCATGAAAACTCCATTTCCACTCTAATCCACTAGTTTCTAGCCTATCATCCTCTTTGATTCCTGATAATCCTCCGATGCGTCTGAAAAGAAGATGGCCCCGAGACCTTCTAGTTTAAAATATTTTTAGAGTGCTGCCGATGGGTGGCATCTCTTCATGTATTTCATGTTAGATTACTATATCCATCACATTTACTTGTTGTATATAATTATACAGTTGTAAATATCAATAAATATGTTTAAAAAAAAAAAAAAAAAAATATTAGGAGAAACGGATTTTTTTTATTCGTTATTTTGATTTTACACGTCTTGAAACGTAAGCTTTCAAATTTTGAGCAGGGGTAATCTTTCGATTTTCATCCAAATAATTCAAATAAATTTGGTGATTCCAGAAAACCTTACATTTTATCTTTATCATCAATAATAACTAAGTTATCAGGGAATCACATATCTAATAAGTTGTGGCTTGACCATATAAGATGATTTTTTAATTTTTTTTTTTTTTTGGCACTTTGTTCATCGCGTTGTCTTGATCACGAAAATCTCTTCGATTTTTCTCTATCTTCAATAATAACGTATTTTTGGTGTACTTACATCTATTATAATCTGTTACTTGATTATACATATGAGTTTCTTTTTATTTATTTATTTTTTTTTTATCGCGCTTTACTGATTCTAAAACTCTATACACACTTTTCTCTATCTTCAAAACTAATTAAGTTATAAGTGTATTTATGTGCAGAATTTCAATTTTTTCTTATTCTCTTTATTTAATTATTCGCTTTTTTGTTGGTTAAAAACTAATAATGATTTTTTTTCTATCTTCGAAAATAACGTAGTTACAAGCGTATATATAAGCGAGATTTCATTTGTTTTTATTTTTAAATTTTTTTTTTTTTTTTGTTTATCGCGCTTTACTGATTCTAAAACTCTATACATATTGGGTTGATGCAAAATTAATGCAGGTTTTTAGTAGGTATTGTAAATACGCCATATCTTTACTTTAACCATATATATTTAATCAAAATAATTTCCATCTGAATCAATGCACTTTTGCCAACGTTCAACAAGCTTTCTTATTCCACCAGAAAAAAAATCCGAATCCCTGGACTCAATGAAATCACGAAAAGAATTTTCAATGTCGTCCTGGTTTTGAAAATTTTTCTCCCTCAAAAAGTTGTCCAGATGCCTGAAAAAGTGGAAGTCTGTAGGAGAGAGGTCAGGTGAATAAGGCGGATGTTGGAGAACTTCGTAGCCCAACTCGTGCAGTCGTCGAAGCGTTGGTTGTGCAACGTGTGGTCTGGCGTTATCGTGGAGCAGGATCGGCCCCTTCCGATTCATCAATGCTGGGCAAAGACGTTGCAATTTTTGAGTTCCGAGTTCCGCCGCCATTTCTCGTGTGGTTTTGGTTGGGTCTTCTTCCACTTTTGACCTCAGCTGGTCGTTGTCCAGAGCAAGATGACGGCCCCGACCTTCCTTGTCTTCGAGGTCGAAATCTCCTCTGCGAAACTTCTGGAACCAACGCTGCACCGTGCACTCATTAATAGCCCCCTGACCCCACACTTCATTAACATTACGAGCCGTTTGCGCAGCGCTGCGCCCTAATTTAAATTCGTAAAAATAAATTTGACGAAAATCGCACTTTGACATTTTCGATTCAAGACCTTTGAACACACTGAACAAAACGATTTTACTAAACAAATTCATGGTGAAAGAGAGGGTATTAGATAAGGTTTGTTTTGGTATAATAATGATCAATGTTAGGATTAGCTTTGTTTACACAATTGGAATTAAGATATTGCAATAGAGTAAAACCTGCATTAATTTTGCATCAACCCAATACTTTTCTCTATCATCAAAAATAACTGAGTTACGAGCGTATTTATGAGTAAACTTTCATTTTTTTTTTCTTTTTCACTTTTATAAATTTATTCGCGGTTTTTCGGTTAAAAAACACGAATACAATTTTTTTCTAGCTTCAAAAAGTTATTGAATAAAATCCTTTTAATCCGCTGCCATTTTAAAACTAACCAGCTGATATCAACGTCTAGGTGTTAGGATCATCGTTGAATGGACTAGTGTTTTTGTGGCGAATTTAAAAAAAAAATTGGTTCAGTAGTTTCGGAGAAATGCCGCGGACGGCGGACGGCGGACAAACGGATTTTTTTTATTCGTTATTCGGATTCTACTCATCTTGAAAAGTAAGCTCTCAAATTTTGAGCAGCTGTAATTTTTTTAAATCTTTTTGGTCGATTACAAAGGTTGATTATTGAAGATAATAAACCAAAACCGTTAAATATGTAAGTTGAACCAATACGACATCCAACTAAAGGCGAAAAGTGAAATTTATAAGGTTTTAGAAAAAAATATTATCTTGAACACAAGCTTGTAAATGTTAATAAAGAGTGATGAAAAACCGATAAAACTATTTTATTGTTTTAGATAATAATATAATAGATTTTTTAATAAAACACATGTTTTAACCGAAATAGAATTTAATTAATTCTTTATTAGTTTCATCTCTATATGTATTTGAAAATTCTTTAATCGATTTTAACAACGGAGGTAAGTAAAAGACGTGTATTGCCCGTAACACATTTTTACAGTTAATTACCTGAATTTGTTTGTTTATTTATATAACGTATAAATGTGGCTAATCGGACGATGCTACAGTGGAAATCCTAAATTTTGCCTATCCAGGTTTAATTATGATAGGGATCTGTAACGAGTACCTGACATCGCACAGGATCGGAACCACCTTCTATGTTAGCTGTTACTACAGGCAACAACCATGCTACAGGTAGCCCCCCTGAATTTATTTTAATATTAATACACTTTTTACAAAATTAATATTGTCTTTTATCGACTCACGTACTGGTTTAGCATAGTTTGTGAGGAGCTGCCAATGGGTAGTTTCCCTACATGTATCATGACGTAATTAATCTTGTCTCACATTTACTAGATCTATTTCTCTATACAGTTGTAAATCTCAGTAAATCTATTTTAAAACAAAAACTTCAAGGAGCTGGATATGTGAAAGTAAGGTATTAGATTTATTTTTATACGTGACTCCTAGATTTTGTGGTTATTCCATATAAGTACCGATGTCCAGATCTTACAAATTCAGACAGACGATTTGTCAATGTTTCGTCGTTATGGAAAACGTGAAAAATTCGCCATTATCGAAAGAGAAAGAGGGGATGAAGTAAAAATGATTAGGAGAGTGTTGCAAGAGGTTGAGAAAGGTGGAGGGGGAGGCTGCCTTGGTGGTCTCATTATACCACCGCTCCTTTACAAATAACCCCTTTTCTATCCCATCATATGACTAATCACTCCCTTTTACTTTTCTCATTTCTAATCATTCATTTATTACCGACATGGGGTCGAAATAACTTTGTTATCGGTTCTCCTGGCAACGTACGAAGCTGTTCATGATTCGGCAATTCCTAGAAGACGCATATCCAAGTTTCAATTCCGACTGTAAGAAAAAAAATCAGGTGCGCGCAACACACGACTTTCACTTACCCCAGTTGTTAAAATCAATTTAAGAATTTTTAAATAATTTTTTTTTTTTTTTTTTAGATAGATTTATTGCTATTTACAACTGTATAATGATATACATCTAGTAAATGAGATACAAGATAAAAATGTCATGGATTCACATGTGGGGATACTACCCATCGGCAGCTCCCCAAAGACTATGTTAAACTAGAAGGTCTCGTGGCCATCTTCTTTTCCGACGCCTCGGAGGATTATCAGGGATTGTAGAGGAAGCAAGGATTGAAACAAGTGGATTAGAGTGGGAATGGAGTTTGTCATGAAAGGAGTGGTACCTGGTTCGCGCCAAGTCAGCAACATAGGGAACGTTAAGGTCTTTATGGATGAGTTTATTTGTGACAAAATAAGGATCGTTGAGGATTTTTCGAAGGATTTTTGATTGCAAGGATTGGAGACGGGAAGAATTTGATGGTTTAGTCGAGCCCCAAATCTCTACTCCGTAAGTCCATATAGGTCTGATGATAGTCATATAGATGAGCGTTTTGTACTTAAGTGGAAGGTTAGTTAAATACATTTAAAGATACAAATAAATTGTTAAAGAATTAATTATTTTGAACTTCAATAGAAACATGTGTTTTATTAAATAATCTATTATATTTGTATTTATAACAATCAGTTAGTTTTATCGGATTTTCATCGCTCTCCATTAACCTATAAAATTCCGTGTATTAGATAATATGTTTCCAAAAATCTTTAAATATCCAACGGCATATTATACATCTATATTACTATTGTTCTGTACAAAAACACGAAAATTGCATACAAAAATATATTTGCACTTTTCGCCTTTAGTTGTTTATCAAATTCCCTGAACTCCCATATTTACCCGTTATTTATCAATGCTAATAAGATAATGTTCCATTTTTTTTTTTTAAATCTACAAAATTAAAGGTACCTCACATGAAGAAAATTTAAAATATCGGCATTTAAGCCCTGTCAGACTGTTTCAATGAGAATGAAACCTACATCATATTGAAGCCCATCAAATTTTACATCGATGTATACAGTTTAGTCAAAATCGTTAGGACCGTTTTTGAGAAAATAATAAAAAGGTACAAAATGCTTATACTATGTAGATCTTCCACTCGGCTGAATTTGTTGAAAAAGTTTCTATAATATCTCGGGCGTATAGGGTTGCCTTAAATATGAAATTTCAATTTCATAGGAGTTTTAGTTTTTGCCCGGGAGTTACCACACACACACTGACCTTTTTGCGAGACTTGGTTATTTGGACTAAGGGCACCCTAAAACGTGTGTTTCCGTTGAAAACTGGAATTCGAAAATTTTCATGATCGCAATACTTTCCCTTACTATATATTCCATATATATATATATATATATATATATATATATATATATATATATATATATATATATAAATGAAAGTAAAAGGCTGGAAGGAATTAGTCCGGGCGGCGGTCATTAAATGAAACAGCTAAATAGTTTCAACTATTTATTGTTTGCCAACGTTTCGAACCCCCTTTGTGGGTCATCATCAGGGCGCATGGTGGGATAATGGAAACTGTAGCACTCTAAAAATACTCTAAACTAGAAGGTCCCGAGGCCATTTCCTTTTCAGGCGCCTCGGAGGATTATCCGGATTATTATTATTATTTTGGATTGTAAAGATTGTATGCGGGAAGAATTTGATGGTTTAGTAGAACCCCAAAGCTCTACTCCGTAAGTCCAGATAGGCCCTATAATAGTCATGTAGATGAGCTGTTTGTAGTTCAGAGGAAGGTTTGACCGTTTGAAGGGTTAAAGTAAGCCTAAATCGGCGAGTAAATACCAAGTTAAAAAATAAAATCATTATTCCATTTCGCTTCCAAAAAGGTTAAACTCGCATAATGTTCACTACTCTCTTGTTTATGTCAGAGATAAAAGTGTTTAATAACCGTAAATGATGAATGAAAAGTAATTGTACTGTTTGAATGGAAACCTTTATTTATGATTAAATAATATAAGAACTTAAATTATTATTTACATGAATCACTTAAGGTATGCGATTTTCGTCCCTCTCCATTACATTTTATACCTTAAGTTATTCCGAAGACTCTTATTTTCAGATGTATATATATATATATATATATATATATATATATATAATATATTATATATATATATCTGGAAATATGAATAGTATAATGTATCGTCGGAAAAACTTAAGCTGTAGAAGGTAATGGAGAGGGAGGAAAATCGCATAACCTTAAGTGATTTATGTAAATAATAATTTAATTTCTTATATTATTTAATCTTAAATAAAGGTTTCCATTCAAACAGTACAATTAATTTTTACTTTCACTTACTATATATAGTAAGGGGAAGTTTTGCGATTGTCAAAATTTTCGAATTCCAGTTTTCAACGGAAATACACGTTTTAGGGTCCCCTGAGTCCAAATAACCAGGTCCCGCAAAAAGGTCTGTGTGTGTGTGTGTGTGTGTGTGTGTGGTAACTCCCGGGCAGAAACGGTAACTCCTATGAATCTGAAATTTCATATTTAAGACAAATATACGCCCGTGACGTTACAAAACCTTTTTCATCAAAATGAGCTTACCAGAAGATCCACTTAATACCATGCATTTTGCACCTTTTTTCGATTTTCTCAAAAACGGTTCCGATGGTTTTGATTAGACTCGCTACATCCATGTAAAATTTAATGGGCTTTAATATCATGTAGTTTTCATTCTGATTAAAATGGCCTGATAGGGCATAAATGCCGATATTTAACATTTGTTTCCTGTAAAGTACCTTTAATTTTGTGGATTTTATAAAAATAAATATATTATCTTGTTACTGCCGATGGAAAACACATAAATATATAATCTGAACGAATTCGATATCTAACTAAAGGAGAAAACTGAAAAACATATTTTTTTAATGCGATTTTTTTATTTTGAACATAGCAACAGTAATATAAACGTATAATTTACCGTTGGAAAGCTAAAGCTTTTAGAATAAATATTATCTAATGCACAAACTTGAAAAAAGTTAATAAAGAGTGATGAAAAAACCGATAAAACTGGTTATTTTTGATAATAATATAATAGATTTTTTAATAAAACACATGTTTCTGTATAAATTCAATTTAATTAATTCTCTAATGGTTTCACGTATTGTAATCTCTAACTGTATTAGAAAATCCTTTCATTGATTTTAAAAATGGAGGTAAGTGAAAGTCGTGTGTTGCCTGCACCAGATTTTTATTTAACATTTATGTTTATTTAAATCTGATATTAAAAAGGGAGCTGTAAAGGTTATGCGAGTTTAATTATTTGGGAAGCGAAATGGAATAATGATTTTTTTTTGTTTAACTTTCATGCGATTTTCCTCCATCCGATGAACGACGAAACCAATTTTTTTCTGAGAATTTTTCTCATTAACATTTATGTTCATTTTCCAGTATTAAAATAAAAGTCTTTCCACATCAAAGCTACCTCAAAAAATAAATTACATTAAAGAGATATCAAAATATCATAATTAAGAGATATAATAATTAATAAAGATAAAAAAGTCCTTTGCCTCGAAAAACCACGAAGGGTCTTAGGTTCATCAAATAAAAGATTCGTATTTTTTCTAGACCTTGCTGATTAGACCAACGCTTAGCTCTTAGGTTTATCATTAAATAAACCTAATAATTCCGATATTTAACTGAGCACTATATATAATTCCTATTAATGGAAGTACAATGGACAAAAAAACTTGTGCGTAGAGTTTTTTTCAGTAAAATCCATAATTTTTTTTTTTTTATAAATTTCATAATTTCTTGAATCCATTTTACATAGTTATTTCCATGAAGTTTTATCATCAAAAACTAAATATTTGTATTAAATCTTGTTTTATTAATTTATTTAACGTTACTTTAGGTTACTGCGGTTAATCCGACGGTTCTACAGCGGGAGTCCTAAAATTTGCCTATCTAGGTTTAATAAGGGTTAGGATCTTTAACATGTTTCTGGCATCGCAGCCTCCGGGACCCATTTTACGTCCCCTCCTAAAGTCGGCAAAACTGAAGATTTTTTTACGCATTCAAAATAATCCTTGGGCCATCTGCGGGGTTTGAATCTGCGTCTTTCGGCATATTAAATTCATAACAAATTATTATAAAAATCTGTCAAGGATCACCTGTGATAGGTAGTGTGCGGTGCGGTCTTGGCTATTATAATAGCCTTCCATGCCAAAGGTCCCGTTATTTTATGTTTTTAATCAAATTAATCAGTTTTTACATCTCTTTTAAAGGATTTAACCGTACGTTTCCAACGAAACTGAAACAAACGAGGTAAGTGACAGTCGGGTGTTGCCTGCACTAGATTACTTTTATTTTATTTTTATTTTTTTTTTACATTATTTATTGAAATTTGTAACTAGTTCATAACACAACACTTGAATATGATAAAAGAAAAATTACATAAAACAGAATTGTCTACTGTTCTAAACCAGAAGGTCTCGAGGCCATCTTCTTTTCAGACGCCTCAAAGGATTATCAGGAATGGAGGAGGAAGCTAGGATTGAAACTAGTGGGTTAGAGTGGGGGAGGAGTTTGTTATAGAAAGAGTGATATCTTGTTCGGGCCAGATCAGCTAATGGAACATTTAGGTCTTTATGGATAAGTTTATTTATGACAAAGTAAGGAGCGTTAAGGATTTTACGAAGAATTTTGAATTGTAAGGACTGAATACGGTTTAGTAGAGCCCCAAAGCTCCACTCCGTAAGTCCATAGGCCTTATGATGGTCATGTTGATGAGTCTTTTGTAGTTAAGTGGGAGGTTAGAGCGTTTGTCAAGTAAGTGTGCGAAAGCGGCGAGCAGTTTTTTGTTGTTCCAGTCTTGTGTGCGGATTCCATGTGAGACGTTTGTCAAGCAGTAGACCTAGATAGCAGATCAGTTCGGTGCTGTTAATGAAATTATTTATTAATGTAATAATAAATAAATATATATATATATATATATATATATATATATATATATATATATATATATATATATATATATAATATATATAAGAAGTGATGTTTCTTATTAATAAAATAATATAATTATACTCTTAATAATAGAAATGCCCTAAATTGGACAGATTGTAAAATTACTCAATAAAGAATTGTTTCTCATTAAAAAAGAAAAAGAATAATAGAAAATTGAAACTAAATTAATCTATATATGGAATTAGAACACCATAAATGCAAGAAGGGATTAATGTTAGAATTAGAAGAAATTTTAATTTTAATTCATTGTTCTGAAGATGATGCAGTATGGGCCTTGAAACGTTAAGTGCTATTAATGAAATGATTTATTAATGTGATCATCAATATAATATAATATATAATATATATATATATATATATATAAGAATGGATGATTCTAATTAATAAAATAATATAATTATACTCTTAATAATCTATCTATAAACTCTCTGTTTCGGAATGTTTTGTATGAACGGGGTTCCTTAGTGTATCTTTTTTCATGTCTTAAGAACATCCTATATCAGACAGCAATATGGATCATTTCTGTAATAATTACAGCTATTCAGTTTTACATAAATATTGGCCCGGTCAAGGTGTCCAAGCGTTTCCGATGTTTAAATACTCATAAAGGATTACCGGAGACCCATTTATCACTCCTATGGGGCCGGTAACTGGCGGGTCGCCTCTAGAAAAAAAAAAAACAAGAAAAAAACATGGAACAGCAAGAACAATGGGGAACGTGCTTGGCTAAGGACCCAGGATAAATGTTCACTGTTGGAGTTCCCGATGGATCAGGCACCAACTTTCTTATCGGTCTATTATCTCGAATAGTTCTTGTATCTACAAATCGCTTATATCGGTCTGTAAAGAATGCACAATATCATACATAATGTTCTTTTAACTTACATCTTACCGTTCTAGATTACTTTATTATTGTTCGATACCGTAGGAAGCTCTCAAAAAGTAAATAAAAAACCTGTTGGGGGGAAGTGGCATGAAAGAGCCAGTTTACTAAACAAACCAAAAAAATGATACTTTTTATGAAAGAAGTGACTTTTTTTTTTTTTTTTTTTTCAAAATTATTCTTTATTTTCTTAAATAGGTTATTCCGTACAGAAAAATCTTAAATACTATGAAAAAGTGAACGAAATATCCATTTTCAAAAGATGAGTCTTTTGGCTCTTTCAAAACTATTCGGTATTGTAAGAGCTACTAGAAGTTATGAAAGAGCTAGTGAGTACTATAAAGTATAAATTATGCAAAATAATATTAATTGAACAATAATAAAAACATAACCACATTTCTAATGAATCCTTTGTAGTAAATAATGACATTTTTTAAAAACAATAATAATTAATCAATAATTAATTAATTAAATAATTAATAAAAACCAATACAAAAATAATTGTATCTAGCATCCTTGCAATCAACACTCGCATTTTCATTTTCTTTCCATTTATCTGGTCAGATATCATTGGCCATGGTATAATCAAATGCTAGACTTAGTTTGATGTCTTGTTAAACCATAGCACATTTTAGAAGCAGTCTTTAAACAATCCGCAGGCATATTCTCCTGGTTTGTTGTGAAAATACGACTATATCCTATATAAGGACAGTGTTTGTAAGGTAATTAAACGGTAGCCTTTCCTTTTTTAACTATTTTAGCTAAATAATCCCTTAATATATTTAAGATGAGTGCAGTTTTGTTTATGGACTGACTCTTTTCTAGTATTTCATTAATTGCTTCTTCAATTACCGATTTTTCAGGTTTTCTTCATTTTTTTTGGACTAGGCTTTTCCATAATGCAATATCTGAAGCAAATAATTTAATTATATATGAAAAAATTGTATATTTGGTATTATTTTATTTTATTTGCAAAATTCAAATGCAGGTCTATGAAAGAACCCAGCTCTCTCAAAGCCTATTCACCCGGCTCTGTCATGACTTGTTTTTGAAATAAATATAACACACAAAATAACAACAACATCAAAACTTTAGCGGCTTAGTTTTTATGAAGCTTAAAGGCCAAATGTATGTACAAACCCAATCTACCATCCATTTACCTATATATTTTTAAAAATAAAATACTAAAAAACAACTTAAATGAAGCAAATTACTTACTTTTTAGTGGCGAAAACTTTGACTCGATGTAAGAGTGTCCGTTGGTTATGGCGAACTTTCAAATGTTTTTGGGTGACGTGGAATCAGTGCTACCACTTAAAAATAAAATCGCCAACCTAATTCGTTTCAAAACTATCAAAATTATTTAAGTAGCTCTTTTAAAACCTGGCTCTTTCATGCCACTTCTCCCCTACTGCTACGAAGTCTTCGGTTCAGTATACAGTGAGCTTCCGTTCTGTTTCTTTAGCAACGGCTATGCAAGGAGAAAAGTAAGTAGCGTCTAAAACCTGTGAAAAACTGTCGCTCTCACGAGCGGTATCTAGTCTTTTATGGTAACAAAGTGCTCTAAGCTTGCCCCACTTTTTAATACTACGCTAGACTATGAGAGAATAAGTTGGTGAAAATTATTGAGATTTGGTGATAGTTAATTATCATACACTCTTACATACTTTCAACCTAGAAATACTCAATGACCATATTATCTACAGTACAAAACTTTATCATTTATTTTTTTAGACTTTTAATATAAATAAGGTTTACCTTCTTAAAATGAAGTTTATACATTTAAAATCATGTTTCTAAGTGTATATGTTACACTTGTTTGTTTTGATATAACATTATCATTTAGTTTTAGGTTCTTCCATGGTGATTCTAAAAAGACGATCCATTTAACAATTCTTTTATTTTTCTCTACGTTTCGGCCTTGGCTATTTTTAGAAATTCTACTAACATAATTTATTTTAGAATTAAAAGATAATCAACATTTAGTTTTCACATTGTTATGAAACATTTTACATACCTTTAAACAGTCCTGTATATTGCATATATGAAAATACATGTTGTCATATTATAAAAAAATATATACTCTATGCTGGAACCAGCCTTGTCAACTTGTTATAATCTACTAAATTATCATTTGGTTTTTTTCATATTTTTTAAAAATAACATTTAATGATATCATAGGATTTTAAAAAAAGTATTTTTTTATGTTATTATCCGAATTTATTTTTCAAAAATATGCCTTCCTCTCCAGCTACATTCGTGAACTCTCACAATTCGTTGTTCTCACGAATATTCATCTACCTCTTCTCTCAATTGAGACGTTGATTTCCAAAAGGTACTATATCCACTTTGGGAAATTTTACAGGAATCGCAAAAATCTGTCATTTATTTATTATCCAATGAATTTACTTGATTCTTTTTGCATTAAAATCTAGAATTCTATTTTTACAATTTTAATAACTTTTTAAAAAGTTAATTATACGATTCTTAAACATTTTTAACAATTTAATATGGATATAGTACTTTTTGGAATGAAACATGGATATAGTACTTTTTGGAATGAAACAAATGGGATATAGTACTTTTTGGAAGAATATAACCTCGTTCATTATATGAAGGCTTACATTTTTTAAACATTTACTAGTTACTGCTATGTTTCATATATTTGTTAAGCATTAATACATCGATAGTGAAGATCAGTGATCAAGTAGGGAGGTTATTGTGTTTTTGTTACATCTGCTGAATGTTTATAAGTGTTATTGTCATTGATTAAATGTTATACTACCATGTTGGTGTGTTTTATTGAAATTTGTCACATTAAATTTGTCTCTTAATGGATTTTGTTTTGTTTTTTTGTGAATATAGGATATATTTACACATATGCATAGGTTAAGTTACACATTAATATTATTTGCTGCAAGATATTTCTTTTAATTAAATTATAAAATAAGTAGGTAAGTAAGTAATATTGTAATGATTTGTTCAACAAAACCGTTTATTCATTTCTTAAATACTGTGTTAACTTAATTTATGAATAAATTTGATTCTTAACAAAACTAAATAAATAAAAGTTAAACCAAAAACACACATTTTTCTAAGTACCATATCACTAAAGCAGTAATTGCTTTTCACACATCACACACTTAATGATATATGTCTTTAAATTAAATCTTCGTTATGGTAATCTATGTTATCTCCACAATTTTTATTTTCCTCAACGGTTAAAATGTTTTTATAAAATAGATGATTTTCTATATTAATTCCCATTGCAATCAATAATTTTTTAATGTCATTTATTTTTTCTGCTGACATATGATTCCTTTTTAATAATGTTCTCAATGGTATTCTTGAGAACCAGTGACTCTCATATTTTTTTTTTGTTATGCAATGAACATTTACTAAATCAGTATAAACTGCTCTAAACCCTATCACTGTTGGGTTTTGGTGGTTAAATGCTAAAACCTTAGCTTCGGATATTTTAAATCCTTTATTGGCTGGAAGAAGACACTTGGTGGCTTGTTGCCAGTCTTGTATGATGAAATCATTAATATGTAGTGTCCCGATTGATGAAAAGACTTCATCATATACCTCTGGATATTCAACTAAAAGAAAATAATTAGGTAAAATATGAATTATCTTGGTAAGTAAAGTTTAATTTATTACTTAAAAACTTACTTGTAGATATTTTCCGCAATTTTTTTTCTGCTAAACCAAAAGCCCTATCTGCTGGCATATATGAGTGGCCTCTTACCGGGAAATACCACTCAAAATTCAAATTTATTCTTTTGCTAAACTTTATGAGCATGAGGAGCATTGCATAATTTTTGTTCTACCCAGTGCAAGAATCACAAAAAAAACGTATTGTATCTATTCCCTGAACTATATCCTGTGTGAGGACCCTAGTAACATGAATGTTAAATAAATTATAAGTTTTTAAACAGTATTCTGCCAATGTTTTTTTAAATTGTTTTTATTTTTTTATCTCATCACACATTAGTTACTGATTTCAAAGAACATTTAATTTAATTGTGTCCAAAACTAAACAAAATTAATCTGAATTTATCTAATTTAGTGAAGGCAACTATAATATTTTGCATTTGACTGTTAACCCAAAGGAATAATGTGCGACTTGATACAGAAGATATAATGCATGTATATTTTAAGTTAATAAACCATTGTGTAATAATTTGGAGTAATTTATGGATTTTAAATTTGACTGACCTGTTTAAAAAATTCCATAGGCAAGAGACAATTTCATTTGACCCTCGTCCATAGTCTATTTCTAGCCAACGGTAAAAATGAGTGGTGCTTGGGTTTATGGAGGATTCGTTATTATGTAAAACAATTGCCAAAACATAATACCACATTTGGCGACTGTAAAAGGCTTCGCCAATGGGTGTTTTTGGTAATGGCTGGGTTTGCATTAAATCAAAGTTAATAGTTAATGTATTTGCTGGACGTTTATTCAATTCTTTATAAAATTGTCTTGCTCTGCTTTTATGCAATAAAAGTTGTCCTAAGTGCTCTTTTTTTTTGTCAAAATCTTGCTCAATTTTCCACCCAGCATTCAACCTTACACATTCGCTACATACATCAGTTTTGGGAGACCCAAAACCTAGATTAAATCTGCAAATATTTAGAAATATAAGATTTATATATACCTGTTTGTATTTTTATTATAAAAATAAATTTTGTATAAATAGTTCATTTCATTATTAGCATCATTAATTTCTTACCTTGAATTGAAAATTCCCCAATATGTTCTATATTTACAATGAGGATCTTCATTTAGAAATAGATTCCACATTTTTTTAACATTTAATTCTGAAGAAAGGTAAGTGCGAAGAGTATTTCTATTTCTTCCATAATGGGCCGCAGTACATTTAAAACTTTTTATGTGTGTTACAATATTTTCTTTTTGATCAACAGACTCCTGTGAGATTCTGGAGCCCCCTCTTTTTTCTTTTAATGGATGTTCTGGGGCCTCTATTAGTTTAGCAGCATTCTCAACTTTTCTCCTTTCTATTCCTAATATTGAACAAAATGTTTCCTTACAAACTTTGACTTTATAATGTGATCCCTGTATAAAATAGTCTATTTGATAATTTCGAAAACGTTTTCTTTTTTGTTCTAAAACTTTAATTCTTTCTGGAATTTTCTTTGAAATGTACCGTAGTATAAAATTTCTTTCTTTTTCTGTGTCCATCAATGACCAATATTTTTCTCTAAAATTGTTTAATTCGTTTTCATTTAAGAGTTGAATTTTAGAAAATGAAGATAAATCGTGTAGGCAGGATATTTTGAACTCGTTATTATATTTTTTTTGAATTCTCTTTACTTTTTTCAAAATGTTTTTTTCCCATTGAGACGGGTCAGAAACCCTTTTCCTTCCTTCATTTTGAGGGGCTGTTGATGGAAATTCCCAACAGTTTTCAAAATAATTTTCCATTGTCCTATTAAAATAAGAGTTTTTTTAAATTTTTGAATCTATTTTATGATGCTGCAAACAACAAAAAATTGACCAAACGTCATTTAAAAGAGTACTTACAAAAATCAAATTGGCCTAGTTAAATTTAAAAAAAACACTTTTAAACAGACTAAGTAATTATAATAATTGATCGTAGTCAAAGCGATTATTCATGGATTGCCAACTAAACCGATTAAGTTACAAATATTACTAACAAATTCGAAATAATGTTGAAATATGTCAAAAATTACGATAGTCTGATTCGATCAGGAAATATAGTACTTTTTGGAAGAACTAAAAAAAATATCATCGTTTTACAGAAGGATATAGTACCTTTTGGAACGAAATGGATATAGTACCTTTTGGAATGAAATGAAATATGTACTTAGTACCTTTTGGAATGAAATGCAATTTTCAAACGCAATTTTAAAGGACATATATATTTTTTAGATACAATTGGAGGACGGATTTCAATAAAAATAGCCTAATAAATAATAAATACGTCGAAATATCGATTTCGAAAAAAATGTCCTTTAGTACCTTTTGGAAATCAACGTCTCAATTCCTCGGCCTTAATTTAAGGGGGCAAGCTTGGAACACCTACCAAAAAAGGTGCTAGATACGGCGACAATTTTTCACAGGTTTTAGAAGCTAGGGAAAAATTGACTGATATCTTAATTTTAGATGAAAGGAATATTTAAAAAATGATGTCGTTTTAAACAGAGTAGTTGAGGTACGCAATCTAGAATTTTATTTAATCAATATTTGACAGTTGTTGAAAATTAATTGGGAGCTGCGTGGTCTAGTCGATATAGTACTAATCTGCTGTTCTCCGGGTCCATAGGTTCGAACCCCAACCGTGGCAGAATATTATTCATTATGTTATTTCACCCGTGAGGTGATCTTAGAGTATCTAGACCATCCTGGAGTACACCCAGCCTCTACAAAGTGGGTACCAAAAATGGGTGGAAAATCTGGTGGCTTAGCGAGATCTAGGCTGAATCATTTCATTGCACAGCCGTTGGCGTAGGAAACAGCATTGATCTCTGTATGCCCAGAGTTCTAGAATTCTTCGTGGGTTATAGGTTTTTTTTTGTACATTTAATTACTGCCCACTCCACATTTATCTTAAAGACACAAAGTAATAAGGATATTTTAAGAGAACGTGTGGAAAATTTCCCAATTGCATAACAATGGCATTTTTATTCAAAACCATTTTAAGACCATATATATAGAACTATTATTTAGTACCCTAGCACTAAGAGGGGAGATTACACAGTTAGGGAGGATTAACTAAATATTTATAATAGAAATGTTTTGGTGTTGAAACATTGAAAGAATTTCATTGAAAGAATTTGGAGTTCCCCAAAATTAAATCACTTGACCAAACTGGTAAAAGAAAATATTGATGCCAAGGCTTAGGGAGTCGGAATTTCCGAATAGGCTAGGATATGACTTTAACTACTTCAAAGAAAATCCAGGATATTTAGGGCCTATAACAAGACTAGCCTAGTTATAGGACAACTTCGATAAACAAATAGACCTAGATTTCTCTGACAGACCTAGTGGGGCCAGAAGAAAATTATGGAACCATTGGAATATTTTAAAGAAATAAATACAAATTACAATTATGCAGGAGACATATTTAATTTTGAAATATAAAAAAAATTATTTTGTTTAAGATTTTAGAGCTATGGCCAGTAATTTGTATTTAAGAAAAAAAAGTTTTATTTACAATATACAATGATTTGTTAGTTATATTTTAAAATGATTTTTACTATCCATAAAATCAGCTATTTAGGATTTTTGTTTTATAAATTAATTGAACATGAAGTTGATTTAATTAAATATAATCTGAACTGGCATAATATGAAACGATTTGGATTTATTTATCTGCTGTAACGTAATGTCTATGTCAACGGAAATAAAAACATTTTTTTTTTTAAATATATATTTATTGAGATATATTACAATTTGTTTCTAAATAAACATTAGTAATAGTGATATGAGACCGCATTTACACAATATATACATAAAACAATAATAAAGTCAAATCACATAAAAATATAATATATATATTAATATATATAATATATATATATATATTATAGTGTCATGCGATTATTATGACTTGATGTTTTGTTTTGCAAGCTATATGCAGCTATTACGTAAAACAAGTTTTATAAAACCATCTGTTAGTTCAGCTCCAGCATATATTTTAATCACTAAGAGCTGATTGATATCTAAACCTCTGAGAGCATAAATAAGACATGATTAAAAAAACAAAATCATTAAATAAATTAACCTAAAATCTATTTAATGTGATTAAGTCATCTAAAGCCACATAATTTTGCCTCATGTCGACTTAGCTGAAAACACTCAGATAAAATGTCCGTGATCATGCTCGCTACAGAACCGTGAGCAAGCTTCGTAAAAAGATATTACGGAGCTAATGTCACTATTAACTCGTAATTGGAGAATTATGCAAAACGGACAACCCCGACATATGGCAAGGGTAAAATATGCATACATTATATTATCTATCCGTGCTATGAAAATCATGTCCTAACATGGAGGCTGATTACACGGCGAAGTTTTTTTTAAGTTAAGGAACTGATCATTATATCATTAGAGCTTGGCTTATTTGTAAAATACAATAAGTACTTCGCAATGGTTTTTTGGAGTAAATAAATTACGAACATAATAAATTAGTGTACCCCGGCTGTGGCAGAATGATTATTTATTTTGTATCTTTAGCTGTGAGGCGACACTAGGGTAGGGAAACTCTTCTGGGGCACATATAGCTTCTATAAAGTGGGTACCCAAAGATTAGGGAAGAAAGCAGATGACAGCGTGATTTCGGCTAAATCACATCATTACACGGTCTAGTCGTTAGACTAGAAACTGTAAGGATCTCGTATGTACTGAATCTATTAATATGTAATATTAATATATACATATGTACTAAGACCCTTCGTGGGTAGTAGAGTTACAGGTTATGTACACACATACACATACATATATAGATTGATATGAACTAGTATAAAAATATACAAATTTTAACTGGATGGATAATGGATACATATCACATTAACCTACGTGTACATGATGTTTAAGCCCATTAAATTCCATATCGATTTAGTGTTTTAATCAAAATCGGATTTAAGGAAATAGGGAAAAGGTGCAAAATGTAAAGTATTAAGTGGCTCTTCAGGTTAACCGATTTTGTTTAACACAACTTGTTGTAATATCTGAGTATATGAATCTTAAATATAAATTTTCAGTTCCTTTTTTATATTTTATTTCTTTTATTGATATTTACAACTGTACAATTTACATAGTACAATACGTAAATGTGCTAAAAACAGACATTTGGCTTGAAAAAGACATGAGAAGAATCTACTCAGCGGTAGCACTTCAATGTTTTTTATTTGTTCAGCAGGTCTCGAGGCCACCGCCTTTTCAGACGCCTCGGAGGATTATCGGGAATATATGTCGATGAGAGGATGCGGACAAGCGGGTTTGTATGGGCGGGTAATTTGGAATGAAAGGAGGTGTATCTTTTTTGAGCGATTTCTGTAACTAGTGGGATATTCAGGTCTCTTTGGATGAGTTTGTTAGTAACAAAATAAGGAGCGTCTAGGATTTGACGAAGGATTTTGGATTGCAAAGATTGGATGCGGGAGGAATTCGATGGTTTAGTGGAGCCCCATAGCTCTATGCCATAAGTCCAGATAGGTCTAATAATGATTGTGTAAATGGGTTTTTTGAAGTGAAGAGGGAGTTTTGATCGTTTGTCAAGTAAGTGTTTTAATAGTCGATATCCTGTCGTTTAAGTCTTGTATGAGGATTCCATGTAAGACGTTTGTCAAGATGAAGTCGAAGGTATCCTATTTGTTCTACAGTGATGAGTGGGGTATGATTAAAGGAAACAACTGGACAGGAAGTCATAGGTTTACGTCGTAGAGTGAAGGTGATTTGGTGGGATTTATTAAGATTTATTTTGATTCTCCAATTGTGACACCATTCTGCAATGACGGATAAATGGTTCTGTAGGACTTGGGAAGCAGCAATAGGATCATTATTTACGGATAGCACACACGTGTCATCAGCGTAAGTAGAGAGGAAAGTGCTTGGATGGATAGGGATATCAGCTGTATACACCGTGTAGAGGATTGGGCCTAGGATACTACCTTGAGGTACACCGGCTGACTGATTAAATACTGAGGAGTAGGAGAGGTTATGATTAACTTTAAAGGTTCTACCTGTAAGGTAGGAGCGGATTATTAGGAAATATGTCGGAGAGAGGAATTTGCGGAGTTTGTAGAGCAGTCCTGGATGCCTCAATTTCTTTTGAATTTTCGTTTTTGTGCTAGACTTACCACACACAACCTTTTAGCTCGACTTGGTCAGGTCGATTATTATTAGTACTAAAAGTTGAATTAATATATACTATAAAATTATTTAGCAAAAAAACAAAGAATAAAGATGTACGATTTTGGAAATAAGTTAGTAATACGTTTATACATTATCCATAAAGACCTAAATATCCAATTAGTTGAAGACTTAGCCCGATCCAGATATACACCCTTCCATTCCAAACTTCCTGCCCACTCAAACCCGCTTATCCGTGACCTCACCTCAACATCTATTTCTGACAAATTGGCCAAGAGACCTCTTACCGTAAATTGGACATTGCAGTTCTGCCAATGGGTAGTTTCTTCATATGACAATCATGTGTCTTAATCTCAAATCAACCCCATTTACTCGTTGTATTAAATCAATACAGTTGTAAATTTCTTTAAATAAATTAATTAAAAAAATACATTTATATAATAAGCTGTTGGAAAGCTAAAAAATATCAACTAACAAAAGTCTTCGAATGAACGTATATGAATGTATGTTTAGCGACAGAGAAAATTGTTGAAATTTCAAAAGAAATACATATGTATAAGTTCACTGAATACAAATAACCAAGTACCGCAAGAAGGTCCATGACAACCTCACACTGCTGTGCGGTAAAGAGGGAGGATTAAGTGGAAGCGTTTGTCATTTATGTATCTATTCTCACATTTTTATTATTATTTTCTTATTTTTTTAATAATATGCACTGTAAATGACATATTTAACATAGTGCAATATAACATACTGTGACGGGTGCATTGAGCAATAGAGTGAGGTTACAAACAGACAGCTGGTTAGGAGCAAAGAGGTTATGTGGAATGGATTTCTCACTAATCCATATATATTAAAATGAATCGCCTTTTCCTTTGGTCATCGCATCACGCGTGAACGATTTCTGTAATTTTTTATTTTTAGGTTATGTTTATATCAATCAGGAGAAGGATCTTATGAATGAAAAAATGGGAAAAGTTACTTAGTGTTATTGAATTTTTTTTTTTTTTTTTTTAAAACATTTTATTGATATTTACAACTGTACATATAATATATACAACAAGTAAATGGGCTAATTTACACTTATGGGCGTGATAATGTCTAGTGAAGAAACTACCCAGTGGTAGCACTTCAATGTCAATTTAATTACAGTAGGTCTCGAGGCCATCGTCTTTTCAATCGCCTCGGAGGGTTGTCAGGAATAGATGGGAATGATAAGTTGCGTACAAGAGGATTCGTGTGGGTTGGGAGTTTGGAATGAAAAGAAGCATATCTGTTTCGGGTTAGTTCTGCGACAAATGGGATATTTAGGTCTTTATGGATGATTTTATTCGTAACGAAATAAGGAGCATTTAGGATTTTGCGAAGGATTTTGGATTGTAACGATTGAATGCGAGAGGAATTAGATGGTTTAGTTGAGCCCCAAAGCTCGATTCCATATGTCCAGATGGGTCTGATGATGGTAACATAAATGAGCTTTTTGTAATAAATTGGAAGTTTTGAACGTTTGTCTAGTAAGTGTTGTAGTAGTCGGTATCTACGGGCGGTTTCTTGTCGTTTAAGTCGAGTATGGGGATTCCATGTAAGACGTTTGTCAAGATGGAGTCCTAGGTAACGGATTTGTTCAACAGGTATGAGTGGGGTATTATTAAAGGATACAGTGGGGCAGGAAGTCATCGGTTTGCGACGAAGGGTAAAGGTAATTTGGTGGGATTTGTTAGGATTTATTTTAATCCTCCAGTTCTGACACCATTCCTCAATGGCTATTATTGGATTTAAAATTAAATAAAAGTTACTGATGATTTTTTTTTTTTTAATGAACAAAACATTGAACTATAAATGTTCATGAAAGAATGGACATGATATAAACTAACCCAATACATAGGGGCAGCACTGTTTTGTTAAAAAAAATAAACATATTATCTCTCGAAATTGTTAACTATTTCAGATTATTAGTATTGACGAGAAACGGGTAATAATAATTTTTTTTTTCTTCCAATATAGTTGAGATAAATAAAAAAAAAGATACATATGTTTTTGAAATAATAATACATCTTTTAAAAAAAAAAATAAAATAAAATACATGTGGTTTTAAAATAATAATACATCTGTTAAAAAAAATTGAATAAATAAATATATTGATAAAGATAAACTAACTTTTTTTTTATCAATATAGTAGAGATAAAATAATAATAAAATACATATATTTTTAAAATAATAATACATCTTTAAAAAAAAAAGAAAAGAGAAAAAAAAAGAAAATAAATTAGTTTATACGTAGATATGGATAAACTAACAGTATTTCTTTTTCCCTTTTTTTCCAATATAGTTGAGATAAAATAAAAAAATATGTTTCTAAAATAATAATACAACTCTTTAAAAAAATAAAATTGATACAATAAATAAATTTTTAAAAACAAAAAAAACAAAACAAAAAAAAAATCTGTTAAAGGCTTTTTAGATTAAAATTTTACATAATAAGAGTACTGATATAGACGTGAAATATACCTGTAGCTAAAGATCTTAAAAAAATTCTAGAAAACAAGGTAATAGCAGTTCATGGAGAGTAACAATTATCATATAGCCGTTAGAAATGCTATAGACAATAATTTCTGTCCTTATATTGTTTAATGTAAAATAAATGCTTTCATTGAAACGAGCCAGATTTTTTAACTGGAATGACAAAAAACAAACAAAAAAACACGCAAAATCTTAAAGATAGGGCATAAATAGATTACATAAGAGGTTGATTTACATGAATCGATTGTTATTCCGATGATGTTTCCAGGTGAAAAAAATAAAATAAAATACGTCTAAGAGTTATGAACAGGCGGTGACATTAAGTGCGATGGAATCGCATACGTAATGTTCTCACCAGCGAGTCGGGCTCGAACCATTGGGATATAATGGACTGGGAGGTCCAAGGATTAATCACTGGGAATCCGGGATTAAGCAGAGCGGCGGTAAATTGATGTCACTTAGATGATAGCTTAGACATAAAACAAATAGAAGTCTATGACTGGCGCCAGCTGCCCCATTGTCTTGGTCTGTTTACCAGCCCCGCCGAAACCGAACCCTTCCTTCAATTATACCCCAACCTCCAGGTCTCTTCCAGTATTGGAGGGATATTCAAAACGGAATAAGTGAATAATATCACAGGTATTAGCCTCGCATTATCCGGTAGGAAATATGTTTGACGATGTAATTAGTTAATACCCAAAGGTAATTAGTTAAGCTTCGTTGTTGTTGTTTAGGTTTAACGAACAATGACCTGTTGATAGCTATTGCTATCATAATTATACTCTGTTAATATTAACATGTTCTTGTTTTGATTTTAAGGGCAAAAATTGTTAATTTAGATTATCGGCCTCACAACCTTGCAAATAACGATTTACCAAAATAAGTTTAGCCAAACCAAAATAAAAAATAAATTAATACAATAAAATGCATAAATAATAATAAATAAAAATGTGTATAATAATAATAATAATAATGAAAATAAATAATAGAAAAATAATAATAGTTTATTGTTTAATTTTTTTTTCTTTATTCGGATATATTTCAATTTGTCACAAAGGACAATAATAATATTGCTACAGGATCATACATACAATAGGGGTACTCACTACGTTTGCTATAGCATGCTATTTGTGCTATTGTGCTAAACCCATCAATTTTATACAGGAAATAACTGTAGAAACTCAACGGGTTTAGCAAAATAACACAAATAGCATGCTATAGCAAACGTAGTGAGTGCCCATATATACAATGTAAACCAAAGGAAAGTCAAATTACAAGAAATGAAACTAAAATAAATAAAAGTTTATATAATAAAGTATATACCTTTATAACAACATTTATAAATTAAATAAATACTAGGTTAACAAATAATAGTAAAAAAAAATGATAATAATAATTGAATAAATAACACTAAAAAATAAATAAATAAAAAACTGTTTAGTTCAGCTAACGGTTGAAGTTTTATAAAAAATACGATATAAATATTATACATGTTAATGACCATTATGAACCCAAAGGAAATTATATTATATTTATTAATATAATAAACTAGGAAATAAAAAAATAAAAAATGTATAAGCAATATGTCCATAAATGATTGATAAGTATGATGTGTTTTATTTTAGCAAACCGATGTATTTGGGCAGTTTTGCCAGTTTTGAAATAAAGCATTCCCTTCTCTCTCTCTCTCTCTCTCTCTCTCTCTATATATATATATATATATATATATATATATATATATATATATATATATATATATATACATATACATATACATATACTCTATATATACATATATATATATATGAGATGAAAATATGTCGAAGGAACAATTTTAAATTTTAATTGTTCACATATTTTTCCTTTTTCATTAGCTTAATCTCTCTTTATATATTCTTATTGCAATATTATCATCTTAATTTTGTTTACTTCCGTACTGTACAACTATCATCTTATTAATTATTTTTATAACAGTCATCCATACTTTATAACTATCATCTTAATTTTGATTATTTTCATAGTTTATAACTGTCATCTTATTATCGTTTTACATTTAATTTTATTTATGTTCCCATATTATATTACTGTCACCATATTATTATTCTATACCTAACACTTTATTAAGTCTATAATTACATTGGTTGTTATCTTGTTTCTTTTAGCCCTGATAAAGGCCCACAATGTAGGCCAAAACGTCGGCACATAATTTGTTTTAAATGTATGTTTCTATTTTATGACCGCACCCCCAACCATCTTCCTCATCTTTATACTATGCATTTTGCGCCTATTTGCAAATTTCGCGAGCAAAGATTTTTGATTAACACCTTTAATTTCATGTGGGTTTTATCTTATTTGAAATATTGTTGTTAGGTTAAAATTGTCGTAGGTAATGATGAGTGACAAAAAGGACATAATGTTAAGTGAAAAATGACGATAATAATTATTGTTATATTATTTAATTTAAAACAAATTTTTTTATCTAAACAATATTAATCTAGTTTTAATTTCTTCTTCTGGAGTGCTGCCAATGGGCAGATTCGCTACATGTTTTTTTCATGTATTTTATCTCATAGCATATTTACGTGCTGTATTATCGAATACAGTTGTAAATATCAAATATAAAATATAAGAATTTATTTTAAAATTCTGTAATTGGTTTTAACTAATAAGGTAAGTGAATGCCGTATGCTTCTTGCATCGGCTTTTTTATTTATATTTCTCTTAAGCTATCTTTCATATTTCTATATTTATTTGCATTAAATAAGGAATGGATGCCCTACACACATTGAGATATCTTGGGAGATCGCTTATTAAGAACGAAATGCATATTTGACCATATTTAATCGCTATTACTGATATTATAGTTTTATTGATCATATAGTTATCCATATTTTATTATAAATAATTTATAAATTAATTGCAGAGGAAACCGGGCAACCCATTACTTTACATCTGTCCCATTTTACAAATAACAGCGACCATCGTTAACCGTTACTCTCCCCCCTTCTTACAATTTCGCTAATGAGCCAATTTTTTTTAATGGGATGAGACAATTTCTGATAGAGGTTCGTTTCGATGAGCCCGAGGTTTGCTAACCATTGCAACCGAATTCCAGGCCACGATTCACCGCAACATCTTCCATCTTTTAACCCAACTAGACTAATTTATATTTTTTCACGAGTATGATAATAACGATAATTAACTTTAAAGTAAAAAAGTATCATGATGCTACATCTTATAAAAATATGGTGCAGGCAACACACGACTTGTACTTACCTCGGCTGTAAAAATCAATTTAAAACGTATTACATAAACTTAAAGATTATAAAAACAGTTTTAAGTGAACTTAAATAACATTAGTCAGTGCTGATAGTATGATATGATTAATATTTTAGAATGTACAAAATTAAAGGTACTTTAGAGAATAAAAATACATCATTTAAGCCCTGTCAGACTGTTTCAATCAGAATGAAACTTAAATCATATTGAAGTAAATTAAATTTTACATCGATATAGTGAGTTTAACCAAAATCGTTTGAGCCGTTTTTGAGTAAGTCGTAAAAAAGTGCAAAATGCATGGAATAAAGTGGCTCTTCTCGCTTGCTGATTTTTATATATGTCTTCTTTATATATGTCGGGCGTATATTTGTCTTAAATATGAAATTTTACTTTCGTGCGACTTTTCGTTTTTGTGCTGGACTTACCACAAACACACCGACACACTGACCTTTTTGCGGGACTACATTATTTGGACACAGGTACCTTAAAACATGTATTTTCGATGAAAACTGAAATCCGAAAATTTTCACGATCGCAATACTTTCCCCTACTATGTACATTTTCATATATTTAAGTGCGAAATTTTGTTTTTATAGTATCAATAAATCTGATAGTTCGATTTTTAATTATATTTAATAACCCTATGGTTTCTTCGATGTGAAGCTTTTTTATACTAATTTCTTCTAAAAATTTTATCTGATTTTTTTTTTACCATTCTGAAAAGTTACCCTTTATTGAATTGAAAAGATATATTAAAAAAGTATTATTAATGATATTATGTGACTTCAGAATGACCTAAAGGTGTCATTTTTCGGTTAATTTTTCTATCTTATTTTTAAGGGAATTTTATTTTTAAATTCAGGTTATCCAACAGTATTTGCTGTGGTCTCACACAAACTACAGTTGCGGTTTGACACGAAGACTGTTGGTACCCCTGCTCCATGAACTTGGATTTGCTCACGTTTGGAATGAACAATCACTGCTTTGGCGTCTCACGACCTACGGTATCGCCGTTGGGACCGTTCAAGTCTTACCGTCGGAACTTTAAAACAAATATATTAATGTTGAAAGTGATAATTTAGATTGATTTATCACTTTGGAGAAACTATTATTGAAACAAATATAAAATTATATAATCTTTTCTCTAGTGCTGACCCATCACCATGACAAGATCTTGCTATTACATTTTTTAAGATCTGGAAAAAAAAATAATAATATATATATATATATATATATTTTTTTTTTTAAAATCTTTTCCTCCTATGGTAACCCCAAAGAAGGAGAGTTTTATTATGTTTTATATACATGTTCCATGCCTGTTCTTAGGCACACTACACGTAATCTATGTGATATTTCACAAATTATTAAGTTTACATTATTTTGATCTTCATTTTAAACATTAAATATATCGAAAAATAACAAAAATAAAATTAATTTAACATCAATCGAAAAATAACTAACAAAAGGAAATAGCTTAAAAATAAAGTTAATTACACATTTCAATATTTTTCAAAATTAGAATAAAGCAGCTAAATACTTAAATACAAACAAAATTAGTTTAGCACAACAAGAATTACAAAGACTGAACTGCCTTCCTACAATCAGTATTAAGTTGGTTGAAGTCTATTTTATTTACGAAATTTATAAAATACTTTTAAATTTTATCATCAGTCTCTGTTCTGTTTCTGGCCAAGTCCCGTGCTCTAATATTACGTCCTGTATCAGTTTAGCTCGAATGTTGGCTAATTTTTTACAGTCGAATAGTAGGTGTCGAAAATTGTGTATGTTACCATCGTATGGACATTTGTCGTCTTGTATATGTTAAAGAGTTTTAAGTATTGTTTTGTTTGTCCATGTTCAGTCAGAAATTGTGTCACCTTGTAATACTACTTAGTATGTGTTTGTAGTTGTTTAGTTTGATATGGGAAACAAATCTATGAAGGCTTGGTGACTTCAGCGAAGCAGCCCAGGAACGATTCCATTTGACTACCGGCTCTTTCCTCATCTCCCCTTTGATGTAGGATATGGGAACCTTATTGTACGATATTGGAAGGTCACTCTGAGCCATTTTTCCCTGGGGTGTCCGCTCGATCGTTGCCTTCTACTCCTGAGTGTCCCTTAACCACAAATGTTAATGTTTTTATTTTGGGTATGTAGATTGGTCAAATTAATTCGAATTTCCTCGGTTAGTCCGTCATGAATTTTCGAATTTTGGATGGAATGTATAACGTTCATGTTGTCAGTGTAGATAGTTATGTCTGTGTTGTATATATATATATATTATATATATATATATATATATATATCCTATTATTTCTCAAGATCTATCGTAACTTGAAAAATTATTAACAATATTTATTCGCTAGACTGCTTTCCATTCCTCATTCAAACCCCTCCTCTTTCAATACCTTCTTCCTTATCTATTATTTGTTTCTTGCTTTGGTTTTAAGGCGTAAAACCCTAAGGTCTTCAACGCCTGGATATAATATGCATATTTAACCTTTAAAAGAAAAAATTATAAGGTAAAAAAATATTAAAAAACAAAAAAATTGATATGATTACTAAATAACAACTGTAACTAAAACGGTGCAATAGTAAAAAAAAATTACATTAAAAATAATAATTAAATAAATAACCAGGGATTTGTAAATTTATATTTTAATTGATATTGTAATCTTTATAAAATTAAAAAACAAATTTAATCCTCTGTATTACCCGGTACTGTTGATAGATTTAATATTTATTTAAATGTAGTTAGGGAAAGTATTTCGATCGAGTTTTTATTTAGATTATATCATATATATATAGATTATATTATATATTTATATAGATATTTTATGTTATTCGATTTTACACTAAAATACGCGTTTTTAGGGTCCCCTGAGTCTAAATGACCTAGTCCCCTGATTGGTCTGTGTATGGTAAATTTACCCAAAAATGAAAACTCTTACGAAGCTTAAATTTTTATATTTGAGGAAACTACATGCCTGGGATGTTAAGCAAGGTATAAAAAATAAAATAAAAATAAAAATAAAATAAATAAATAAAAAAAATAAAAAACCAGACGTGCCTCTATATAATAAACATTTATCTCCTTTATACGATTTTTTTCAAAACCGGCTTTAACGATTTTGCTGAAAATCACTATATTAATGTTAAACTAGCTGGGCTTTGATTTGATGAAGGTATTATTCACATTTAAATAGTGACACAGGGCTTACATGCTATATAATCAAAACTTTTCCTTTTTAATTTTGTTTATAAGAAAAAAATATACATTATATGTAAAATATATCGTCGGAAAGCTAAAAATTTAAGAAAAATAAGTTAGCTAACATGCAAAGATGCGTAAGTTAATCTTTACTAAAAAAAGTGATAAAAAGCATATGTTCTAGGTAAATCCTTTATTCCATATCTCTGAATAATTACTATTTCTTATAATATTTTGAATTTTCTAGAATTATGGTTCATCCAAAAATCCATTTATATGTGTGTTTTTATTTTATTATTATTATTTATTGAACAAATATCTCAAATGTATTTATCTTCGTTAGATGAGTGAACTTTTGCATTCGTCAGAAATTTCCGGGAAACTTAATACGGGTTACATTATCTCGAAGGGACTTGTTTTATATAATTAAAGGGAATATGAATAATATTGAGGTTTTAATGAAGGTTGTTTATAAATTTCAATATTTCGGGAAAATTCTAAAATAAAAGGCAATAATAACTTTTAATTAAATCATAACAAACCTTAAATTTAACCCAAAAATTAATCGAAGCAGCTTAATTGATCAAAAGAGATGTATTGAAAAGGAATTTCATGTTTGTCATTTCTATTCGATTATTTTGGACCTTTAGTTTTTCATGTTATTTTGACATACAGTGTTTACATTTAAATTCAAAACAGTAAATTCTTGTTATTTAAGTTCATAATTCTGTATAAATATTCTTTGACAAAATTTAAATGGAGTTACATGACCTTTTAGTGAACATTTCTCTCCCTTTTTCTGTAGACCGCATTAAATGAGCAAAGTGTTTGTTTAACTTCAACGGAATTTTCACTATAAATTATACGAAATGATGGAAATGTAAAAAAAAAAAAAAAAAAAAAGGTTTTTCGAAAAATCAATTTTTTTTTTTTTTTTTTTTTAATATTGATCATATATTAATTTACTATTGATATTAAAAACGAGAATTTTATTAAAATCGAGAATATTTTAATTTGTCTATTAAAATTAATCCATAAGTAATCTAGGGCTCTATCCACTAGAGAAAATCGCTCTCTCTCTTGTTACTATTTATATCAGCTTATTACTAAATCTTTATATATTCATTAACTCTATTATTGTGATATTTCCATTATTATAACCTGTACCAGGGGATACAGCGATGAGAGACTTGGAATTTAGAATATATAGAGATTCATTCTGCTTCTAGGCCAACGGCTGAGTACACCGAGATCACACTGAACTGCCAAGTTTGTCTCAAATTTTTAGGTACCCACTTTATAGAGGCTGTGGTGGGGTTCTTGGCTGAAACAGTGTTTCGAGTGCTTACTTTTAACTAAATGTCAAAGTGCTTACTTCGTTGAAATAGTGGACTATATGGAAATCAAATAACAAATGAAATATGAACATAGAAATGAAAAAAAAAAAAAATATATGCAGATTATTACACAATGGTTTATTATTTCCAAATTACTGTATTAAGGTATAACCCTCACTTACTTTCCGCTGGCTCTCACCAGTGATGCGGCTGAGAGGGAGGCGCTGGGATCCTTTGGACTCAGCTTGTCCTTCTGCAAGTGGGGGGACAAGCCCCGTCCGGGGTTCCCTAGCTGATTGTAAATATTGAACATAGGTATGAATGTGGCCTGTTTTGTTTATTTATTTGTTAATTTCATTTATTTGTATTTATTTTGTCTACAAATTTTGTTATTGTATACGTGTATTTATTTTGATTTCATTTTATGTAATTTGACTTTCCTTTTGTTAATATTTTAAATATTGTATGAATGAGATCCTTTAGCACTATTGTTATTGTCTATTATGACAAATTGTAATATATACGAATAAATAAAGTTCTGTTCTTCAAGGTATAACATTTATATAGATGTTAATAGACAATTAACTAAAATGAAAAACAATAAATAATCCAAAGTAAAATGGTTTATCACTTATTCTAGAAATAGATTCTAAAACTCAATTCATATTTTCTCCCTCTTAAAAAAAAATAAATAAAAAAATGAGTTATGGGCGTATTTAAGAGTAAAAATTCAATTTTTTTCCTTTCTTTTTTATCTTTTTTTTTTTTATAATTATTCGTGGTATTTTGGTTAAAAAACACTGATATATTTTTTTTTTGAGTTATTGAATTAAATCACTTTTAATCGGCCGCAATTTTAAAAATTACAAGCTGATATCAACGTCTAGGTATTAGTATCAGTATTTTTGTGCTAAATTTAAAAATAGTGCACTAATTTCGGAGAAATACCCCTGACGGCGGACAAATGGATTTATTTTATTCTTTATTCGGGCCCTACGCATTTTGAAATGTAGGTTGAACGTAGATCATTATTGAAAATAAGAAACCAAAATAACTACTAAGAAAAATTATAAATCGGTAAATTCTCAGATAGTTGGCCAGGGATTGATAGCATGGGTTAGTGTGAAATTTTAAACTATTGCTGATTAAGGAAATAAGTCTATAGAATTCAATGGCTGATAGAAAAACCTGAAATGCAGATATCCGTCCTGTACTTAACTTTGCTGTTCTCTTTTCTCCCTTCTTCACTTTTGACCAGGCGATTTTCTTGAACTTTCAACTCTATTTATTATGTGTTTAGAAAAGAAAAAGAATAAGAAAAGAAGATGGCTCACCCATCCAGAACCCTGAAACTCTCTGTAGCTTCCGCCAAGGGCGTTTCAATTCTTCAAAAGGCAGTGTGGTGGCGCACAGTGGTTCCAAAAGCACTTTTTCGGGACAAACGTCTGCACTGATCGTTCTCTTCAAGATATATAAGCCATTTTAACATAATTTCGTTTCTTTGTAAATTCACTTTCAGTGGTATGATTGGCATATTATTAGGTCATTTTTATGTCATAAAAATATATAGGTGTTGTCGATAATTTCAGAGAAATGTCCATGTGACTAATTATTCTCATACATATCTATATTTTCTGCATTTAACTTTGTTTACAATCGTTATTAGATACGTTTAAGAAAACTTTGGATTTCATATAATAACTTGGTTTTTTTATTAAGACTAAAATTTTAGAAAAATGTCATAAAAATTTTAATATCTTAATATATACACAACATTATGAAGTGCTAATGGTTTTAATAATTTTAGTTTTATTTCTAGTTTTTACTGAATAAATTTCAAAACCGTAAATTAATTTCTACGCTTTTGGTAAAATAGAACACATAGTTGGCTATAGAGATTTCTTCAACGGAAAGACCAAAAAAGATTTGACATATAAAATATATTGCTGTTTAACTTATTTTTTTCAAATGATAAACCACACTGAAGTACTGCCCCGAAGTGAGATACAGTTATAAATGTTTATGTATAGAGTGTTTATGTGATTTATTTTTCTTAAATTTAATATATCAAATATGCCTATGTAAAGCATACAATTTGAATGATAAACTAGAATTTCAGATTAGATAGAATATATATAAAATAATGAAACTGGCATGTAATGTCAGGGATACAAAAGTGTCTATCATCTCCCGTTTAAAAAAAAACAAAAAAAAAAACATACTCAGGATATAACTAAAGCTGTTTATATTTATGAACTAGAAAAGATCATATACTATCATATCATGAACTTCATATGGCTGAATAAATTTAAGCAGCTGGTCAATAGTGGAAACCATTTCCTAATCGTTTATCTGGTGTCGTCCATAGTCCTACCCGTTCGTATTGATATTATACCATCACTACCCCCTTAAACGGTCCTAATTGGAAGGCAACTCACAAGTTTCGGTCACGGGCAGTTAGGATATTGCGCTGGTCTTGATGATGATCGATATACTGATGGTATCGGGCAGATGGTAAGGCACATAGATATGATGGCATTAGTGTGAAACAATGGCAGTTCTTTTCCTCTATTAAACGCTCCACTCGCTTGGAATCGACGGGTTAGGTGGGGCCACACGGGCGAGGCTTAATGCGGTTGTATCCAGTGTCTTCTATAAGTCGTATGTCACAATTTAAACCGTGACGACACTGGCAGAGGTGATGTGGGCAATCCCATCCCTTGGGCTAAAATAAATTGGAAAGATAATACACATCAAAAACGGAACTCAATCCTAGTTTTCATAACCACCCGACATCAAAATAAAAAAAAATATGTTGAAATGGCTTTTTTAAGAAGCTTTTTTTTTTTTTTTTTTTTTCTAGAAAGTAAATTTTATTCTAGGACAGTTTATAATATACATGTCTGGCCAACAGACAAAATGAACATAATTAACTGATACTTACAAAAATATCCTTATTAAAATAAATTTGGTGCGTGCAATACACGGCATATCTCCGTTGTTAAAATTAGTTTATTACATTCAACGCCACTTTATGCTACTGTGCCTAATTGGACGATGCTACTGTTGGAGTCCTAAATTTTGCCTATCCAGGTTTAATTAGGATACTGATCTTTAACGAGTACCGGTGGCTCGAGACCACCTTATAACGTCCCCTCCGAAGGACGGTATAACTAAGGATTTTTTACTCCGATTAAAAAAATCCTAGGACCACCTGCGGGTTTGAACCCTTGATCTTTGGCATAGGAGGCTGTTATGCCCCTTATGACCCCCCTGCTACAGGTGATCCTAATTTTTTTTTTTTTTTTTTAAATTATTTATTTATTGAGATATATTAAAATTCGTTACAAAATGAACAATAATAATAGTGATATGAGACCACATTCATACAACATATATAGAAAATAACAATAATAGTCAAATTACATAAAATAGAAAATAAATAAATTCATATATATACAATAAAATAATAATAAATAAAAAAACAAACAAAAAAAAACCTATAATTGAGATAAATAAAAATTTGGCAAATAAATAAACATCATACAAACAATCATAACTATATACTATATACAACTGCTAAAGAGACCCCAGACCGCGCTTTTTCCTCCACTTGTGGAGAAAAAAAGCGGAAATTAGTTTACAAACTTTGAATAAACTTGAGTTGAAAAAAATGTTAAAGAATTACATTGAGTTTCGATGAAAAAAGTTGTTTCAGATTAAACAATTTGACAATATAAATTATTATCTGCAATAATCACTTATATCGTATAATCCGCATTTCATCACTCCCCATTACCATATACAATATTGTATATATTTCTCCTAAAATATTTAGCTTTCCAACGGTATATTATTCATCTATATTACTATTTTTATGCTCAAACAAACATAATTAACGAAAAAACGGATATATTTTTGCTCTTTTTCCTTAGTTATCAAATTCGCTCAACTTGTATATTTAACCGTTTTTTTATCAATCCTAGCAAGAATTTATTTTATTTTTTTATTTGAATTTACGAAATTAAAGGTACTTGTGAGGAAGAAAATTTAAAATATTGGTATTAAAGCACTGTCAGACTATTTCAGAGTGAAACCTACCTAGCATTAAAGATCATTAAAGGTTACTAAGGCTATAATCAAACGTTAGAGTTTAATGAAAATTGTTAGAGCTGTTTTAGAGAAAATATTAAAAAAAAGTGCAAAACGTATGGTATGAAGTGACTCTTCTGGACCGTCGATTTAAATGAAAAAGATGCAGAACAATCTCAGGCATATACGCTCCTAAAATATTAAATTTCTGTTTTATAAAACTTATCGTTTTCGAGCTAGCCTTACCACACAAAAAAGAAATCCCAAAAACGTGTGTGTGTGGTAAAAAGTCCCACATTTCCCAAAAATGTCTCCCAAGGACTTGAGCATTGGTCCTAAAACGTTTATTTCCGGAGAAAACTCGCAATAATTTTTCCTACTATATATTTCAAATAAAGGTAATAGAAAGTAAACGAAAATTATTTTTTTCAGGTACGTAGGTATTTAGCAAACGAAACTTACAGCTAAATGTTAAGACTTAGGGTTTGATTACTGTCTGGTCGATAATTATGTTATAACCAACTTTTCTAACATAATAGAAATATTAAAATAATATCTTAGGAAAATAAAAAACCTGAATCTCTACAACCTAAGAAGTGTCTTGTGTTCAGTAAGTATAAAGATTTGTACTGCTGCAGGGTACCCACTTTATAGAGACTAGGTGTGCCCCCAGGAGAGTCTCCATACCACAAGGCCGAAATAAGTGAATAAATAATTCTTCCTCGGTCGAGATTCGAACCCGGGACCCGGAGAACAGTAGAATAGTGCTCTACCCACTAGACGACACCACTTCCTTTCTAATTCTTCTATCTTTTATTGGAAGATCAACTTATTTGGAACGTTAACGTGGTACGGGTGAGTAGCAAATTTTCAGTCACTTGTGTTATTTATCAGGTATAATTAGATGTTTTTTTTATCATAAAATCTATAAATAAAATTTCTATTTAAATTTAAAAACAATCTTACACTCACGTATTAGCAAGGATATTGAATGTATTCTAATGTCAAGAGTTTCATTATTTCAGGTATCAGTTTTTTTTTATCTCTGGATTATGAAGATTGAGTAAAAAACGAATAAATAAGAAAATAAAACTGCTTTGTGAACGACAGGTATACAAGAATATTACAATGTCACACTCCATGATAAATTTTAGACTTATATAGAGAGTAGGTAATAGCTTTTTTTTAATACTCAACCCAATGAAAAATACTATATCAAACCATCTGGTTTTCCTTATTAGACCAATAATTTATGATCGTTTAATTGAGAAGTCGAAATGTTCAACACACTAAATAGAAACTTCCTGAATAACGGAGAGGTCTTAGAGCGCATTCAATTGAAGGTACACATATCAACCTTTCTGCTCATATTGGCTTACAACTAAGAGTCATGGTCAATAACCGGCAAGCGAAAAGCAAAGTTCAAGATTCAGAAATGAGGTTCAGTAAAACTAGGAGAGACCGATTCCGATATGATCTTAAGGGTCAAATCTCGGTGTCAAACCGGCTGAAAAAATTATAGGAGAACAATGACTAAGATGATTTGGACATATGTTAAGAATGGAAAACCATATTCTTGCCCGGATGACATACGAGGTTAAGTTTGCGGACGAAGATGTAGAAGGATAGTTAGGCAAGCCTTCGTGATGAGAGGGATGGAATGGATCAAGAGAAAAGAACTAGTTTAGGATCGAGTAGTATGGTCCAATATGGAGTATGGTCCAGTCTATACAAGAAGGCACCTCACACTGCATAAGGTGGTATACGAGGAGGGATTATGACGATGATAATTGAAAAAAATTGTATTCCTAAACACCATGTGAGCCTAGTGGATTATATCATAGTAATCGTCCGCATGATCTAAAAAACGCTGCAAATTATTACACAATGGTTTATTATTTCCAAATACCAATATTAGGGTATAATTGTTATATATAGCTGTTGATAGGCAATTAAGGAATATGAAAAGAAATAATGCAATGGATCATATCATATCACTACCGTTGATTTCAAAACGCAATATCTATGCTAGTATTTAACTAATTTCAATGATTATTTTTTCATTTGGTCGAAAATTTTATTCTCTATCAAATGTCATTAAAACCCAGAAAAAAAAACAAAAAACTTTTCTCTATCGTCAAAAATAACTAAATTATGAGCGTATTAATGTGTAAAATTTCAATTTTTTTTCTCTTTTAAATAATTATTCGTAGTTTTTTTTGTTAAGAAACACTAATACATTTTTATAAAATAACTAAGTTATTGAATAAAATCACTTTTAATAGGCCGCCATTTTAAAACTAAACAGCTGATATCAACGTCTAGGTGTTAGGATCATCGTTGCATGGATAGTATTTTTGAAGCGAATTTAAAAAATAATTGGTACAGTAGTTTCGAAGAAATGCCGCGAACGACGGACAAATTCGTTATTCGGATTCTACGCATCTTGAAACGCAAGCTATTAAATTTTGAGAGGGTTATTTTATTTTTTTGTCGTTTACAAAGGTTGATTATTGAAAATATTAAACCAAAACAAATAGGATTTAAATCATATAAATCTTTTTGGGCCTTGCAAGATATACTTGCTTCGGGAAGTAGATTATTTTATTTTGTTTATAAAAACCTAAATGAGTAAGTAGAGTTTATTTTATAGTCCTAATTTAATCATTAGAGGAACATCTTTATCATTTGTTTGTATTGGAAAAAAAAAAAAAGTTCGAACCTGAAACAAAGTCAGTCGCGAATTTCATGACGGATTGAATGTTCAATTACTAGAAATTGACCCAATTCCCCCTCGTTCCGGGTCTGTAAGCCATACTCTTTTATATAATCCAATTTGTGGAACAGCCGGTGAAATTTCGAAGCCAACGGTTCCGTAATGATAGGTTCCGTATTCGGAAAATTATAAGTAGTCGCTATAATTAAAAAATGATAATATATTACAAGCTTATCTTCAGGGACCACCGAGCTCGAATACATTAATCCCCGGCACAATGGAGTAGCAAAGGTTATCGACCAATTAAACTCGAGTCGGAGTGATCCATCTGTATAGAGGTTATCTAGGAGCAGTTGTGCCGGGACATATGTTAACTAGCCTGGCACGCTGCCGGTGGACCGGCAAAAAAAAGCCCTACGTTTTCCGGTCCAACGAAGACATCAGGTACAACGTCCGATGCTAGCTATTAATCAGACTCAACCAGGCCTCCTACACAGATTTAACAGGAGATAAATAGATTTTAGAATGGAGAGCATTGCCGGGGGCTACCAAACACTTAGCGTTCACTACCTGAAGTCGATGAGGAAAAGAAAAAAAGGTAACGGCTAAAGAACTGGTTAGCAGACGTAAAACTAGAACATTGAAACGAACAGCCACGGCCGGGTATTCAATTTGATCTTGTTAGCTCGAGGAGTATATTAATTATCCCTTGACGATCCCAGTAGATGACGTAATATTGTTGCCGAGCTTGGCATTCACTCCGGGGACTGGCCACAACCAACCCAATGCAATCCTTATTACCTTCATTGATCTCAAAGGGAAGGAACGAGCGGAGCAATTAAATTAGCATAATTTTCCATACTTGTTATACATTCTTAGAAATATTCCTACATTGATGGCGTTAATTTAATTTATCACAGGTGGACAGAAGATCTTCTGAATAAATAGCAATCAGGACACCACGACTATGACAGCTGAGTGTACATGTTTATAATATTGGGGGGAGATATATACACGTATATATATAAATAAATAAATAAATATATAAATAAATAAATATATATATATATATATATATATATATATATATATATATATATATATATATATATATATATATATATATATATTATATATATATACATTGATTTATTCAGAAATTATACAATTTGCCAAACTCTAGGGCAATGTGTATTACAGCTATAAAGAATCATTTATTCCATATCTACAGTATAAACAGAAATACATTTTTTAAATTAAAAGAAGAATTAATAAAAACTAAATAAAGAAATAAGTAAAATAAAATAAAAAATATAATAATAACCTTGGTAGTATTATATATAATAATATAATACTGGCCCCTTTCGAACTCCTAATCAAACAACGTCACTCAACTATGGATGTCGAGGCACTATGCTTCAATATCCCAGCTACTCCCAGTCAGCCGCGTCGCTGATCTCGTAAACCACTGGAGACTAAGTGAGGGCACTTGAGCCACACATTCTCAGGACATGAATGGTTGGATAAATAGTTTAGAAGTCTCCCACAGTCCAACTCCGTAGGTCCGACTACGTTCGAGAATTTTCTTGTAAATTAATAGTTAATTGGCTACAGAAAGTTTTGATATTCAATCTTTTGTCCAATAGGAAGCCAAGATACCGGACTGACAGAGCAAAAAAAGGGGAATGGAGTTGAAATTGACTTGTGGGCTTTGCGACGGAGGATGAAGGTGAGGTTCATATATTTGGATTCTTTGATTTTCATAACTTAATTAGCGCACTAATATCCAATGGAGAGGTGCCTTTGAAGGTAGGAATTTTCTATTTCTGGATCTGAATTGGAAGTTGGAATGGCAGTATCGTCGACAAAAAAAAAGTTGAAAGGTATCTAGATCCGTAGGTATTTCAGCTTTATACAGGATATAGAGGACAAAACCTAGGACACTGGCTTGAAGTAAACAGGCCTCAATCTTATTACAATTAGAGAATTGTGAACTAAAGCGAACTACAAAGGAACGGTAGAATAGTAGGATTAAATATAAGGATTGGGGTAAGTGGATTTTCAGTTTGAAAAGCAAGTTATCGTACCTCACACGGTAGAATGTAATCGAATATATTAAGCTAACTAACTATTAATATATAAATCATGACTAAGACAATCCGATTCTATGTCGAACCGAAAAATTCCTCCTACAAAGTGATCTATACGGGACTTTCGAACTAGGCGTATGTTGGGCATGCCCATTCCTTTTTAGATACCGATCCTTTGTATTGAATTGTCTAGGAGTAAACGTTTATGCCGAGCAGTCCTTAAGAACATTTTATGTTTTTCAATAATAAACACTATTTAAAAGATTCACTGAACTAATACCCAAAAAATATAATTAATGAAAAAAGGTAAACCTAGCTGCCCAGCGAAACCTAAAGTTGGAGTTTTCATTAGAAATACTAGTTTTAGGTTCCCCTGAGCCTAACTGAGTTTCGCAAAAAGGTTTGTGTGTTGTAAGTCTAGCTCAAAAACAATAAGTTTTATAAAACTAAAATTTTATATTATATTAGTATTTTCCTGAGACGTTACAGCATTTTGTTTTTCACTATAATCCGCGAACCAGAAGAGTCACTTTATACCACGCATTTTGCAACATTTTACGATTTTCTCAAAAACGGCTGTCACAATTTTGATTGAATTGAACCAGTGTAAAATTCTAATCTTATATAGGTTTCAATTTCATTGAAATAGTCTAAAAGGGTCTAAATGCCAAATTTTTTATTTTTCTTCTTCTAAAGTACATTTGGTATTGTACATTCCAAAATACGCACACTTTTTAGTATAGAAACACATTTCCCGATGCATGAATCGGTCCGAAATAATTTAAGTCTAACTGTCTACATAAGGGCTGTAGGGTGAGTTACGCACGAAAAGGATTATTTTACAATTTCGAAGGATATGCCCGATTTTACAATTTAAGGACTGTTTTATTTTTTTTAAATATCAAGTCGCCATTCTCGTTGAAAGGATTCGTAACGATTGACATATCTTGTAACTAGGATACGATTCAAAATGGAAGAGAACCATAAAAATGATATTAAATTCAACGAAATCTTGGTTTTTAGCCAAGATGAAGACCTGATGGAATGGATAATAAATAGTATTTTTACTATTTTATATTATTTTATTGCCACCACACAGTGGAAAATATGACCGATTTAGGTGAACAAAATTCTGAAACTTGTCTATATTTAACTTTTGGGGTTCCAGATTACAAAAAAAAATCATTTTAAAAATTATAAGAAAAAAATTTAAAAGCCAAATTATTTTTTCACACGATTGGCGAGAGCACAGTGGTGAAATAACCAATTGATTTGCTAAAATCTAAAACATCCATACATTTTACGTTTGAAGTCACAGAATACGGTAAAAATAATACAAAAATAGTAATTATGGCTCGGAGTTTTTAAAACCTGCTAATAGATGTATTTTATATAATTTAGGAAATTCTTGAAATTATAGATTGTAAAACTTTTGATTCGGAGTTTTGTGTCTGAAAAAAATTATGTATCACCGAAAAAGCAAAAAATCGCAAAAATTCTTTGTAATATCTTAAGACTAGAAGGATTGATGAAACAAATCCTTGGGGTAACTTGGGTGTATATAGTTTTTCGTTATTGAAGAGGGTCATACATTTACAAAATGCTAAATTAACCCTACGGGTGAGATTGCAATGTATATTCAATAACGAGTTTGGAATATAATGTCTTACCTTTCTCAGCAATGACCATTGTTAAATAAAAAGACTTTGCGCTTTTTATCTTTAAATAAATAAAGACTTTGCGCTAAACACACCTTGAACACGATAAATGACAACAGGAACTCATTTACTATTTATTTGTAAACATGGTATGGCTGGAAGTATTAGTATTAAAGGTCTTGCCAACTAATAATAAAAAGCTGAAGCACTGGAAAATTCCAAACTTTCGCCCACCTAAATTGGTGATTTTGCCAATGTGCGCCAGTCGAACTATTCCATCCTTCATAATGAAAAGTTTTAATTGAAAACTGAAGTTATAAGAAGGATCATTATTTACCACGAAGGCTCTCCTGAGGATAAAAAACAGCTCAAATATGCATAGATATACACCGGACGAATCAAGTAAGACTAAGCCATAATAATGTTAAAAAAAGAAACTACCATTTTCAGAACTCTACAAAATAAAATTAACAAATTTCCATTACATTAAAAAAAAATCACTATAGTGAAGTAAATAGTTTTGTAAAACAATTATTATAAGTTAAGTGTCCATTATTAACAAATTTTAAATTAAATAGGAGGTAATAAAAACAATAATTAACAAACAATGTTACATAGCAATAAGTTAATGCATTAAATAAATATTTTAAAATTATCTGGTTTATACCATTCTGAACTTCAATTGTTCCTTCCATCATTTCCACTGATACACAAATTAAAAAGGAAAATCAGTAAAAACTAGTCATTATTTAAAACATCAGACCTGAGCAGGGTATTGCTCAGATCTTTGTCCTCAACTGGATTAAGGATTAGACCAGAATATCTACCTTTAATATTATGCAAGATCTTTCGGTGTTTTAGAATTTATTGTTTTGATTTTTTATTATATTATATTCTTTTATTACTATCAGTCGAACTATTCCATCCTTCATATTGAACAGTTTTAAATGTGCGTAAAACTGAAGTTATAAAAAGGATCTTTAGTTATCACGAAAGCTCAACAGAGGATAAAAAATAGCTCAAATATGCATAGATATACCCCGAACGAATCTGCATACGGGCTTACCCACCTCCTGAAGAAGAGAGCGTTAATGGGTGGATTCGCCTGAAGAAAAGTGCACTTTTCCAGAAAAAGCGCTAGGATGTGGTGGGATTGTGAGGGAGCGGGGAGGGCGTGCGAGCGAGAGGGAGTGAGGCCGGACGGCTGGCGCCGTGGACCGGTCCCGGCCCGCTTTTTGCCCCGGCATAGCTCACCTCCCCCAGCCAACATCTCACAATTAGAATATATCCTATCTACTCCCCCTCATCTCTTGAGATATATCACCGCCCTTGGAATCATCTCCTACCATTCTACGTGTCACCGGATCCATCATGCGAAAGGCCGAATGACAATACTGACGAGATATTAAGGACCACGTCAATGATAACAGGACGTAAGATGGTATACTGCCTAACATCCGACATCTATACTACCAACATTCCTAGCATACATACTTTCCTCCAGGACGATATCACCTGCCATATCATGATCCTATAACTATTTTTAGTTTCCAAATATATAACATAGTGTGGTGTGCTCTGCGAAAGTAAAAGCGATTTTCTAAAAAAAATAGGCAGATAATTTATCTATTCTATCAAAACGCCTAAAACCCCATACATGGGCTGCATAACATAAAATAGCTCGGGAGACAGCGTTATATACAGATAGCTTAGATGAGAACGGTAATTAATTATTATTGGGGAGCCCGTGGCTGAGTGGCTAGCGCGCTAGTCTCTCATGCTACAGGTTCTGAGTTCGAATCCCAGTCCCGGCGGGGTTTTTATAAGGATGTAAAATAATGGGGATTCACTCACAACCTCTCACTCGGGTATGTGAGACCCATCAGCCAAAGGGTGGCCACTCACAAAATTAGTCGTAGGGAGTGATGACACTACACTATAAATTGTATCGTGAAACGTGAGTGTAAACTCGTAAGAGTTTTCACCGCGAGGCCCAGGGCCTACACGGCCTGTCGCGTCACTGGAAGAATTAATTATTGCTGAAAAAATGTTTGTAAGTGTTGTGGATACTGAAACAAGAGGTGCTAAACCTTTCATCAAAATGTTTATTCAATGATAATTTCGGAGATAGAGTTACACCTAGGTACTTATACTCATTAACAAATGTTAAAATTTAGCTATTTAAGTGCCATTTCTCGTTAACCAGCCCCCTTTTCTAAATAGAACTATTTGCCATTTTTTAGGTTAATAGTTGAATTCTACAATTCACAATACCTACTAAATCTGTTTATCATTTCTTGAAGTAATATTGACCCTATATTTTTGTTTACCTTTCACCTAAATATTCAATATATTCAAAAAGTATTGATGTTACCCAGCCATAGACTGACTAAGATTTTTGCAGAAGAAATTATTAAAAGAAATATATGGTGGTGTGCTGATTTCCGGTCTTTGTGTAGGAGATGTAACTGGCAAAATAGTGATTATTTAGTTGATGGAAAGAAGCAATGTTTTGAAGGAATAATGGAATATATAGAAGAAGGTTTAATAGTTAAAGTCAACAAATCTATTCACCATCAACTGTATAAAGAATTTAATTATGATTTAGGGGAGAACAGTTATATCTCTGATAAATACTGCCTGGGACTCATCAAATCAATAATTAGAATAAGAGGACAACTTCTGTACCTTAATTGTAATTTTGCAAGGGCGACAGAGCTACATTATTGTAGTTTTTGTAATAATAGAGACATAGAGGACATGTACCATTATGTAGGGGTCTGCTCTGTGTTATCGGAAATAAGAATGCTTTGGCTTGGCGGGCTAGTAATGTCCAAACAGCAACACAAAAGGTATCTAAACGGTGAAAATTGGGTAACATTGTATAATTATCTTACTTTTTTTTTTAATTTTTTTGGAAGTTTTCTTAATTGGAACTTTTAAAAAAGCACATAATACCTTCCATTCATCATCTAATCCTTTTATTTCATTAGTCTTTTTACATTTTTTTATCCAAGTCGACGTTTCGGGGTTGTTTCCCCATTTTCAAGACTTATTCCTTGCTACAACATTTTTCACATCTCATAGCCACAGCTACTTGTCCTATATTGGCTCACTGTTTCCATTATATCTTGGCTATGAGATGTGAAAAATGTTGTAGCAAGGAATAAGTCTTGAAAATGGGGAAACAACCCCGAAACGTCGACTTGGATAAAAAAAATGTAAAAAGACTAATGAAATAAAAGGATTAGATGATGAATGGAAGGTATTATGTGCTTTTTTAAAAGTTCCTGTATAATTATCATGTAAGAGCCTGGAAATATAGATATATACTTATATCAGAATTCAATATTTAAAGAAATCGGGAAAAATGGAAAAAAAAAAAAAATGTTCAGTTAGTTTTATGTTATTATTATTATTTATATAATATTTGTAAAGAATATTTTGTTAAGGCGCACTATTCTGCAGATGGACTAAAGTCTATTCATAGTGTGCAATATATATAGTAAATTTATGTATGTAAATTTAATCAATAAAACACATTATTATTATTATGATCCTAAAACTTTACAGTTAATGACAACTGATCTAGAGAAAATATTGTCAAATGTGGAATTTAGAGGTCAATTTGATTAAATCCAAAACAGTAATTTTCAGAAATGGTGGAGGTAAACGAGGCCGAAACGAAAAAATCTGGTGTGGGCAACACACGACTTTCACTTACCTCTGTTTTTAAAATCGATTAAAGAATTTCCAAATACAGTTAGAGATGAAAATGAGTGAAACCATTAAAGAATTAATTTAATTTAATTAATATAGAAACATGTGTTTTATTAAAAACTCTATTATATTATTAACTTAAATAATCAGTTAGCTTTATCGGTTTTTTATCACTCTTTATTCAATTTTACAAGCTTCTGTATAAGATAATACAATTTCTGAAGTCTTAATCTTTTCAACGGTGTATTATACGTCTATATTACTGTTCGTATGTTCAAAAACAAAATTGGGGTGCTCTGCTTCATTGACAACATGAATTTCCCTTTTCGGGGACCCGAAACAGTTAGTTTTATCCGTTTTTCATCACTCTCCATTACCCTTTACAATTCCGTGTGTAAGATAATAGTTTTTCTAAAATCTTTATCTATCCAACGGTATATTATGCATCTATATTTACTATTCTTGTGTTCAAAAACAAAAAAAAAAAATGCATAAACAAATATTTGTTCAGTTTTCTCCATTAGTTGTTTATCAAATTCATTCAACGTGCATATTTAGCTGTTAATTATCAATGGTAACAAGATAACATAGTTACTTGTGTTGAACCTACAGAATTAAAGGGTTGTTTTTTTTTTTCAATAATAACATTGCTTTATTGAGAAATAATACAATCTGCCACTATCTTGGGCAATGAGCTAAAAGAAGTCATTCATTCCATATGTACTAAGTAAAACAAACAAAAATAAAATAAGTTAACCTCAATAACCAATGAAAAAAATAAAATAAAATAAATGAAATAAAATAAAATAATTATACTTAATTATTATAATTGCCACATTCATACAATATTTACATACTGCCCCTGGGAACTCCGAATCGAACCCCTGCATCCAGAAATGGATGCCGAGGCACAATGTCAGGAGATCCCAGCGCCTCTCAGTCAGCCGCGTCACCAATCTAGTCAGAGACTGAGTGAGGAAGAACACAAAAAGTAATGAATAGATTAAATGGGCTCAATCGGGTAAACTAGCTATATACCTAAATGAATCAATTAAATATTGAGTTCCTTTTTATTGAAATTACTTGTAACACCCATCCTCTTCTATTTGCTGTAGTGTACCGCCCTCCTCTAGTTCCTTTTGATGCTCTTTTTGAAAATACCTTTTACAACTACATTCCGCTCTACAATTATATTATAATCTCAGGCGATCTTAATACCAATCTCCTATCCAACTCCAACGATAAACAGTACCTCGAAAATCTCTTCTTTTCCCTGAATCTTTTCATCGTTCCTTTTCTCATCCACCCATCATACCCGCTTTTCCGATACCTGGTTAGACCTTCTTGTAATCGACTCGGTCCAGAACCTTCTCTCTTCATCACAATTGCCTGTCCTATTCCTCTCCTCTAATACCTTATTCTTAAATCAAATATCTTATAATATCTAAACTCCTAAAATCCTTCCTAAAACCATAACGTTCCGTAACATTAATGCCCTCACCCGCGAAAACTTACTACCTGACCTAGAAATCCTCAATTGGGACAACTTATATTCATGTTCCTCCATAGACTCAATGGTCGATATCCTCACTTCCAACCTCATCAATATCCTCGAAAAACATGCTCCACTCAAAACCTGTACCTTCCGCCGCCGCCCTGCTCCTTGGATGTGTCAAGAGATAAGAGATTTACAAAGGAAGCGCGAGGCTACCCGTAGACGCTTTAGGCGTACAAGACATGCAGACGATTATGAAGCGCTTAGGGTACTTCGTAACTTGACACAAACAACAGTAAGGCGTGCGAAATCCAACTATTTTCATGAAGCCCTGTCCTCTTTCCCTGATTCCAAAACCAAATGGCAACTCCTTCGTAAACTTCCCCTCTGTAAATCCTTTACCTCCTCAAGTTTCCCAATATCATCTGACGAGCTAAATTCATCCTTTTCATCTGATTCCTCCAATATTACTCCAGCCTCCTCTACCATCTTTTCACTCACACCATCATTTAATTGTGATAATTTTTATTTCTCAAATATTTTTCCCACAGACCTTATTTCTTCCTTAATGAAATCCCATACCACTTCCATCGGTACTGATGGAATACCCGTCAAACTGTTAAAATTATGCCTACCTAAAATCCTACCTGTTCTTCTTCTCATTTACAATTTCTCACTCCATAACTCTGTATTCCCTTCATCATGGAAAAAATCCTTAGTCCATCCTATCAACAAAATCCCTTACCCGACATCACCTAAAGATTATCGCCCTATCTCTATCCTGTCTAATCTCTCCAAACCTCTAGAGCGAATTGTACAATCCCAAGTGTCCCATTTTCTTGAAGAGACCAATCAACTTGATCCTTTCCAATCCGGCTTCCGACCAGGTTTCTCCACAAAATCACGAAATTCCCTTACCAAAATCACAAGTGATATCCACATTGCAATGGATGAAAGAAAATTAACAGTCCTAATACTCCTAGACTTCTCCAAGCAAGTCCTTTGACTCCCTAAACCACTCGATCCTATTTTCCAAATTAAAATGTTTATTCTAATAGTTCTATCCAATGGTTCCACTCTTTTCTTTCCGAGCGTTCTCAACCAGTTACTATTCCTAATGAACCCTTATCTTCCTTCCTAACTCTATCCTCAGGTGTAGCACAAGTTTCGAGTATTTCTCCCCTTCTGTTCAATACCTATATCAATGACCTCCCTAATTCAATCCATCACTGTTCCTACCACCTATACGCTGATGACCTCCAAATCTATCTATCCTCCCTCCTTCCGAATTATCATTAGCTTTTGCAAATATTCAGGCAGACCGAGATAGGATCAGTGCCTGGGCAAACCTGGATAGTCTAAAGCTTAATCCTATGAAAACCCAGGCCATTTTAATCGGTTCCAATTTCCTCCTTAGTTCTATCATCACCCTTCCTTCTCTTTTGCTTGATCATCACCCTATTACCTTCACCTCCTCCGTCAGAAACCTTGGCGTAATCCTTGACCAAAACTTATCCTGGAAACCCCATATTGCTCGAATTTCCAAAAGATCGATCAGCACACTAAAACTATTTCAGCGGTCCCGTCACCTTCTCCCACAATCCTCCCGGAAGCTCCTTATATCCTCTCTTATTTTCCCCCATTTTGATTATAGTTGTGCGATATATGGTGGGCTCTCGAGGTTGCTTGAGGCAGATTGAAACGAGTCATGAACTGTTTCTTAAGATTTGTCTTCGGTACCTCTAGACGGTCACATGTGTCCCACCTCTATGATGAGTCAAATTGGCTATTTCCCTCGATTCGAAGGCAATATTTCCTTGGTTCATTTCTCTATCAAGTCATCTGCTCCCACCGCCCCTCTTACATCGATGGTCTCCTGCAATTTAAATCCACAATCCATACTCAGGAATCCAGATCCGTCTTTCCGACCTCTATACGCCTTCCCATAGAAACAAAAAATATGAATTTTCCTTCTTAGCCCGGTCCACTTTCTTATGGAATACTATCCCATCACACATCCATCATGCTTCTTCCCAATCTTCTTTCAAATCTCTCCTTTTTAAACACCTTTTTGCTTCCCAATCAGATGCCAACTAATTTCAGTACAGCGATTAAAGTGACGTGAGAAATGTCTACACTTCATACCATAAATGATAGTAAAGTTTATTTTAATTTCTATTTTTAATTTTTCTAATGTTTTTTGTTTTGTTTTTTTGGTATGTTGGTTCTATATTACATTTAGATATTACTGTATTTTTTATTTATATTTTTCATTTATCTCTCTTTTCATCAATTAAAATAATTGTAAATAATTATTGCAATCATTAATATTATTAGTTTTTTTATGTGTTTTTAGGCCAGTTGTTATCATTATTTTTTTTGTACATGTGTATTACTCTCAAGGGACTTAGTCCCAGAATAAAGTTCTTTTTTCATTCATTCATTCATTAAATACCGACATATTTTAGTCCAGAATGTAAATTATTAAACTATTAAAACAATCAATATCAATATATCACTACAATTTACATTTAATCATAATTATTATCATCAAAATTGTTAAAAAGGGGCAACTCGACTAGTGGCTCATCACCATTGCCTTGTGAGCTTTGATATTATAAAATATATATTATTACTATTATGTAAATAAAGTATTCATTTGTTCAATACTCAAAGTATAGTCCATTGTTATCTACTGCTATTAGTTATCTGTTAGCCAAGAAGGTATCTCAGGAAGGAGTTCTCGGAGCCCGAATGATGAAGGGCCTCAATGTATGACGAAACGTCGGTAAACAAATATAATAAGTGTCCTTTTAAGAGTGTTGTTCCCCGACCCATCTTCTCTATGTTAGTCTCAACGGTCAACTATAACTCCATTCATTATATTAGTAATGATTAGTGATTCAGGATTAAATTTCTAATCCTAAGAAACCAGATGGAAGATGGTTTAAAACGTTATTGAGCTTGAGAAATATTTAGGATTGGCTCTATCATTACATTGGGTGTATGAAAAAAAATATTGTTTTTCAACCAAATATTTGTATTATTATGTTTTTGATATAAAATAAACAAATCTTCGTTGTTAAATTCAATTTAAGAATTTTTAAATTTATTTCGAGATGAAAATAAATTGCTAAGGAATTAATTAAATTGAATTTCAATAGAAACATGTTTGTTGTTTTTTAAATAATCTATTATATTTTTATCTAAAATAATCAGTTAGTTTTCATCGGTTTTTCGTTACTTTTTATTAACTTTTACAATCTTGTGTATAAGATAATATTTTTTCTAAAATCTTTAGTTTTCCAACGGTATATCATACATGTATATTACTGTTCTTATGTATAAAACTAAAAAAATGAATTACAAAATGTTTTTTTAGTTTTCTTCTTAAGTTGGATATCGAATTCGTTCAACTTATATATTTACCTGTTTTTCATCAATGGTAACAAGATAATATGGTTATTTTTATAGAATCTACAAAATTAAACGTACTTTAAACGAAGAAAATTTAAAATATCAGCATTTAAGCTCTGTTATAATATTTCAATCAAAATGAAACCTACATCATATTAAACTCCATCAAATTTTACATCGATATATAGAGTTTAATCAAAATCGTTAGAGCCGTTATTGAGGAAATCGTAAAAAGGTGCAAAATGCAGGGTATAAATTAGATCTTCCGGTCAGCTGATTTTGATTAAAAAGTTTCTGTAACATCTCGGGCGTATAGTTGTCTTAAACATGAAATTTCAGTTACATAGGACTTTTCACCTGGAAGTTACTACCACACACACACCTTTTTGCGGGACTTGGAAAATTTACACGATTGCAATACTTTCCCTTACTGTACAGGTAAGTGGAAGTAATTATTACTCAAAGTATAGTCCATTGTTACCTACCGTCTTTATTAGCCATCTGCTAACATTCTTTAGGATGGTTGACAAAGAACCCTTGGACAGCAATTTCAACTTCAAATAAGTTGAAATGGATCGAAATGAGTTGTAATCCGATGTTTGGAGGTCTAGACTATAAGGTGGGTGAGGCAGGAGTTCGAACCTATGTTTGGTTTGACGGTAATTGTGAGGACGAGCAAATTCCAAAACTTATACCAAAAATCCTTTTTGGTTGAACAAATCAGAATAAAGCTCTAACAACGTCGCGTACAATCTTTTTACTTGGTCGCAGTAGAGTTGAGGATTCAGAGAGCATTCATCAGGAACAAATTCGTGATGAATAACATCTTAAAAATCCCCAAAAAACGTTAAGCATATTTTTTTAAAATGCATTCTTGCAAAAGCGGTAAAGAAGTTTGAACAGGATCTTACCATTGTTCAGGGGTATTGAGGTTTCGCCAGTAAACTAACTTTTTCTCACTGGTATCATCTCCTATCAGAAGTTTTTTTTTTTTCAAAAAAAAATTCCACAAATTTCTAACCTATTAGTTGATCGCTGAGAAGTAAGGTCGTGAGGGGCTAGTCCACTACTCGTTATCACTTTCCCAACAGACAGTAGATTGGGACTTCGAGTATCACACACACATAGATATACCATACTCGCTTTCAAAGAGGGTACTTGTGGACGGATTTGGCTCTACAACTTCCTACAGAGCTTCATTAATATCCCTTTATGGTAGCGCGGAGCCCTTCTTCCTTTCCAACATCGTATCTACACGGCTAAATTTTTCACACTAAAGCAGCGCAGTTTGAAGGATTCTACATTTAAACATCCCTTCACATTTAGTAATTTCTTGTTTTATCTTTAAGTAATATCCTTGAAACTAAATAAAAATCGCTACCTGTACAACCGATGAAGGTTATGGGTTCAGCAAATTTTGAGATTCGAACATTTTCTAGGGCAACAGCTTATTCTCCTGACCCATTATAAATATCATATATAGGAATGCATGATTTTACGATGTTTATTTATTTTTTGTTCCTCTCTATTCTAGGATAGTCTAAATGAAGTCATAAACCATTACATCTATTATCATTTATCTAAAGATTGAAATAATGAATACAAATTGTTTTATATAACAAAAAAATGAATGAAACTTACGACAATCCCTAAAGCATTGAGGATAGACATTGTTATACAAAAAAAAAATCGTTGTTTGCTGATTTATTTAACGTCAATCTTATGCTACTGTGGATAATCGGACTATGCTACAGAGTCATACATTTTGCCTATCCGGTTATAGTTAGGCATGGATTTTTAATGAGTAGGGGAGGCCCGGGCAATGCGGATAGCCCGGGTAAAGCGGATAGGATCATTTTCGAAGATTCTACAACAGATGGGGCTGCAAGTCGCGGTCCAGTCGATGCGTGAACTCTCTCCCGGTGGCATGACAGTTCAAACAAATCTAAACAGCGCGTTTGTTTGTTTTAGTGCAAAATAAAATAATTTAGATGTTTTTATATTAATTTCCGACAAGGTTTGTATTGTATTCTTTTAATTTTATGATAAACTTTTAGGGAAAAAAATTGTTTAACGGGATTAGTATGTTTTGAAGTATTAATTGAGATTTTATTATTACACGGAGGCGGCACTTTAAAATTGTGTATACTTAATTTATGTCAAAACGGTTCTGTATCTGTTATTTGATTTTGTTTGTTGAGAAAACTAAGATATCCAAGTTAGCTAGAGCTAAAAGATCAAAATCAACAAATGAAAAGTAAAGAGGAAGGTAACCTGGTCATTGAAAGGAAAAGAAAATATAATGGGAGATTATTTATACTTAGTATGCACTGAGAAATACATAAAACCGCCTGCAAAACATTGGATCCAATGTTCTCTATGTGAACAGTAGGCACACGAATCCTGTACGTCGTATGGAGGACGAGGAAGTTACTTCTGCGATAACTGTGACGATTAAAAAAAATCTATCCGACCCCCACAGGCAAAGCGGATAATCGACAAGATTTTGTTATTAGTTAATTATTGATATAAAAATTAAGAATTATAAATTTTGATTTTATGTAACCAAATGTGCAATTGAAGATAATAAAAGAGAGTTCCTAAGTAGCTTATTGCTAAGTTTTTTTTTATAGTTCCCCTAAACATATCCGCTTTGCCCGTGCTTCCCCTACTTGGCATCGCTTAAGGTCGCGACCACCATTTAACGTCACCTCACAAGGACTGCTTAGCCAATAATTTTAAGCATTAAACCTAGAGACGTATCAAACGTTTGACATTTTGAAGTAGCCCCTTGATTTCTTTAGCATTTAAGGGTGTCATTTAACGAATGGCCGATGGAGCTTATTTTAGTAAAGGGCCTCGTGTAATTACGTTTTAAATTTTTAAACAGACTATATATCATGTATATAGTTATGGATAAATTACAGAATGTCTCCTCACCCTTCCTTTACAAAAACGTTTGATAACACAGGCATTGGAGGCGCCAGCTCAGTTTGTTTTATTTACCGTTTCACCCTGTCACCAAATGTTATGCAGATTGCCGCATGTTATGCTAACTAACCAGTTGTAGATTCCGGTGGGTGGTATATCAGTCGAGAGGATGGGATTAACGGTGGTGGTTTGGGTATCCCTTGCTGACGGGGGAGGTTGGGGGTGGATAGTCATTAGCTCCGCTTTTGTCTGCAGTTTGTCCCATTGACAAAGGATGAGTGCTAACTAGGGGGATGAGTAAAGCGTTAAGTCACTCAGTCTTTAGCCTTCTGAAACAGGACTGATAGATCAGTCTTAGGAACATTCTTAAGCCAAGCAAACAACGGAATATGGATGTTCAATGCACACAAACAATAGTAAAACGATATAGGCATGTTCTCCGAGCATTGCTTTAATAATAATGTAAAATGCACAGTCTGGAGTCTTGCAGAAGTTTTACAGAAGAGATTTTAAAGAATCATCTATAATAATGTACCATACACCAAAATACCTACCACAAAGAACTGGATATAGGATATTCAAACAATACATCAATTTAAACAACAAATAACCAATAAATTTCCAAAAAATGCCAACTGAATGAAGACAAAATCATAAAATAAATAAGTAATTATACTAAGTTTTCAACTCCAAAATATGGACATATCGGATAAAAACATATATTATTCTAAAAATTCAAGAGTAGGTTTTATCCTCATTGAAATCATCTGATACCTCATACTGCTTGTAAATACCAACTATTACATTTCCTACGTGGCAAACGGTCTAAACTTCCAATCTACTACAAACAGCATATTAACATTATTTTTTGTTCTTTTTTATATCCCCTTACCCCACATTTGTAGGATTATAGGGGTTCCTATGGGCCTGGGGATAGTTCATTTTCTGGGTAGTTCTTTCTCAAGACATTTTCATTACTTTTCTTAATTCTGCATATTTACTCATTATGTAGTTTAATAAAGTTGTAAATTAAAATACATAAATAATTTTTTTTTAAATCATAAATAATAAAGAAAAAAAAGGTTCATCTGAAAATTAATTAATTTCAATCTATCAATTCCATCGCATATAAGCGATACACCATGTACCAATATAAGCTGTTTTACCCCGAAATCCCATTTTCACTGCATTTTCCCTCTACTATATTATTACCACCGCTTGGTACAGACATCGGATTTTACCGTTAACATGTAATTAATGTACCCGTATTATGCCATCATGAGAGGATAATATATATTTATTCATAGAACAATGGGAGGAAGATAGGCCTGACCAATGTTGACTAACTAGTGCTCAATAGCCATGCAGGAATCAATTACCATTAATGGACAGAGCAATCTGTTGGAAAGCATCTGGATCAATACATAGGGCTACTTGTACTGCCCTTTTCAATGTATCACTGATTACCATTTCCCCAATAACAATCACAATGAAAGCCCTCTATCCAATCACAGGATCATGTCGACCACGCTGGAAGCAGGAATTCGTTCGGTCCGGGTATCACTTGTCTACCGGCCTATTATATGAGAGAGTCTCTATATCCTCTCTTGTATGAATGAATGACAACTCTATGTTATACATCGCATTGAAATTCTTTGGTAATAGTTATTGGATATAAATATATGGTACGAGAGCTGAAAAAGTTTTTGACGATTAATTTTAGTATGGCTGTTATTTAATTTCACTTACCTATATATGAAATATGTCGTAAGGGAAAGTGTTGCGATCATGAAAATTTTCGAATTCGTTTTCGACGGAAATACTCGTTATTGTCCCCTGAGTCCAATAGATCAAGTCCTGCAAAAAGGTCTGTGTGTGTGGTCTAGCGCAAAAAAGGAAAAGTCTTACGAAACTGAAATTTCATATTTAAGACATCTATACGCCTGAGATGTTAAAGCAACTTTTTTCATCAAAATCGGCCAAACAGACGAGCCATTTTATACCATGCATTTTGCACCATTTTACGATTTTCTCAAAAACGCCTATAACGATTTTGATTAAACTCGCTTTATCAAATTAAAATTTAATGGAATTTAATATCATGTAGGTTTCATTCTGATTGAAATAGTCCGACAGGGCCGATCAACTTTGTTCATTCCAAAAGATTAACCATATCATCTTAATGACATTGATGAAGGATTGCCATCCTAGTACATTTAGCCAAATATAGAAGTTGGACGAATTTGATGACCAATTAAAGGATTAAATTGTATTGATTCAGTATTATATGTATATTTTGTTATAATTTTATTGCTGTGTAAGTATTATATGAATGTTAACTTTCACCACTATTATCAATGTCCAAACTAGGACAGATTGTAATATTACTCAATAAAAATTGTTGTTGAAAAAAAAAAATCTTACAAGATAAAAGAGCAAAACTATTTTTTAATGTAATTTTTATTTTTTTACTAATAAGAACATTATAATATATAGACGTATAATATAGCGTTGGAAAGAGAAAGATTTTGAAAAAATATTATCTGATACATAAAGTTGTAAAAGGTAATAAACTTATTACTTATTAATAATTTAATATAGTTATATTATTTAATCTAAAACTCATGATTCCAACGAAAATGAATACACGTTTTATTAAAATCATATTTTTCAAATTGAAGTATATTTATTAGTTTTTAACTTGATTTTAAATTCGAGGTAAGTGAAAGTCGTGTTTGGCCCGTACCAGTTCTGTCGATCAGATGTGAACATATACTGATGAACAGAATGAGGCTGCGAGCGAATGCACTTTCGCCCCTGTTCCAACATATTTTTGGAGGCACTGGCGATATTAATAATTGAAATAGTCATATTTTACAATATAATATTGCAAGTTTTGTTCTTTGTAGGGATAAATTACTCGATTTGAGCTAAATTGCACTTTTTGGCTCCATTAAATTGCACGTTTTCACTTTCTTAGCTGAATATCGTAATTTTAATTTAATTTCATTAAAGTTAACGATTCGAACTATTTGCTTGTTTTACGAAGGTATTGAGATACATACACACATATTTTAATATTTAAATTTCTTTTAACCATTATTAAATTTAGCACTTAAGGTAGCAGATGGTTTCGTCCTAAAAAATTAGTCCCATTACTTCTGTTTATGGAGAACATAAGTTTTCTAAATTAAAATATATATTTGATGCGTTTCGGTTAGAGGGACCTTTCTGTAAATTAAATTGATATTTCGTTTATATTTGTTGTATACTTTTCGATATTTAATTAAATTAGGTAATAAGTAGTTTTGGGTAAGAATACTGTTTATAATGTTCACCCGAAGTTATTTTTTATTCAGTTGTATTTTAGCCCAATTTTCAAGTAGATTTATGTTTATTACTGTTTGAATAAAAAAAAAAAAAAAAAAAAAAAAAAAAGAACTTGTACCTCTGCAACCCATGAGGGACTTTGGGCTCTGTAGATATAGAGATTCGTACTGTTTAAAGGCCAACGGCCGTGCAAGGAGGTGATTCTGCCGAGATCACGTTCAGCCGCCAGATGTTTTCCCTACTTTTGGATACCTACTTCATAGAGGCTGGGATTGCACTAGGAGGGCATTTATGATTACCTGGAGTTTTCCAAATTACAAGTGGCAAGTGGCATATCTAGGAGTATTTTTTGTTGTGTTTTTTCTTTTAGTGGGGAAGGTTTAAGGTCCTTTATCTTCTCTATCGCCCCTCCCATCAGTGGAGCCACTACTGCGTGTTAGACAGAATTATCATGAATATATTGTAATTCTTTTTTTTTTTTTTTTTTTTTTTTTTTTTTTTTTTTTTTTATTGAGATATATTACAATTTGTTACAAAATGAACAATAATAATATTGATAAGAGACCACATTCATACTATATATACAGAAAATATAATTGTAATTCTAACACAGGGTTTCTGTGATTTAATTTTTTAACCAAGAAAGGCTAATTTTTTTATTATACTGCGCGTTTCTCTACATTTTTTTTTCCAGATTTTTACGAAAATCAGGTCACTCTGGATAACGATGCGCCACGTCAGGGTCCTGGCAGCTGTTGCGTTTACTACTGCGCCTCTGTACATGCAAAAATGATACAACTAAAAATATCCTGTTTATCAAAAATCCTTAATAAAAAAAGTAGAAGAACATTTAAAATCGTATAATTATTATTTAAACAATTTTTCAAAGAAAAATTCTTATGAAGATTATTCCTAATTACCAGTTTGGATTCAGAACGTCCCACTCCACTATCCAGCAATGTCATCGTGTGGTGGACGTTGTCTCGTCAACATTGGAGCGCGGCTTGTATTGCACGGGAGCCTTCCCTGATGTGGAACAGGCCTTTGACCGAGTCTGGCACCCGGGATTACTTTACAAACTACGCAAATTCCTCCCCTTACATACTTCCTTATCACCCAGTCCTACCTCACTGGCAGATCCTTCAAAGTAAATCATAATAATTCCTATTCATCCATTTTTAGTCAGTTTGCTGGTCTTCCTCAAGGCAGTATCCTAGGATCCATCCTTTACACAGTTTATACAGCTGATATCCCATCCCATCCTAACACTTTCCTTTCTACCTATGCTGATGACACATTCGTGTTATCATTCAATGCTGATCCAACTATTGCCTCTCTAACTCTCCAATCCCACATCAGATACCTTGAAGTATGGTGTCAGAACTGGTGAATTAAAATAAATGCCAACAAATCCAACCAAATTACCTTTACCCTTCGTCGTAAACCAATGACATCCCGCCCTACTGTCTCCTTCAATAATACTCCTGTTGTCCTGGTTGAACAGATCCGATATCTAGGACTAAACTTTGACAAACGCCTTACTTGCAACCCTCATACAAGACTGAAACGACAAGAAATTGCACGACGTTTTCGACTACTTCAACACTAACTAGACAAACGTTCTAATCTTCCACTTAACTACAAAAGGCTCATCTACATGACTATCATACGGCCTATATGGACTTACGGAGTAGAGCTTTGGGGCTCTACTAAACCATCAAATTCTTCCCGTATCCAATCTCTACAATCCAAAATCCTTCGTAAAATTCTCAATGCTCCTTATTTTGTAACTAATAAACTCATCCACAAAGACCTTAATATTCCGTATGTTTCTGATTTGGCCCGATACCATTCCTTTCATGACAAACTCCATCCCCACCCTAATCCTTTAGTTTCAATCCTTTCTTATTCTTCGATTCCCGACACGTCCGAAAAGATAATGGCCCCGAGACCTTCTACTTTAGAACAGTTACAGGAGTGCTACCATTGGGTGGTTCTTCTACAAGTCTTTTTCATGTCATTTTTCTTATATCATATTTACTTGTATTTTCTTAGTACAGTTGTAAATTTCAATAAATTATGTTTTATTTTTGGATTTTTTGTTCTTGTATCTCGATCTAAATTATTCATCATTGTATTTCCTATACCTTTATCGACAAAATAGAGCATTTATCTGTAAAAAAAAAAAAAAAAATACTTTATCGTCTAAATCTTAATGAACAAACAAAAAAATTCTTCGGCTAAGTCTTCATGCGTCTGTTTCTTGCATTTTGTTCGCTGCATCATACTCTTCTTTTGCCTTATGTCTGGTGTATTATTCAGTGTAGCATACTTCCATTATTTCTTTTCCCGCGGTGTATGCTTCCTAAATATTGCCTTTTCGAAAATCACTATTTCTGTGGTTACATGAACTTGATGCTTAAATATTCATTGAGCACACTATACTTAAATGTTGACTAGCCGATGAAGGCGAATTTTTTTAAATAATCATGCTATTAGAAAAACTATCCTTCAACCGTTATTCTTCGACATAACCCAGAAGTTTTAAACTAAACTAAGCTAAAAAAAAAAAAAAAAAAAAAAAAAAAAAAAAAAAAAAAAAAAAAAAAAAAAAAAAAAAAAAAAGAGAAAACCCATGATTCTCCGACGTCATAAATTTGGAAAATTCCTTCCTACCGTGACTATTACTAGCATCATTGTTTAAGTGTTCTTTCAAAGTTTATAGTTAACACACATGTCTATGTAAGACACTATTTTATCTCAAGTTATAATTAAATTTTCATTAATATATTTAATTTAAATCCTAACTGAAATGTCCAATTAACTACTGTTGTTCAATGCATTCTTTTCTGTTTCTCTAACAGTAACATAATCTATTGATTATTGTATACAATTTTTAATTTTCTGTTTTAATTTTTTTCCACTGTTAAGGCAGGAATATAAGAACAACAAAGTCTTGCCCTCATGCCTGCCTACGCCATGTATCCTTAGATTTTAGCACATTTGCTGGTTTTAGTTTATTTTTTTCACAGATGTAAATAAAATGTTAAGTGAAAAAAAAAAAATAGCTTATTTATTGACAGAACCCTAAGACCAGTAGAACACTTAAATTCTCAATTACTTTTCTTTTTTTAATTTTTTTGGAAGTTTTCTTAATTGGAACTTTTAAAAAAGCACATAATACCTTCCATTCATCATCTAAACCTTTTATTTCTTTAGTCCTTTAACATTTTTTTATTCAAGTCGACGTTTCGGGGTTGTTTCCCCATTTTCAAGACTGAAAACAATTTATACTTTTACTATTGAATAAAATCACATTATTTAAATATTTTTCCTTGAAAAATGAAGCTCAGCAATTTGTCATAATTATTTTAAACTAACTATACTTTAATTACCTTATTCCTTGCTAGAACATTTTTCACATCTCATAGCCACTGCTACTTGTCTTGTATTGGCTCACTGTTTCCATTATATTTCTATTTTAAACCTTTGTACCTTTTCAGTATTCCAGTGTAATCCTTGTGCTTATTTTATTTATTTTTACCTCTATTAATTATTTGTCCTAATTATGGTTATTGGGCTATTGTTTTATTTATTTTTAAAAATTTTATCTTATTTATGATGTCTGTGTAATGTGTTCCTAAGTTTTTTGTATCTGTTTTGTAATTTATTGTCCTGCTATTATTTTTGGTTATGTGGATTGCTTCTATTAGTTTTCTATTTCTATTATTTTGAGATGTGTCTAAAATTACTGCGTTTTCAAAGTTAAATTTGTGTTGTTTTATTATACTATGAGATGATAATGCTGTTACGTTTATGTTTTTTATATTTTTACAATTGGATATATGTTGGTTTATTCTTGTTTTTAATTTTTTAGATGTTTCTCCTATATATATGCTCTCACAATCTTTGCAGTCTATTTTGTATATTACATTTTGCTTATCCATTTTTTCTATTATGTCTTTCATTTTACTTAAATATTTTTCTAATTTGTTATTATTATATAGACCAAATGATATGTTTGGGTGATCATATTTTTTAAAAATACTTTTTATGGATTCTGTCAATTTAGGGATATATGTTAGTTTGTGGTATTTCTTGCTATTACTGTTGATATGCTGTTTATCGGTTTTTTCTTCTGACCTATCTATCATCTTATCATCTTTGAAAAATTGAGTTATAAATTTTTGTTTTGGTTTTTTTATTTTATTATTTAGATCTGTTTCTATGCTTTTACAATTTTTCTTTTGATTAGTAATTTTGTTATTATTTTTTGTTGTTGTTACTTCTTTTTTATAATTGTACCATAATTTATTAATAAGTATTTTTGGATAAAAGTTTTCTTTTAATATGTTATAAATTTCCAATTTTACATCTTTCATGAACTTTTCATCTGTAAGTTCTATTGCTCTATGTATATAATTTCTAGCTGTGTTTACTATTTGTGTTTTTGGGTGATTTGAAATATAATTTAATATCCTATTACTACTTGTCTCTTTTTTAGTCCATCTTGTACTGATTATATTGTTGTTTATTTGAATTTCTAAGTCAAGATATTTGATTTTATTGTTTATTGATTTTTCTATTGTAAATTGTATTTTTTTGTTGTAACTATTGAATGTTTCTAAAATGTCAGTATATTGATTCTTATCTATTATTATAATGAGGTCATCAATATATTTTTTTATTAATATTGGTTTAATTTTCAACTTTTCTATTTGTGTTGTTAATAGTTTATTTAAATATATCCCGCTAAGATTCACCGATAAAACTCCCCCCATAGGTAATCCATTTAATTGTTTGTAATATTCATTTGTATATTTGAAATAATTATATTTTGTGCATAAATTTATTCCCTCAATGAACATTTTTTTGTCTTTTATTGGTGTATGGTTTTTGATGGAATCCCAATTATCTTCTAATATTTTGATACAATCTTAAATAACTTGATGCTTAAATATTCATTGAGCACACTATACTTAAATGTTGACTAGCCGATGAAGGCGAATTTTTTTAAATAATCATGCTATTAGAAAAACTATCCTTCAACCGTTATTCTTCGACATAACCCAGAAGTTTTAAACTAAACTAAGCTAAAAAAAAAAAAAAAAAAAAAAAAAAAAAAAAAAAAAAAAAAAAAAAAAAAAAAAAAAAAAGAGAAAACCCATGATTCTCCGACGTCATAAATTTGGAAAATTCCTTCCTACCGTGACTATTACTAGCATCATTGTTTAAGTGTTCTTTCAAAGTTTATAGTTAACACACATGTCTATGTAAGACACTATTTTATCTCAAGTTATAATTAAATTTTCATTAATATATTTAATTTAAATCCTAACTGAAATGTCCAATTAACTACTGTTGTTCAATGCATTCTTTTCTGTTTCTCTAACAGTAACATAATCTATTGATTATTGTATACAATTTTTAATTTTCTGTTTTAATTTTTTTCCACTGTTAAGGCAGGAATATAAGAACAACAAAGTCTTGCCCTCATGCCTGCCTACGCCATGTATCCTTAGATTTTAGCACATTTGCTGGTTTTAGTTTATTTTTTTCACAGATGTAAATAAAATGTTAAGTGAAAAAAAAAAAATAGCTTATTTATTGACAGAACCCTAAGACCAGTAGAACACTTAAATTCTCAACAGTCCAGAACTAATCAAACAATATATATATATATATATATATATATATATATATATATATATATATATATATATATATATATATATATATATATATAAACTAAAATATTGATATAGTTTTATAATACACCGTCGGAACCCATTACATCCCTAGGGCCTTAAATATGAACATTACAAATTTTATCGCCCTGTTTACCACCGATGATATTGATGAATTAAAAAATATTTATTATTATGCCAGGCAATGTTGCCAAATAAGATCATTTATAATAAATGAATAAATATGTTTGTTAACTGTATCATATTATTTATCGTGTTTCGCCATATTATGTAAAACATATATTTATATATTTATTATATTGTAAACTATTATATTATTCATATATTGTATTTGAGTTATTTTGTTATAAGTTTTATTGTAATACAATGTACCTAGAGCTGATAACGTAGTGAATTGGTGTCTTGCTAACTCTTTTATTGTAGTATGTTTTTTATTCTATATTTGTTATGTAGCCAGCTCTATTTGTATGGGGGTTACCCCGAAAGCAAATAAAATTATTCATTCATTCATTCATAATACACCGTCGGAAAGTTTATGATCATAGAAAAAAGTTGTAAAAGGTAATGTAAATTGAAAAGTAGGTTTTAAAGTTTGTTTGTTTGTTTGTTTATTTATTTAACGTCACTTTATGCTACTATGGCTAATCGGACGATGCTACAGCGGGAGTCCTAAATTTTACCTTTTAGGTTGTACATAACAATTTTTTACTGTTGTATTATTTCATCTAAAGCATATGTTTCTAAGGGAACTGAATGTAATTCTATATGCTTTTTTAAACTCTAACTTTATTTAAAACTTCTTAAATTGATTTTAACAACCGAGTGTGAGTCGTGAGCATTTTTTTTCTTAAAACTTTTAACATATGAATAACTAGCTGCTAAACCAATTTTGAAGACTTGTTAAATTTACAGTGATAGGGCGTAGGCTGTTATTGTAATTAATTACTATTACAGGACTGCTACACCTTACAATCACCGTATATAACAATTTACAACCGGATAATAAGTTATAGGTATCCTTCAGGTTATAAATATTTTTTAATATTAATGCGAATGGGGAAATAATTATACCCCATGGAAGGTAATGAAACATGCCGGAGCCTGGCAGACAGGTGATGAAACATGCTTGCAATGTTATACATCAAAGGTTGTTAACTCTATTAAGGACCGAAGAGAGAGGTCATAAGTAACAAAAGAATGTTATATAACAATAAAATAATTGGCATGAAATATTTTTTTTTCAATTAATGAACAAAAAATAACAATTTTTTTTTAAAGATAATGTTTTAGTTAAGTTCATACATAAATAGACTTATAAATACAACTGTCAATGGCCAAATTGAAATTTCTTCAATTTAATATTCTGTTAATTAAATATTAAAAAGAAAAAAAAAATTAGAATGCACATAACTTTATTTATCTCAAATTAAATACGAGCAGCAAGTAATTGACAATAATGAATCTATTCGTTAGATAATATGTTTTCTAAAATATTCAGCTTTCCAGTAATCTATATTAAAATTAAAAAATATGTTTTTCATATTTTCTCAGTATTATATTCCTTCAGTTTTATATTTATTCATTTTTATTTCCACTTACCTATACTGTGATCGTTCAAATTTTCAAATTTGAATTTTCACTGGAAATACACGTTTTTAAGTCCCCTGAGTCCAAATGACCAAGCCCCCCCCAAAAGGTGCATGTGTGGTAAGTCTAGCCCGAAAACCATAAGTATATTTCTAGCGGGCTAAGTCAGTCTAAATCATCATTTTTATAAATGATTTTATTACCATAAAGGTAATCGGGTTTTAATGAATGTACTTTGTATGTGAGATATGTAGTAAGGTTATAATAATAATTTATATTATTAAATTATTTAATCCATGTGTTTCGGATTAAATTGTTAACCATTAAAATTATGTTTATATTTTTAATATTTCTTAATAATTAATATTTATGGATTTATTAATTTAAAAAGAAATAAAAATATAAAAAAAGAAGAGAAGTTCCAAATCTTTTATTCATAATAAGTATTCTCTTCAATATTAGTAATTGATATTATAAATAACCTCATTTAACATGCTAAATGAAGTATTGCAAGCACACCCTCTCTTTTAAAACTCTCTCTTTTTTGGAGTTTTTACGTTAATCTTTTAACCTGGCTTTCTCCGTAATTCGTATCGCCATCCACAGCGGACAAGATATAGGGTCGGCGAACGAGGGGATAACTATGGTTATGATAGCCAGTAGCGGCGCCAGGACGCTGGGAAAGGAAGGGAGGGACAAATTGGACTGAAAGGCTGCTACGTGACTGATTAGGGAGTCGGGGCTCGTTAGGCCTGCGGTGGGCGGTTCGGCCCCACGCAAACACTACGGATTTACAGTACCCCCCTCGTAGCTCTGAGGAGAGAGTACTGGCTTTCGCAAGGTTAAATACTGATACTCCTATTGTTTTTTTGTATAAGAAACTCGATCACCGAAGAGGGCGGCTTAAATGATCAAAAAACAATCTTATAGATGACCCTGATTTAAATAAAACAGGGCATACTGTTTGGGCGCCGATTTCTTAGGAACTAGCGAAATGGAGGTACCAAAACATTTAATATGTGAGTACATAGATAGATGGATAAGTATCTTAGTATTTTTTATTTTATAGTTTTTTAGGAAGTTTCACTTAAAATTTCATTCTAAAAAATGCACTCCTTAACTTCCTTTTATTATACATTTATTTTTCTTCACAATTTAATTTAATAATAAATAAATTCTTTATTATTCTGAGACATGTGCCTTTTGAATAAAATATACAGAATGTACAAAAAGGGCTTTAGAGTCTTAGAGTAAATTAAATAAATATAAACAAGTTAATAATTACTAGTATAAACTAGACATATTTAAATGAGAAGAAAACAAAACAAAAAAATATATAAATATATAATAAACAAAATAAATAAAAAGCTAATTTACATTTCTATTGAGCCTGGACATTCAATAAGTGAAATGTGCAGTTCGGTGGGCCGAACTGTATAAATTTGAAGGCCTGGAGCGTGTACAACGGGGATGGACAGAGGATTTGAATTGTAGGAGGTCAAAAATGTATGATGGACGGCGGGATTGAATTACTTGGTAAAGAAATGACGCAAGGAAATACTTACGACGATTGGAAGGGTTAAGCCACTTTAACTCGCCATAAAATTGGGATACAGAGGTGTATCTAGGGACCCCAAAGACGAAACGAACAAAGGAATTAATTAAGCGTTTTATTTTTACCTCGAGATTCCCAATATAATATTTAATTCATTTTTGACTGATTTATTATCATTATTGTCATGTGTGTAACTTTGTTAATACGCTTTATAAAAATATACTGCGATTTTTAAACCAAGGAATACCGAATGATTCGTTAAACTCTATTAATGTTCCTGATGATGTTACAGATACCTACGCCTTAAATGATTTTGACGTGCTCAACATTTTCTCTGAGGTATTTAAAGGAAAAACTCCAAACTGTAAAATTTCTTTGACACTGAGGGAAAATGCAAAACCAATCTACACCATAGAACGCACAGTACCATTTCCTCTTCATGATCAGGTAGAACGGGAGCTCGACTTCCTTGAAAAGACAAGTATTATCACACCAGTGGCTACAAATGATGGGGGATCTCCTCGGAAGGTATTACAAAACCTTGAGGAGGAGTATGACTTTGTGTTGGCTATAAAGGTCGGATAAATGAGCGTTTATTTTCTTCCATTTTCACTATTCAACCTGTCAATGAACAAAGCAGTATCCTTCAGAATATTTTAACCTAAAATGAATCGTTCGAAATTTGGGATGAAGACAACCCCGTGGGCATGTAACTCTTAACAAACGGTTATACTATATATATATCCTTCGTACTTTATGAAAGAATATAACTTATACAATACTATACGGTGGCAACATTGAATCACCAAAACCTTCCTCATTAAAACATTACAAATAGCATATGCTACAAATAGCATATGCTACAAATAGCATGTTTATGGGCTTATAACAATTTTCTCTTAACTCATACAACTTCTTTTATTTCACATAATGTTTTCTAAAATTCTGCGTTTTTCAACGGTATATTATACGTCTATATTGCTACTCAAATACAAGAAATAATTTTTTGAAGACTTAAATAATTAATTTAACCTTCTAAAGAAAAACATATTTTTAATGTATTTTACTCATAAAACTTCAGGGAAGAATGCCCTGAATGATTGAGAAAAGCGTATCAAATGGTATGAAGTTATGGCTTAGTTATGAAGTCGCAAAGGATTTAGCGGCAACCAAGAATCGCGGTAGCATTATTATATATATATATATATATATATATATATATATATATATATATATATATATATATATATATATATATATATGTATGTATGTATGTTTGTGTGTGTGTGTGTATAATGTGATAATATATTAATTATTTAGCGGAACCAAGAATCGGGGTATCAATAAATATATAATAATATTAGGTAATAATATATTATTCCGGTTTTGGGGTATGCCGATGATCTGGTACTGCTAGGTGAAGACACGGAAACCATACAGCTAAATACAAGTGTGTTAATAAAAACCGGTAAAGAAATAGGACTCGAATTAAATACCGATAAGACGAAGTATATGATTAGTAGCAGAAACTGTGTCGTTCTTGGTGATATTGATGTATCAGGTCATACTTTTGAACACGTAAAAGAAATTCAAGTATTTAGGTTCAATTATAACTAGAAAAAATGAAATCCAGGAAGAAATAAAGTCCCGATTAAAGGTGGGAAATGCGTGTTATTATTCAGTTGCTAAGTTACTTAGTTCGCGGCTTCTATCTAAAAACTTAAAGATTAGAATTTATAAAACTATTATTCTTCCAACGGTTCTTTACGGATGTGAAACGTGGCCGCTTACTTTGAAGGATGAACAAAGGCTTAAGGTTTTCGAAAATAAGGTATTGCGTAAAATATTTGGTCCAAAGAGCGATGAGGCCACTGGGGAGTTTAGAAGGTTGCACAACGCGGAATTGCGGAACTTGCATCCTGTGAATATAATTGAGCTGATTGCATCGCGGAGACTCAAATGGGCGAGTAAAGTTGTTGGGCTCGATGACGAGCGGATTCCGAGAAAGTTGATATTTGCTGATCCGACTGGTAGGCGTCCGAAAGGTAGGCCGAAGCGGAGATGGGAGGATTGCGTTAAGGCTGATCTCGGGAGCTTGGGGTTAAATGGTGAACATTGGACGAGTCTGTGTAGGCGGAATTTGGTGGTATCGGCATCGAACCTTCGGGTTCACTAAGCCTATTATTATTATAGTAATATATTACTTTTTTTTGTAGGTGAAAAGCGATATTTTTAACCAGAGAGTACTGCAATAGAGAGAGATAAGCTAAAATTGTATTTTAACAATCGTAGTAAGACCTGAATAGTTTAGCTAACATAGGCTGAAATAGATAGACCTACCTGAATACAAAAATAAGACAACATACGCATGATCACAATGTATTGCTTAATTAATTTATTTTACCGAGTATACCATCTTGAAAATCGTCTTACTTTGAATTATCATACTACATGCGGGTGGATACGGATTCTACAACACTTATTTGACAAACGTTCTAAATTTCCGTTCTATTTAAAAAAGACCATTTATGTTACTATCATTACGTCTATTTGAATATAGGAGATTGAGCATTGGCGCTACAATAAACCGTTAAATTCATCCTACATCCATTATCCAAAATCTTTTCAAAAGTCCAATACTCCCCGTGTACCAAACTTTTTTTTTTATTTATATTTTATTGAATTTTACAACTGTATATTACATAAATACAATAAGTAAAAGTGATTATTATTATATTATAATAAAAGGCGTAAAAGGCTTGTGAAGAAACTACCCAGCGGTAGTACTTCGATGTTTATTTAAGTAAGCAGATCCCAAGGCCATCTTCTTTTCAATCGCCTCGGAGGGTTGTCAGGAATATGTGAGGTTGATAGGTTGCGGACAAGAGGGTTTTATGTGGGTTGGGAGTTTGGAATTAAAAGTGGTATATCTGGTACGAGAAAGGTCTGCAACAAATGGGATATTAAGGTCGTTATGGATGATTTTATTTGTGACGAAATAAGGAGCATTTAGGATTTTGGATTGTAAGGATTGGATGCGCGAGGAATTAGACTTAGCTCCAAAGCTCGATTCCATATGTCCAGATGGTACCAAACTTAGATAGGATTATGAATACTCCTTGTAGGGAAACTTAAAAAGGAGTTTACTCTCTCTGAAGAAAATTCTGCGGACGGTATCAGCTTATTTTTCGGTTTTCATCATTATTCGATTGTCGTTATCATTTATTTTAGATGCGATCCTATTTAGTTTAAAACCTTAGTTATCAAAGTTACTTTTCCGATAAAACAAAATGTAAACTTCTCCCTAATTGGGAAAAAACAAAAACCAGTAGATTTCGGATATTTCTATGGATATCTATAAGGCACTGTTTTTCCCATACTGGAAAAAATGGAGTTAGCGGACAAACACTTCGTGAGTATAGAAGGAAAAAAAAAGAATAATTATTATAAAAACAAAATTTAATTTAATCATCTATAAATATGTATCGTCGACGCTAGTTATGACATGAAGAGGAAGTCAAAGAAGAAGATAAATATGTCCTAATTTTCTTTATATATGTATTTTAATTTCCATATATATAATAAATATAATAATAATAAATTATATTATATATACTTAATAAAAATTATTAAAGGAAAGACACAAGAGATAAAACCAGGGGAAAAAAATACAAATATTTTTAATTATTAATAAATGTGTATATTATTAACTATATAACAGATATCTATAACTTTGTATTTTTTAGGACAACGCTGGATAAAGAATAAATATCATTCACTTATGGTTTTAAATCCTAATAAATATGATACTGTATATACCAATAATAAAAATGCAGCCAGTAGCCAATAAACCCATTACGTTTAGTTTAATTCGATTGGATTTTACGGAGAATTAAAAAGAAAATTGATATTTTAATCAAATTTAATTGTCTCCGAGCTGTTATTGGATCATTCTCACTAATAAACTTAATCCGATATCGAAGGATTTAATTTAATAAAAAAATATTTTTATACAATTCAATATTCATCGTTGTTATTCTAACATAAAAACATTTATATTGCTTCATTAAAGTTATGAATATGGACAGGTAAATTAAAGAAATATTAATTGAAAACGCTCATTAAATATATATATATATTATATATATATATATATATATATATATATATATATATATATATATATATATATATATATAAAAGAATTTTTATAAATGATATTTCACTATTTAAAATTATTTACAGCATATTTACTTGTTGTACTATCAAATACAGTTGTAAATTTTAATAAATAAAATATGGGATTCCCAGATTAAAAAAAGAATTCCTAATGTATAAAAAAGTATTTAGTTTTTTTAAGGAATTTAAGAAAAATCAGATTAGGTTATTAGATCCTGGGGTATGGAGACTCTCTGGGGGACACCCAGGCTCTGTACAGTGGGTACCCTTAAATGGGAAAAACCTGGCGGCTGAGCATGATCTCAGCTCAATCACCTCATTGCACGGCCGTTGGCTTAGAAATAGTACGAATATATGTATACGTATATGTACTGACCCCAAGACGTTTCATGGGTTGTACAGTACAGGGAATATTTTTTTTTTTTTCAAATGATGTAGATATTATGCACGTAAATATGCGTACAGTCCTTTTTGCACGGTCTTGGTCGTTTGGAGTCAGGGCACCTAAAAAGTGTATTCCCGTTGAAAAATCGAATTACAAAATGTTTACGATCATAGTACTTTCCCTAACTATATGTATATTTTATAAATAATAAAGATAAAATGTTTGACTGAAAATTAATTAGTTTCTGCCAATTCCATTGCATGTAAGCGATACCGAGTATTAATATAAGCTGTTCGAAATCCCATTTCCCTCCTACTCTATTATCACAACCGCCTGTTACAGACATCGGTTAATAAATAAAAACCAACACAGAACAATTATTTCTTCTGCTCGACTTATATGATTCAGTTATTCACTTCTCAATGTAAATAGCCAAATGATAAATTAAATAAAATACAAATATATAATTTAAATAGTATTTTTTTTTTATATTTCAGAATTGCACTGAACCGATAAAATCAGTTGCTCCTAGGTCTTCCTGCAAAGCTATCTTTTTTTCCTTTCCAATTATTTTGTCAATAAGAAGAGCTGTATTCCTTTCTGGTTCTTATAATGAATTCACTTTTGAGGATTTTGTATCCATGAAATAGAACCGAACCATTTCAAAGACCATACAAGGACTAGGATATTACAGATTTATTTCCTCTATTGTATGCGGGACCTTTTTTGCAAAACGTTTTCCATGAATTTGAATAAATAATTTGATACTTAACTACAAAGCATGCACTAAGGTCTGTCTCTATTTTTCTCTTTGGAGCAGAGGATTGAAAATATAATAGGTTGCACAAGAATCGTTTCCCCTAGATCAGTGGTTGCAACAATATTTATTTTCGGACCCCTTTACCCTAACCAGTACAATGGATAGGTGCACTTTTAATTCAAATATATATATTTATTTATTTATATACATTTTTACTTTCACTTACTATACATAGTAAGGGGAAGTATTGCGATCGTGAAAATTTTCGAATTCCAGTTTTCAACGGAAATACACGTTTTAGGGTCCCTTGAGTCCAAATAACCAAGTCCCGCAAAAAGGTCTGTGTGTGTGTGTCTGTGTGTGTGTGTGTGTGTGTGTGTGGTAACTCCCGGGCGGAAACGGTAAGTCCTATGAAACTGAAATTTCATATTTAAGACCACTATACGCCCGAGACGTGACAAAACTTTTTTCATCAAAATGAGCTTACGAGAAGAGGCACTTTATACCATGCATTTTGCACCTTTTTTCGATTTTCTCGAAAACGGTTCCGACGATTTTGATTAAACTCGCTATATCGATGTAAACTTTAATGGGCTTTAATATCATGTAGGTTTTATTTGGATAAAAATAGTCTGACAGGGCTTAAATGCCGATATTTTCTTCCCCTAAAGTACCTTTAATTTTGTAGATTCAATAATAATAACTAGATTATCTTTTTAACGCTGATAAAAAACAGGTAAATATATAAATTTAATAAATTCTATACCCAACTAAAGGAGAAAACAGAAAAAATATTTTTTAATGCAATTTTTCGTTTTTGAACATAAGAGCAGTAATATACATGTATGGTATACCGTTGGAAAGCTAAAGATTTTAGAAAAAATATCATCTCATACACAAGCTTTTAAAAGTTAATGGAGAGTGATGAAAAGAAGATAAAACTTACTGATTATTTAAGATAATAATATAATAGATTTTTTAATCAAACACATGTTTCTAGATATATTCAATTTGATTAATTCCTTAATAATTTTACGTATTTTTATCTCTAACTGTAATTGAGAATTCTTTCATTGATTTTAAAAATGGAGGTAAGTGAAAGTCGTGTGTTGCCCGCACCAGATTTTTTTTATTATACACATACGCTCAGTTTTTTATATAAAGACCTCATTCGATTTTATCTAAGGAACATCGAAGTCCTTGAAAAGCGAGCTTGAAAAAGATAAAGTTTATATTATATTTTTGCCCAAAGCATACTAAAAAATTTCCATAACTGAATTATCTGGATACAGCTTTTTGCAATCGTTCGTCTTAATTTTCAGGGGCATCCGTGTTACAGTTAACGTGTTATTATTGAACATATCACTTGTTGAAATAATGGACTAAAGATTCAGAGCCCGCGATTAAAATCAATAGTTAAAATGATCCACGATAGTAAATGCTAGGCAGACTACAATCCGTGTAACATTATACTTAAAATAAATAAAGTGAAACAAATTCTTTATTATGGAACCATCAGAACCTTCTTCATCATCCTAATCCTCTTGCTCAATCGCTTTCCAGCTTCACCCATCCCTACAATCCTCCTCGAAGATTGAAACGGCAGTGGCCCCGCGACGTTTTGTAAACATTTATCTGGAGTTCTGACACTGGTCAGATCCTCCACTCATGTACTGTATGTTTGTGGCTATTCCGCTCTGGCTCGGCCTCCACTGGCGTACACCAGTGAAGCGCTGAGTGGGAGGCGCTGGGATCTCTTGGATTCCGCTTCTCCCCCCACTTGTGGGGGGAGCAGCCGAGTCTAGGGTTCCTTTGGCTGATTGTATATAGTTAAGTTTGCTTGTATGATTTTTGTTTATTTCCCAACTTGTATTTATCTCTACTACAGGTTGTTGTTTTGATTTGTTTCTTGTTGTTTTTTTTTTTGTATATATTTGAATTTATTTATTTCCGATTTTATGTAATTTGAATTTATCATTATTGGCTGTATATATTGTATGAATGTGTACTACATCTCTATTACTACTGTTCATTATGCAACAAATTGCAATATTTCTCAATAAAATAATTATGGGACCAAGTCCCCTTAGAACAACAACAATGAAACTCAGAAAATTCTTATGGTCTAGTTCCTTCTAAATAAAATATTTCAATAGTCTAATATTCTATAAATCTTTCCCTTTTATACATAGGGAGTTACATACATTTACTAATACTTACACATATGTATACTATAAATACCTATATTCACACTAGAACAGAAGATTTAGATTCGAATAGGTAATGTAAGAGGTGATGTCTGAAAGAAGTGAGAGAGGCTCTAGACTCCCGGATAGAAATTGGCAGCGAATTACAAAATAATGATGAGCGAACGAGAAAAAAATTGTGAAAGGACGCAGTTCTATGTGATGGGGTATAAATATTGATTAATTCGGCTCTAGTATTTAACGAACGGATGTCAGAGCGGAGGATGAGGAGTTAATAGGAACGTTTTATATTTAAAGTTTGGAATAGGTAGGAACCATGGGAATATTGCCGTCGAACAGAAGGATGAAGCCACTTTAACTCAGTGTAATAGCCAGAAATATATAGTCACGTCTACGGGCTCCAAAAATAAATTTTATTTCTCATCAGACGTTTTAATTTATTTCCAATTCATCGATAAGTCCCCCATACACTAAGCAACAGTAGTCAAAATTGGGAAAGATGACAGGGGAAACAAGTAGCTGACGGGTTTTTAAAGGTAAGGATTGGCGGAATCTATAGAGCTGTTTAATTATATAAATGGATTTTCGGGATATATGATATACTTAGAGAATTAATAAAATTTAAAAATCTGTAAATATCAGCTACCGAGTACGAGTTCTTGTTTCAATGCAATTCTCAAATAATTCGTATTATAAACTTTGCAAGGCTAAGCGGATATTTTCTTTAAAGGTAATTTAAAATAATTTCCAATGACATCTTGCGGATCCCCAGGGGTATCGAAGATATATTCTTATTTAGTTTACTTTTTCATTTATATTAGAAATTGAAATCATTTTTCATTTTTAAATCGTTATATTGTATTTCATGGTATACCTTGGGACAATATATGAAGGATTATATTTTTCTTATACCTCCTTTTTTTACTTCTACTACCTACTGGTATTGATTGGGTTGTGTCACATGAAATGTCCGTTTTCAAGGTAAAGGATTTTTATTAAAAATACGATATGAAAACAAGTTAATTTTATTCGAAGTATTTATCTTCTATTTCTACACATTTTTACCAACATGACACCAAAATTTTTATCCCCGAACTGAAAAACTCTGAGCTTTGTGGTGAAACAAAATCTTTAAACGCACTTTTCACTTGATCATCATTTTCAAAAAGTTTTCCTTTGACGAAGTTGTCTAAATTCCTGAACAGGTGGTAATCTGTCGGAGACAAGTCGGGAGAATATGGTGGGTGCGGAAGAACTTCGTAGCCCAGTTCTTTCAATTTTTGCACGGTATGTTTTGAAACATGGGGTCTTGCTGCCGCCCAGTGAGATCATGAGGTACCCATCTATCGAGCTTTTTTACATTCCCAATACACTTTAAATGTCTGGAAACGGTAGATGCACTTGCATTTAATTGTTTTATTTAGCCTTGCAAATATTTCTAGCGGCCTCAGCTCCTGAATGGCCGAGTTTAAACTCGTACAAAAATATTACTCGAAAATCGCGTGTTTCCGTTCATATTTGGAGGTATACTAAAAAGTGGGTAATTAATTGGGAAGGTAATGTTTATAATACAAAAGTAGAGGATTAGTAACTGTTTATTTTAAATATGTAAACATTCGGAAGAAAACAACAGAGACTTGCAAAATCCTTTATGTATTTCAGAAACTATAAAAACGGACATTTCATGTGAAACAACCCAATATCTTGGATAGACTACTATTTAGAGGGCACCTCTTACAAACATTCTGCTTACGCCTGATTATTTATTCAACATATAAATTATGAATCGTATTAATTAATTAATCAGTAGAATCATCTCTTGGAATAATGCACTAAATTATTAATCAATTATAGTATAAAACCTAAAAAAAAATGACCATTTTTCAACTAAATAATTATTATTATTTCTTTAATATATAATACAATTATACTTAATGTATAGTTCATTGTTATCTACTCCCATTAACCAACTGCTAGCCAATCGCCCAGTCTCTCGCTGATACCATACTTTAGGACGGCAATTAAAGAACTCTTGGACCTTCAATTTCAACTTCAGCAAAATTATCATATTTCTTCATTTTCGAAAATGGGCCATGGATCAAAACAAATAGTAATCCGATGGCACGAAGTCTGGACTAAATGGTCGATGAGACATGTGTTCGAACCTATAAAGTTCTTAAAACTTTTTTATGGTTCGATTGGAAGTGTTAGCTGATCGCTTATGAGTAACTTCGTGAGGGACCAGTCTGCTAGTTTTTTTTTCTCTTTCCCTACGAAAAGTAGATGGCAAACAACAGTATCTTCCGATAATCCACACTCCCTGCCAATTTCACGAGTACTTGTTAACTTATTTGACTCTTCAGTTCCCTGCAGAACTTTATCGATATCCAATAGTCGCTTGGAGGCCTTCTTACTTTCCAACTTCGTATCTCCACTGCTAAATTCCGTAAACCAACGCTGCGCAGTTTTCTGGTTAAGGGCGCCTTCTCCTTCGAATTTAAAAATTTCACGAGCAGCTTTACCGGATGTTTTTTTTTTTTTTTTTTTCAGTTATGCATTAAAATTATTTCGAGAATTTCGTAAGACACTTTTTCATGTTTCTTCTTTTTTTTCAAGCTTAAATAATGATTTTAAATTATTATTAAATATTGGTAGGATTAAAATAGGATAAATAGGATTAAAATATTTACTGTCCTTTGAAATCTTGAATTTGATAAAACGGCCATCTTTTTAAATATTTCCAACATTCCAAAATTTTATGCTATTAAAAAAAAGTAAAGATTTATTTACTTTTTTGTTTTAATTTTGGTCCGAAAATGTTAATATGTAGTCGCCTTAGTAATTTTATATCGAACGATGCTAGTTCGAAACCGAAACTTTTACTTCACACTTGGAGGTACCTAGCTCCATGGATAACTCGTCCTGTTTACCGTAAAATAAAAGAGCTTTGTCAGGATTTTCTTAAGGGAGGGAGAGAGGTTTAATTATCTTTAGAGGAAGGGGCAAGATATTTTTTTTCAAACACTACTATACTCATATTTCATATTTCAACAGTACTGGGCAATAGAGAGGAAACTATTAAATTAGTTTTTGATTTTCTAAAAGAGCAATCATTGTTATGTAAATTATAAAAAATATAATCTTAACTTTTAGGTTATTCATTCCTAGTTAGTTTTTTTTTTTTTTAGTTTTTTTTTTATTTTATTTTATTTTTTTTTATTTTTTTTTTTTATTGGTATTTACAACTGTACACAGTACAAGTAAATGAGCTATTTACAGAACATTGGCTTGGAAAAGTCTTGACAAGAATCTACCCAGTGGTAGAACTTCAGAGTTTATTTGGTAAGCAGGTCTCGAGGCCACCGTCTTTTCACACGCCTCGGAGGATTATCGGGAATAGATGCCGATGAGAGGATACGGACAAGCGGGTTTGTATGGGCTGGTAATTTGGAATGAAAGGAGGAGTATCTTTTTTGGGCAATTTCTGCAACAAGTGGGATATTCAGGTCTCTATGGATGAGTTTGTTGGTAACAAAGTATGGAGCGTCTAGGATTTGTCGAAGGATTTTGGATTGCAAGGATTGGATGCGGGAGGAATTCGATGGTTTAGTGGAGCCCCATAGCTCTATGCCACAAGTCCAGATAGGTCTAATTATGGTTGTGTAAATCAGTTTTTTGAAGTATAGAGAGAGTTTTGATCGTTTGTCAAGTAAGTGTATTAATAGTCGATATCTACGAGCAGTTTCTTGTCGTTTAAGTCTTGTATGAGGATTCCATGTAAGACGTTTGTCAAGATGAAGTCCAAGGTATCGTATTTGTTCTACAGTCATGAGTGGGGTATGATTAAAGGAGACAACTGGACAGGAAGTCATAGGTTTACGGCGTAGAGTGAAGGTGATTTGGTGGGATTTATTAGGATTTATTTTGATTCTCCAATTGTGACACCATTCTCCAATGGCAGATACATGGTTCTGTAGGAATTGAGAGGCAACAATAGGATCATTATTCACGGATAGCACACCAGTGTCATCAGCGTAAGTAGAGAGGACAGTGCTTGGATGTATAGGGATGTCAGCTGTATACACCGTGTAGAGGATTGGACCTAGGATACTACCTTGAGGTACGCCGGCTGACTGGGTGAATACTGAGGAAGAGGAGAGATTATGATTAACTTTAAAGGTTCTATCTGTAAGGTAGGAACGGATTATCAGGAAATATGTCGGGGAGAGGAATAGTCAGTTTTTAATTAATACATTTTTTTTCCCTTGACTTTAAGTTGTTTTATTTTTCTTTTAAGTATTAATATTATTATTTTTTTCGTTTAACTACTGCTTACATAATTTTTTTTTTCTCAACTACTTATTACCTAATAGTTCTTTCTTATAAAAGTTAAATATACATATAGTATCGAGGCGTTGATGACCTTAGGGTTATACGCTTTAAAACCAAAATAAACAAACAAACTACTATACTCATCTTAGTTTAAAAATTATGTACGTGTTTAGAAATGTATTTGTTTTTTCATGTAACGTCACTTTATGCTGATGTGGCTAATCGGACGATGCTACAGTGGAAATCATAAATTTTCCCTGCCTGACCTCGAATAGGCTTTGGATCACCATTTTACGTCCCCTTCGAAGGAGGTCATAACCAACGAAAATCCAATCCCTGGGGCCATCTGCCAAGTTTGAGCCCACGACCTTGGTCCTTATATGACTGTTATGCTTGTTACTACACCACATGTGCCCCAATAAAGTACGTGTTTGGAATTAAAAACAATCCCTAACTGCAAATTTAGTCCTAATACCTTATATTGTTTTTTATCATTTATTTTTATAACTTTTATTTGCCAGACAATCATATGAAAGAACGTAAAACAAAAAAAAGTTACTTAAATTAAAAAAATAAAACTGTCATATCTGATGAGCTAAAAGCAATAAAAGTTCCATCGATGGATTATCAATCTTAGGACCATTGCATGAATTTCTTAAACATTTCAGAAACACAATTAAGCTGTTATTACTATGTAGTATGTACAGTATTATACTAAGGTTATTATGTAATAAGTATTTAAAGATTCACATTTATCTTTTTAGTTACTAGCGTCGAGTAATAAGCAAAAAAATGCAATGATTTACATTTTTTACGTAATAAGAAATTATTTTTTTAGAAGGAGAAATACTCTCTCCAGTACCCAAGAAGATTACAGGACCTATAATATCATAGATTTTTTTTTGTAAACAACATTTCGTAATAATTTGCTTCCTCCTGACTTTCCCCTACCCAGTAAAAGGTCACCCGATCCACGACAATCTCCTAGAAATAGAAAAAAAAGAGAGTGTTTAGCCCTGTTTTAAGGTAGTATTTGATCACAGAGGTAATCAATTATTAAAAAAATAGCTACGTTTTCTAATAAACTAAGACTTTATCATGGTAAAACAAAAAATAAACGTCTGCCAACTCAAAAGGAGTGGATTAAAAATGGCGGCCATTCAAAAAGGTAATATCACGAAATATCACTCTTTTCAAACATAATTATGGTTACTGTAATGGAAACGGCTCATCCTATGCAGATAATCGTTTTAAAGTAAATCATCAAGTATTTAATATCTTTTTATTTGAGTGGTGAAATACATTTTTATGTTCAATATTCAACGACATAGAGGTATTACAAAAAAAATAATTTTTCGGAACACGAGATATCACTCGTTTCTAAAATAATTATGGTCACTACCATGGAAACGGCTCATCCTACGAGAATAATCGTTATAAAGTAAATCATCTAGTATTTAATAAGTTTCACTCGAGTGGTAAAAGGCATTTGTATGTCTAATATTCAACGATATAGAGGTATTACAAAAAAAAAAAAAAAATTTGCGGAAAACGAGATATCATTCTTTTATAAAATAATTATGGTTACTATCGTGGAAACGGCTCATCTTAAGAGGATAATCGTTATAAAGTAAATCATCAAGTATTTAATAAGTTTCATTCGAGTGGTAAAAGACATTTGTATGTCTAATATTCAACGATACGGAGGTGTTACAAAAAAAAAAAAAAAAAAAAATTGTGGAAAACGAAATATCACTCTTTTATAAAATAATTATGGTAACTATCGTGGAAAAGGCTCATCCTATGGGGATAATCATAGGAAATTAAATCATCAAGCATTTAATAAGCGTTACTTTGAGTTGTAAAACACTCCTGTATGACTTGTATTTATGGTTCTTACAAAAGGCCTAAAACTTAGAAATCTCTTATGTCAGTCATTAATTTAGTTGATATTATGAAAACGGCTGTTTCTAACAATATAATCGTTATGAACTATTTTACGAGGCATAAAATTTCATTGAATTTGAGTAGTAACAGAAATCCGTAGATCTAATACTCACCGAAATGTCAGTGCAATGGTTACATGGGACGGTATTTCTGTCCCTAATAACGCGTCTACCGCAGCTTCCAACCCACTTGTGAATGGCAGTCTAGCGTCGTTTGATTCATATTATCGCCTAGTATTATGAGATCAAAAGGAATATCGTTGTCAAATGAGTCAGAATGTTGTCTTTTTGGTCCCTTTTTGAATGGTCGCCATTTTGTAATCCACCCGTTTGGAGTTGGGAGACGTGTATTTTTTGCTTAACCATGATAGATGCTTTGCATAAAAAATATTAAAATGGTTTGAATTTTTCGTTGCTGGCTCACGGACTATATAGCTCAATCAAATCTTACACAACTTTTGGCGGGTTATGAAGTCATAATTTTTTTTTTATTAATATAATGCTACTATCATAAGGCCTATCTGGACGTACGGAGTTGAGCTTTGGGGCTCTACTAAACCATCAAATTCTTCCCGTATTCAATCCCTAACATCCAAAATTCTTCGAAAAATCCTCAATGCTCCTTACTTTGTCACCAACAAACTCACCCATAAAGACCTTAATGTCCCATATGTTGCTGACTTGGCGTACGAGGTATCATTCCTTCCATGACAAACTCCACTCCCACATTAACCCACTAGTTTCAATCCTTGCTTCCTCTACTATTCCTGACAATCCTCCGAGGCGTCTGAAAAGAAGATGAGACTAGTGTAGATCATCTAGTGGAGTGTTGCCAATGGGCATATTCTCTTCTTGTCTTTTCATGTATATTATCTATATTATGAGCCAATTTACTTGATGTATTTACTAATACAGTTGTAAATTTCAATAAATTAATAAATAAAAAAAATAAAAAATTAATATAATGCCGATGTAAAACACCGTTGTATTCCTCAATTTTTTTTTTCCAATGTAAAAATAAGGTAATTAGTTTGAGATAAAGTACTTTGCTTAAACTAGTGATACTCAACGGATATTGTTTAGGACTTTTTTTTTATTCCAAAGAATCCTTTGCTTTGTAATTTTTTTCCTCAAATCAAAGACTCCTCTAGCTTTTAATTAGGAATTATTTATTCATCCTACTTGTTGAAATAAAACTAGCAATTTGATTAATTAATTAAAAAGTAGTCCTTTTATTTAACTTCTTTCGACGTTTGTCAAATCGTGAATTCAAAACGTTTGTTAGCTCTGCACTCAACGTACTTCAGACAGCCGGAAACAAACGGTCAAAATCAATAGCTATATTGTGTTTCATTTGAATATACTGAAACTGGTGAAAGGGTCCAGTTATATATTTTGAACGATTATAATAATTATAATTAACAATTCGTACAATTATTAATTAATTAATGCGGGATTGGAGGATCACGCAAATTTTATTTTTAGTAACTAATAAATTTCCGTGCGGAACTAATATCTAACCATAAAATAAAAGTGAGGAATATAAAAATAGTGTGTGCCTATAAAAATAGGATTATTTTTCCATTAATTTAATCAGTAACAGTTTTATTCCTTGCTAGTAATGATTTAAATAGGCTTATGTTAAATTGCTTTTATTTAAAAAATTAAAACTAATAATACCTATATTATATATTCCTTTACTTATCACATTAAAAATAAATAAATAATATATATATATATTATATATATATAATAATATATATATATATATTGATAATAATTTATTTTATTGACTAGAAATTTAATTATGTCCTAAATTGGACAGATTGTAATATTATTCAATAAAGAATTGTTTCTAAAAAAAAAAAAAAAAGAAATTTAATTAGGGAATATTAAATTTATAACAGTTATGGTTATTGTTAAATTTAGTTTTTAATAAGTTGGGCTTCGGCCGCCAGGGCTTGGAGGTTCACGGCCTGACAAGTGAGCCGGCTTTCAATAATTGTTTGGTGAGATGTGTTTATTGTATCTTGTTGTAAATAGTTGTATTAAGAGAAGAATAAAAAAATGTAACCAATATTTTTATATACTTTCAGTTTTGAAAAGGATCCTATGTTTCTGAGGGGGGATCGAAACGTCAATAAATAAAATTAAGAAGGAGAAATACTTTTTAAAGAACTAACAATCAATAGATTTTAGGAAAAAATTATATATATACAGTGAGTGTCAAAAGTATTCGGAATTCATTTGTTTTTAACTTATTTTTTATGTTTGTAAAGAGTTATTAACCACTTTATTATGTTAGAAGGAAGGTACAACATACAATGGCTAAAACCAAAAATTACGACAACAATTATTTTATTATTAACGTATTGAACGTTTATTTACGAAAAAAATTAGAAATAGTGTATGTTAATGGTGTCAAAAGTATTCGGAATTTCGTGGTTATATTAATGCAGCGATCATAAATAAACATCCTGTTAGTAAACACTTTTGTATAATTATAGATTTTAGCCAACTAGGAATTGATCTTACTAATCAATTAATTGTTTAGTGTGAAATATTACCCCACTCCAACACTTATTGTGTCTTGAGACCATTTTCATTTTGAATAGTATTTCCTGATTTTCCTTTTTAGTAAGACCCAAAAATAGTTAATTAAATTTTAAAGATATAATGGAAGAGGGATATCGAGAACTTTTTGAAAATTTTGCAGCAACTAAATATGAATACATAACGTATATGTCCAGAGTCATGGTCGCGCGTATGTTAATAATTTGATTTATTCCTTATTTTTCTTTTACTTTTAATTCTGGCTTTTCATACTTAAAAAATACACAAACCTATCAATAATTCTGTCCATGAATCCAATGTTATCAAACTTTTTCAAAGAAAAACGCACGTAAATATCACTGATCGCTCAAGGTGTTTTACTATGGCATACTGAATTCTTTATTTGGTTTCCTCCAAACCATAATCTTTTCATAAGAACCATGTATTTTAGTATGGGGGTCATCTGTAAACATTTTAATTCACCAACCTTCTCTTTAAAAGATGTTACAAACATTCATCCTATTCTCTTATTTCTTCGCCTGCTATAGACGTTTTCCGTTCTTCTTTTACCATGTTTTCCTTTTCGTAAAATGTTTTTAGAACGCGGCGAACAGTTGAAAAATTTATTGTGTATCCAGAAGCTCTGAAAAATTCATAAATAAGTTAAGGTTTACTCATTTGAGGTATTGTTTTCTTATTTGATGAATAATCAGTCTTTCAGTTTTAACATTTAATATTTTTTGGATGCTTACTTTTTTCCTTTTATATTTTATTATTATATTATCTACACGGTACATAGCCATCCATATATTCTCATCAATTTTTTTTAACATCTTAACTAATTCTCTTTAGTGTTAACGTGTTGAACATTATTCGAGGGCGTTGTACGATCGTTACGTTTTTATTTTAGGGCCTTATTTAAAAAAAACAAAAAAAAATTTAATGGTTGGATATATATAACATGAGAGAGGAGAATTGTTTAGAACATAAAATTATGTCGAAGATTGGTGAGAATATTAAAATTTGAAACCATTAAACAACAGGATATTACGATTTCCGAACACTTTTGACACTGAACGATCTTGTAATTTTACATTATTAATCGGATATTTTTAAAAACAATAAACTTTTCGGTTATCTGGTCAGTGATTTTCCTTTATGGGAGTCTCTTTTAAAGATTTGGTAGTGAAAAAGAATTATATAAATTAATAGTTGTGAAATATAAAAATTAAACGAAAAGAAATACGAATTCCGATTACTTTTGACATCACGATTACTTTACTATATATATATATAATATATATATATATAATATAATAATATTTTTTTTTAATACCCGGCAGATGATAAATAGATCCCAACATTGAGCCTAGCGGCAAGAGCACTAAATTTGATATAACTAAAAATAAAAGGATAAGGGACGGAGAAAATAAATAAGGTAGGAAAATATAATAGACATAAGTGAGGTAGGAAGAGGGCAAGATAAAGGAAAGGAAGGTTAGGGAAGGCATCTGTCGGCCAGATCTTATCTCTTCAAACTAATAGTTGTATTAGACTTATACCACTTACTATCTCGGATCTTATAAAGCTAACATGGATTCCCATTTCTCCTACCATCCCTCACCAGTCTATCCCCTATCTTCGGCCAAGGAAATAAAGCGGTATGTCAAGTAGGTCGGACACAGCTTCTGGAACTGAAGGTATTTAAACCAAAGGGCCCACCCAAGTAGGACTTTTAAAAAAACACAACTAAGTCTTGTATTCTTTGAAAAATATTATAAAATTAATTTATAATATAAAACAAACTATTTCCTATAGAATAGATTTAACTACCCATATACAGTTAATTCATCGATCTTAGAACTAGTAATCTGGTACAAATTATTAAATTAGGAGGCGTCCACATTTATAAATTAGTTTGGCTTGCGTGAAGATTTAATTAAAGATCTAAGTATTTTTGAATTATATCAGCTAGCTTTGAATGAAGCAAAAATTATTGTAAACAAATGTGGAATTTTTTAGGTTCAACTATTAGAATAGGTTTAATAAGGAAAACTATTATGAAGAATGCATAATGATGGAGTTAAGTTGACTATTGAGAATATTAGATGAAGAATATGGTTGAGGGTGCGGTCCTAAAAAAAAAAATAGTACTCTATTAAGCAAATAATTATTTTATTTGTGTGCCGACTTTTCGACCTACATTGTGGGCCTTCATCAGAGTGACTCAGAGAAGGTACCCCAAGAAGTGCTTATAGTATGAATGAGTAACAATGACTTCTTAAGACACCTACTCTGAGTCACCCTGATGAAGGCCTACAATGTAGGCCAAAACGTCGGCACACAAAAAACACAAGTATTGCTTATTAGTGTTAATTTTTTTGATGACCCTACCCAAAACTATCTTCCTCATTAAAAATATTGAGCTAATAATATTAATTATTTAATTTATGAGTTTATTACCACGTCATATCAATCCAATCCGCTTAGAATCTTGACTAGATATTATAATCTTAATAAACATTTGTTAATATTTTTAAAAAATAAGTTATTTTTAAAAATTAAATAAGTACTTGAAGTTTTTCTTTTGTTTTTTTCAACTTCTGGATACATGAGCTCACGTTATTTTTTTAGCTATAATTATTATATTTTATATTTTTTTAATAATTGATTTTAGAAGTTACCTATTGATTTTTATTATTCACCATTTTTATTTTCAAATGTTTTTTTATACTTTCTGTAATAAAGTAATTTCTTTACATTTTATTTCCTTAAAATATTACCCTTAAAACAGAATAAATTAATAGTTTATCAGAGCGTCGCCCATGGTGTAGAGGCTAGCATAAGAGCATTCTACGCCCAAGGTCGCGGGCTCAAACCTAGCAGGTGTTTTTTTTAACGGGAGTGAAAAATCCTAACTTATGCCGTCCTTCAGATGAGACTTAAACAGGCTGTCCTGAGCCAGTGCGATGTCAAGTACACGTTAAAAAGTCCCTAACCTAACTAGGCATGGATAGGCAAAATTTATGACTCCCTTGTTGCACCATCAGCTACCCTCAGCAGCATAAAGTTACGTTAGATAAATAAACAAACAAACAAAAGTTTATCATAATTATTAAGCTTTGTAGTCTGATGTTGAGACAACGAAGAAAGGCGACATCAACGCAGAGTTCACATGGGACAATGTCGGAGAAATCCACGAGTTCGTTCTCTCATTCTCAGGTCTTGCTCATTGTGACCGAACAGTCTCACTTAATCAGAGATCTTACAACAATAGAAACACGTAATTTTACTCATTTTCTGTCCTGCGATAGTTTTGAAATGTCTTCTTACTCTGTCATTGTTCTAGTGTCGATTTTCCACCCCAGTTCAATTACTCTCAGTGGGACTGTTTTTATCCTTCCTTACCTCCCAGACCCGGGGAAAGAAATGCGAAAATTAACGGAAGTCTTTTCCACTGTCTCACAGCTATGAAATCATTTGTGAAAATTAATTACTATGAGAGTGTAATTAGACAGTGATTTAAAAAATATATATATATATTTTATTTATTAAAATAAATATATCAAGTAAATGTGAAAAAAAAAATAAAGAATGACTTGATATACATGAAGCGAAACTACCCATGGGCAGCCCTACAGAAAATATTCTAAATAAGGTTTCATGGCCATCTTCTTTTCAGACGCCTCAAATGATTATCAGGAATTGAAGACGAAGCAAGGATAGAAACCAGTAAGATTGGAGTTTGTCAGGAAAGTAATAGTACCTGGTTTGGGCCAAATCAGCAACATGTGGATTTTTAAGGTCTTTATTCGTGAAAAAGTAAGGAGCATAGGCAATTCTACGAAATATTTAGGATTTTGAGGATTGATTGGTTACGATAAGAATTCAATTATTAAGTTGTCTTTTGTTTTTGTTTAAATATTTATTGAGATATGTTACAATTTGTTCCGAAATGAACATTAGTAATAGTGATATGAGACCACATTCATGCAATATATACAGAAAGTAATGAGAAAACCAAATTGCATAAAATAGAAAATAAATTCAGGTATATAAAAAAACAAAACAAAAACCTATAATTGAAATAAATACAAACTTGACAAATAAATAAAAATCATACACACAATCATGCCTATATAAAATATTTACAATCTGCCAAAGGGACCCCAGACTGGGCATTTCCTCCATTTCTAGAGGGACAAGCGGAATCCAAAAGATCCCATCTCCTCTCTCTCAGCCACGTCACATGGTGGGAGCCAGTGGAGGCTGAGCTAGGGCGATTATTAAGTAGATCCCATAAACACAGTTCCGTAAGTGCAGACTGGCCTTATGATAGTCATGTAGATGATCCTTTTGTAGTTAAGAAGAAAGGTTTGAGCGTTTGTATTGTAAGTGTTGAATTAGCCGAAAACGGCATACAATAACATTAAGTAATCAAATATATTTTAACAAAGTACAATAGAAAAAAATAATTTCTCATACTGTATATTTAATACATACATAAATAAATAGGTAAGTGAAAGTAAGAAACTCTTATTATCGGGAGAAGACCCATAAAAATAATAGTGAATTATTGAACAAACAGTTCAGAGCACAATACATAAACATTAATGAACCAATATAAGTCATATACACAACAATTTTAACAACAGTAACGAAAGATAAAAAAGAGATTACATAAGGATTGACATAAAATGTTTACTGGTAATGAAAAACAAAGAAAGAAATACATTCTTCTATACAGTAAAATCTTACATGTTAAATTATTATTCAAATTTTAAAATGAAAAATGATGAAATAAATATATATTGTCATATATGAAAAAGAAAAAATAATCTGTTCATATTTAGCAAACATTATAAAGAACTAAAACCCAAAATTGAGTATACTTAACTTTTTAAAGAATGAAACAAAGTAAATAGAAGAATTATTGTAATTTACAACCAGAATCAAAATATAAGTTAATATTTAAATAAGTTAAAAAAAAATAAAATTTCTAAAATCAAAGTTTTACCAAGAAAAATATCATTTTTATCCTTTTAGTAAAAACTATTTTTCGTCACTTTCAAAGGTTAATATATTACCTATGTAATAATTCAGCAAGCAAATAGAATAGAAAAATTTTAAAGATTGAAAAAAATTACAGAAATTAGAGACTTAATATAATTATATAATATACCATTGGAAGATACAAATTTTTGAATAAATATTATTTCTACATATAAATTCGTATAATACAAGGAACATAGACTAAGCATCTATTTAAATGTTCGTGTTAGATAATAATGTTGACAGGAATATTATTTAATCTAAACTAAATTATTCTATTTAAACTATTTTTTTTTAACTCAAAAAATATTTTAAACTTCAAACATTAATTTTAGGTAGAGAGAAATGCACGTTTGTCAGATCTCTTTTCCATAAAATATTTCCTTGTAATTTTTATCCCAAAATAAACGTTCAATGAATTAAGTTAACGTTTGTTAAAATTAAGAAATTGTTATTTTTTTTTCTATATACTTGAATTTATTTATTTCCGATTTTATGTAATTTGACTTTATCATTATCGTTCTTGGCTCAGCCAGCTGGGGCGCTGCACTGCAGTGTCTTCGTCTAATTGTGCACGAGTTCAACTACGACTCTCATTACTTTTTTTTTGGGAGCGGCGTGGTCTAGTGGATAGAGCACTAGTCTGCTGTGCTCCGGGTCCTGGGTTCGAATCCCGCCTGTGGCAGAATATTATTTATTCTGTTAATTCAGTCGGGGGGCGACCCTAGGGTATGGAGACCCTCCTGGGGCTGCCCGAGCCTCTATAAAGTGGGTACCCAAATTAATGGGGAAAAAACCTGGCGGCTGAGCGTGATTAAGGCCTAATCACCTCATTGCACTGCCGTTGGCCTAGAAACAGTACGAATCTCTATATGTACTGAGCCCAAGACCCTTCATGGGTTGTAGTGGTACAGGTTTTTTTTTTTTTTTTTTGACTTTATCATTATTTTCTGTATATATTGTATGAATGTGTATCACATCACTATTACTACTGTTCATTATGAAACAAATTTTAATATATATCTGAATAAGTAAAAAAAAACTTGAGTAAAGATTAATTAAAGATGTGTGACTAAAATGATTTTTCAGGACAGATTCCACGACTTACATGATACTTAATAATATTTAAAATAAGAACTAATATCAGAGCTGTAATGAATAATAGGTCTTTTAAGAATTTACCCTTACCGTTTATTAAGAATATAAAAATAACAAAACAAGAATTCCCTCACAAAGGTTTATCTCTTAGCCTATTAAGTTTCTTAACAACTTTGGCAAGTCAATACGGACAAGCTGTCACCCCAACGAATTGAGACAACTCGGCCAAAGTTTTAAATTGTCCTAAAAAGTTAAATTAAAGCGTAAAATTTTACCAGGGATAGATTTTTGGGAGGGTGTAAAATCTTGCTGTACACGTTCCCCTAAGTTGAGTTCGGAAGTCATGTTAAGTGCTGAAAGGTTACACTTTAAGGCTAAAAGCACAGCGCTTTCTTCGAAGTACTCCAGAGTTAAGACCTCTGAAGTAAGGTACTTCGATACATTCTGAACTTCATCGCCATTTTACCCTGCTTTAGAAAGACTTTACCCTGTCTGTAAGTATCAATTGTGTAGCTCAAAAAAGTGTTTTTTTTGGGACCAAACTATTCCTGATTAATATCATTTCTTTATTCAATAAATTAATGGTCAATTTGTCCTAAAAAATGAATTTTATGAAGAAATATAGTTATATTTTTAAAATAACCCAGTTTATGGGTTGTAGAGGTTTATTTTTTTTAAAAGGGAAGTTTCGTTTAACTAAACATTATGATGATAAATAAATAAAATATTTACTTCCACAGCCCATGGAAATGCTAGATTTAGTATATGAAAATTGAACTGATTCACAGCCAACAGTCGTGCAAAGAGTTGATGAGGCCGAGATCATGCTTAGCCATATCATCATCATGCTTAGGTTTTTTCCCCAATTTTAGTGTACCTGCATTTTGAGAGGAGCGGCGTGGACTAGTGGATATAACACTAGTCTACTGTTCTCCGAGTCCTGGGTTCGTATCCCGGGTAGCACAGAATATTATTTATTCTGTTAATTTAGCAGGGGCGACCTTAGGGTATGGAGACCCTCCTGGGGCAGATCCAGCCTCTTTAAAGTGGGTACCCGAATTGTGGAAAAAACCTGGCGACGGAGCGTGATCAAGGCCTAATCACCTAATTGGTCAGCTGTTGGCATAGAAACAGTACGAATGTCTATATGTACTGAGCATAAGTCCCTTCATGGATTGTAGAAGTAAATGTTTTTTGTTTTTTTTACATTATGAGAGGTTGGATCTGTCCCATAGCTGAAATTACAGAATAAATAATTACTGTACGACAGCCGGGATTCGACCCTATGACTGAAAGAACAGTGAACTAGTAATCCATTCACGTGACCATACCGCTCTAATTTTATTAATTTTTTTATTTAATATAACAGATTTCATTTTAATTTTTAACATTCATAAAGCTGCTTGCCTGTGCCAGAGTCGGTAAGTCGATTTTTGTGAAAACTAGCATTAATATTCAAATATATAATTTCAGTTTCGTAACATCATTTTTTAGCTAGATTTACCACATGTTTTTTTGAATGCTTGGTTATTTGGAGACAGTGGTCATTAAAATGGGAATTTCCGTTGAAAACCCGTTGAATTATTTTCACGATTTTAACACTTCATTAATGTATATTTTATATATAAGTAAGTGGAAGCAATAATGCTACTAAAGCCTAGTAAATAAAAATATTATTGTAATTTGTAAAATTTGTATTAAAATATTTCATGTTGCAATAAAAATTATATTCGAGCAAGGGAATATATTGGCATAATGTCAGTCGATAGTTTGAACAATGATAAAAAAAGGCTATCAGTTTTAAATTATAATTTTAATAAGAACATTCTGGAACCATGGAATTAACTCTAGGGGACATCAAAGGTAATCCTTTCGATCCAAAGCCCACCGAACAATAGTTAATACTCCCTTTTATGTCACTAACCATACCCTAGATCATGACCTTAAAGTTTATTTTAGACCTCATTCTATACAAATTCTATCAGCACCTTATTCATTACCCAAATCCTCTAGATCAATTCCTATCCACTCACCCACTCAAACATCTTCGAAGGTTGGAACGGCAAAGACATTTTATAAACAATAATAATGCTGGAGTTTCGACATTGGCCATTATCCTCACAAGTGCGGTGTGTTAGTGGCTATAACGACACTTTGTTTCCGCTCTCACCAATTACGCTGCTGACGAGAGAGAGAGAGGCGCTGGGATCTCTCGGGTTATGCTTCTCCCTCCACAAGTGTGAGGAAAAGCCCTGTCCTGGGTTTCCCGACAGATCGTAAATATTGTATATAGGTATGAGCGAGTTTATGGATATTCACTAAGTTGTAAACCTTGTATTTATTTTATTTTAATATTTTTTTGTTATATAAATTTATCTATTTATTTTATAATTTGATTTACCTTTGTTTTTTTATGTAAATGGAAAAAAAAAATGGTTAGAACACTATCATTTGACCGGGTGTGGCGTCCGGGATTGCTCTTTAAGCTGAAAACCCATTTACCCCAATCCTTATACCTAGTCCTCCGATCCTATCTATCAAACCGCTCCTTCCGAGTTCGCTGTGGAGACGTTCTGTAAACATTTACACTGGAGTTCTGACAATGGTCAGATCCTCCACTCATGTACTGTATGTTTCTGGCTATTGCGCCCTACCCCGGCCTCCACTGGCTCACACCTGTGACGTGGATGAGAGAGATGAGCTGGGATCTCTTGGATTTCGCTTCTTCATCTACAAGTGGAGAGAAAAGCTCAGTCTGGGGCTCCTTTAGGATATTGTAAATATTGTTTATAGTTATGATTGTGTGTATGATGTTAATTTATTTCTCACTTTGTATTTATCTCAATTATAGGTTGTTGTTGTTTTTTGGTATATATATTATATTTTATGTAATTTGGCTTTACCATTATTTTCTGGATATATTATATGAATATGGTCTCATATCACTATTACTACTATTCATCACTATTACTACTATTCATTTAGTAACACTTCGTAATATATCTCAATAAATATTTTAAAAAAGAACATTATAATCATACCATGAAAAATATATTATGAGCTTCAATTATCATTATCACTTTTATGCTAACGAAATATCTGCAAGCATTTAGATAACGATACGCACCTATTTTAATATTTTAATTGATTATTTTGAATATATTAATGTGATATAAAACGAATTTTACATGGAAATAACACATTTATATTCGTGAAATTCCAATTGTTATCTCTGATGGAGTAGCCTGCATTCGGTATTTACGTTACCAATTAAATATAATGCAACTGCCTAATTATTTTGCAGGGCTTCGTATCCAATAATTTGATATAGCACGAATATTGGATTTCCCATTATTTCTAAACATGCTATAGACGGTAACTTGTACCACTGCTAATTACGTCTATTTGATATGGCTGATATTCGACGGTGATAACTGGTTAACTGATTATGGAATCACGTTAATTGATAGGTTGATGATGCTAATCCATCAGAATACTTCAGTCATTTTTTTTTTATGTGGAGTAGGCACAGATTATACAAAATTTCACTCTAAATTAAATTAAAACCTTTATTTTCGAAGCTATAATTTGAAAAACATCTGGAGCGAGCAACACACAACTTTCACTTACCTTCCTTGTTAAAATCACCTGCCAGACCTTTAAATTTATGATAGATAGATAGATAGATAGATAGATAGATAGATAGAAAAGTCTGTTTTTATTTTTCAAAATTACATCAAATAGCCAATAAGCAAATAAAAAAAATAAATAAACATATTACAAATTACGAAATACAATAATAAAAATCAGACACACTACATGGTATGTTGACCGTCCGTGGAGTCTGTGTTTATTAACAAAATTAATCCTTAATCTATCAATATAAATAATCAATAAATGATGATAGACTTGGAAAAAGTTTAAAGAATTACATTGAGTTTCGAAGTAAATAGTTTTTTAGATTAAATTAAATAAAAATATGAATCATTATCCTCAAAACCAAATAGGATTTGTTACCAAATCTTAAGGATCAATGGTTATACAAATAAATAAATCATCTTCAAAATTAACTAAGTTTTATCTGTGATTTTTTACATAAAATAACGTTGTTTTTTTGTTTTTTTTTATAAAATATTAGACGTTCCAACAGTGTATTATAATTCTATATTATTAATCTGATCTGTCGAAAAAATTAATCTGAAAAATATTTTTACTGTTTTCTACTACAGTCAGTTATTTCATATTAGCTCATGTTTTATCAATAGCTATTATACAATAAAGTTGTAGTTCTAGTCAGACAATTTTGGAAAAATAGTTGCTGTAAAAACCAAGGCATATATTGTATTTCTCTTAAATACGAAATTTCTGTTTAGTTGGATATTTCGTTTTTGTGCTAGATGTATACACAGACCTTTTAGCGAGACTTAGTCATTTAAACTCAAAGAATCCTAAAACGTATACTTCCGTTGCAAACTTTAATTCAAAATTTTTCAGCATTGCAATACTCTTTCTTAGTGTATATTACAAATATTAGAAAAAATTAAGTTATTGAAAATGATGAACAATTAATAAGAAAAAAGATTATCACCTTTAAATTATTGTTTATAAGCATATGTCTTATGCGATCAATAATTCAATTGATTATTACTTATTGTTAGTGCGGAACTTACCTTGGGCTTAAGTGATTGCAATTCATACTTTAAAGAGTAAAGTTTTGCTGTACTACAGTAATAAAAAAAAACTACAACAATAAAAGTTGAGATATGAACATGGTTTATAATTATAGTGGATATAATTAGTTGACCGTTAAGAATTACTGGAAGAAATTAGTCCGGGTGGCGGTCAGTATAATGAAATAACTAAATAGTTTCAACTACTTATTGCTTGCCAACGTCTCGACTCCCCTTTGTGGGTGGGTCATCATCAGGGCCCAGGTTGGGCGAATGGAAACTATAGTTACTACTTTGCATGAAAACATTCCAAAATATGAAGCAAAATCATGATGATCGTACAGTCAATATATGTATCGTAGTAAAGCGAAATTAAAAAGAATATCTTGATTATATAAGCATAGAAATATGATATTTGAAAATTAAATTAATTTTAATAATATAGATTTCTATTGAGCACAGTGTATATTTCATTACTCATTAATACGTATGTTTTCTGTTTTCTTGGGAGAGAAACTAAGGTTAAATGTGTGAAACCGCTATAAATCCCTAAATGTCTAAATTTTCTTGATACACATAGCAGGCAAAAAAAAAAAAATAATAAAAAATAAATAAATGTGATAGGTGTACTACCAACTCATACATACAGTGTACAGACAGATTCAGATTACGATGACATACATCAAGATGATAAATCTCTACAGGGTGATGATGTTTTACAAGTAAATGAAACAATAATAAATATTTTAAAAAAACATGCATTCCTAACATCATCAACATTATCAAACGTCCAAATCCAACTTACTTACATCAAGGAAGACGTAAGAAATTACCTTAAGGTAAAAATATATCAGGCTTGGGAACAGGTGTGGTCAGAACTTGACAACACCAATAAATTAAGAAATATCAAGCAATCGTCTCATCTCATACATCATTGCGAAGTAATCGCCGCGAGGAAACTGCTTTGGCGAGACTTCGCATCGGACATAGCAGACTCACACATCTCCATCTCATCCTCAGGCAGCCCGTACCAATGTGTGACTTGTGTAGAGTGCCTCTCTCAATAAAACACATAATTGAGAACTGCCCCAAATTCCATGTACTAATGGATAAACTTAACCTAGCTAGATCGTTTAGTGAGAGCTTGAAGGACTCTAGTGGAACAGTTAGTTCAATGATTAGGTTCGTCAAAGAATGTTCTCTGCTCCCGGAACTATAAGAAAAAAAAAAAAAAAAAAAAAATTAATAATAATAATAATTGGAATAAATTCACTGATTTAGAATGCGTAAAAAAAAAATAAATAAATAAACAATAAAAAAAAATAGAAGGAAAAATAAATCAATAAAAAGAAGAGAAAAGAGTAAAACAAATCTGTTACTACAAATTTATTCGGTGCTAATAACCAAGAGGTTGAGCACCTACTCCAATACCCTAACCCTAACGAACGTACTCTCTACGAACGTATTATCCAACAAAATTCCAGCGCAAATCGAGAATTAAGAAAAAAGGCTTTCACTTCTATCGGTCTCTATGATTGCCTGAATTGTAATTTTTTTTTTGTAATATTTCTCAGCAAAGTTTACTGTAATAAGTCCCTTAGTATTTTCAGTCGTGGTTATATTCAGTCTAGGCGTTGTGTAAATAGGATGGATGTGTAATAGCTAATTTTAATAATAATAGGTGTACTCACTACGTTTGCTATAGCATGCTATTTGTGCTATTGTGCTAAACCTATCAATTTTCTACAGGAAATAACTGTAGAAACTCGATGGGTTTAGCAAAATAACACAAATAGCATGCTATAGCAAACGTAGTGAGTACCCCTAATGTCATTTATTGGAAACTGTTTAATTTAATCTTTCCCTCCATGCCACCTTTTGAGATTGGTAAACACGACGCCCTTGGAAAAGAAATCCAATGGTTTCAGTAAATATAATCTATAAATACATTAAATATATCATTTAATTATTAAGGTTGATTTAGGGCTGAACAATTCCTCCACCAATACTCATCCTTTATTTCATGACGTTTCGGGATATTCTCCCATCTTCAGAAGTCTACAAAAATTTTATTAAGCAATTTACCATCACATTAAAAATCACTATAATGAAGTGAATGGTTTAAAAAAAATTATAAATTAGGAGTAAATTGATAACAAACATTTTAAAACTATTAATTAACAAATTTTAAAATCATAAGGAGGCATTAAAAGCAAAAATTTAACAATGTTACACAGTACTTAGTTAAATAAATAAATAAATATTATAAAGTTACCTCGTTATATATTCTGTAATCCCAACATTTACACTAGTCACACCTTGAGCCAGGTAAAAAAGTAAAAACGAAGTCAATATCTAAACACTTCAGATCTGAGCAAGAGTATTGCTCAGATCTTTGTCCTCAACTGAATTAAGGATTAGACCAATTTTTAACTTGTATTATATCATATTGTGAAATTCTTTAAAACATTTATTATTAATCATTTATATTATATTTTTAATTTATTAATTAAATCAGAATAGTGGTAACTTAAATGTCTTGAGTCAGTTTTAAAATTCACGGTTTTATCTATATTTTTATTGATATATATAGCCTCTATGGTTTTTCTATTTTGTTTATTTTTGACTATTTCCAAAATTTGTGGTCTATTGAGATCAAACTTATGTTTCAAATGTATGCTATGTTGTGATAAAGCAGTTGTATTTATATTTTTACTGTTGTTACAATTACTTTTGTGCTGTTTAGTTCTAGTACTAACGTTTTTGGACGTTTCCCCTATGTAACATTTTTCACAGTCCAGACAATTTATTTTGTATACAACATTTAATGTTCAGCCCTAAATCAACCTTAATAATTAAATGAGATCTTCCTTGTTTAGAATATATTGATATAATAATTAAATATATCAATTAATCTAGTTTTTGAAGCTACCACTGCCTTGGAAAAGCAGCCGGTAAAAACATATCATAATAAACAATGGTTTTGTGAATTTTACTCCTCAATTATTTTAATCCTGGATTAAAATTGTATGATTTAGTAGAGAGGATACCACCCAGATGGTCTTCCCTTGAATAGTGACGCAAAATGATGCCTAGAGGCTCGCTCCGCCTTAAATCTTGCCCCGACCTCCCATTCCTTTAGTGAGACGTTTGATGCTATCTTGGTCCAGCCTTTCGTCAAGGAAGTTAAAAACAAGGTTTTTTGTGTTTTAGTTTTTTTTTTTGTTTTCTCCTCCTTACACTCCTATTTTTCTTTTCATCGTCTTCCTTTTATCCCTACTGGGCCGACTTTTTGACTCTTTCCGCCATTCGGCTTTACACGGAAAATTTGGCCAATGCAACCAAAAAAAAAAAAAAAAAATCTGGAGCTCGCAACTCTTGATTTTCACTTACCTCGGTTGTTAAAATCAATTTAAAAACTTTTAAGTAAAGTTAGAGTTAAAAAAAAGTTTCAAGGAATACATTTAGTTCCGTTGGAAACATTTGTTTTAGATTAAATAATTGGGGAGCTGCCAATGGGTAGTATCCCCACATGTGAATCCATGCCATTTTTATCTTGTATCCCATTTACTAGATGTATATTATTATACAGTTGTAAATAGCAATAAATCTATCTAAATAAAGATTAAATAAAATTGCAGTATAAAATTATTTTGTGCAAAAATCACCTAAATTTATCCCCCATTCGCCTCCAACTAAAACTAGACTTATTACCCACACACACCTTTTTGCGGGATTCGGTCATTGGACTCTGGGGACCGTAAAACGCGTATTTCCGTTAAAAACTGGAATTCGAAATCTGTCACGGTCACAATACTTTCCCTTAGTACATATTTTATATGTAAGTAAGGATTAAATTTAGTTTCGTTGGAAACATATATTTTAGGTAATATTAAAACTACATTATAAAATTGTTATGCACAAAAATCACCTAAATTTATTCCCCAATTCGCCACTTAACATTACCTTCCACAATAATATGAGAACTAATAAAAATAATAACATTTTTTCATCTTTAGCTTTCCAACGGTCTATTATATATATATATATATTCCAACGACAAATAAATATTCTAAAAATAAAATTTAAAAATTATATTTTTACTTTCACTTACCCTATATAAGGAATATATAGTAAGGGAAAGTATTGCGGTCGTGAAAATTTTCTAATTCCAGTTTTCAACGGAAATGCAGGGGTCCCTTAAGTTCAAATAACCAAGTCTCGAAAAAAGGTCTGTGTGTGTGTGTGTCCGTGTGTGGTAACTCCCGCGCGTAGACAAAAAGTCTTATGAAAATGAAAATTCATATTTAAGACAACTATTTGACTTTGTAAATTATTTTAGATAATATCTTATTTAAATGGCAATGCCCATTGAGGATCAGTGTTGATTACGAAACACTTTTTGAGGTGAGGTTTTATAGGGTCCTCAAACAGCACTGGGGTGTGTAAAATAAAACTATAAAATACAAACAACCCAAATGTTAAATTTTAAGGGCGGGCGGCTGAGGTAGGTTATATTGCAGTGGGAGAATGATAGCTCGTCTCCCTGCAAACAAACCCTTTTTGCCCTTTCCACTAGTACTTTATTAGTACTTGAAGAAACTATTGCGCCCTTCTGTCTTATCACTGTAGGATATTTATTTCGCCCTTCTTTGAGGGCTTTTTACATCCTTACAGTTTAGAGATACCTCCTGTACACACCACATTTATTGTTTTTTAAGGAGCAGGCATTTGTTACATATGTGCGCTTCCTCTGTATATCTGTAAATATAATAATAATATGAAATATTATAAAAATATAAAAAAAATCAATAATATAATAACATGATATAATATAAAATAACACAATAATATAAATTAAAAATAATAATGTAAAATAATACAATAGTATATAATGATATAAAAATAATATCGTTGTGGATGTAATTAGTTGACCGTTGAGAATTACTGGAAGGAATTAGTCCGGGTGGCGGTCATTAAATGAAACAACTAAATAGTTTCAACTATTTATTGTTTGCCAACGTTTCGACCCCCTTTGTGGGTCATCAGGGCGCATGGTGGGAGAATGGAAACCCCATTCTCCCAGTTTCCATTCTCCCACCATGCGCCCTGATGATGACCCACAAAGGGGGTCGAAACGTTGGCAAACAATAAATAGTTGAAACTATTTAGTTTTTTCATTTAATGACCGCCACCCGGACTAATTCCTTCCAGTAAAAATAATATCCTATTGAAATTACCAAACTAATTACCCAATAGTGCCAATAACAGTGAAATAATATTGTGTAATCAGTAACTTTGACTTCTTTTTTTTTTTATCGATGTTTACAACTGTATGTATTTATTGTACGACACATCTAGTAAATAAGCTAAAAGAAAATAGACATGAAGCATTTAACCATACGTTTTTAACTAAACTCAATATAATTCTTAAATTTTTTTCATTTTGACTTACCTATACATTAACTCAAATTTTATTTAATAGTTCTTGAATCGTTTTTAACAACCGAGGTAAGTGAAAGTCGGGTGTTGCCTGCACTAGATTATTATTATTTTTTAAACATTATTTATTGAAATTTACAACTGTACTTCATACTAAAACAAGTAAATATGGTAAAAGAAAAATGAAATCATGGTAGCACTCCAGTAATTATTCTAAACCAGACGGACTCGAAGTCATCTTCTTTTCAGACGCCTCGGAGGATTGTCAGGAACTGAAGAGGAAGCAAGGATTGAAACTAGTGGGTTAGAGTGGGAGTGGAGTTTGTCATGGAAGAACTGGTACCTGGTTTGGGCCCAAATCACTTACATAGGGAATATTAAGGTCTTTATAGACGAGCTTATTCATGAAAAAGTAAGGAGTTTGGATTGTGAGGATTGATGACGTGTAGAATTTGATGGTTTAGTGGAGCCCCAAAGCTCAACTCCGTAAGTCCAGACAGGTCTTATGATGGTCTCTCTAGTAAGTGTTAGAGTAACTGAAAGCGGCGAGCAGTTTCTTGTCGTTTCAGTCTAGTTTGCGGATTCCATGTTAAACGTCTGCCAAGTATAAGTCCTAGGTAGCGGATCTGTTCAACTGGAACAAATAGAATATTATTAAAGGATACTGTAAGGCAGGATGTCACAGGTTTATGACGTAATTTGTTGACTTATTTAAATCTGGTTGTTGGGTTAAACTTCCCTCTAAATTAAAACAAGTCTATCACAAAACACAAACCCCCCCTCTCTAAATAAAGCACTATCAGGATGCGCAACTAGCACAATCATGCACAAACTTTATATTTGCAAATTATAAATATTACTTTTATATATTTTTTTAAAAGTATTGATGCGCATCTAGAATATCCATGAGAATCACCGAAAATCCCAGAGAATAGAGAATTTCCTGACGATGCGTAAGGTGGGAAGTGATGGAGCTGCGTGCGGTGGCGGTTTCCTGCCCGCTACTAGAATTAGATCCGGATGACTCCCGGGACTAGGAATTAGAACTGAAACGTTGACTCCCTGGAAAGGCAGCTCACCGCAACAAGGGAACAAAAGCATTCACATGATAAAATTAATGGGGACAGGCTAGTTGACCCTGTTCCGTCACTTTTCAAGTTCGCCCTAGCGTGGACTCCAGCCGCCTGTCCAGATTATGCCAATTTGGGATGGAATTGTCGTCTTCCCGCTATACCTCATTATCGACAACAGCTATGAAGATGAATTTTGCGTTAGTTCACAGCAGGTTTGTTAAATATATACCTAATATATTGGAATGTAAAATAAGTTCGTTGCGTTTTTACTTTCACTTACTATATATAGTAAGGGGAAGTATTGCGATCCTGAAAATTTTCTAATTCCAGTTTTCAACGGAAATACACGTTTTAGGGTCCCCTGAGTCCAAATAAACAAGTCCCGCAAAAAGGTCTGTGTGTGTGTGTGTGTGTGTGGTAACTCCCGGGCGGAAACGGTAAGTCCTATGAAACTGAAATTTCATATTTAAGACAACTATACGCCCGAGACGTTACAAAACTTTTTTCATCAAAATGAGCTTACGAGAAGAGGCACTTTATACCATGCATTTTGCACCTTTGTTCGATTTTCTCGAAAACGGTTCCGACGATTCTGATTAAACTCGCTATAACGATGTAAAATTTAATGGGCTTTAATATCATGTAGGTTTTATTTGGATAAAAATGGTCTGACAGGGCTTAAATGCCGATATTTTATTATCACCCAACTAAAGGAGAAAACAGAAAAATTATTTGTTTAATGCGATTTTTCGTTTTTGAACATAAGAGCAGTAATATACATGTATGATATACCGTTGGAAAGCTAAAGATTTTAGAAAAAATACCATCTCATACACAAGCTTTTAAAAGTTAATGGAGAGTGATGAAAAGAAGATAAAACTAACTGATTATTTAAGATAATAATATAATAGATTTTTTAATAAAACACATGTTTCTATACAAATTCAATTTGATTAATTCCTTAATAATTTCACGTACTTTTATCTCTAACTGTATTTGAAAATTCTTTCATTGATTTTAAAAATGAAGGTAAGTGAATGTCGTGTGTTGCTAGCACCAGATTTTTTTTATCTATAACTGTATTTGAAAATTTTTTAATCGATTTATAAAACGAAGGTAAGTGAAAGTCGTGTGTTGCCCGCGCCAGATTTTTTACTGTTAATTTCAGTAAAAGCTTCAGATTCTAGTAAATATTTTAATCGATTATATATGACCTATTTTGATCTATTACATGTTGCCATCTTTCAGGTATTTTTTTTAAATTTGGTCATCATCAACAGTTAAAGAACGACCTGAACGCTTTGCGTCTTCCAAGTCAAAATTTCCGGTTCTGAACCGAGCAAACCACTTACAGACGGTGCTTTCTTCTAAGGCATCTTGGCCATACCTACTGAAAACCGTCTATGCAACGGACTTTCCTTTTTCGAAATAAAAAATCAATAAATAAAGAAAATGATTTTTTTTCTTCTATTTTGAGCAAGCTAAATACAACTTAAAGATAAGGAATCTCGGTTGATTAAAGCTTCTTAAATAATCTCTTCTTTTTTTTTAATGTGTAAACATTATTTTATAAGCACATAGAGGATTAAATTAAAATGTTTAAAAACACTACGCGAAGTTATTTTACTGCCCAATACTTTAATATAAATAACTTGTTCTCGATTAATACTCCTAATATTAAGCACCTTTCCAACCATTTGGCTTCCAGAAATATTTATATTAAGGCATTACAGTGGCAACATTTTTTTTAAAGTTTACAAGTATAAAATGATCCGCATGGCGCATAGTGGTTGAAAACAAAATAAAATTTACTTTTAGAGTTCTTCCATTGGGAAGCTTCTCTACATGTGTTTCATGCTTTTTTTATGTTTCATTCAAATTTACTTGTTGTATTACTTGTTATACAGTTGTAAATTCCAATAAATAAATATATATATAAAAAAAAAATTAGTTTACAATACAAATTCACTTAAAGTTTTCAGTTGTACTCATTTCAACAAATATTTTGCTCTATCCCTAAGCGGAAAGCTCATAGCTTATGGTTCTCGTCTTAAGCAACTTATATAAGGTTCCGAGGATATCATTATAATATAAAAAACGTTTTGGTTTGTAGCTAGGCGAGATCTTTTCCTACTGTAGTGGATCCAGTAATACTTATATTCTTTATTTTGGCATTCTTGGGCCTCTTCGGAAAGAGCACCAATGGGTAAAGTAGCAATTGTTTGTTTTCTGTGAAAAAGGATTCGAGGCACAGTTGTCGGTTAGTAGTAACGGGGGTACATAGATACAGCTAGTTCCGCTGTTTATATGTCATATACGTCAAATTCTAAAGGTCACAAAAAAATAAATAGCTAAAAAAAAAATTATAATTAAATTATCAACTTCTTCTTTTCCTTCTCTCTTTTGTACCTTTCAGCATAGGGGAGTGCACAGCCACGAATTCCTCAGTTCTCTGTTCTTTACTAAATTCCTGGCTCTACGGATATATTTTTCTCTTCCTCTGCATAGTTTATGAATGTATTCCAGATACTCTTGGGCGTCCTCGAGGTCTTCTGCAATATGGAGCGTAGTCCATCGTCTTGAATGTGTCACTATGCTCTTCCATCCTAATCAAAGGGCCAAACCATTTCAATTGGCGGATCTGCAAAGATATCCTTTAATGGGGTGACTCCTAGCTCCTGCCTTAAGCTTTCAAATTGCTTGAGAATTGAAATCTTCTAATTTTACCTGTTGTTCTCATAAATTTCATTCCAACAGCATTGACTCTGTTTTCTGTTATATTTCTATTATGTCAATATCCAGGTTTCAGCACCTTAAAGAAGTATTGGCAGGTACACTAATTTGAATATATGGAGCTTGACATCCTTACCTACCTCTCTTTATCCTACAACAGTGTTACTAATCTGGTTGTAGACTGCATTTGCTTTGTATATTTGTCGGAAATTTCCAAACTTTTCTAGGTATTTTTATCAACGTCCCTAGGTGGGTAAAGTCCGTGAATACTTCTAATTTTTCCCCATTGCAGTTTATATGAACATCTTTTATCTGCCTACCAACATGCAAATCCTTTTTTTTTTTCTGGTATTTATTTGCACTCCTTTAAGAATAAGTTCTTCATGCCATTCTGTCAACGCAAGCTGTAGCTTCTTGATTGAGTCAGCTACAAGAACATCATCAGCGTAGAGAAGAAGCTCCTCAGGAACGTCCTTTCTGTTCTTCTTTTACATATGGCCGCCCCTTCATCCATGTTTATTAGGAATAACAGACAAATTCATAGCCCAACATCTGATCGATCAAAAAAAAAAAAAATTTTGAAACGAACATTATGTGAAAAAATTGAACTGGAATGAAAAATTGTCTGTAAAATGCTGCCAATCTGCTTCAAAACAGTCATATAATCCTGGAATTTGGGCCTGCGGACATCCTGAACCACTTGGGAGGTATCCTATAAGTTCCATAGGTCGGACCCGTCCCCAATAACTATGTAACAAATAGCTTTAGGAACCAGGATCCCCATTGTGAGAGTAATAGGTAATATTTATTAGTGTCACATTACTGAGGAAATAATAGTATATAATGTGAGCAATATTCATTTCATATTCTCCCATGTTCCACCATTGCTAACAAGCAAAAACGGTTTATTATTTCTATTCAATAAAATCAAAGGTACTATAGAGGAAGGAAGTTGGAATGTTTATCATTTATTGCCCTGTCAGCCTATGATAATAAAACTTATATGATATAAAATTTTACATCGATATAGCGATTTTAATCAAAATCAGTAGAGCCGTTTTTAAAATTATAAAAAGGAGCAAAATGCATAGTTTAAATTGGCACTTCTGGTCAGTGAATTTTCGTGATAAAATTGTTGTAATATCCTATGCATACTCGCATAAAATAGGAAATTACAGTTTTACACAACTTATCGTTTCTGAGCTAGACTTGCCAAGACAAACACACGTGTTTCTGGAACTTGGTCGTTAAGACCCAGAGGATTCTAAAACGTGTATTTTCTTTGAAAACTCGAATTCGGAAATTTTCATGATCGCAATATTTTCCCTTGCATAATTTCATAAATATACACGTAGGAAAGTGAAAGTAAGCTAAACAATATTTATTTTGTTTTGGTTTATAGGCGTTCAAGAAAAATAAATAGATAAAATAAACTTAGAAGCCCTGCACATCCATTCTCAGGAAACCAGATCCCGTCCTTCCGACCTCTATACGCCTTCCTATAGAACCAAAAAATATGAATCTTCATTCTTAGCCCGGTCCACTTTTTTCTGGAATACTCTCCCATCAAACATCCGTCATGCTCCTTCCCAATCTTCATTCAAATCTCTCCCTTTTAAACACCTTCTTGCTTCCCAGCTAGATGCCAACTAATTTCAGTATAAAGATTAAAGCAATGTGAGAAATGTCTACACTACATGACATGAATGTTACTAAAGTTTTCATTTTTATTTTTAATTATTCTAAAGTTTTTTTTATTGGTTTGTTAGCCTTATTACTTTTAAACATTATTGTAATCTTTTAAATTTTTATTTTTCATTTCTTTCTACCTTACATCATGACCTCAAGATCCCTTATGTCCTTGATCTCATCCCATACAAATTCTCAACTTTCCACCAGAAACTTACTCTTCTTCCTAATAACCTGGCACAATCCCTATCTAGTACCAACCATCCTTACAAACCTCCTCGTAGGTGAGGCGGCAGTGGCCGAGAGATCTCTTATAAATACGCAACTGGAGTGCTGGCAATGGCCAACTTCTCCACTTATGCCTGATAGTGTGTGGCTCTAGCGCCCTCACTCAGTCTTAACTGACTAGATTGGTGACGCAGCTGACTGAGAGGCGCTGGGATCTCCTGACATTGTGCCTCGGCATCCATTTCTGGATGCAGAGGCTCGATTCGGAGTTCCCAGGGGCAGTATGTCAATATTGTATATAGGTATGAATGTGGCCAAGATTATAATTATTTTATTTTATTTCATTTATTTTTTTTTTTTTCATTTGTTATTGAGGTATTTTATTTTTTGTTTGTTTTACTTTGTACATATGGAATTAATGACTTCTTTTATCTCTAATACTTATTGCCCAAGATAGTGGCAGATTGTATTACTTCACAATAAAGTAATATTATTATCTTATCATTTCTTTCTGTTTTTACCATTTAAAACATTAGGATATATTTATTGTAATCATTAATGTTATCAGTCTTTTTTTATTTTCCCTTTATGTGTTCTTTGGCCGGTCATAATACTTATTTGTTTTGTACCTGTATGTTATTCTTAAGAGACCTAGTCCCTGAATAAAGTTATTTTTTTTCATTTCATATCATATAAGTCGATAAATCCAATATCAGAAAATGATTAATTAAATGTAAGCTTTAATAAAATATCATGTGAAACACATGAGACATATTCTGTACAATTTTTAAAAATATTTGGAAGCCAAAGTTTTTAAGGGATCCCAAACAACAGTTCTCTCTCGGCCGGGATCACTAAAATTAAAACCCGGTTAAAACCGAATGAGAGCACTCCAGCTCCAGAAAATCAGGGCTTGAGTGGAGAGATTGGCTGTTTTCAGAACTACAATAATACATATTTACAAGAGGTATCGGAGCTACTGCTGTTTCTAGTGTCTGGGAGGATTATAGCAGTGGATACAGCTAGATAGGGATTGTGCAAAAGGATTAAATTGATACGTAACATTCTCATGAATATAAAAGAATCCGGATAGGGTACGGTATTATTGAACTAACAATACATTAGTGAGCCCAACACACGACCTCCATTTTCCTGCGTTGTTAAAATGAATTTAAGAACTTTAAAGCAATAAGTTGAGTTAAGTTGAAAAAAGCTTAGAATTTTTGTAAATATATTTTTTATTGATTTTTACAACTGTATATACAATAAATAATAATAATAATAATAGGCTTACCGAATCCGAAGGTTCGATGCCGATACCACCAAATTCTGTCTACACTGACTTGTCCAATGTTCGCCGGTCAAGCCCAAGCTCCTGAGATCAGCCTTAACGCAATCCTCCCATCGACGCTTCGGCCTACCTTTCGGACGTCTACCAGTCAGATCAGCAAATACCAACTTTTTCGGAATCCGCTCCTCATCGAGCTCGATATATAGGAATACTAAAGACAATTATCCATCTACTAAAAACATTTAGTTCATAATCTTTAGAACTCATACTGTTTTGTATCAGTTTTAATTTAAAGATAACTTAAAATATATACATATTACATATTATCCATAATCATAGCAGGTTTAATTAACAATTTGCTTTGCGACATATCTTTAAACACCTCTTCTCCACTCAACAACAACCACTTCTGAAGTGGTGGACCGAAGCCAACTCAAATAGGCTATGGGTTGAAATTGAAATTTCCGGGTATTCATATCAGCGCAACTATGTTAATTCGGGTAATAAATCTAGAAGGCAATATATGGAATTATTCTTATGTAAATAAGGGATGTGGTGTTGTCGATTCGAAGAGGGTTGGGTTGATACCCCCTCTACTATCCCCCTCCTATCTCAGTTCTTCGTTTTTCCTGTTTGTTATCAATAAGGTCGTTCAAATTGAATAAAATAACTGGATTTATATGCTGTAAAAGCATTATTCATTCTCCTATAATTTTTTTTTAAATTATTAATTGTCCCCAGATTTGTCCCACAATCCTACATAACCATCTAACATTTGAATTCAAAATTTCAATATTATAATTTAGACAACTTCGTCAAAGGAAAACTTTTTGAAAATGATGATCAAGTGAAAAGTGCGTTTTCAGATTTTGTTTCACTTCAAAGCTCAGAGTTTTTCAGTTCGGGGATAAAAAAGTTGGTGTCACGTTGGGAAAAATGTGTAGAAAAAGAAGGTAAATACTTCGAATAAAATTATCTTGTTTTCATATCGTATTTTTAATAAAAATCCTTTACCTCGAAAACGGACATTTCATGTGACACAACCCAATATTTTATAAATAAAAATCCTAAAATTGTAATAAAAATTTGGCAAATGAATTTAAGATATACGTCTATATTTATATATATAAATTATAAACTAAAAATAGAATAATGTATAATTTCTCCAGATTTTGACTTATAATTGTTTTGTTTTTTCGATGTGTGTATAATATTCATTATTGACATCTTTGTATTTATCTCAATAATAGGTTGTTTTTTACATTTTCTTTTTATATATATAGGAATTTGTCTATTTTATATTTTATGTAATTTGACTTTATTATTATTTTCTGTATAAATTGTATAGATTTGTATGTGGTCTCATATCACTATAACCATAGTTCATTTTGAAACAAATTGTGATATATCTCAATAAATACTAAAAAAAAAAAAAGAAATGTATAAAAAAATATATATTTTATATTACATTTTACATGTGGTATATAGTGTTATAACTATTGTTCATTTTGAAAACAAATTGATAAATATCTCAATAAATACAAAAAAAAAATTATAAAAAATATACATTTTATATTACTTTTTTTGGCTATGTAATATAAAATATATATTTTTAATATAGGAATTTAGCTACTTTATATTTTATGTAATTTGACTTTATAATTATTTTCTGTATAAATTGTATGGATTTCTATGTGGTCTCATATCACTATAACTATTGTTCATTTTGAAACAAATTGTGATAAAAAAAAAAAAAAAAAATTATAAAAAAATATATTTTTTATACTGCATAGCCAAAAAATGGCAATACATGACACACATTAATGGCAACTTTTGTACGAAATTTGATATTCTGGGTCCCATGCAGTTATTAAGGAAAATTATGGAAAGATAGAGAGGTAAATATTTGAGAGAATTATTGTACTTTTCCTCAATTCAAACAAGAGGAAACTACAATTCCAAATAAGCAAGTGAATTAAAGCACACATGATTCTGTACATTTAACTGATTGGTCCGCTAACATTTTCAATTTTCCTTGTGGCTCCTTCCTTTAATATTTATTATAATAAGAATGTACCGATCCGATGCACACACAAGGTTAATAATTCGAATGAATTGCTAATTGAATCGATTATATTTCAAAACTAAATATAATTATTTAATTTTATACATAACCTCAATTATCAAAATACAATATTTTAAGCGGAATGAGCTAGTCGGGGACATTGATCACCGTTTCTTCACAAGACTAGAAACTTACTATAGTGTCAAGACCAAAACATACAGCAACGATATACCAGATTATTTATTATTTAAATTAGACAGGGCATACTATGTCTGCAAAAATCTGTACGCCTCAATAGTCTGTCCTCAAATGAAAAACTGAGACACTATAATGTAGTAGTCAGTCTAGCGATCTCTAACCAAGTAGATACCTCTAAGAGCACTCGAAGTACAAGAAAAAACGAATTCTTGTGAAGAATTGTGGGGACCAAGAATCTTACCAGAAGGAAGGTGATGGTATTAACCACATTGCGAACCCTACTAACACCTGGAAAACCTCACAGATGCCATCAGAAGGAGACGTTTGGCTTTTGACGACCATCTGTATAGAATGGATCATCACAGGCTGTCCCATAAGATGTTTAGAGTAGCCATCAAGGGAAAATCCACTGGATCTCAGCGGATCAAACAAGTTGAGAAGGATCTTGCAGAATTAAGTATTCAGCAAGATACACTCAATGACAGAAGTCGCTACCGCATGACCATTCAAACAAGACCTTCCTCAAGTCCATTACAGAGGTTAGGAACAACGCATCCAGGAAGAGGCTACTCTAAACATTTGTCATGAGATGTAAACACGTATATAGATGATAAAAATATTTTTAAAACTATTATTAAATAAACAGCAAGTTCTGTAAACATAATTAAAGATACTTTAGAGGAAGAAATTATGAAAAATGGTTGTTTGAGCCATGTTGGAATATTTCAAATAGGATAAAACCTACATAAAATTAAAACCCATTTAATTTTCCATCAATATAGCGAATAGCCTTGTTGGCTACCTAAAATAATGTTAAATGGTGCACCAGGAGAAAAAAGGAAAAGGGGCAGACCCAGGCGGCGGTGGATTGAGGATTAGGAAGAGGATTTGAGAAGGATGGGAGTTGGGAATTAAAGGAGTCTTGTTGGAGATCGCGAGGCATGGGGAAGAACGGTGGCAGAGGCCCAGGTCCTACAAGGTCTGTAGCGCCCAACAGTGAGTGAGTGTGCGAGTTTAATGAAAATTGTCAGCGCTCCTTTTCAGAAAATTATTATAAGGTGCAAAATGCATTGTACTAAGTTGCACTTCTGTACATTAATTTTTTGTGAAATACTTGCTATAACATTAAAGGCATACACTCATCTTAAATATGAAATTTCAGTTTCTGCTTCGCGTTTTTGAGCTAGACTCACCACATACACACACGCATACAGAACTTTTATGAGGGACTTGTTCATTGATGAATTCGAAAATTTTCACGTCGCAATACTTTCTCTTGCTATATATATACATATATATATATATATATATAGGTAAATAAAAGTAAAAACTATAACTGTAAGAAGAGTAATGGAATATAAATAATGCAATTGATTATTTTTTTAAAATACAAATAAACGTGGCTACCAATAAATTATTTATATAATATAGTTCTCCAATGATCTAGTTATTCCATTAAATTACATATGCTTAGGGTCTTGAGAATGTTCGGCCTTTACATTAAGAATATCCAGGTTAAAGAAAACTGTAATTTATAACTAGCAATAGGTAGAAAGAAAGGCACTGACCAACTGAAATATTTCATATATGGGTTCATCCTAGACATTTCTACAAATCTAAGCTATATAACAAAAAAATCAAAGATGAGTTTGTTTGTTTTTTATTTATAATCTTTAAATTCGGTAAAAATCTTTTTTTTTTTTTAAATTATGTTAATCTAGATTTTTTTAACCACTTTATTCACTGTAAAGATAATGTGCTGTGATCACAAAAAAATGTAAAGCAGATCCCTATTATATTGCTTGTTTTGGTTTCGATTTGATATCCACAAAATTTACGGATGTGAAACGTGGCCGCTTACTTTGAAGGATGAACAACGGCTTCAGGGTTTCGAAAATAAGGTACTGCGTAAAATATTTGGTCCGATGAGAGATGAGGCCACTGGGAAGGTTGCACAACGCGGAATTGCGGAACTTGTATCCTTTGAATATAAATGAGTTAAGTGAATATAATAGCATCGCGGAGACTCAAATGGGCGAGTACAGTTGTTGGGCTCGGTGAGAAACGGATCCCGAGAAAGTTGGTATTCGTTGATCCGAATGGTAGGCGTTCGAAAGGTAGGCCGAAGCGTCAATGGGAGGATTGCGTTAAGGCTGATCTCGAGTGCTTGGGCTTTAATGGTAAACATTGGACGAGTCTATGTAGGCGGGATTTGGTGATATCGGCATTGAACCTTCGGGTTCGGTAAGCCTATTATTATTATCATCTACAAAATTACCAGAGTTAAGCCACGGAGCTGACTTAAAATAGCTGCAACACTATTTTTTCAGCCAGAAAAATATTTTATCTAAATTATTATATTCACGAAAGATAGAAAAAAACTGGTAAAAAAAATCAGAACTATCAAAAATGTTGAGCGACAAAATTAATCAAAATTGGACGATTTCAAATAGATTGACTTATACAGGTAAGCTAAATTAAAAATTGTTGTATATATATTAACATAATCTCTGTTCAATAATACAATTAAAAACCGTTTTAGGCTTAAGTGATTTCACACTTTTAGGTTAAATATTATTTTTTTAATAAAGGAAGGAGAGAATAACAATAAATAAAGTTTGAAGATTTAAGAAGGCTTATCCGATAGAATTCATTTTGAAACCTAGAAATCATAAAAGTTATATATATATATATATATATATATATATATATATATATATATATATATATATATTTTTTTTTTTTTTTATATTACAATATGTTTCAAAATTTACAATAGTGATAGCGATATGAGACCACATTCACACACAATGTAAGGTCAAATCGCATAAAACAAAATTGATATTTATACAGAAGAAAAAACAATAAATACAAAGATTATGAACACAATAGCTATATGCAATATTTGAAGTTTTTATAATAAAAATAATTTATTATATATATATTTTATATATATATATATATATATATATATATATATATATATATATATATATATATTTGACACGTTTTAGAACATATGCTAATATTTGGTTAAATACACTGAAATAAACTAGTTTATTGCAAAAAAAAAAAAGTACGATGAAAGGAAATAAACAGCCCCAAACTGTTAAAGATGAATGGAATTATTATAAGATAGAGCCTCTCTCTTAACAGTTTTCCGGAAAGGTCTTAAGGGCCCAACACCTGCTTCGGCAATTACTTAAAATTAAACCGCCCACAACCACCTTTTTTTACTCACGCCAGCTTTTAGAAAAGTAGCTGGCCCAACCCCGCAAATTAAAGGGATAAATTTAATTTGATTTTTTATAGCTGTTCAGGCAACACAATGTGTGTACTGTTGTGAAGCATGTTTCGTTTTTTGCGTGAATCGATTCTACAGTAATGCACGATAGAGCTGTTTCACCTCCAGTGACTAAGATATTAATGTATTTTATTTTAAAAAGAAAGATTTAAAACTATTTCATTTAACCAAAATAGTCCCCACTATTATAAATACATTTCTGTTAACGTTTTCGTAATCTTTTTCCCATCTTTATAATTGATAAACTCCCAAAACGAATTTTCTAATTTTCTTTTTCCATTAAATATTTTGTTACGTAAGTAGCGATCCAGGTGTCTATGAAGATGATATTCTCGGGGCGAGAGGTACGGAGAGTAGGACGGATGTGGCAGAGTTTCTAAACTACAACAGTTTTTATGACGTCACACGTGAGACGTATTCCCGATCATTGTCATGCATCAAAATAGGCCACTTCCAATAGATATTCCACTTTGATATGACACATGGTAACTGACTTTATTCCGGGGTAATCCTCTATTTATAGTTTGCCATCTTGTTTACATGATAAAGATAGTATTAGGCTGATACCGACTCGCCGCAGTCTGTAACTTTATATATATATATATATATATATATATATATATATATATATATATATATATATATATATAATGTATACATACAAAATAGCATTTAAAAAACAGCTTTATTTATACATATTTTTATAATTTATTTATTTTTTTACTCCTTCTGATGGCATCTGTGAGGTTTTCCAGGTGTTGTTAGGGTTCGCAATTTGGTTAATACCATCACCTTCCTTCTGGTAAGATTCTTGGTCCCACAATTCTTTTCAGACGCCTTGGAGGATTGTCAGTAATCGAAGAGGAAGCAAGGATTGAAACTAGTGGGTTAGAGTGGGCATGGAGTTTGTTATGAATGAAGTGGTACCTGGTTCGCGCCTAGTCAGCAACATAGGGAACGTTAAGGTCTTTATGGATGAATTTATTCGTGACAAAATAAGGGGCATTGAGGATATGTCGAAGGATTTTGGATTGAATACGGGAAGAATTTGATGGTTTAGTAGAGCCCCAAAGCTCGACTCCGTAAGTCCAGATAGGCCTTATGATGGTGATATAGAAGAGCCTTTTGTAGATAAGTGGAAAGGTTAGAGCGTCTGTCCAGTAAGTATTTAATTATAAATATTAATATTTTCTTTCTTTTTTTTTATTAGATTTATCGATTTATTTACAACTGTATAATGATATACAGCTAGGAAATGTTATACAAGATTATACTGTCATGATTCACATGTAGGGATAGTACCCATTGGCAGCTCTCCAAAAACTATACTAAACTAGAAGGTCTAGGAGCCATCTTCTTTTCAGACGCCTCGGAGAATTATCATGGATGAGTTTATTTGTGACAAAATAAGTAGCATTGATAATTTTACGGAGGATTTCGGATTGTAAGGATTGAATACGAGAAGAATTCGATAGTTTAGCTAAGCTCAACTCCGTAAGTCCAGATAGGCCTCATGATGTGATATGGATGAGCCTTTTGTAGGTAAGGGGAAGGTCAGAGCGTCAGTCCAGTAAGTATTGAAGTAAAAGTATTAATTAGATTTAAATTTCTATCACATTATCAAAAACCACCTCCCTCTAAGACGGCCAATATAGCCATAATGTTTTTTATACTTGGTTAATACCTTGAAATCTGCGAACACTGGAAAACGTCTTATACTTTATCAGGCATGTCATATATCTTACTAACTAATATTTATTTATGATGCGTTTAAGCACTGTTTGGATGCATGAATTCCAGTTTGATAAAATAAGAGCGCCGTGATTGGCATTTTGACGCTCGTTGGTTAACATTGAGGTGTGATCGGTGGCCGAGCCCCGTTGCCTCTAATTCCAGTTTAATTTGCCGTTAGTGTGAGATAATGGGAGGTGCCCGGTTTCCTCTCGGACGGGGCCGGTAATTTGCCCGAGGATGTCCGCACTGGAGTTGTCATTAGCCGCCTTGCCCTACGCCAATCATTCATTTAAAAACGAGGCTGCTTTATAGAACCATCTATTAATGCCTCCGGTCGTATAAAGTAAACGAAAAAAAGAAAAAACCATGTAACAATCAATGTTACGGTCCCGTGGGCTGTTACACGGCGATTGAATAGACTGCGAATCCCTCCACCTGGGAAATTTCCTTGATGAGTGTTAGTTTAACCTCATAACTGCTTATTTACATGATGTAATGCCTAAGTCGGCTATTATATCGAGCACGAGTAAAAAGTATCTTTTCGTTCTCTTAACTTAATCGAGATTGACGCAATAGATAACCAGTATTAAAATTCAGAAACAAATAAAATAATAAACAATGTGGTGCTGTCAACACTCGACTTTCACTTACCTTGGCTCTAAAAATCAATCTAAAAACTATTAAATAAACTTAATTTTTTTTATTTTTTATTTATAGTAATTTACAGGGGAGCCCGTGGCTGAGTGGCTAGCGCGCTAGTCTCTCATGCTACAGGTTCTGAGTTCGAATCCCAGTCCCGGCAGGGCTTTTATAAGGATGTAAAAAAATGTGGATTCACTCACAACCTCTCCCCCGGGTATGTGAGACCCGTCAGCCAAAGGGTGGCCACTCACAAAATTAGTCGTAGGGAGTGATGACCCTACACTAAAAATTTCATCGTGAAGCGTGAGGGTAAACTCGTAGGAATTTACACCGCGAGGCCCTGGGCCTACACGGCCTGTCGCGCCACTGGAAGAAGAAGAAGAGATAGTAATTTACAACTGTACTAAAGAATACAATAAGTAAATATGTAGAATGAATATAAAAAGTCATGAAAATGTCTTGAGAAAGAACCACCCAGTGGTAGCACTTCACTAACTATTTTAAGAGAGTAGGTCCCGAGGCCACCTTCTTTTCAGTCGCCTTGGAGGGTTATCAGGGATATCTGAGGAAGATAAATTACAGACAAGTGGGTTTGTATGGGCAGAGAGTTTCGAATGGAAAGAGGAGTATCTATCACGAACTATGTCTGCAACGAATGGGATGTTTAGGTCATTATGGAGGAGTTGATTTGTGACAAAATAAGGAGCATTCAGGATTTTGCGAAGGATTTTGGATTGTAAGGACTTAAATTTAAAAATCTTTCAGTTAATATAAATAAAAAGATTATTCAGTTTCGTTGTAAACATCGGATTTCTATAAAATAATATATCAATATCAAATTGTTACGTACAATTAACAGTGATAATTTTATGCAAAATTTGTCACTTTACATCACTTACATTCTCTTTCCAACGGTATATTATACATCTATGTTGCTGTTCATAGGTTGAAAATACAATAACTAAAATTACATTAAAAAATAGTTTTGCTATTTTCTCCTTTAGTTGGTTATCAACCTTCTTAATTAGCCACTTTTTATCAATCCTGATAAGATTATAGGGGTATTTTTTTCTGAATTTATAAAATTAAAGGTACTTTAGAGGAAGAAAATTTAAAATACGGACCTTTAGGCCTTTTTCTCTGATTTTTAGAATCAGAATAAACCCGTTAAATTTTATATCCATGCAGCGAATTTAATCAAAATCGCAAGAGCTGTTTTTGAGGAAACAATAAAAAGGTGCAAAATGCATAGTATAAAGTGGTTCTTCTAGTTAGCTGATTTTGATGAACAAGTTGCGGTAACATCTCCGCCGTATAGTTTTAGATAGATAGATAGATAGATAACTGTTTTTATTATTTTTTATTTCAGGATATTACAACAAAAATATAACATATAAAAAAACATTAATAGAACTATGGTCTTTTAGAGCGTCTAGTCCGGAGCCGACCTGTTCAATTTTATAATTTATATAACAGTAACTATATTCATATACGATACACTACACAATAACAGTAAAAATAATCTCACTCACTGATTCAACTATTTTATTATCAGACTCAAAAACAACAAAACAATAACAATAATAATAAACAAGTACATATATATATATATATATATATATATATATATATATATATATATATATATATATATATATATAAATATATTACAATTTTTAAATATAGTTAAACTCTTTTATAAGTTTATATCTGTAGGGCCATGCTATTTTACAATATTTATACACAGCCATCCAGTTCTGTCCATTAAGATAGTTTATTACTTCATCGGTGTTTAAATGATTCTTTCCGAAACACGTTATTCTAATTTCAGATAAAATGGGACATGTGGCGAGAAAATGAAAGGTATTTTCTACTTCTTTTCTATTATGAATGAATGAATGAATGAACTTAATTTAAACTTAATTTGGTATCAAACAAATATTGCGTCCCATTATCATGATCTAAGTTTTTATATACAAACATTTTCTCTGAGACTATAGCCCTTTGTAAAAATTTTGATATATAAATACCTATCAGTGATTGTCTAAATTGCTGTAAGTGAAAGCTTACTCATGCCGTATAGTTTTCCTAAATATTGAATTTCAGTTTTATACTACTCTTCATTTTCGCGCTGGACTTACCACACACACACACACTGACCCACAGATTTTTTTCGGTACTTGGTTAGTTGGACTCAGGGGAGCCTAAAACGTCTATTTCCGTTGAAAACTGGAATCCGAAAATTTAAATATTTTGGTATATATAAATATATACCAATATTTAATGTATTGGTAAGTGAAAGTAGAATTTAAAAATTATATTTATCCTTCGGTTTAACGTACAATATAAAATAAAAATATAATTAGGTGTATATTATTTTAGGTGAAGGTCAAATTTTAAATATAAAGTTAGGGGCTGATTTTATTAGGATAATGATCTTTAACGAGTACCTGACATCGCACAGGCTCGGGACCACCTTTTAACGTCCCCTCCGAAGGACGGCGTAACTAAGGATTTTTTACTCCCATTAAAAAATTCTAGGACCACCTGCGGGTTTGAACCCGTGATCTTCAGTATAATGTTCTTTTAAAGCTTTTAAGATATAGTTGGTTATCAGGGTGTGTCGTTGTTCCGCTTGAACTAAAATTTGTGGCCCTTCGCTTTTGACATGTTGTACCCGCGGGTAGAACTCGATTTGAAGGGTCTAAGGGTTACACGCTGTAACCTTACCAACAGGAAACCGCAGATTTTGATAGAAGCCATCTAGTATAAAAAACAGGGTGTTTGAATTTTCACAACTTTAAGGGTCGGATTACACGTAATGTAATACGATACAGAGGCCGTTCATCATTTGTTGAAATGCTAAAATTCTGTCATTTGTGTTAAACATCTCAATTGATCTGATTTATTAATCCTCTAATTGTTAATCAAAATATAATTTATTATATTTCGCTATTCAAGAAAACATTACAACTTGCAAGCGGCGATTGACAGATCACTCTACGCGTTTGGGCTTGCGCGATTTCACAGCTTATCTAAACGCTAACGACTCAAAGGCCAGCAGTCGACTCGTATTATCTCACAACGTCGTAAATACACCAATTACGGATGTGTTTAAAAAAGATAAAAAAACATAATAAAGAAAAACAAAACTCATTAACAAGAAAGCCTCTGGAACATAAGATACAAGGCTAATGGGAAACATTAAACATCCATTAATTCTGGATTGATAATGCGGCCAACCTTTGGCGGGGACCAACGGAATCCTTTGACTCAAATCTAAATTGCGTTTCGCTTTTCTCTTTTTCGCCCACGCCCAAGCCTAAATAATTTTATTAAGAAATCAACTCCTACTGAAAAAAAAAAAATAAATAAAAGAAGAAAGAGATGATGAACTGAACATGTTCATTGAAATTCATAATAAGAGGTTATTTTGAAAATACATTTAGGAAAAATTATTTTTAGCAATTTTATATTGGTCAGTTTAAGGCAATTTATTTCCCTTTAGTTTCAGATTTAAACTACAATGAAACTGATTCTAAGTATATGCGAATTTGCGACAACACAAGCAGCATTTGAGCATAATTTTTTTTAGGGACTTTCGGTTTGAAAAAGTTGAGCAGAGTGGTTTTGACCGAATCATGATTATCTCTACATATATATAATAATAAACGCGATTATTTGTTTTTGCTAACTCCTTCTGAACCACGCGACTAAATTTGAAACGGTTTTCAACGGTCATTTAGAGCATCATATCATGAAGGCTTAAAAGTAAAATACTTCGGAATTAATTTTTTCTTTAAATGGAAAAATTAAATTTTATGGAATCAAGGCATCAAAAAATCTTTTCTGGAATATGAGGAGTAATATTGAAGTAATAATATACCTTAAGCGATCTTGGTAAATTTCATGAAAACAGACGTTTTCCTTTTAACTAAATGGGAATTTCCTGAAAACTAAGTTAAACATTTTTGTGCCGGACGAAAAATGAGTGCCTATGCCTATGACTATGAGATAATCGGCCGAATTTGCCAAATATGCTACGATTTGAAAAAAAAAAAAAAAAAAAAAAAAATACAAATGATATTTACATGCTAAAAATGCCACGTATTCGGTACGAAATTGGGAATAAAGCAGTGATAATGACTTTCCAATATCAAATGAAAATAATATGAATAACACATATATAAATAACTGCGATAAATGATGAACTGCGTGGCATACGAACTCTCAGATAGCTATCATAAACGACTCGACTTTGGACCTAGAAGAGTGTCTGGTGCCGAGTGCCCACTTATCCCTCCAGTGTAAACAGAGTCTCAGCCCTCTCCAGTATAGAATGTGTAAAATGTCAGACCCAAACCGGTTTATAAATTGTATGTCAACGAAATTTGATTATTTATAATCAAATTAGATCATTTATAAATAGAGATAAAGATTTCTCGCATTGCGAAGTATAAGGCGCTATTACACGCACGACGGAATATCGTCGCTGGCACTATTGTCAAGTGTGGCAAACGATATATCGTCGTCCAGCACTAAAAGGGTTAAATGCTTCTTAAGATTTGTGTTCGGTACCTCGAGACGGTCCCATGTATCCCACCTCTACGACGAGTTAAAGTGGTTAACCCCAACCTTTCAAAGACAACATTTCCTTGGATCATTCCTTTATCAAATCATAAGCACTCACCATCCATTTTATGTCTACAGCCTTCTGGTATTTAAATCCTCAACCCATCACCAGGAATCAAGATCCCGTCTGTCTGACCTCCACACTCCTTTCCATAGAACCAAAAAATATGACTGCTAGTTTTTAGCCCGTTCCACTGCCTTATGGAATACTCTCCCTTCAAACATCCGTCATGCTCCTTCCCTATCATCTCTTAAATCCCTCCTCTTTCAATACTTCCTTTCTTTTCAGACAGATGTTAGCTAATTTTTATTATGCCAACTTATGTAAGGTGAATTTTACTTTAATGCACTTACTTTAATGAGATGTAAAAGTTACATTTTATGTTTATTCTTATTTATTTATTTCTTGAAATTGTAAATAGAGATGGTACCCTGACCCTTTTTTCTTTTTTTCACTTTTGTTTATTTAATTGTAGTTATATATTGTTTTTGGACCGTTATAATTTATTATTTTTTTCATAATTGTTATTCTCAAGGGACCATGTCCCGGAATAAAGTTTTATTTCTATTTCTAAATATTTCATTGAAAAATTAAATAATACTTAACCGAATGAAATGGAAACCGTTATTTTTTTTTTTGCGCTCAACTTTTCGGTTCTCTTTTCAATCTTCAGGGTATAACCTGGTAGCTAACATGTTTAATTTTTGTACTGGCCTACTTATTTTTACATTAAACTTAAAATTGTCAGTATATGATTTGTAACATTTACAGACTATTTTTAGAGACATGAATATCCGAATTCAGAGAGACCTTAAAACATGTGTCACCGTTGTAATGTTTGGTTCAAAAAATTTTCAATTTTTTTTGCCATCGCAATACCATCCCTTACTATGTATTTCGTATATAGGTAATAAAAAGTAATATGTAGATTATGCAGCACGCGACACCTTGTCCCTTTAAGAGTTAATGCGGTGGTCTGCACGTGTGCAAAAATGTTTTACTATGGATTATGATACAAAGAGACAAATATTTGAAAAGTAGAGCTCATATTAGTTACGTTTCTTAACAATTTTTAAGATGCTTTCAATATGATATTAATTGTTTTTTGAAGACTATAACATACACAGATTTCTATTTTAGTTTAGTTTATTTATTTTACGCCACTTTATGCTACTAGGGATAATCGAACGAGAGTTCTATTTAAGACACCATCTTGCTCAATATTGGGATGCATATGAGAACGATAAGTTCTCGAAACGTTGCTATTAACATAACCTCAATGACCCTTAGACAACTTAAATTATCAACAGTTGAGAACTAACAACAATAGGGGTACTCACTACGTTTGCTATAGCATGCTATTTGTGCTATTGTGCTAAACCCATCAATTTTATACAGGAAATAACTGTAGAAACTCGACGGGTTTAGCAAAATAACACAAATAGCATGCTATAGCAAACGTAGTGAGTACCCCTAATATATATTATGTATTTATTTATTGGAATTGACAAATGTATTAAATAAATACAACAAGTAAATGTACTTCTTTTACTCCCACCCATCAGCCTTTCAGCGTGGGGATGCTCCCAGGCATAGGTACCACCTATCTCTGTCCCTGGCAAGGTTTCTGATCTCACCCAGTGTCTTTCCTCTACGCCTCCCTATTCACTTCATGTGGGTGATATAGGAGGTTCTCGGACGTCCTCTAACTCTTCTTCCTAGAGGAACTCAATCGTTTTAAACAGATTCCTGAAATGGTCCATTCGGTAGAACAATTAAAAGGTTCAGGTCATCTACCGTCTACAGAGATGATAGTTTATGGAAAAGTGAGTTTGAGTGGACAGAGAGTTTGGAATTGAAAGAGGTATTGTGACGAAATATGGGTCATTTAAGGATTTCGGATTGAATACTGGAAAAATTTAATATTTAAGTAGAACCCCAAAGCTCAGTCCTATGTGTCCAAATGTATCTCATAATACTAACATAAATAATGTTTTTAGATTGAATTTGAAACGTTTGTCAAGTGTTTCTTTTACTTTCTCTTTCCCATTATGAAATATATAGCAAGGGAAACTATCACGATCGTGAAATTTTATAACTACAGTTTTCAACGGAAATACACGTTTTAGGGTCCCTTAACTCCAAATGACCGAGTCGCGCAAAAAGGTCTGTGTGATAAGTCCAGCACAAAAACGAAAAGTCGCGCGGAACTGAAATTTCATATTTAAGAAACTATACGTCTGAGATGTTCCAACAACTTTTTCATCAAAATAGCTGACCGCAAGTGGTACTTTATACTATTCATTTTGCACATCTTCTTACGATTTACTCAAAAACGGCTCTAACGATTTAGATTAAACTCACAATATCTGATTGAAATTTAATGGGCGTTAATATGATATAAGTTTCATTTTGGCTGAAAAATTCTGACAGGGCATTAACAGCGTATTTTTGTATTTTCTTCTTCTAAAGTACGTTTAATTATGTGCATTCTTAAAGATTAACCATATCATCTTATTACATTGACAAATAACGGCTTTGTATACAAGTTAAACGAATTTGATGACCAAGGATAAAAGAGGAAAAATGTTTTTTTGATTATAAATGTAATAATTGGAACTATCTCTTCTCTTTCTTTATATTTTTATTTATTATAACATAAATAAACCTTAATCATAACGTTTCGAGGTAATTGAGCCTCATCTTCAGATTATTCAAAAATTATTAATATTTCCATATTGCACTATAATATTGGTCATATAATCATGCACTCTTATTTATATATATCACTTATATAAAAATCATTTCGTCAATTGTTGTTAAAAAATATTCTCTATTTCAATATCACATAAAAAATTGTTTCAACATTTATACTGCTAAATAAATGCATCTATGAAGCAGACTAAAGTAACCTTTCATCTCTAGTCAGCTTCATAGATGCATTTATTTAGCAGTAAAAATGTTGAAACAATTTTTATGTTATATTGAAATAGAGAATATTTTTCAACAACAATTGACGAAATGATTCTTATATAAGTGATATATATATATATATATATATATATATATATATATATATATATATATATATATATATATATATATATATATATAAGAGTGCATGATTATATGACCAATATTATAGTGCAATATATTAATAATTTTTGAATAATCTGAAGATAAGGCAAATAAATTACCTCGATACGTTTTAATTAAGTTTTATTTATGTTTTTTTTATGTAATTTTTGGTTTTTATATATCAAGAACATTAATATAGACGTATAATATACACTTGGAAAGAGAAAGATTTTAGAGAAAGTTGTAAAAAGTAATTTTAAGTAACAAACAGAGCATAAATTTATTACTGATTATTATACGTTACAATTTAATATAGTTATATTATTTAATCTAAATCATATGTTTCTAACATAACTGAATACAATTTTTATTTAAATTAGCTTCAAACTGTTTTCATAAACTTTAGGTTTATGGAATAATTCTCAAATTGATTTTAGCAGCCAAGGTAAGTCGTGTGTTGCCCGCACAAGATTTTGTATTTGGATTATAAGTAAGAGCTTGTCAAGACGTAGTCCTCGGCCCCGAATTGGATCAACAACAATAAGTTAAAATTAATAAAGAAAACTGTGATGAAGTCAAAGGTTTGAGACGAAGGGTGATTTGATGGGATTTTATTTTATTAATCTTCCAATTGTGACACCATTTTTCAATGACAGTGATCACTAGGATTATGGTTAGAAATATGCAAATGTCAGTTTCATGTTATTGAAACATCATGAGCAGAGAATGAAGATGACCCAAGGTGTAGGAGGGGGTAGGATGACCCGATAATTACCCAATGAGGTTACGCAAGAAGAGGAATGGGAGCTAACTATGATGGACAGATAGAATTGGCTACTCGGGAGGTCCCATTGTCACAGATCTTCTCCCTTCCTCCCCATCCTCCTCGTTACCTCCTCATCGCCCTCTGTGTAAATCTTGTCTCATCCGATCCTGCAAAATAGTCTTCACCGTTTCGGAGGCATATGTAACTGGTTATAAAGCATTATATAATTTTAAAAATCTAATGATGACAACACACGACTTTAACATACCTTTTACTTACGCTGTTAAAATCAATTTAAGAATTGTTACATAAACTTAAAGTGTATGAAATCAATTTTAAGTTAATTTAAATAAAAATTGTAAAAAAGGTACTGAAGGACATTTTTTTAGAAATTGATATTTTGACATATTTGTATACTAATGGTTTAGTTTTATCTAAATCCGTCATCAGATTTTATCTAAAAAAACATAGAAATCCTTTAAAAACGCATTTGATAATTGCATTTCATCAATAAGGTACTAAATCCACAATGCATTTTATTCCAAAAGGTACTATATCCCCTGTAAACAGATAACAGACCTGGATAGAATCTGTGCCTGGGCAATAAACTAAGGTTGAATGCTATGAAAACTCAGGCCATTGTTTTAGGTTCCAGTTCCCTCCTTAGATCCAACAATAAATTTCCGAATCTAATCCTAAATCATCATCTAATCACCTACAGCTCCTCATCAAAAATCTGGTATTACCATTGACCAAACCCTTTCGTGGAAACCACATATTGCCCAAATTTCACGCTGAACACGTCATCTTCTTCCACTATCCATCCGTAACCTCCTTATTCCTCCTTGTTTTCCCCTACTTTGACTATTGCTGCTTAGTATATGGTGGCCTCCGACAGTGCTTGAGGACAGGCTAAAGCGAATTATGAACATATTTTTAAGATTTGTCCTCAACACTCCGAAGCGGTCTCATGTGACCCATTTTTACGGCGAGTTAAAGTGGCTCCTCCCTCCAATTCGTAGACAATATTTCCTAGGATCATTCCTTTACCAAACCATTAACACCCAGCTCCCTCCTTATATCCACAGTCTTCTACAATTTAAATCGTCAATCCACTTCCTCGAAACAAGGTCTCGCCATTCTGACCTGTACATCCCTACCCATAGAACAACAACTTTTGATCATTCCTTTCTTGTCCGCTATGCAAATCTCTGGAATTCCCTACCTACTCATATCCGCCATACTTCATCTCTATCATCGTTCAAGTCCCAACTGTTCCAATACCACCTGCATTCCCAAACAGAAGCTCAACAGCAATGACGTTTTATATCAAACATCAGATTTTGAATGTAAAAAGGAAGTATTATTTATTGATCATACCTAACTTAATTTATTAATCTTTTTAAATTTAGTTTTGTTAGCAAAAGTATGCATCTGAAGAAGTTTATTTATTTTACTCATTTGTTTTATTGTATAGATTATTCCTTTTTTTTTATTTTATTACTTCTTACACCATTGTAAATAAGAATTAATCATGATCATTTGGTCTTTTGGCCAGATACACTGTATACTTTAATTGTACATATTTGTTGTTCTTAAGGGACTATGTCCCAGAATAAAGATTATTTTCTAAAAAAAAAAAAAACCTTTGCTTCCATTTCTTTTCAAAAGGTACCATATTTTTATTATACAGCAAAATCACCTAACCCCGTAATATATCGCCATTAATTTATTGTTTCCTTTATTTTATGCATTTTTATTGGTTCATTTAGTACTTCTTGAATCACCACTATTATTTTGATCAGTGGTTTTAACCTAATAATCAGTTTTTCAACTTCATTGCATTGCTTCGGTCCTCGTATGTTCTCAAATAAATTAAGTTTCTTCATAGTATTTATTCTTGCAGCCAAATAAATTTGATATAAAAATTTTCAGAAACTCATATTCTATTAGTAATAGGGTATTTTATCCATCAAATGGTTATAATTAGAATTCCCTGACCTTCCTAAATATGAGAAGAAAAACCGTGCTTGATCTAACCTAAAAAGTTAAAGTCCCAAATAAAAGTAATTTATTACCAGTCTTTATAGTTAAATATTTTTTACACATATTTTATAATATAAATACATTTGTTAAATTCACACATCAATTTAAGCTGATATATCAAGCTTTTACATTATATTAAGCTTGTTTTAACTTAACAATTGGGACGTTGGTTTCCAAAAGGTCCTGAAGGACATTTTTTACGAAATTTATATTTTCACATATTTGTATTCACATCATTTAGTTTTAACTAAATTTTCTATTTGATTTTATCTAATGAACTCTCAAGTCCTTCATAAACGTGAATTATAAATGCAATGTTTTTCCGAAAGGTGCTAAGATTTATTATCGGTACCTCGAAGAGGTCTTCAGTGAACCACTTATACAGCGAGTAGAAGTGGCTCCTACCTGCTATACGGACGAAATATTTTCTCGGATCATACCTTTACCAAATCATAAACTCCCAGCACCCTCCATACATTCACAGCATCCTTAAATTAAAATCCTCAGTCCACTCTCTCGAAACTAGATCCCGCCATTCCGACCTTTACATCCCCACCCATAGAACTAAATCTTTTGATCACTCCTTTTATATCCGTTCTGCAACCCTCTGGAATTCCCTACTCATATTCGCCATGCTTATTCCTTTCTCTCATTCAAATCTCACTTTTTCCAACATCTTTTGGCATCCCCAAAAAGATGCACAACAAATGTGAATCTGCAACTGACTTATTTTAATTTTAAAACAAGTTATAATTATCTATTTTACCCTAACCCAAGCAGTGTGGAATAATTAGTTTTTAGTTGTTTTTTTTTATTTTATATTTCCCTCAACCCTATCAGTAGCCTTTAGAAGATTTCTCTTATTTCTTTCCTTTTTTTTTCTTTTTTTTTTTTTTCTTATGTGTTTATTATCTCTACTTTTTGTACATAAATGTATATAAGTCTAGGTAGTGTTTAATTTTTCTTTTTTCCACATTTGTAAATACAAATTAATTTTATTGTTTGCTTGACCAGACATGAATATGAATATGTTCAATTCATTTCTGTTATTCTTAAGAGACATAGTCCCAGATAAAGTTTTTTTAATTATTTATTATTATAATTAATAATTACACATTTAATTTCGTTCCAAATCAAGCTAAAATATTTTAATCCATAACATTAATATAGTGTTATTAAGGTAGAAAAGAAATAAATAAATTGGTTAAATAATATAGTAATGAGTGATTTTTATGCTTCCTGTAAAATGTCTTAAAAGGGATATAATACCTTTAGGAAATCTTAATTAATGAGCCGTTATAAATTCCTTTTTCTTTGCTGTCGGAATGAATGCTAAGTTAACAAATTTGTGCCCGATCCTTCCACTACCTTCTTAAAGCTCTCATTGAGCTTTTTTGAATGCAGAATTTTTTATATCTAATTCCTAGTACTGTTCAGCAGGTATGATTATATTTTCAGTTTATTAATATCTAAAGCTCCTACTCTTAACAAGTTTCCTAAGTATATGGTTTTTCCCAAGAAGTGCCACAATATACATCCTGTAATTAGTCAAAATATACATTACTAGAACGAATTTATCTTTGGGATCCTAATTGTTTTGTATTTTTTTGGTTTGTATTTTTCTTTCACATGGAGGAATTTTTTTCTATTATTCATTAATGAGAAATTATAACAAATATTTATGTTGATATATGTTTAATTAGAGGCTGGTTTACTTTTGGTACAGCTTGATGTATGTATACTGTACTACTGTATATACTGGAATAAATATTTTTTAAAAATAAATAAATATATAACTATATTCGGGAAAAAAAAACTATAAAAATATTTCTGCTCTTTTCCTTTTCAATTTCTAATGCATTCATCTTGTATATTTATCCGTTTTTAAGAAATTCATTAAATTAAAGGTACTTTAGTGGTTGAAAATTTTAAATATCGATACTCAAACCCTGTCAGACTATTTCAATCAGAATGAAACCTACATCATACTAAAGCCTACTACATTTTACTGCGATATAGCGAGTTAAATCAAAATTTTTACTAGCGGTTATAGAAAAAGTTGCTGCAACATCTCGGGCACAATTAGTTTTTAATACGACTTTTTATTTTCGATCTAGATTTACCACAGACACAAAAACATACATAAAGGCCCTTTGGCGGTACTCGGTCATTTGGACTAAAGGGGTCCTAAAAGTTATATTTCTGACAAAAATTCAAATTCGAAACTTTTTACGGTAGGAATACTTTTCGCTACTATATATTTCATATAGAGATAAGTGAAAATAAAAGATTAAAAAGTTTAAGACGATAAAGATTAATTACTGGCAAGGAATACCAGAAGTTAGCTCTCAAAAGGGTTAAGAAAGGACTGAAGATTCGGTCTTTAAACAGAGCCACTGATGTATTTAAGTCAATAAAAAAGTTGAATAAAAAACAAACACTTGAGCATTGCGTTTTTCTTCATTATTTTCTAATGTATCTATTAGTTTATTTTTATTTATTTGTTTCTAGAACCTATAGCTATCCAACGGTATATTCTACATTTATATTACTATAATTATTTAAAAAAAAAAAAAATAATAAATAAATGGGGCGAGCAACACACATATTTCACTTACCTTTTTTCTTTTACTTTACTTTTGGAAGAAAATTAATGATATTTTGTATTATTTTAAATTATTTATTGAAAATTACAACTGTATTACCCATACATAACACAACTATCAATATGCTAAAATACAATAGTCATGGACCAGATTCGTAGAGGAACTACCTATTGGCAGCACTCCAGTAAATAAAATTAAAGTTTTTTAGATTAATTAATTTAAAAATATAAATTATTATCAACAATTTATAATATTCTCGCCAATCTGCATCACCTTCTTATAACTTTGTATAATATTGTATAGCGGATTTTTTTTTCTAAAATCTTTTGCTCACCAAGGTGGTCAAATAAGCGGTCAAAATTAAAAAATAAATATTATTTGATGAAAATAGATATTTTTTTATTAAATATAACAATAGAAATTTATGTCTTTTTCTTCACTCTGCATTACCTTCTACAACTTTGTGAACAAAAAATATTGACATTGAAAAATATTTCTGCTGTTTCATCCTTCACTTAATTATAAGATTTTTTTTATAATTCAAATTTACCCTTTTTTTTATTAATGTAAAAAACAAGAAATGGTTCATCATTTTTGATCAACAAAATTAAATGCGCTTTCAAAAAAGAAGTTTAGAAAATTCACCATTTAATCAATTTTATATTATTTCTATGAGCATAAAAATTGCATAAAATCAAATTCCATCTAATTGTATATCAATATTATATAAGTTTTATCAAAAGCGTTGTATGATCTCGGAATACCATCAAAGCTGATTCATCTCAATTAAATCTGCATGAACGATGCAAGGTGTACAGTTCGAATACAGCTTGATCTATCACCTGAATTCGAAACAAAGAAAGGGCTAAGGCAAGGAGATGCTCTGGCCTGTTTGTTATTTAATCTTGCCTTAGAATGGGTTATAAGAAGGTCCGGTGTGAAACCACTAATACAGTTTATAACAGGATGACACAGATACTTGGGTACGTGGACGATTTAGATATAGTGGCTCTAAACGCCTTGAAAGAAGCTTTTCTTAGACTTGTGGGAGAAGCATCAGTCATGGGGCTATCTATAAACCAAGACAAAACGAAGTACATGAGAGCTGGCCCGGGAACTGACAACCCTATCAAGGAACCACTATCGATCGGATCTTTCACGTTTGAAAGCGTAAACCAATTTACGTACCTGGGATCTATAGTCAGCAGCTCTAACAAGATATCCCTCGAGATCGGTCAAAGAGCAAGAAAAGTAAGCTGTTGCTATTTTGGATTAAGGAAAAATCTCAGCAGCAAGGCCTTATTCAGACAGACTAAGTGCAGCCTTTGTAAAACCCTTATTCGACCAGTACTAACTTATGCAAGCGAGGCGTGGACCTTAACGAATTCGGAAGAAGCAGAGCTCTTGATCTTTGAAAGAATGATTTTGCGGCGCATATTTGGACCCATTAAAATTGGAGATCAATGGAGAAGGCTCTACAACCGGGAACTATATGAACTATTTGGGGAAACCAATATTGTACGCTACATTAATTGTGGTCGATTAAGATGGGCGGGCCACTTGGCAAGGATAGACGAGGAGGAAATTCCCAGGATGTTGCTGAAGGGAAAACTGGACCGCTCAAGAGGAAGAGGAAGACCTAAGCTGCGCTGGGAAGATGCTGTCGCAAAGGATGCCCGGACCCTTCTGGACGTGCGGAATTGGAAAGCAGCTGCACAGGAACGAGCCACCTGGCGAAGGCTCATTGAGGAGGCCAAGGTTCACATCGGACTGTAGCGCCACTGTATTATTATTATCAAAATCGTAAAAGGCGTTTCTGAGAAAATTATAAAGTGGTAATTTCGGTGAATCGCGATAACATCTAAGGTTACCTATCTTACACACGCAATTTAATTTACATACTTTTCTTTATGTTCCACAAACAAACACATACACATCATTTTGAAAACTTATTTGTTTGTCTGTTGGAGGATATTCACGACCACAATACTTTTCTTTATTTTATGCATAGGTAAGAGAAAATGAAATTAAAAACCTTAAATATTTAACACGTAAGTAAATAAACAAGATAAGAATAATGAGTGTTGATAATCCAAGGTGAAGGCCAGAAATTCAATAGTAAATTGAAAGAAGTTATGCTGCTGCACCACTTCTATTCAAAAATGCACAAATAAGGCTTCTTTGTGACATTATCGCGGAAACGTTGTTCATTTTTAATAAAAGTGGTAAAATAGTTATAACAACCTTTAACTTAATATCAAGATAAAGATCATTTAAGTTAAATAAAAACAAAATCATCTTGAACACATTTATAACATCTCCTTGCCATGGAATCCAGAACCAAGCCTTATCTGTCCTCCTCATATAAATAATTAAAATGGTATTGGAATTCAATGTAAACTGGGTAAGGACACCTGAGTTGTAGAAAGAAAGATAACCTTAACATTGCCAAAACTCCAACAACAGTAAACTCCAAAACAGTTTATTCATATAACGTCTCGGGGCCAATGTCGTTTTAAACTTAAAGGAAGAATGCATTGAGCTAGATAGGGATAATGCTGAATAATTAGGCCAATGTCCATAATTCTGGTAAAAGTTTGAAAATTTGTATTCAATAAAGTCTTAATGAGGTCATGGTGCAAGGTTTTTGTTATTAAAAAAGAATGTATTTATTTTTTAATTTACATAAAAGATGTATAGTTAAAATGTAGATTTTTTATATATATATATATATATATATATATATATATATATATATATATATATATATATATATACACACTAAATAAAAGATAATAGAGCATAGTATGGAACGTCACTAGGTATTCCAAATTTAATAAACCCCTTGGAGGTTATCGGGAATATATTGGGATAAAATGTTACGAACCACAGGGTTTGTATCGTTATGAAATTTATAATTGAAAGAGGTATGTCTAATCCAGAGAATTTTGATGCTAATGGAATATATAGATATTGATGGTCAATATTATTTAGGACGTAATATAGATCATTAGGGATTCTTCGAATTATTTTGAACTGCATGGACTGGATGTGGGAGGAGATTAATGACTTCGTGGAAACGCAAAGCCCATCTCCGTATTTTCTAATTACCTTGATTACAGCAATGGGTCAAAATTTTGCAATAAATTGGATGTTTTCAGGTATATTAAAATGGGATTTCATATAAGATTATAGTCAAAATGAAGTCCTAGCAAGCGGATCTGTTCGACTGAGATAAGTGGAACATTATTAGAGGATAGCGTAGAACTGCATATCATTTGCGATTGAAGTAACGGCTCATTTTATAAATTTTATTTTATTATTAACATTCAATCGTGCAATAAATATTATCATATATCTTAATTTACACTATTATATTTATGAAACAATTAGGACTTCCAGAGAAATATATATCAATCATAGGAAGGTTGTACTATGGGAATAAAGGTTATATTGAAATGGAGAAAAAGGGACCAAACTTTCATATAAGTAGAGTATCGCCATCCTTGTTTATAGCACTTCTGGAGAAAGTGTTCAGAGAAACGGATTGGAGCGAAAAAGGTTGCAACATTAATGGGAGGAAGCTGAATCATCTGAAATTTGTAGATGATATAGTACTGATTTCGGAAAATGTTGAAGAGATGAAAACTATGTTAGAAAGTCTCCTAATCCACAGCGCAGAAGCAGGTCTGGTCCCAAACTATTCTAAAACGGTACTGATGACAAATAGTACAAATAAGGAAATAAAAATTAATAATGTAGCGTTAGGGTATGTGGACGAATTCGTCTACCTCGGACAGCTCGTATCTTTTCATAACCGGATGGCAAAAGAAGTGCAAAGAAGAATAACGATGGGATGGAAAAATTACTGGCTCCTAAAAGAAGTAATGAATGGAAACTTTAGTTTAGAAGCTAAGAAAGTAATGTTTGAATGCTGCGTTCTCCCTTCAATTACATATGGATGCCAAACATGGGCATTGACAAAGAAGGAGGAATCCAGGTTAAGCGTATGGCAAAACTCTATCCTAAGAAGCATTTTGCACTACAGGAAGAGAGATAAAATCAAAAGCCTTACAATGCGTAAGGAATCTGGGATAGGCGACATCAAAGAAATAATAAGGAAAATTAAATGGAAATGGGCAGGTCATCTGGCCAGGATTCAAGATGGAAGATGGTCGCTGAGTGTCACAGAATGGATTCCTTACAACCTGAAGAGAAGAAGGGGTCGACAATGTAGACGATGGAGAGATATCCTGAAGCTAGCTGTCGGAACTAATTGGATGTGAACAGCGAGAGATCAGGATAAATGGAAGAACCTTTGGAAAGAGATGGCCAACTCCACTTCCCAATAGGTTTGGTCACCAGGGAAGTTAAACCAACACCTCCGTAAGGAGAGGCCTGTAGGGATAACATATTGTAAATATCTTAAGCAACTAAGGAACATTAATTTTATAGTTTTTTTTTTTTTTTTCATTTAACAAGTATATGCATTATTATTAATTTTCTCTTAGCATTATTATTTTTTTTTTCAATTATATGAGAACTTTTTATTAGATTAAATTAGAAATTATATTAGAACCAAAAGTAAATATTATAATTTTTAAATGTTATCCTTGCAATAAAGGATTTATTCATTCATTCATTTATGGATTAGCTGATGCGCTCGATGATAACAATCATACGTTACTTCGTCTCTCAGATTTTTGCTTTTTTCAGTAGGAATTCATTTGAGTTCAGTCTGGAAAACATCACTAGGCTTCAGGAAAAACACAGCAGTGAATATCGGGGAAATTCTCGGTAGGCAAAGTTATAATTTACTTTGTACAGTCACTTCTTCATCAGCAGAAAGCATATTTCCTGCTCCACACAACGTTACCATCCCCCTAGAAGGCCTGACCTCTTGTTATTATGTATATTGGAGTTCTAGCACCGGCTAGATTCTCCATTCAATGCGCTGTATGAAAGATGTGTATGTAGGTATGAGGGATTTCTAGGTTTTTAGACTTAGTATATATTTTATTGATTCCGTATTGTACATATATTCTATTATTATTTTATAATTTTATTGCTGTGTAAATATTGTATGAATGTTTTATTCATCACTATAATTAATGTCAAAATTAGGACAGATTGTAATATTACTCAATAAAAGTGTACGAATCTTACGATATTTTAACATCTATTTTTTTTTTTTTTTTTTTTTTTTTTTTTTTTTTTTTTTTTTTTTTTTTTTTAATCGTAGTGCTTCTAATAAGTAGTTCCTTTACAAGACTTTATCGTGCGTTATAATCCCTTCAGATCATTAACTTATAACATATGAATAAATTATTAAGCGTGCAACAAACACGGAAATAGACGTTTTAGGGTCCCATTGGTCTAAATAACTAAGTCCCGAAATATGGTCAGTGTGTACCTGCGTCTGTTTCTGTAATTTTGCTTTTAAATATTAAACAATAAAGATCGATAAGTGAAAACACGCATCATATTTTGTTGTATTTTTCGATGGTTAAAATATATTAAAATGCACCCGAAAGGACTAATTTTACTATTTCAAAGGATATGTCCGATTTTCATATTTTAAGGACTGTTTTAATTTGTTTTGTTTTTTCATTCTAAGTTAAAGTCTCCATTCTCGTTGAAAGGGTACTTAACAATTGACATTTATTTTAACCAGGATAAGATTCAAAATGGAAAAGTACCTCAATTTTGACTCGATTCTCCTTTTAAAAGGATACGAATCGAAATAATTTACTGGTAACTAGGATTACCACACTAAAAAGAACACTATTTAATATAGAAACTCTCTTCCCGATGCAAGAATCTGTCCGGAATAACTTAAGTCTGTCTATATTAGAGTGGGTGAGGCGGGTTACGTCCGAAAAGGACTAATTTTACTATAGCATTTCCAAGTCAATTGTAACCTTTTCCAAGTCAAATGTAACTTTTTCCAAGTCAAATGTAACCTTTTCCAAGTCAAATGTAACCCTTTCCATTTCAAATGTCACCTTTTCCAAGTCAAATGTAACCCTTTCCAAGTCAAATGTCACCTTTTCCATTTCAAATGTTACCTTTTCCAAGTCAAATGTCACCTTTTTCTTCACTTCTAGCCTCAAATATTCGGTTTTATTTATTGAAAAATAATTAGTTTAATTAACATTATGACTTTTTTAATAATTTTGGCTATTCTATCGCTATCTTTTTTGTTTTTTAGACATTTGGTATCAAGTTCTATTTTTTACTAGCTATATTTAAAAAAATTAATTATCGTCTATTTAGTTTTAAGATAGTTATTGATTTTGAGTTTTTTAGAGGGGAGGGGTAGTTTTTGTGAATAATTAATGTGTTTTCGGGTATTATAATTACTTTTTTCGAGCTGTATTTTTTATCGCTCGCGTGCATGTTAACTCGCATTTACTTTTAACGTTTTTAATTGGTGTAGGAGTTGATAGTTGAGTTTTCGGGTATTATAATAACGTTTTATTTTGTTATTGCTCCCATACATTTTAACTCGAACTTACTTTTCATATTTTTTACTTTCATAAGGGTTGATAATTGTCTTTTCGGGTCTTATTATTATGTTTTTCGAGCTGTTTTTACCGCTCGCGTGCATTTTAACTCGAATTTACTGTTAATATATTTTAATGTCATAAAGGTTGATAATTGAGTTTTCGGGCTTATGATTACGTTTTTCAACTATGTTTATTATCGATCACGCTTATTTTAACTACAATTTACTTTTTATGTTTTTTATTAATAAAGGGATTGATAATTGTGTTTTCGGGTCCTATAATCACGTTTTTTTGAGGTTTATTTTTTTATCGCTCCCATGCAATTTAACTCGAATTTATTTTTAATGTTTTTTATTGATATAGGAATTAATTAATGTGCTTTGGGGGGTTATGATTACGTTTTTCGAGCTGTATTTTTTATCGCTCTCAATTATTTTAACTCGACTTTACTTTTAATGTTTTTTATTGATATAGGGATTAATTATTTTGCTTTCGGGTGGTTATGATTACGTTTTTCGAAATGTATTTTTTATCGCTCTCGCTTATTTTAACTAAAATTTACTTTTTATGTTTTTTATTGATACAGGGGTTGATAATTGTGTTTTCGGGTCCTATAATTACGTTTTTTGAGTTTTATTTTGTCATCGCTCCCACGCATTTATCTCGAAATTACTTTTAATGTTTTTTTTTTATATAGGAATTAATTAATGTGCTTTCGGGGAGCTATGATTACGTTTTTCCAGCTGTATCTCTTATCGCTTATGCGTATTTCAACTTGTATTTACTTTTAATATTTTTATTTTTATAGGAATCTATCCTTGTGTTTTCGCGGGGTTATGAAAATGTTTAACAGCTTTTTTATTATCACTCGCGCGGATTTCAACTCGCCTTTATTTTTAATATTTTTTTATTGATATTGGGATTGATTATTTTGTTTTTGGTTCTCATTATAACGTTGCTGGAATATACATCATTTAGCTTTTTTTTTACTTTTTTTTTAGAATTATTATTTTATGAAAGGATTAGTTATAGTTCTTTTTCTAGCGTCCTGAGTAAGTTTTTTCAACTAAATCTTTTGTAAAGGACCCGCTTCCTATTTTGGTCTTACAATTATTTGATAATTTAATTGAGGAATCGTTTATTCTATTTTCGGGTGTTCTGATAATATTATTTGAACCAAATTTTTTATCGCTTTTACTCATTTTAAGTTACTGTTCCTATTTCATAAATATTCGATAGAGGGATCGTTTATAGTGTTTTCGGGAATATTAATAGAGTTTAAGACATTTTTTTATAGCTAGTGCACATTTTAACTTAAATGAAAAGTGATCTAGAAGAATGCGCAATCGCGATGTAACGTCCAGATCAAAAATGTAATCAGATCCTGCAAAAACACAATAAATAATTTTTACATCAAATTATACCATAATACCTACGGTATATAGATATTCCCAAGCCCATAAAACAATAAAGTTCAAAACACGTAATGAGAATCCCCTACAACCAAAACAAAAAAGACCACTGCAAATGGAAGTTGAAATGAGAGCAAACGACAATAAAAACAGCTTAAAAACGTAATCACGAGACCCGAAAAGATAATTACAAACCTCTATAACAATAAAAAATATTAAAAGTAAATACAAGTTGAAATACGCATGAGCGATAAGAGATACAGCTGGAAAAACGTAATCATAGCTCCCCGAAAGCACATTAATTAATTCCTATATAAAAAAAAAACATTAAAAGTAATTTCGAGATAAATGCGTGGGAGCGATGACAAAATAAAACTCAAAAAACGTAATTATAGGACCCGAAAACACAATTATCAACCCCTGTATCAATAAAAAACATAAAAAGTAAATTTTAGTTAAAATAAGCGAGAGCGATAAAAAATACATTTCGAAAAACGTAATCATAACCACCCGAAAGCAAAATAATTAATCCCTATATCAATAAAAAACATTAAAAGTAAAGTCGAGTTAAAATAATTGAGAGCGATAAAAAATACAGCTCGAAAAACGTAATCATAACCCCCCAAAGCACATTAATTAATTCCTATATCAATAAAAAACATTAAAAATAAATTCGAGTTAAATTGCATGGGAGCGATAAAAAAATAAACCTCAAAAAACGTGATTATAGGACCCGAAAACACAATTATCAATCCCTTTATTAATAAAAAACATAAAAAGTAAATTGTAGTTAAAATAAGCGTGATCGATAATAAACATAGTTGAAAAACGTAATCATAAGCCCGAAAACTCAATTATCAACCTTTATGACATTAAAATATATTAACAGTAAATTCGAGTTAAAATGCACGCGAGCGGTAAAAACAGCTCGAAAAACATAATAATAAGACCCGAAAAGACAATTATCAACCCTTATGAAAGTAAAAAATATGAAAAGTAAGTTCGAGTTAAAATGTATGGGAGCAATAACAAAATAAAACGTTATTATAATACCCGAAAACTCAACTATCAACTCCTACACCAATTAAAAACGTTAAAAGTAAATGCGAGTTAACATGCACGCGAGCGATAAAAAATACAGCTCGAAAAAAGTAATTATAATACCCGAAAACACATTAATTATTCACAAAAACTACCCCTCCCCTCTAAAAAACTCAAAATCAATAACTATCTTAAAACTAAATAGACGATAATTAATTTTTTTAAATATAGCTAGTAAAAAATAGAACTTGATACCAAATGTCTAAAAAACAAAAAAGATAGCGATAGAATAGCCAAAATTATTAAAAAAGTCATAATGTTAATTAAACTAATTATTTTTCAATAAATAAAACCGAATATTTGAGGCTAGAAGTGAAGAAAAAGGTGACATTTGACTTGGAAAAGGTAACATTTGAAATGGAAAAGGTGACATTTGACTTGGAAAGGGTTACATTTGACTTGGAAAAGGTGACATTTGAAATGGAAAGGGTTACATTTGACTTGGAAAAGGTTACATTTGACTTGGAAAAAGTTACATTTGACTTGGAAAAGGTTACAATTGACTTGGAAATGCTATATTTCAAAGGATATGCCTGATTTTCATAGTTTAAGGACTGTTTTAATTTTTGTTTTTTAATCTAAGTCTCCTGTATCTTAATATTAATATATATCGTATGTTTAATCTTGTTCATTCGTGATAATTACCGATTTCTTGATGGTAGCATTGATCAAACATTGGTAAATTTGAAATAATTTGATTACCAACAAAGAAGAAGGCAGTAGAAATAGGTATATTTTTTACAAGTATGTTGACGAGACCATATTTTATTTTTGTTTTTTTCGATAGTTAAAATATACTTAATATTAGTTACTGTATCTTTTAGTTATTTGTATCTCGCGTAACACGTACGCTCAATTTACTAATGTGCCACAAGCGGCCATATTTTGTTAGAAAACATATGGTAAGAAGAGAACCCAAAAAAGTACAGCAGAAGCGTGCACGCTACACACCATCTTCCTTCTTGTTTACCGAGTACGTTCCAATGAGAATGGAGTAGAGGAAGAAAAGGTCACCCTAGGCTGGACGACAAGGCGAAGAAAGAGGAGATGAACTGAGAAGATGAATATACCAACATGTAAATATGAAGCCCACCTAAATTTAATCTATAACCTAACCCAATTGTTCAGAATACACCAATATTTAATCCCAACAGTTTTTCTTTTACTCATTTAATACAGTCCACTTGTTCTAGCTGCCACTTGGTCTAGTCCCAATCATTTTTCATAATGACGGTTAGACCGAACAACTATTAATATTTAAATTTTAAAATATACTCCTATATTAGTTGATGAATAATAGGATACTGTCATAAAATCATTCATAAATATCTCCATGTTCCATAAGTAGCTGATTTGGCCCGTACCAGGTATCATTCCTTCCATAATAAACTCCACTCCCTCTCTAATCCACTAATTTTAATCCTTGCTTCCTCTTCAATTCCTGATAATCCACCGAGGCGTCTGAAGAGAAAATGGCCGCGAGAGCTTCTTGTTTAGATTGACTACTATAGTGCTGCCAAAGGGCAGTTCTTCTTCATATTTTTCATATACACTATCTTTTATCAGCATATTTACTTGATGAATTATAATATACAGTTGTGAATTTCAATAAAATATCAATAATTACAACAAAAAAAAATAATTTGCGTTCCTTAATAGCAATGAAATGAGTTCTGTCAAAATATAATTACACGTACATAACGCCATGATTTTGAAAGTTTATTTGGATCTAAATTACATAATTGCTTAGTACAAGTGTTCTGTAGTCATTGCTGTAAAAACAGGCTGGAGAGGTAGTGGATACCCATCGTTGAACAAGAAAATGGTCACATTCCATGGGAAAGGAAGTACATCTATTTCATAAAAAGAAGAGAAAATCTGTCTCTTCTTTGCATATGTTGACAAAAATTATGGAAAGTATAACCGTTGTTACATCAGAAAATAATTCAGCCAAATAATACTCAAACATAGTTATTATTATTCAAAATAATATTCCGAAAAAAAAAATTAAAGAATTATGTAATTCCATTTTTTTCATCTCATGAATAGGAATACATTTTTATTTTATGTGATCTGAACGGAGAAAAAATGTTTGATTTTCATGTTTGACAAGGGACTAATTAACTATTCAGCGTCCTAGCATTTGACAGACAATACCCAGTAATTATATAGATCATGTTTCTTTCCCTTATTGTTTGAAAGCTTTTTGTCTTTATCAAAATATGATATGGTTGGTTGGTTGTTATTTTTATTAGCACAAAACATAGCGGTCATCAGTGAACACTTTAGAAAATCAATTATAGATTAAACAATAAACAATGAGTTTTGTTTAAAAAAATAATTATAAGAATGTCAAATCTGCTTGTAAAAGTCAATTTCAGTAAGAAGGCATATCGATTCGTCAATTCTATTTACATCGTTTCCCAAAGCAACCGTGACATTGTGTGGTATTCCCCTTTGGTTCAATTGTCTAATGTAGAAGGGACATTATTCGAAAATGTAGGTTGACTTGAAACTTGAATTCTTCTAGGATCCCAAAGAGACGCACACTAAATGTAAAATTGTTAATCTACTATCCTACTTTTAACGCTAGACTATTTTTTTTATTTTATCAAAATCCTGGAGTTATGGAATAATTCATTTATTTGGAAATTGTTCAGCTCTATTATTATATAGCTGATTTTTTCGTTTGTTCATACCATATATTTTGTATATATCTATATAAACAGTTTTTTTTATTATTTTCTTTTTTTTTTATACATATGTAATTAAAAAATTATTATATAGGTCTCTCGGCCAGACATAGAAGTGAATATTTACTGTACGACATTGTTATTCTTAAGGGACATATTCCCAGAATAAAGTTATTTATTATTATTAACTGCCAGGTAACTTTTATCCCATTGAGGCCGGTGTTCCTCAAGGCAGCGTCTTGGGACCCGTCCTCTACATCCTTTACACTGCTTATATTCCTAATCATCCTGACACCTTTCTGGCAACATTTGCAGATGACACCGCCATCCTATCATCCAATTCCGATCCTGAAATAGCATCCTTAATCCTGCAAAGACACCTATGTCTTATCGAGGAATGGTGTAATGCTTGGCGTATTAAGGTTAATGAAAGCAAATGCACCCACGTCACCTTCACCCTTCGACGCAAATCCTGTCCAATGGTTCATTTCAATTCCATACCGCTTCCTTCCTCAGACACAGTCCGGTATCTTGGCTTACTACTAGACAAAAGATTGACGTGGAACCCACATACAAGACTTAAACGAAAAGAACTCAACAGACGATTCGGACAGTTATACAGACTACTGAACAGAAAATCTAAGCTTACAGTTGACAACAAATTATTACTTTACAAGACAATAATGAAGCCAATCTGGACCTACAGACTTGAACTGTGGGGGACAGCTAAACGTTCTAACATCAAACGCATTCAATCCTTTCAATCCAAAGTCCTCCGAACAATAGTAAATGCTCCTTATTATGTCTCCAACTATACCTTACACCACGACCTTAATGTTCCATTTATTTCAGACCTGATTCCATCTAAATTTTCCAAATTCCACCAGAACCTCATTCATCATCCTAATCCTCTAGCACAATCCCTATCCAGCTCCACTCATCCATACAACCCTCCTAGAAGGTTGAAACGGCAGTGGCCCCGAGACATATTGTAAAAATCTATTCTGGAGTTCTGACACTGGTCAGATTCTCCTCTCATGTGCGGTGTGATTGTGGCTGTGGCGCCCTCACTTAGCTTCCGCTGGCTCTCACCAGTGATGCGGCTGAGAGGGAGGCGCTGGGACCCTTTGGACTGTGCTCGTCCTTCCACAAGTGGGGGGACAAGTCCCGTCTGGGGTTCCCGAGCTGATTGTAAATATTGTACATAGGTATGAATGTGACGTGTTTTGTTTATTTATTTGTTAACTTCATTTATTTGTATTTATTTTGTCTATAAATTTTGTTATTGTATACGTTTATTTATTTTGATTTTATTTTATGTAATTTGACTTTCCTTTTGTTTATATTGTAAATATTGTATGAATGAGATCCTGTAGCACTATTATTATTGTCTATTATGACAAATTGTAATATATACGAATAAAAAACAAAAAAAAAAAAAAACAAATAACTGCCAGAGTTCCCCTACAATGCTGACATCTTGGGGGCAATTCTTTAGATATTAAGTGCCCTTGTGTGTCCGATTCCCAGACTGGCCAGGACCACCTCTTCTCTGCGGTTGATGCGACTTGAGATTTTCCAAGACTTTACCTCTTTCTTAATGGCTTTCAGCTGGCTTAGATAGCTGTTTTTCCACTTCCATCCAATTTTTTTAATACATTTTCTTTTAGAGGGCGCGCTAGCTCTGATGGTGTTAGCCGTGCTGTACCAAGACCAGGGAGACTGGAAGCATCTTTTGCAGCCTTATCTACCATTTCATTACCTATTATCCCTATGTCATTTTCATATTTCCTATTATTTTTCCATCCTCATCCATTGATTTGATTAATTCCAGGATTCTTTAAATTCCTGTATGACTGAATTATATATTTTCTAGTGCTTTTAGACCGTTCAATGAATCTGAGGCTATGGTAACATTCTCTATTGGAAGTGTTTTGGAATAATCTAAGGTCATTGCAATCGCAGTCATTTTAGCTGTGTAAACGGACAAAAAGTAATGAACTTGCGATTTGTAGGTGCGATCTGAAGCGACAAAAACTGAATCAGTGGATTAGTAGATTTAGAACCATCTGTGAATACGATATATTATTTAATTAGTTGGACTGTTGTTAATTAATATATATATATATATATATATATATATATATATATATATATATATATATATATATATATATATATATTATCCAGGAAATCCTATATTGCCCAAATTCTAAAAGATCGATAAGTACTCTAAAATTATTTCACCGATTCCGTCACCATCTTCCACAATTCTCCCCGAAACACAGTATCCTCTCTTATTTTCCCTTAGTTTGAATATGGTTGTGTGATAGGTATATGGTGGCCTCTCGAAAGTGCTCGGGGACAGATTAAAACGAATCATGAATTTTTTTAAAGATTAGTCTATAAGGTCACACGTATCCCACCTCCATGATAAGTCAAAGTGTTTAGTCTCTACATTTAAGGGGAGTATTTTCTTCGCTAATTTATCTATTAAATCACCTGCTAACACCTTCCCCCTTTTACGTCTACAGCCTCTTCCTACTTAAATTTACAACCCCTATCCAAAGAGCATACATCCTATCTTTCCGGCCTCTATACGCCTTCCCATAGAGCAAACAAATATGAACTTCCTTATTAGCCCGGTCCACTCTTTTCAGGTATACTTTCTCTTAATTTTGTGTCCTTCGTTTGCTGGCGCAGCTCTCCAATCCCTAAAACCAAAAAAGGAACTTGCTTCTGCAACCCTACAATCTTGCTAGGGTAAACATGGTTTTCGGAATCATCTTTATCTGTATAACGGTTCATTATCGATTATTGTCCGTAGGAGTGCGTCGTTACCCATCCTAGTAAAGTAACATTTTCTTCCCAGCGCTGTCTTGCAAGTCCGATGAATTAGCTCACATCAAGGTCATTAAACAAAGTCTTGATTTCGGTGGTTTTTCTCCTTATCCAATTCTGTGCAAGTGCTGGCAATGGCAAGCTTCTCCACTCATGCCCTGAGTGTATGTGGCACTAGCGCCCTCGCACAGCCTCCACTGGCTCTCAAGACCAGTGACGCAGCTGAATGAGAGGCGCTGGGATCTTCTGGCATTGTGCCTCGACATCCACTATTGGATCTCGAGGTTTGATTCAGTGATCCCAGCGGCAGTTTGTAAATATTGTAAATAGGTATCAATGTGAACAAGATTGTTATTATTATTTTCTTTATAGTATTTATTTAATTTTGTGTATATATATATTTTTTCTTTTATTTGCTTAGTCTTTATTAATTTTTTTTTCTTTAATTTTATTTACAATGTACATATGGTATGAATGATTTATTCTATCTCTAATACCCATTGCCCCAGAAGGTGGCAGATTGTATTATCTCTTAATAAAACAAATTAAAAAAAAAAAAAATTCTGTGCAATTTCTTAGACCCTTCTGAATATGCTTCATACAAATCACGGAAAGGCGGATTGAGGAATTATAGAATATTAAGAAAGAAGGAAATAATCTACTACAAAATTTATTTCTAATCATCTATTTACATTTAGATATTGGAGCATAGGAAACTTTCTTCATTCGACTCAAGGAACCGTTCCTAAACGGTGGGAATTTTGTATAATATAACAAATTTTATATAACAAAAAATATTTTCCGCTAAATTTTGTGACTAGGTAACTGTAAAAATTTGTATTCGAGCAACACCAACAGAGATAGAGCATGTAAAAAAAGGGTCGAGATTAAAAAAATGTAGGCAAAATGTGACTTTTTTTTTAAACAGTATTGTCTCAAAACCGTCGGTCCTAGCGACAAATGTTATATATTCGAAAATAAATTAATATTTTTAATACTAGCAAACACCAACAAAGCTTTCTTTACACAGAGCGAGTCAATAAAGCCCCAGCACTTAATAAATGCAGGAAATATTGACAAATATATAGTAAGAGTAATTATCCGTGAAAATTGTTCAACGTTAATATGCGTACTAATAATCAAGTCTCAAAAAATAATCTGGGTGTATCTATTAAGTCAAGCACAAAAACGAAAAGACTTAAGAAACTGATATTGCACATTTAAGATATGTAAATTTCCGGGATGTTACTGCATGTTTTTTCATTGGAAAACCTTGCTTAAAGTGATACTTAATATTTTTTGTTATAATAAAATAGACGATAATTTATCAATAAATTGTCAATCAGAAGCATACATTGTAAAACAGTTGGTATTCCATTGTAGAGGTTATTTTAGGCGGGCACAGTTTTGTCTGCGGGCAAATATGACGTCAAACAGGCATAGTGGCGCCGCACAGTGGTTCCAAAAGCACTTTTTCAGGACAAAAGTCTGCAATTCTCGTTCTAATTAAGAAATATCACCCATTTTAACGTAATTTTGTTTCGTATTAAATTCACTTTAAATGGTATGATTGGCAAATTTTTAGCTCATTTTTATATCATGAAAATTTATAAGTTTTGTCGATTATTTCAGAGAAATGTCTGTATCAAATTATTCTTATATAAATCATTATATATCTATCTTTCCTGCATTTAGCTTTGTTCCGAATCGTTATTAGATAAGTTAAGGAAAACTTTGGGTTTCATATAACAACTTGGTGATTTTTAAGAATTTTCAAAAAAATATCAAACAAATTTAAATTATTTTAAATACATCAATACATACACTACAAAATAAAGTGCAAAATACTTTCAAAATTTTAGTTTTGTTTCTAGTTTTCACCGACAAAATTTCAAAATCGTAAATTGTTTTCTACGTTATTGATTATAGAAATTTCCTAAATTGAAAGACCAGAAAAAAATTGACATATAAAATTATTTTGAGGTCTTACTTATTTTTTCCATATGATAAACCATAATGAAGTACTGCCCCGAAGCGAGATACAACTATAAATGTGTTTTTGTAGGGTATTTTTGTTATTTATTTACCTTAAATTTAGTATATAAAATTTACCTATTATAATGTATACAATTTAAAAGATAAACTAACATTTCAGATTATATAGAATATGAAAAAAAAAAGACAATTTCCGACCGAAAACACAATACAATGTCGAGAACTGAAACTCGTGTATAATGCCACTGGTAGACACCAATGCATCCCTGGTGTTCCATTTCAGTTTCACCCAGAGATATTGTTTTGCGTTTCGAAACAGAACTTCTATTATTTATTATTTATACATATTCTATGTAATCTGAAATGTTAGTTTATCATTTAAATTGTATACATTACAATAAATAAATTTTATATATTAAATTTAAGGTAAATAAATAACAAAAATAACCTACAAAACCACATTTATAATCGTATCTCGCTTCGGGGCAGTACTTTATTATGGTTTATCATTTGAAAAAATTAAGTTAGACCTCAAAATAATTTTATATGCCAATTTTTTTCTGGTCTTTCAATTTAGGAAATTTCTATAGCTAACAATGCGTCATGCTTTACCAAAAACGTATAAATCAATTTAAGGTTTTGTAATTTCGTCGGTGAAAACTAGAAACAAAACTAAAATTTTGATAGTATTTTGCACTTCATTCTGTTGTCTATGTATTGATGTATTTAAAATAATTTCAATTTGTTTGATATTTTTTTGAAAATTCTTAAAAAATCACCAAGTTGTTATATGAAACCCAAAGTTTCCCTTAACTTATCTAATAACGATTCTGAACAAAGCTAAATGCAGGAAAGATAGATATATAAAGATTTATATAAGAATAATTAGATACAGAGACATTTCTCTGAAATAATCGACAAAACTTATAAATTTTCATGATATAAAAATGAGCTAAAAATTTGCCAATCATACCATTTAAAGTGAATTTACTGAAATGGTATGATGATGAAAGTGAAAAATTACGTTAAAATGGTTGATATATCTAAATTAGAACGAGAATTGCATACTTTTGTCCCGAAAAAGTGCTTTTGGAACCACTGTGCGCCCTGAGCGATTCTTCTTTCACGTACTACCCGTGTGTGAGTGTGTATGTGTATGCATGCATGTATGTATATGAATAAATGAAGGTACAAGAAAATAAAAAAACAAAACAAATAAAAACATTAATCATTACAATAACAATATTCATTATCTTTAAATGGTCGTGAGCAGGTCACAGATCATTTCGATGCAGCGCCAATGAATAATAAATAAAATTATCAATATAAACTTATTAATAAATAAGTTTAAAATCAATTATGCTGCTGAGGTTAATCGGACGATAATACAGAGGGAGTCCTAAATTTCGCCTATACTGGTTTAATAAGGATAGGGATCATTACCGGGTATCAGACATCGCCAGGGGACCACCTTTTTACATCTCTTTCGAAGGACGGTATAGCTAAGGATTTTTTACTCCGATTAAAAAACCCTTGGACCACCTGCGGATTCGAACCCGTGACCTTTGGCATAGAAGGCTTTTATGCTAGCCACTCTGCTACAGGTATATTTTTTATATTAATAACAGTAATATAGACGTATAATATACCGTTGGAAAGAGAAATATTTTAGAAAAAACATTATCTTGTACACAATGTTATAAAAAGTAATGTTAAGAGACGGACAGAGCATAAACTCATTACTAATTATGATACGTAAAAATTTAAAATTATTTAAATATTAATATTTAATAATATTATTTGATCTAAATCATAAGTTTCCAACAAAACTGAATGAAATATTGATTTATTTAAATTAACTTAACACTGTTTTCAAATACTTAAAGTTTATGAAATAATTCTTAATTGATTTTAACAGCCGAGGTAAGCGAAAGTCGTGTATTGCCCGCACTAAATTTTTTATACTGGTTTAATAAGGATAGGGATCATTAGCACGTACTGGACATCGCCAAGGCTCGGGACCACCTTTATACGTCCCTTTCGAAGAACAGCATAACTAAGGATTTTTTACTCCCATTAAAAAATCATAGAGACTCCTGCCAGGTATGGGCATATAAGGCTGTTATCTAGCCTCTACACCACAGGTGACCTCTATGATCTATTGTTTTTCCAACTCAGGGAGAAATGTTAAAACCACATTTCGGTTTATTTGCCCAATATATTTTTATAAAATTCAATTACTACTAGTTATAGTACTAAGTAGCTATACTGAGAGAGATGCCGACGGAATAACGGTGACGGGTTGGAGCCCACCGACGTGGAATGCGGACAGTAAGGTATACCCCAGCAATCGGTGAGCGCTCTCAGGCCCCAGTCATCTCCTCCCCTTACCTCATCACCATCTCGGAATCTTCATCTCCTCCAATATTCCTCTAAACACTTTGCCTCTACTACCCGACCGTCCAAAGAGGATTATTTCCATTCCGTTTAACAGGATTAATCCCATACTAGATGAATTAATCATTGTAATGAAGGTTTTGGAAAGTATTTTACTTTCAATTACTTGTATATGGAATATATAGTAAGGAAAGTATTTCGACCGTGCGAATATTCGAATTTTCACCATAAATACAACTGTATAGTGTGTGTGTGTGTGTGTGTGTGCGTGTAGTAAGTCTAGCACGAAAACGAAAAGTTGTATAAATTTGAAATTTAATAGTAGGGGTACTCACCACGTTTGCTATAGCATGCTATTTGTGCTATTGTGCTAAACCCATCAATTTTATACAGGAAATAACTGTAGAAACTCGACGGATTTAGCAAAATAACACAAATAGCATGCTATAGCAAACGTAGTGAGTACCCCTATTTTAAAAGCGCCTATGCCTGAGATGTTACAGAAAAAAAATTCATCGAAATCGGCTAACCAGAAGAGCCAATTTATACCATGCATTTCCCACCTTTTTACGATTTTCTGAAAAACGCCTTTAACAATTTTGATTAAAATCGCTTTATCGATGTGAAATTTATTGGACTCTGTTATCATGCAAATATACAATTAGTAATTAGTTTTTTATTATATAAGAATAGATATGATGAGAAGAAAGGGTTGTTTCTGTGAAATAAGATGTCATTTTATCCTAGTGGAGGGATTTATAAATAATTATTTCATATTTATGAACAAATGTTTAATTGTTTAAAGATTTTGTGTTGTACAGTTGTAGGTTATTAACATGTAATTTAATATAATCCCTGATGTAATAAAGTCTGTTTCAAACCAACTTACATGATGGAGTGTGCAAAAAAAATTTGTTGGGAACCACTGTTCTAAGGGATCAATATCGTAAACTAGAATCTAAAATTACATCAAAGCTTAATGAAAAAGGACCGATTACTTTTTTCTATCCCTACCGTGGGTTCTATCTTGTCAGTAACCAGGGATGATTACCATGAATGAAGACCACGTTCTAAGTCGGCTCGTTTCAGCTATATATGAATGGGTCCTTGTAAAGGGGCGTCGGATATGTAAAGGTACCGAATTGTAAGGGGCCTCGGGCCAAAGGGACCGCCTGACATTATAGCCGCAATCAGAAGGGTTAGCATTAAAAAAAAAAATCTAAATCGCCTAGGGGTTGACAAGAGGGTGCTGACAGGGACCATTGTCCTAGAGAATAGAAGCGGCTCATATCAAAGAGCTAATGGGGACAAACCTCTTAAACAGCCGTTTAATTTTCATTAATAGCTTTTCTATAATAAGTATGTTGTTTAAGTTCCGTGGGCTACCGCGCTCTCACGCGCGTCCCTTGGATGACTTGAAAGCTCTCCCTGCTGAGGGAACTGCACTAACTGCCCACACATTATTTAAAAGGGAAATGTCCTTTGAAAGAAGAAGAGACAGGAGTACCCTTTCAACTTCATAATGGACCTACTAAGATATTAGTTTCTCTTGGCTTGCTTCCGTCTCTGCCGGTACGTTTCATGATGCCAACAGGCGAATAGGGATGTTAGGCGACTTTTTAAAACTCATCTCTGCTCATTCTCTCTTCTTTAAAAATATCACTTGCACAACTAGCAAGTATAATCCTTTCAGATAATACTTTGTCGTTAAAATAATATTATATTAATTGTTAAGAATTGGGAAATACTAATTTAGTTTTTGTTATGTATATATATATATAAATATATATATATATATATATATATATATATATATATATATATATATATATATATATATATATATCGTTAATATTAAGTTTGGGGAGCGGCGTGGTCTAGTGGATAGAGCACTAGTCTGCTGTGCTCCGGGTCCTGGGTTCGAATCCCGCCTGTGGCAGAATATTATTTATTCTGTTAATTCAGTCGGGGGGCGACCCTAGGGTATGGAGATCCTCCTGGGGCAGACCCATCCTCAATAAAGTGGGTACCCAAATTAATTGGGGAAAAACCTGGCGGCTGAGCGTGATTAAGGCCTAATCACCTCATTGCACTGCCGTTGGCCTAGAAACAGTACGAATCTCTATATGTACTGAGCCCAAGACCCTTCATGGGTTGTAGTGGTACAGGTTTTTTTTTTTTTTTTTTTTTTTTTAATATTAAGTTCAGACGCAAGAGGGGGCTCAGTTTACATAAAGAGGGATTAAGTGATAGTGACCGCTCGGGAAGGAGAGTGCTCTGAGTTACAGCAGAGACAGGTCGCTACTTCGCTTGTCGCCTTCGTCGCTGTCGCCGTAATCGCTCGCCATCGTCGCCCCGCAATCGTCCTCGAGACTTTAAGTACTCTTGCGTTTATCAGAAAGTTGGTTTTATTTGTTCTTTTGAATTTTTTTTTTCTCAATATATGTATTTTGCAAAGTTGGTGACATTAATAAACCCATAACGAAACCTAAACAAATATAAGGAATTCGGCGACTCATAGTTAACGTTCGGGTTGAGGCTGCGAGCGAGTGTGCTGTCGTCCCTCTCCCCAACATTAATAATAAATGGATTTATTTTTTCATAAACAATCTTAGGGTAGAGCGGGGCTAGTTCAACATAGGGGCAATTGAAATATCTCGCCAACTGTTCACCGTACGTATAGACATCTAATGGCGGAAAGAAAGAGTCGTGGGAGGGATAATCACCACAAGCGCTTCCAATCTTCTTTATTTTGTGACCAAAAAGTAAAAACACTAACTTCATTACAAGTTTTCATCTGTATTAGTAAATTTGTATCTGTTATTAATTAGGTAAGTGTTAATCTTTCAGATAATAATTATTTTACTTTGGATACATGTTTCTTTCAATGTTATGTAAAATATTTGGTTCGAAGAAAGATGAATCTACTAGAGAATGAAGACAACTGCATAAGACGGAACTGCTATTCTTTTACCCGGTATATATAATTGAGGCTATAACGCTAAGGCCAATTCAATTGGCGTGTAAAACTATTGGGTTGAATAAATCTTTTAACAAGAAAAAACAAATGTTAATTAACCGTTTTAAGTCCCCAGTGAGATGCCAAAAGTGTTGACCAAGTAATAAGAAAATGTTGAATCCGGTATTATCAGTGTTCGTGTAATATTTTAAAGAGCTAAAATGAAATATGGGATAAAATCTATATTTTAACTTTTTTATTATTTTAACAATTGAATGAAATTAATAAATAAATAATTTTATTTTGGCTACTTTTCGAGAAATAATTGTTCTCATATCCATGCCCAAGCTGAAAAAGCAGAGAATTTAAATTTTCATACAATAATTAGTACATTTTATGGCGAGTTGAAGTGGCTTAACCCTTCCAATCGTCGCAAGTATTTCCTTGCGTCATTCTTTTACCAAATTATCCAATCCCGCCGTCCATCATATATTTATGACCTCCTACAGTTCAAATCCTCTGTCCATCCCCGTTGTACACGCTCCAGGCCTTCGGATTTATACAGTACAGCCCACAGAACTGCACATTTCGACAGATCCTTTCTCATCCGATCCTCAATTCTATGGAATTCTATCCCTCCTTCCATTCGTCACTCCAACTCTCTTTCAACCTTCAAATCCTGCCTATTTGATCACTTATTGTATATCCAGGCTCAATAGAATTGTAAATAAGCTTTTCATTTATTTATATTTTTTTTTCTCATTTAAATATGTCTATTTTATACCATTAATTATTAACTTGTTTATATTTATTTAATTTACTCTAAGACTCTAAAGCCCTTTTTTGTACTTTCTGTATATTTTATTCTAAAGGGACATGTCCCAGAATAATAATTTATTTATTTATTATTTATTATTAGTATATGTGTAGTTGTTCTGGGTATAATTCGTGTGATTTTTTTATAACCTCGGTTTTTGTTTTAAAAATTCCTGGTTGGGGTTAGTTGAGCTATGGTTCTATATGGTTTGTTCATTATATTTTCAGTTAATTATCCAAAGAAAATTACAAGTTTTGTTACTCTATCACTAACACTACATAAACTTACTTTTGTTAATTGCAACAGTAAGAATGATCATTAAGCTCCAAACATATATATATATATATATATATATTATATATATATATATATATATATATATATATATATATATATATTTTTTTATTTATTTTTTTTTTTTTTTAAGATATAAGCTATTTGAGTAATAATATAAACATTTAAGTCTGATTTTAAATATCAAGACTGAATCTAATATTGAAGTTAATCTTAAGATACGTTAATTTTTTATTTATTCTAGTTTTGGTTAATTATTCGAAGAACAACTTTAAATTTTGTTGTTTGGTCACTAAAAGACGATAAATAAAGAGCTGATTGTTAAGCACATCTTTTACTTTATTTCTAGTCGATATTAAACCCATGGTTTGGTTAGACATTCTTAGTGCTCAACTTGCCCCATACCCTTGCCCAACTTACCTCACCTATAGAATACATTCAGCAAACTTGACTTCCTGGATTTAAATAGCTGTAGCTCTTAAATTCGACTTCTAACAACAAAATTACCAGGGACATTTTTGCTAAGGGATATATGATGAATTTATCAAGCCGCTTAAAAACTCATTGAGACTTATCATTGAGGAGCTATATCCGTTCAAGTAAATAATTGCTCAACTAGCCCCGCCCTACCCTACTTAAATATTATAATTTAATTCACACTTTACCCCATTAATTAAGGCTACAAAAATCCCATACAAGACCCTTCATTCTCTTCAGAACCCGGACCGTCCCTGTAAATATTCCCTTCTTCTCTTCAACAACACCCCAAAAGGAAATAAACGTTCAACCGATGGATATATACTAAATCACTTCTCTATTTTTATGTATATTAAATATTACTGCAGTTTAATTTTAGGTACCTAAGCACAGATTTCTATCTCTCCAACCTACACTCTCTCCTAATTTTTAAACTATGTTGTGCGTAATAAAAGAATATTATAAATCAAAATAAAAAACATTACTGAATATGTTGATTGAAACGGATGAAAGTACTTTCAGGTCTAACTTGAATATTCAATTGAATTTTTAGACTGTTAAAAGTATACTAATATATATATATATATTATATATATATATATATATATATAAATATATATATATATATATATATATTATATATATATTACAAGCTTCCGTTTTGTTAGTTATGATATTGTTTATGTTGGAAATATCGTTATTCCTAGTACAACTACGGCATCAGTCACTGCAGATTTTTTTAAATCGGACGTATTAAAAAAATATTGCTTCCAAGCCTAGGTAGCGTGAAGAGGAAAATCAATAAAAAATATTGTTTTGAAGGTTCTTGAAGGGATCGAATTTGAAATTTAGAGAGGCTTTTAGACCGGAAATTTGATGCTCTGCTCAACTTTTACTATATTTTTTTTTTTCGATTTGGATAGTTGTTTCAAAGTTACAGCTGTCTATTAGTGACTAAAGTGGGTTATTCAACAAAAGTGGAAAAAATTGCCTATTTCTGACGAACGATTGCGCCAATTCCACTGAAACAAGTTCAAAACTAAGTTAATTTTCAGCAAGGAAATTTAGTATTCTTTCATTTTGGAAAGAAAGATATTTTCTGTAGGAAGCACCGTTTTCAAGTTAGTTTTGAGAAACTGAAAAAAGTGCCAACAATTCGACGTTTTTCGGCTTCAATAGGTTCACCACCAGTGATGGTGCAAAATCAAATTACTTGAATTTAGGACTATTAAAAGGTATTAAAACGATTTCCAGCTTTGTCCGAATTAATTCACACAAATATCCTTATTTTACTGGGCTATTGTATAATCCGTACACCTTTATATCCGATATCTTTTGTAACTAGCTCTGCAGTTCTGACAATGAACATTGCCTCTAGACACGCCTCGCTCAGTCTCCAATGGCATCTCACTACTACAATAGTATAGAAAGAATCATTTTCTATATTATGCACATTTATTTATTTATTGACAATAACCAGGAAAGTCACAGTTTTTTTTATTTGAAACGATTACAAAGTCATTCATTTCAACATACGTAGAATACTGATAACAAATTTTTAAAAAATCCGTCCATCCGCCGCCTCTAAAATATTCTATAATTTTCCCTAAAACTAATGGACCAAAGTTTTCAAAATTTTGAAAAAAAAATACCAGAGAATCTGAAGATGATCCCAACTCCTCGACAATAATTTAAGTCTAAGTAACCAATAAGTCTCTTAAAAACGTCGCTGGGTGAGTTTGTCTCCGTGTGTTTGTATGACTAGTCGAGCACAAAAAGAATAAGACAGGAACAAATTGGAAAAATGAAAGAAAAAAAAAAAAAAAAAAAAAAAATATATATATATATATATATATATATATATATATATATATATATATAATAAAGGGATTCTTGGTCACATATGATTTGTAAAATTAACAATAGGATTAATAAAACATTTTATTAAATACATTTGTTTTTCTACTTTTTTTTTTTTTTTATTATATTATAATAGTGATAAGAAAGAAAAAAGGGTGGACTGCATGGGTTGCTTATTATACATCTTTCGTACATCTATTTATTTAGAAATATTTTTAAAAAAAATTATTTTAATAGTTAGTGCAATAATAATAAAATATAATCACATAATTAGATTGTTTTAACATTCATTTAATTATACATGAAATATTTTATGAAAATTTTTAAATATAAATTTTCACCAGAAATACATGTTTTAGCTTCCCTTGAGTCTAAATGATCAAGCCCTGTATAAAGGTTGGTGTGTGTAGTGAGTCTAGCTCAAAAATTGTTATCTGTATAAAACTTAAATTCATATTTTAGATCCGTGTATGCCTGACATTTCACAGAAACATTTTCATATAAATCGGCGAACTATAAGAGAAAGTGGCATGTATTTTGCACCTTTTTAAGATTTTGTCAAAAATGGCTCTAACGATTTTAATCATACTCGTTAAATCAATGTAGAATTTAATTCTTAAAACTTTTTTGAGATCTAACTTCATTTAAAAGTTCTTAGATTGATTTTGACAGAGGTAAGTCGTGTGTTGCGTGCACTTTTACAACTTAAGTTAAAATTTCTCAATTGGATTTTAGTAGGGTGGTAAGTGACAGTCTTGTATTGCGGGCTCCAGATTTATATTTTTATTTAAATTAATTACAAAAAGAGAGGTAAGTGAAATATGACCGCACTAGATTTTTAATATAATCCAAAATGACCGGCTTCTGATGAGTGGAATAATGCCTGGTGTAAGATAATTAATAAAAACTTGGCAACGTTCCTTTATTTCCAGTGAATGTTATTTAACGAAAAATTAGATGATCACCCCGAGAAGCTATCTGTTGTCGGGGGAGAGAGAAAAAAAAAGAGAGAGAAAGAAAAGTAGGTAAAAGCGCCTTTTCTCAATGGTGGTCTTTACTTAGAGTTACATAAAAGATTCAGGGGCCTGGAAATAACGATTCAGGCTACTAATCTTTCTCTGGAGCAGAGCCTTCTATACCCATTATGTAGCTAATGTTTCCCTCTTTTGCCTTCTTGCAAGTGGGAGGAACCGACTTTACAGGCACAAGTTAAATTATGCGTTAATATTTTATTTTACAAAAACCGATTAAAAAAGTTAATTCCAACATGATGCTACATCAATCTGATATTATTAATCTATCATCGGCTTGATTTCAACAAGTTTCTTTGAATACATAAAAATAAAACCATTTCAGGAAATATCTTTATTATTATTATTATTTAAAATAGAATAGAAAGTAATTTTTATTCTGGGACTGGGTCCCTTACGAATAACAGGTTGTACATTGAAATATGAAATAATATAATATGCCTGGCCAACAGCCAAAATTAGCATAGTTATTATTTAAAATAATGAAATAAGAAAGAAGAAGAAATATCATACAACAAAAAATAAAAAATGAAATCTTCCGAAAACGATGGTGTTGAACAGAATGAAAAATTAATGAATTGAGACGTTGATTTCCAAAAGGTACTATATCCATTCTAGGAAATTTTACAGGAAGCGCGAAAATCTCTCATTACTATATTATTAAACTAGCTAGTTTGGGTCTTTTTGCCTTAAAATTTAGAATTATTTTTTTACTATAATAACAACATCATATTAAAGTTATGAAATGAATTTTTTTTAGAATGATTTGGAACGAAAATAAATGCGTAATTAGTACTTTTAGAAAATGACCGCATTTCTAAATCGCGTTTTTTAAGGGCTTGAGAATTCATTAGATAACATCAAATAGAATATTTAGATGAAACTAAATGATGGGAATACAAATATGTAAAAATATCAATTTTGTAAAAAATGTCCTTTAGTACCTTTTGGAAATCAATATCTCAATTTATGAACAATGTTTACATTTAAACAGCAGGCTTTTTACTTATTTTCTTCATTCAAAATGTAATACTTAAAATTGCAATATCATAGTTGTTAAGCGTCAGTTTCGGATGACAGAAGGTACAGGAAAAGTTGGGATTTGAAAGAGGATTGAGAAGTAGCATAGCGGATGTTGGTAGGTGAAGAGGGTAGTAGAGCGGATTATAAAGGAACGATCAAAAGTTTTAGTTTTGTGGGTAGGAACGTAAAGGTCAGAATGGCGTGATCTTGTTTCAAGAGAGTGGACTGAGGTTTTAAATTTAAGGAGAATGTGGATATAGGGTGGGGGGATGATGGGAATTAATGTTTTGGTAAAGCTGTGATCCTAGCAAATATTTTCTGCGGTTGGAGGAGAGGGAGCCACTTTAACTCGCTGTATAAGTGGGTAACATGTGACCTTCTAGGTGTTCTGAAGACAAATCTTATAGTGATGTTCATGATTCGCTTCAGTCTGTCCTCAAGCATAGTCGAAAGGCCACCATATACCATACAGCCATAGTTAAAGTGGGGGAAAACAAGTGAGAATAAGGAGCTTGCAAGTGAATAGTGGAAGTAAATGACGGGAGCGATATAAAAATAAAACAATCTTCAGAAAATCATTAGGTTAAACAAAATGAAAAATAAATGAGTTTAAATACAAAATAAAAAGGAGAAAAATAAATAAATACTTACATTATTCAGTTACTTAGTCTTCTAAGAATAACACAATCTTTGAAATGGTAAAGGATCTTTATCTCGTCAAGAATTAATGAAAAATAAACTAATTAAACATAATTAAAAATAATATACTACAATAATATGAAACGAATTCTTCTAGTGATAATATAAAAAAATAAATAAATAAACATTTGTAAAAAAAAATAGATTGAATACAATCTTTATTAATTAAACTTATTTCATTGTCAGGTAGCGTCATTTTGGGATGCTAGAAGGTACGGGAAGATAAGGTATTTGAATGTAGAGAGGGAGGTAACATGACGGATGTGTGATGGGAGGGAATTCCAGAAAATAGTGGAACGGGCCACTTATTAACACTTGCACAAAACAAACATCACATAACGCGACTTTAATTTACCACCGTTGTTTAAATGAATTTAAGAACTTTTAAATACAGTTTGCGAAAATGAAAATTCTTTAAGAATTAAATTAAGTTTCGTTGGGTATTATGGATATAATGTTAAATTATCCGACGATGGAAATTATTATATACGACAATTACTTGGATTTATCTGCTTTTCATCCCTCCCTTATACAACTTTGGATTTTTTATAAAATCTTAAGATTTTCAACGGTATATTACACATCTATATTACGATTCTTATGTTCGAGAGAAAAAAAAAAATTAACTGAAATAATATGTCTGCAGTTTTCTCCTCGAGTCGGTTATCAAATACTTTCACATTGTAATAGTATAGGGTAATTGCATTTACACGTTTTGTAATAGTCAATTTTTCCGAAACTATTAAATGAAAGGATTAAACTTCAGAGGAAGAAAATATAAAATATCGAAAAAGGCCTGTCAGACTATATAATCGGAATGGAACCTACATGATATTAAAACCCATTAAATTTTACATCGGTATAGTGAGTTTAATTAAAATCCCTATAGCCGGTTTTGAGACAATGGCAAAATGCATTCACTTTAATTAAAAATTTTATGTACAACAATCACCTAAGTCCTATTCGTTACTTAAAACTACCTTCCACAACTTTGCACATACGATAACACTTTTTTGAGATATTTAGCTTTCCTAGGGTATATTATAAATCTATTTCACTATTCTTTTGCTAAAAAAAATAAAAATATATATGTTTACTGTTTTCTCATTTATTTGGGTATTAAATTCGTTCAACTTGTATATTTAGCCGTATTTTATCAATGCTAATAAGATGATATTTATTATTTTTTCCATGTTTTTTTGAAATATATCTTTTGATATTTACAACGGTATAATAAAATACATTTAGTAAATGTTATACAAGATATACTGTCATGATTCACATGTAGAATTACTACACATTCGCAGCACTCCAAAAACTGCTGAACTAGCAGGTCTCGGGGCCATCTTTTCATACGCCTCGGAGGATTTTCAGGGATTGGGGAGGAAGCAAGGATTGAAAATAGTGGGTTAGAGTGGTAATGGAGATTGCCATGAAAGTAGTGGCACCAGGTTCGCGCCAAGTCAGAAACATATTGAACATTAAGGCCTTTAGGATGAGTCTATTTGTGACGAAATAAGGAGCAGTAAGGATTTTTAATTAAAAGGATTGGAGACGAGAAGAATTTGATAGTTTAGAAGAGACCCAAATCTTTATTCCGTTTTCCAAATCTACAAAATAACTTTAGAAGAATGAGATAAAAATATCGGCATTTTAAGCACTGTCAGACTATTTCAATCAAAACGAGACCTACATGATATAAAAACCAATAAAATATTAGGCTCGCTTCTAAAACATAAAATTCCAGTTTCGTATTACTTATCATTTTCAACCTAGACTTACCACGTACACAAACAGACCTTTTTACAGGACTTGGTCATTTAGTGTCAGAGAAACTCAAAACGTGTATTTACGGTGAAAACTCAAATTCGAAAATTTTCACAATCGCAATACTTTCCCTCACTATATATTTCATAGATAGGTGAGCGAAAGTAAAAACAAAATCTGGTGCGGGCAAAACACGACATTCACTTACCTCCGTTTTTATAATTGATTAAAGAATTTACAAAAACAGTAAGAGAAAAAATGAGTGAAACCATTAAAGAATTAGTTAAATGGAATTTCTATAGAAACACGTGATTTATTAAAAAACCTATCATATTATTATCTAAAATAATCACTTAATTTTATCGGCTTTTCATCACTCTCTATTAACTTTTAATTTTTTTGTATGAGTTAGTATTTTTTATAAAATCTTTAGCTTTCCAGCGGTATATTATAAATGTATATTACTGTTCTTAAGTTAAAAAACAAAAAATTGCATTAAAAAATATTTTTTCAGTTTGTTCCTTTAGTTGGGTATCGAATTCATTAAATTTATTTATTCACCTGTTTTTCATCAGTGGTAACAAGATAATAAAGTTATTTTTATAGAATCAACTAAATTTAAGGTACTTTAGAAGAAGAAAATTAAAATATCGGCATTTAAGCCCTGTCACACAATTTTAATCAGAATGAAACCTACATGATTTTAAAGCCTATTGAATTTTACATCGATATGGCGAGTTTAAACAAAATATTCGGAGCCGTTTTTGTAAAATCGTAAAAAGGTGCAAAATGCATGGTATAAAGTGGCTCTTCTGGTAAGCTGATTTTGATGAAAACGATTTTGTAACATCTCGGGCGTATGGATATTTTATATTGGGTTGATGCAAAATTAATGCAGGTTTTTAGTAGGTATTGTAAATACGCCATATCTTTACTTTAACCATATATATTTAATCAAAATAATTTCCATCTGAATCAATCCACTTTTGCCAACGTTCAACAAGCTTTCTTATTCCACCAGAAAAAAAATCCGAATCCCTGGACTCAATGAAATCACGAAAAGAATTTTCAATGTCGTCCTGGTTTTGAAAATTTTTCTCCCTCAAAAAGTTGTCCAGATGCCTGAAAAAGTGGAAGTCTGTAGGAGAGAGGTCAGGTGAATAAGGCGGATGTTGGAGAACTTCGTAGCCCAACTCGTGCAGTCGTCGAAGCGTTGGTTGTGCAACGTGTGGTCTGGCGTTATCGTGGAGCAGGATCGGCCCCTTCCGATTCATCAATGCTGGGCAAAGACGTTGCAATTTTTGAGTTCCGAATTCCGCCGCCATTTCTCGTGTGGTTTTGGTTGGGTCTTCTTCCACTTTTGACCTCAGCTGGTCGTTGTCCAGAGCAAGATGACGGCCCCGACCTTCCTTGTCTTCGAGGTCGAAATCTCCTCTGCGAAACTTCTGGAACCAACGCTGCACCGTGCACTCATTAATAGCCCCCTGACCCCACACTTCATTAATATTACGAGCCGTTTGCGCAGCGCTGCGCCCTAATTTAAATTCGTAAAAATAAATTTGACGAAAATCGCACTTTGACATTTTCGATTCAAGACCTTTGAACACACTGAACAAAACGATTTTACTAAACAAATTCATGGTGAAAGAGAGGGTATTAGATAAGGTTTGTTTTGGTATAATAATGATCAATGTTAGGATTAGCTTTGTTTACACAATTGGAATTAAGATATTGCAATAGAGGAAACCTGCATTAATTTTGCATCAACCCAATATTTTAAATATGAAATTTCAGTTTCATAGGACTTTTCGTTTTCGCCCGGGAGTTACCACACACACACACACACACAGACCTTTTAGCGGAACTTGGTTATTTAGACTCAAGGGTCCCTAAAACGTGTATTTCCGTTGAAAGCTGGAATTCGAACATTTTCACGATCGCAATACTTTCCCTAACTATATATAGTAAGTGAAAGTAATAATCGATGTAAACATTTATTTCGGATTGCATTATATAACTATAGAAATTGGTTTAAATTATATTTATTTGTTAAAGATATACATCTTCTACAAATTGAATAAAATACTGACAATTTCACTTCACACACATGATTCTGGAATTGTTATCTAACTCGTCGGATGATTAATGATAACTGGAACGAGAATAAAAAGATTATCATCATACCAACATAAATAATCATCTGAATTAACTGAAATATTTTATAACTCTTAAACGGTATGTGGACCATCACTATTTAAAGAAACTTGAGTTCTACACGCTGACACTAAAAACAAGTAAATTTTATTAAGTTTCGTTGGCTGTTGATAAGAGTAAAAATTATTATATAAAGTAACTACTTTACTATATTGGTTTCTTGTCACTTTGTATTTTATAAAACATTATTTCTGAAATCCAGAACAGATTTCCAACGGTATATTAGACATCTATATTACTTATGACTAGAAAAAGAATGTAACGTAATCAAATGTTTCTACTATTGTCTTGTACAGTTGGTTATCGAATTCTTTCATACTGTATATTTAGCCTTTTTTTTTTTATTTTAAGGACATGAAATGGGTATTTGTTTCAAATCAACCTAATTTTTTTTTTTTTTTTTTTTTTTTTTTTTTTTTTTTTTTTTTTTTTTATTGAGAAATATTACAATTTGTTGCATAATGAACAGTAGTAATAGAGATGTAGTACACATTCATACAATATATACAGCCAATAATGATAAAGTCAATTTACATAAAATCGGAAATAAATAAATTCAAATATATACAAAAAAAAAGCAACAAGAAACAAATCAAAACAACAACCTGTAGTAGAGATAAATACAAGTTGGGAAATAAATAAAAATCATACAAGCATACTTAACTATATACAATATATACAATCAGCCAAAGGAACCCTAGACTCGGCTGCTCCCCCCACAAGTGGGGGGAGAAGCGGAATCCAAGAGATCCCAGCGCCTCCCACTCAGCGCTTCACTGGTGTATGCCAGTGGAGGCCGAGCCAGAGCAAATCAACCTAATTAAAGATACTTTAAAGGAAGAATATTAAAAAATCCGGCATTAATTCCGTCAGACTATCTCGATAAGTATGTAAACTACATAATATTAAAACCCATAAAATATCAATAATGAGAAACGTTTTATTTTTAGTCTTCGTTCATTACAGCTAATAACTAATTATGGCGAATTATTTAAAATTTAAAAAGAAAAATGTTGGGAAATATTAGAAAAACAAAAACTTGCACCTCTACAACTCATTAAGGGTCTTGGGTACAGTACATATAGGGGCTCGTACTAGTTCTAGGCCAACGGTCGTGCAAGAAGGGTGATTAGGGATGGTTGGAAACGCTCGGCTGCCAAGTTATCCCCCATTTCGAGTACCCACTTTAAAGAGACTAGATGAGCCCCAGAAGAGTCTCCATACACCAGGATCGCCATCCAATCCACTAGATCAGAGGATCAGGTACCCGAATAAAAAATTTCGCGGGCCCCTTTTCCAATTATTTCAATGGGAAGGACCCCCAAGTTCTAAACATCTAAATCCAATATATATATATATATATATATATATATATATATATATATATATATATATATATTTAGATTTTTAGTTGGCTACACCTTATAATGTGCATTTAATGCAAAATACCACTACTGCCGAAACTCTGTATATAAAGTAGAAAAATGAATCAGGCTGTAGACATTTAATTCTAACTTCGAAACATTGAATTATTGATATCCAAAACTAATACAAGATCGAACTAAAACTTAATCAAGTACTGATAAAGAAATCAAACATTGTTCATACTTCATAATTGTTAGTCCAAGCATATACAAATATTTAAATTAGTCAAAGTATATGACAATTAAATAAATGTAACTAAATAGAGGCAATATTTATTATGAAGACCATTGTGAAATATATATATATATATATATATATATATATATATATATATATATATATATATATAAAGATATTTGATGAAATATTACCTATAATATTTTAATATGGATTTTTTTAAAAATAATATTTACTTCAACACTTATTGGACAAACGTTCTAACCTTCCACTTAATTAAAAAAAGACTCATATATATGACCATCATAAGACCGATATGGACTTACGGAGTAGAGCTAAGGGGCAATTCTTCGTATTTCTCGTATCTTACAATCCAAAATCCTTCGTAAAATCCTTAACGCTCCTTACTTTGTCATGAATAAACTCATCCATAAAGACCTTAATGTTCCATATGTTACTGAATTAGCCCGGACCAGGTATCAATGATTCCATGAAAAACTCCATTTCCATTCTGATAAACAATAATATATAATGAATAAAGTTTGTATTCTATCATCCTCTTCAATTCCTAATAATCCTCCGAGGTATCTGGAATGAAGATGGCCCCGAAACCTTCTATTTTAGAACATTTTTAGAGTGTTGCCAATAGGTAGCGTCTCTACATTTATTTCATGTCAATTTACTATGCCCATCACATTAACTTGATATATATAATACAGTTGTAAAATCAATGAATATGTTTAAATAAAAAAATTAATATTTCTGAAGATGAGGCATTATGGACACCGAAACGTTAAGGTCCAATCAATTATATAATACAAATATACTCTTCAAAAAGTGAAACCTAAATATTGTTTATAATCTTATGCGAAGTTTCATCAGTCCTTTAAGCTCATTATTTTCAAAATGTTAGAAAATGGCCAGTTGTAAAGCTGTGTGCAGAAGCAGCCAATCGTCAGTGATCATTAGCAATTATATCACATAGGATGTTGAATTGGTCAGTGTTGATCAAAAGCGAAGGATTCACAAATATTTTATGCTAACGTAATTTGAACTTAATTTCTATGACATTTCGCGGACCTCCTGACATCGTATGTGGACCCAAAGAAGTCCACGGACCACTTGTTGGGAAGAAAATTTTAGTCAATTAAACATTTTAGTTGATGCAATGAAAAATCAATAACAGGTCACTTTGAGTAGAAAAAAAGTGGATTTTTGAAAATTGTGTCCGTATAGAAAAAGTTTGGAAATACTGTAAAATATGGATCGAATATTTTAGGTTGTCCTTTAATGAACTGTTGTACCAATACCCTGTAGAAGATAAATGCTGCTTAAGTATAACTGTTTATTTATTTAACGTCACTTCATGCTACTATGGCTAATCGGACGATGCTACAGTGGGAGTCCTAAATTTTGCCTATCCAGGTTTTATTAGGATAGGGATCTTTAACGAGTACCTGACATCGCACAGGCTCGGGACCACCTTTTAACGTCCCCTCCGAAGGACGGCGTAACTAAGGATTTTTTACTCCCATTAAAAAATCCTAGGACCACCTGCGGGTTTGAACCCGTGACCTTTAGTATGGGAGACTGTTACGCTAGCCACCCAGCTACAAGTGATCCCGTCAATTAACTATAACTGTAATATAAAAACATACATATACATATATTTTGTACATATTACTGCTAGTCCGGTATACAGATACAGTCCGGTATCTTGGTTTACTATTAGACAAAAGATTGACAAGGAACCCACATACAAGACTTAAAAGACAAGAACTCAACCGACGATTCGGACAGTTATTCCGACTACCCAACAGAAAATATGAACTTACAGTTGACAACAAATTATTAATCTACAAGACAATATTGAAGCCTATCTTGACCTACGGACTTGAACTATGGGGGACAACTAAACTTTCTAACATCAAACGCATTCAATCTTTTCAATCCAAAGTCCTTCGAACAATAGTAAATGCTCCTTATTATGTCTCCAACCACACCTTACACCACGAGCTGAATATTCCATTTATTTCAGATCTTATTCCATCAAAATTCACCAAATTCCATCAGAACCTTATCCATCACCCCAATCCTCTAGCTCAATCCCTTTCCAACTCCACACATCCTTACTGCCTCCCTAGAAGGTTGAAACGGCAGTGGCCCCGCGACCTTTTCTAAATATAAATATATTGGAGTTCTAACACTGGCTAGATTCTCCACTCAGTGTGATGTACGTATGACGTGTATATAGATATGAGTGTTTTCAAGTTCTTTTTAAACAGTTTATTGATTCATTATTGTATATATATTTTATTGCTGTGTAAATATTGTATGAATGTACTCGTAGTAGGAATGCTATCTTTTACCCCTTTTATTGATGTCCAAATTGGGACAGATTGTAATACTACTCAATAAAAAAATTGTTGTTGTTGTTGTTGAAGAACCTACTTCGAAATCAGAAAATTTTTAGTCTTTTAAAAATTTTAGTTAATGGACTTAAAAATCAACAACAGGGTCTTTTGAGTAGAAAAAATTGAATTTTTGAAGATAAAATGTGTCCGTATAGAAAAAGTTTGCAAATACTGTAAAAATGGATCAAATATTTTAGGTTGTCCTTTAATGAATTATTGTACCAATATCCTGTATAAGATAAATGCTGCTTAACTATAACTGTAATATAAATACATACATATATATTTTATACATATTACTGCTAGGTCCTAGGATTTTTTTTTTTTAGGATATAATACTCAAAGTTCATCCTGACATTGATACTCCTGTAACTCATGATGGTTGATTTATTAACCATGCCTTGATGACAAGCAGTGAAAGAGTGGTACTAATAGACTCAGCCCGTTGGTAGCCTGGAGGGAGTTCTGTCATTAGTAGTCTGGAATATTCATGAGTTGTCCAGTAACTCCAGGTCACTGTTACCTCGGTAAAACATCAGGTTCCAGAGACTTACCCACCTTTGACGAACTTAGTAGATTCCCCATTCCAGTTTCAGGAGTAGAATTTAAAAATTTAACAAATTTTTAGATATAAAAATCCAAAATATCATGGACAAGTAGCAGTGTGCTATAAGATGGAATGAAGGGTGAGATGTGATATGGTGATTATATAATGGAAAAGAAATAAGTCTTGAAAATGGGGAAACGGCCCCGAAACGTCGACTAATATGAAAAACTGATAAAAAGCTAATGAAATAAAGTGATTGGGTGAGGAATGGAAGGCAGTGTGTGCTTTTTATAAATGTTCAAAAATATAATAAATGAACATCTTTAATTAACATTACAATGTATATTAGTAATTAGTAGAATCCTGTTAATTAGACTGATTATGACCAGATCTAACCAGGATAAGAACTTCAAAGAAGAAATATTATAAAAAGATTTTTTTTTAAAGATTTTTATTGATATTTACAACTGTATTAAAAAAAATTCATCAAGTAAATGTGATCGCTATATAATACAATGACATGAAATACATGTAGAGAAGCTTCCCATTGGAAGCACCCTAAAATAATTTTTTTTCCTATTTTAAATGTTATATTTCTTTTTTTTTACTCCCCCTTTTTCCTTCCTGTCTCCTTTATAATATAATAAAAAAATACCAAGTAAATTTTACGATTTCGCTTCTTTTTTTTTTTTTTTTTTTAAATGTATTATCGGTGAAAACTGGAATTAGAAAATTTGTAAGAACGCAATAAAATGTGATTATATGATTATATTTTATTAATATTGTACTAATTATTAAAATAAATTTTTAAGAATTATTTCTAAAAAAATAACAGTATGCTTTTTAATAATCAAACTAATGCATTAGCGTTTTTGGTTAGGTAAATGGCTTTTAATATTTTTATTTTAATATTATTATTTTCAGAGGCAAAATAAAAGAAAATTCATTTTTCGGTTATTAAATTCACGGTGTTTATGGTCAGTGCTGTAAGTTGATAACCCTGTGGTTTTATTGTAATTTTTAATTGGGGCCTTACAATTACTGCTTATGCTGAATATTTTTTGGTTTGGCCAAAAAGTGGTGAATTATAATTACAGCCACGAATTCTATATTAGGTCTTAGCCTTCGCCTTAAATTATCCACACCTAATCATTTTCTATTTTAAATGTTATGTTTATTTTTATTTTGTTACTCCACCCTTTATACTTCCTATCTCCATTGCAATATAATAAAATAATACCTAGTAAATTTTACAATTTCGCTTCTTTTTTAAAAAATAAAATGAATTATCGGTGAAAACTGGAATTCGAAAATTTGCAAGATCCCAATACCTTCCCTTACTATGTATTTCATGTATAGTTATCTGAATGAAAAAAAACGATGTAATTATATGATTATATTTGAATAATATTGTACTAATTATGAAAATAAATTTTTAAGAACTATATCAAAAGAAATAAAAGTATGCTTTTTAATAAGCAAGCTAATACAGTAGCATTTTTGGTTACTGTATTTTTCTTTTACCACTATTATTTTCTGTGGGTAAATAAAACGAACAATATAGTTATTGAACAATATGGTTATTAAACTCATGGTGTTTATGGTCAGTACTGTGAGTTGACAACCCTGTATTTTTTAATTGTGGGCTTATAATTACTGCTTATGCTGAATATTTTTTGGTTTGGCCAAAAAGTGGTGAATTATAATTACAGCCTCGAATTCTATATTAGGTCTTGGCCTTTGCCTTAAATTATCCACAACTAATCATTTTCTATTTTAAATGTTATATTTATTTTTATTTTTTTACTCCACCCTTTTTTCTTCCTATCTCCATTGTAATATAGTAAAATAATACCTAGTAAATTTTACAATTTCGCTTCTTTTTAAAAAAAATAAAATAAATTATATGATTATATTTGATTAATAGTGTACTAATTATGAAAATAAATTTTTAAGAATTATTTCTAAAGAAATAGCAGTATGCTTTTTAATAAGCAAGCTAATACAGTAGCATTTTTGGTTATGTATATTGCTTTTAATATTTTTCTTTTACCACTATTATTTTCTGTGGGTTAAATATACAATTTAACGTAGCTATTAAACAATAGGGTTATTAAACTCATGGTGTTTATGGTCAGTGTTGTGAGTTGATAACCCTGTATTTTTTAATTGTGGGCTTATAATTACTGCTTATGCTTGATATTTTTTGGTTTGGCCAAAAAGTGGTGAATTACGTGTACAATTACGGCCCCCAACTATATATTAGATCTTGACCTTCGCCTTAAATTATCTACACCTAATCATTTTCTATTTTAAATGTTATATTTATTTTTTATATTATGTTATTTCGACTCCACTCTTATTCTTTCTCATCTCTATTATAATATAATAAAAAAAGTAATTATTATGTTTTACATTTTTAGAATTAAAATAATATTTTCTATTAAACGTTTTTATTATAATTGATTTATAGGCCGGGAACTGAATTTACAGCTGTTTTTCGCCTAAATATGAAAAATACAAACATATTACATATTATAGGCGTTAAATATTATTATAAGTAGCTACATCCTTAGATGATTAGCGGATATTACAATGGACAATACTAAGCGGAGTGACCGGGGAGCGTTGAGAGGGTGGAGGCCTTCGATAGGATCTAGTATTGACCGCTTCCCGGTGCCTCCTTTATCTAGTCCCTCCCCGGTGAGGGGTTGCCGCACCCTATGTTGTCTATCTCTTCGTCTCACCAAACTCATCCCATGATCCTCTGAGCATCCTCTCATCTTCTGCCTTACTCTCGGCTATCAGGAAGGAGTTGAGGAATAGACGAGTCTCTCTCTTAATACCCGGTTTCTTTTTTCAAAGAAATATATTGGAAGAGAAGCTCATGGGATTCTTCTGGTGTTGTACAGTGGAACTATGTCCTGTGAGCTAAAAATAAATAAATCAATAAATATATATATATATATATATATATATATATATATATATATATATATATATATATATATATATATACATATATATATATATATATATATATATATATATATATATATATATATATATATATATATATATATATATATATACATATATATATATATATATATATATATATATATATATATATATATATATATATATATATATATATATATATATAATTTTCAATAGAAAATTATAAATAAAAAAGGTCGATGAATTTAATTGTTGTATATACATACAAGAGGAATTAAATCGAATAAGTCACTGGGCTGTAGCCAATAACTTAGAACTAAATGCTGAAAAAACAAAAGCATTAGGGATAGGATCCCATCACCTCCTGAAAACTGTTCCACATATTCCCACCCTATTCCTAAATAGTGATCTTATTAAGTTCTATCCGACTGTCAGGAATCTGGGATTCATCTTCGATCAAATGCTATCCTTCAAAATAATTTTTCATCTTAAAAAAAGTGGTACCAAATCAGATAAGAAAGAATTTTCCAGAAACGTAAAAAGAAAGTAAGTGTCCCACAACGTCATGCAGAAAATTCAATTTTAATATTTACGAAAGGGATAGATAAAATAGGGTGCGGAAAACTCCCCACCCTTCTATCTCTTCGTCCCAGCAAACTTATTTCTTGATCCTCCTAGCATCATTTTATCTTCTCCAGCCTTACCTCCGGCTATCAGGAAGAAGTTGATGAAGACACTATTCTCACTATTATCTCTGCTTTCATTTTTCAAAGGAATAGATTGGAAGAGAAACTCGAAGAAGAATTGTTGTGCAGTTGAACAATGTCTATTTATATACATATATGACAAACAAGTTTGTTATGTATAACAAAAAACTTCATATGACCCATAGCCTGATTCTCACAGGTTAGGGAGGAAAATCAATTTTTGAGTTTTTTTGCTTTTATCCATGGTTTTCGTTGACTTGCAAAAAACTCAAAATTTTATTTTCATCCCTAACCGTTGACAATGGGACCATGGGTCATATGAACTTTTTTGTTTGTCGTGAGGTCTAGTATCTACCGCCACAATATGCCTAGGCATTTATTAGACACACATTAGCACATATAATTTTAGGAAGTATTAATGCATTCAGTTATAGCCTTTTTCCACTATCCTCCATTGCTTTTATTATTTTATTTATTACCGAAGGTAATGGAGTGATATATATATATATATATATATATATATATATATATATATATATATATATATATATGTATTTTTTTTTTTTTAATTTTAGAATAAAAAGTATTAATACATATGCAGTACTACTGCAATGAACGAAAAAACCTAATCTGGGAAAATATTTTTCCAAACTTTCTCCTTTCATTTGACTATCAAGTTCATTCATATTATATACTAATACAATTTTTATAGGGGTCACCTGTAGCATAGTAGCTGCTAATATTAACTACTACTTGGTCACATGTTGAAACCCGAAGTTAGCTCTAGGATTTTTTAATGAGAGTAGAAAATCCTTAGTTGTGCCTTCCATCGGAGAGGACGTAAAAAGGTGGTCCCGAGCCTGTGCTCTAGGCTCATTAAAGATCCCTATTCTAATTAAATATGGGTAGGAAAATTTAGGACTCCCACTGTAGTATTGTCCGATTAGCCACAGTAGCATAAAGAGACGTTAAATAAATAAATACATTTTTTATAACCTTAAAGGATTGTTGTTTCACTTTTTTTGAGATTTTTTGACACATTTCTAATCAATTTTTCGGGAAAAAAAATTGGACGATTGTTCTCAAAATAATCACGTTGCACCGATTATTTAAATGTCGAACATATTTTTTTTATTTATTTTTTTTTTTTTTTAAGTTTTGCCTACTCAGGTTTTATTTGCACCTGTAAAATATATACAATAAGCAAATGGGATTTTATAAAAAGGAAACATGGCATGGCTAGGCATGAGGGAGACAGCACACAGTGGTGCATCCATCTGACATTTTAACGAAACTATTATTTTAGGCTAGGAGGTCCCTCATCCAACTCCTTTTTAGCCTACGCTGTTATGTCAGGGATGTCAGTCGTAGCCATATATTGAACAAATTTGTTAATGTGTCCATGTAGTTTGTCGGGAAATCTTTTGTACGTCATTCGAATGTGGTTTGTTGCAGTCGGAATGCGTAAATCGGTATGAAGAGTATCGTTTGAAACATAAGGTGGTGAGTTCGTTGCCAGTCTTAAAATTTTGGATTGAAAGGTTTGTATTTTTTGAATGTGTGACTTTTTACCAGGTCCGTAAATTTGGCAAGCGTAAGTTCGAACATAATTAAATAGCACTTTTTCATCAACGTGAACAAACTACATAAGTTAATTATGCGCAAGGCTCTATCTTAATTTAAATATATACATAAGACCTGTAAATCAGATCACTTACCTATCAAATTAGCACAATAGCATTCCAACGGAATACTTCCGTAATTGGAACAGAGACAGGCAAGGTTAATAATAGGGTTGAGATTGTTCCTCTGAAAACTGTTAAGGATTTCCACTGGCGACTTTAGTGGAGGAATCCAGCTCAAGCTCATTGCTGATTCTCAGAATAAAATGGAGTGTTGCTTTCTTTGATTTACCCCCTCGGAGGGCGGGCGGCCACTTCGAAGAATTCCAGCGGCCTTCTCCAGGAATGGAAATATCATTAGTTGTCGTTCAGTGTTTTACAATAAGAGCTTGTGTTTTGTTTTCACTCTGAGGTAGGTAAGCGCATGACGTTTCTAGCCTCCGCAAGAGCCGCGAAACTTCTTTTTGCATCGTCGTGCGAAGTCGCAGGGCGGAAGACTAATCAACAATACGACGGTATGAGGTCATTTTCCTTTTTATAACTTGAGTTCACAAGCTTGTTTACAAAGTAACTAGATATAAAATAAAATAGGCTTGACAGTAAATTATCGATTTGTAATCTTGTCACGAATGTACTGCGTAATGAGAAGTAATGTATACTTATGAATTTTTTTATTTATTTATTGAAATGTACCACTATATTACTTTGACTTACCTATGTATTTCATAGTTAGTAAAAGAAAGTATTGCGATCGTGTAAGTTTTCAAATTAGAATTTTAACCGAAAATATACGTTTTAGGTTCCTATAAATCTGAATGACGAAGTCCCGAAAATAGTTTGTCAAACTAAAATTTCATATTTTATAGCGTATATGCCTAAGATATTACAATACTTTTTCATCAAAATCAGCGTACCAGAAGAGCCACTCCCTACCATGCATTTTGCAGCTTTTCATGATTTTCTCAAAAACTCTACCATACACAACTTTTTGTATAAGATAATTATTTTTCTATAAGCTAATCTTTAGCTTTCCATCGGTATATTATTCACCTGTTTTTATGTTAAAAAACACTAAAATTGTAAAATAGATATTTTTTTTCTTTTCTCCTTTAGTTGCATATCGAATTCGTTCAAATTATACATTTAGAGGTTGTTTTTTCATTCAATACTAACAACAAAAACTGCTTTTTTCCAATCTACAAAATTGAAGGTAATTTAGTGGAAGAAAATTTAAACTATCTGCATTTAAGTCCTGTCAGACTATTTCAATCAGAATGAAACCTACACCATATTAAATTTTACATCGATATAGCGAGTTTAATCAAAATCGTTATAGCCGTTTTTGAGAAAATCGTAAAAAAGATGTAAAACGCATGGTATAAAGAGGTTCTTCTGCTTGGTCAGTTTTTATGGAAAAGTTGCTATAACACCTCAGGCAAAGACGCTCTTAAAATATGAAATTTAAGTTCTATACTACTTATCGTTTTCGCGCTACTTGCTATATATTTCATATATAGGTAAGTTAAATTATAATTAATTTATTTATTTATTGAGATATATTACAATTTGTTACAAAATGAACAATAATAATAGTGATATGAGACCACATTCATACAATATATACAGAAAATAATAATAAATTATAATTAAAACAAATACAAATTAATCTAATATTAAAAAGAGTTATCTATATTATCTAAGGAAAAATACTAAATAAAACCTAGTAAATACGAATCCTCCCTTGCCCTACTGCCCTAATCACCCTCCCCCCCCCTTTGACACACCCTTCCTGTACATAGTAAGACTTGAACCTAGTCTTCTAGAATATATAATTATAACTAAAATAAATACGCTTTATGTGCATATACATTATAATATTAAATATTATTTTTAAGATGTTAAAGAAAATATATTAGGTTGATTATTAAAAATTAAATTAATTTTTTTTTTTATAACGTGTCCTTATAATGTTTAAACTCTAAATCAAAATCAAATAAACTATATTTCTAGAAAAAATAATAACATTATTAACTATTTTAGAATAAAACTTAAAAAAAAAAATGAATTAAAAGGCATTGAACAAACTTTTGTTTTTACGAGAAGTAAAAGTATGTTAGTTTGTTCTTTTAAGATATAATGCAATAGATGTTATAATATAATATCAAAACATATTGAGTTTAATAATGTTATCAGATTTTTTGATTCATGAATGAAAAACGAGAAGGCATACAACTAACTTTTCCATATCTATGGAACGGCATCTTCCTATCTACAAAGACACCTCCCATTGATTGAATATTTGTACGCTAATTGGCGTACTGAAATCAATGAATCCGAATTTAAGCACATTACCTAAACCTTACGTCGAAGATCCTGTCCAAAAGTCAATTTCAACCTCTTCCCTGCTCTAAAACAGTACGGTATCTTGGCTTCCTATTGGACCAAAGATCAATCCGTAACCCGTACGCTAAACTTAAAAGACATGATCTCAACAGACGATACGGCCTCTAATATAGACTTCTAAAAAGAAAATCACTACTCTCCGATGCCAATAAACTATTTATTTAAAAACAATTCTTAAGCATATTTGTAACTGCGGACCTGAACTGTGGGGTACTAATAACATTCTAACATCAAGTATCCAGTCCAGTCCTTTCAGTCCAAAGTACTAAGGACAATTGAGACGTTGATTTCCAAAAGGTACTATATTCATTCTAGGAAATTTTACAGGGGGCGCGAAAATCACTATTTATTATATTATTAAATTAGCTAATTTGATTCTGTTAGCATTAAAATCTAAAATTGGTTTTTTAGTATATTAATAACATCATATTAAAGTTATGAAACGAAGTTATATGTTTTGGTATAATTTGGAACAAAAATAAAATTGTAATTAGTTCCTTTAGAAAATAATTATATTTATAAATTGCGTAGATAAAGGACTTAGGTGTACATTAGATAAAATCAAATAGGATATTTAGATACATTTAAGTGATGAGAATACAAATATTTAAAAAAATCAATTTTGTAAAAAATGTTCTTTAGTACCTTTTGGAAATCAACGTCTCAATTGTCAATGCTCCCTATTATATTACAAACAAGATTTGACATCATGATGTGAATATTCCATTTTTCCTTCATTTAATTCCTTCCAAATTCTTAATCTTTCACCAGAAGCTTACTCTGGAACAATCTTCATCTAGCTCCAAACCCTCCTCGAAAGTTGCAGCGACAGGGACTCAGAGATCTCTTATAGGGGTGGGCATAATCGGATGATCGTCATAATCGAATGATCGGACTTCGATGAATTCAATAATCGAATGATTTCATAATGGTACAAATATCTATCAAATTTATGTGATGAGCAAAAAAAAAGAAAAAAAAAAGGGGTCAGTCGATTATCCCAACCCCAATTTACAAGAGAGGAGTCAGAAATAAATAAAAAATGTATAATTGATTACATTGTATATTGTATAAAACTGTGAACGATCACTATCTATCAATGCTATCCAAGGTTTGGAGTGAACAAAACACCCGGAAAAGACATAGAGAAGCGTCAAATAAGGCACAGGCTAAAGGAGGAAGAAATCAACCAATACTTCCAAGAAGAAGTGAATAAAAAGGCACAAGACTCCAATAGTTTTGGGGGTAATGATGATATCGAATTGAACAAAATGATCATCCTGGACGCATCCAGACTGGATCGTTAAGAAAAAAGGGTTAGATCTGGCTTTAGAAGAAATCCTTGCGGGATGGATGATTTCAAGCAAAAGGTCCAAGAAAAGAAGAAAGCATAGAGAGACTTTCTTAATCAGAGAACCCCTATCGCACAACAGAGATATAAAAATATAAGGAAAGAAGCCAAACTGAAAGTCCTTGAAGCCAAGCGAAAATCGGGGGAAGATTTTAGTCACAAAATGAAGAAAAATGCGAAAGAGAACCAGAAGATCTTCTACTATGTAATAAAGGGAATGAGCCTTCTTCTTCTCCGACCATTTCTTTCCTGTACTCCTTTCTTCCGCTGCAAGGACATTTGATCAACAAGTTCCATATTTCGAGTCTAACCGTTCAAACCTCGTTTTATCTGTTATCCGGATAGCCCATTATATTATTTAGTCCTAGCAGCTTATCAAAGATTTTCTTATTCAATTTAATTCTCTCATCCTGGCCATATGACCGTAAAATCTCATTCTTTGCTTTCTCATAGTTGCTTCATATCTTATATCTCCTTGGACAATTCCCGACTATTCCTCATTCTTTACTAGCCCTCTACTTCCTTAGGGCCATATATGGCTGTGTTATGACCGGCTGCTTTTCTTAAAGGCAGCGGTACCTTTAAAACAGTATTAGTTAATAGATTTAATGTATTTAAATACTATAATTTTAGGAAAAATTAGAGTTCTTTTCCAAAGATATCGTGTGTGTTGATCCCAGAAGATGGCATGCAGGGAAAAATTAAAATAACCAGGTTTAAATGAATGGCATTATTATTTAAAATTAGCCAATACATATCCAATCTATTTACACATTGGCTAGATCTATTAATGATAATACTGAGGGACATTACACTTTACTTTGCCAAACAATATTACAATAAAAAAATACCTTAAAATCACTTAGTTGGCTCCCCCGACCATCGACGGATCTCTCAAATCTCCTACAGGACTCTCCTTTTCTTGTGGATGGAACTCGACCCACTCTCTCGCTCCATTCTCACCCTCATCACGTCTATCTCTTCTTTTCAAAAATACTATATTTTGGAATCTCCTCTCAGAGATCATGACAAAGGAAGTGGGGCTGATATGGGAAGTGCCCCATACCGTTGGTCCATCCTTTGTCCTTACTCTTGCAGGCTTGTAGCTGGGGATCTAGGAAGTTCCAGGGCTATCGCGAAGTGTCTATAAGAAATTCAAAGGGGGTAGATAAGCGCCTTTTGAACTTTTGCCGACAAAGGCTTACTAACATTTACCTAATTAATATTCAAATTATTTAATAATGACCTTACTCCCCTCAGTATCCTCAATACATAACAATAAATTCCGTAAAATTTGTTTTTCTATTCACCGGTCTCACCACAGTTTTATAGTGCCAATGTTTGGATAAATTATTTTTGTTATAGACTTTTTTTGTCGTGAATCTTAATCTATCTAATTTCTCCTCCCTAATCCTTATCAATCTTCTATCCCCTCCATTGTAATTCACTCACTCCCACAAATAATTATTTCCCAAATTACTAATAAATACTCGATTATAATATTAAATTGTATAAGTTATATTTGAATTATATCGCTTTAATAAAATAAAATATACTCCTCTCTTCCAAGAAAAAAAAAAAATTGTTCGAACGAATGTGTTCCATTAACGCCATACTTCGCCACAATATTATAAGTGTTATATCAAAACGTAAAAAACGGTAAACCTTTTTTTAAAAATGACAAAATTCTTGTGAAATAAGAAATACTTGTATAACATGCAAGTGGTTTTTTGTATCGGTTTATTTATAAAGTCAGATGCAAAAGGCCGTGAAATGAGAAGGACGGTGGTGGGGGTGAGAGTAGCCGATTGGGCGAGGTGTCGGGAAGGGTGTGGCCTTCACACCCTGCTTTAACACCTCCGCCATTTTATTTCCCCCTTCTCCCGTCATTACAACTTCACTCAACCTGGTGTCAACGCACCCTCTGAGAGAAACCATGCGGTTGCTGAGAGAAAATACCTCTATTCGCAACTTCCAGTCTATTCGACAAGTTATTCGTCGGTATAATTAATAAGTATCGACACTCAAAGAAACGGAATCCAGTCTTAAAACCTTTCAACCTGACCTTAAAAGTCACAGATATGGACGACACTGGACAAAACGAAGCTGCATACAGATTTAAAAACGCAACTTTAGTAGTATAATAAATGTAAAATTCTGATTAAGCTATTTATATTAATTATTAAATTATATAAATTAAAGCCCTTAAAAGTCACAGATATGGACGACACTGCATCCTGATTCAAAAACGCTACTTAAGTAGTATAAAAAATGCGAAAATATAAAAACAGTTCTATCTATAATAAATAGTAAAATCAAAGGGGCATTGATATGATGTAGGTTTTATCCCCATTGAATTATTTCACAGGGCTAATTCTTTTCAGGGATTATTCACATCTATATATTTCACAATTTCTTCCTCTAAAGTATATTTAATTATTGGGAGAAGTTAGTTAAGGGTCCAGACAAAAGAACACAAAGAAAGAAAGTATAAACTTAATTTACTGGTACCGACGTTTCGGCCTAAATTATAGGCCTTCTTCAGGGCCTTTGAAGGAGAGCGTGAAGCAAGGAAAACAATGAAGTAATAATGGCCATACTAATTTCCCTAGATAGTGGTCTATATAATGGCCTGTCCCCTGAACTAACTTCTCCCAATTATACACACAGTCAACCATTCTCACTTCACGATATATTTAATTATGTTTATAAAAAGGAATTAATTTGAAATAACAAATATTTTGGTAACCAGGAAAAAAAATCATTTCCTTGTGAAAGAAGGAGATAACATCAAAAATATTTTTCACAGCAAAAATAGTAATATATTCCAGAAAAAAAATCAACAAACAAATTAGTACAAGGTAGTCCAGAGTTACGAAATTCTTATTCTTTTCAGGGATTATTCATAACTCGATATGTAGTATATTTATGTGGAGTATTTTTTAGTTATTATTATAGAAATAACCGTTTATAAAAATGAATAAATATGAAAACCAAGAAAAAAAGTTAATTCTTTCCTTATGAAAGAAACCTGCCCTTAAAAGTCACAGATATGGACGACACTGGACAAAACGATGCTGTATCCTGAGTCAAAAACAAAACTTAAGTACTATAAAAAATGCAAACCTATAAAAACAGTTCTAAAAATTCTGATTAAGCTAGTTATAATAATTAATAAAATTAAAAGAGCATTAATATGGTGTTTGTTTTATCCCCATTGAATTATCTCACAGGGCTTATTCCTTTCAGGAAATGAATGTTTCACAGTTTCTTCCTCTAAAATATATTTAGTTATGATTATATAAATGACCATTTATAAAAATGAATAAATTTAAAATAAGAAATATTTCGGTAACCAGGAAAAAAAAAAATTTTCCTTGTGAAAGAAGAAGATGAAAGCAAAAATATTTTTCACAGCAAAATGGTAATATATACCAGAAAAAAGGCAACAAATAAATTAGTAGAAGGTAGTCTAGAGATACGAAATTCTTATTCTTCAAAGATATTATTCACATCTCGATACTTAGTATATTTATGTAGAGTATATTTAATTATGTTTATAGAAATAACCATTTATACAAATTAATGAATATGAAATATGAAAAAAAAAGAAGAAAAGTAAATTCTTTCCTTGTGAAAGAAACCTGCTCTTAAAAGTCAGAGATATGGACGACACTGCATTCTGATTCAAAAACGCAACTTAAGTAGTATAAAAAATGCGAAAATATAAAAACAGTTCTAAAAATTCTGATTAAGCTAGCTATCATAAATAGTAAAATCAAAGGAGCAGTAATATGATGTTGGTTTTATCCCCATTGATTTATCTCACAGGGCTTATTCCTTTCAGGGAATGAATGTTTAACAGTTTCTTCCTCTAATATATATTTAGTTATGTTTATATAAATGACCATTTATAAAAATTAATAAATTTAAAATAAGAAATATTTTGGTAACCTGGAAAAACAATATATTTCCTTGTGAAAGAAGAAGATGAAAGCAAAAATATTTTTCACAGCAAAATAGTAAAATATAACAGAAAAAAAGGCAACAAACAAATTAGTAGAAGGTAGTCCAGAGTTACGAAATTCTTATTCTTTAAAGATATTATTCACATCTCGATACTTAGTATATTTATGCAGCGTATATTTAATTATGTTTAAAGAAATAACCATTTATAAAAATTAATGGATATGAAATATGAAAAAAAAAAAAGAAAACTAAATTCTTTCCGTATGAAAGAAACCTGCCCTTAAAAGTCACAGATATGGACGACACTGCATTCTGATTCAAAAACGCAACTTAAGTAGTATAAAAAATGCGAAAATATAAAAACAGTTCTAAAAATTCTGATAAAGCTAGCTATCATAAATAGTAAAATCAGAGGAGCATGAATATGATGTTGGTTTTATCCCGATTGATTTATCTCACAGGGCTCATTCTTTTCAGGGATTATTCACATCTCCTTGTTTCATAATTTCTTCCTCTAAAGTATATTTAATTATGTTTATACAACTGATCATTTATAAAAATGAATAAATTTGAAATAGAAAATATTTTGATAACCAGGAAAAAAATTATAAATATATTCAAAAAAAAAAAAAAAAAAAAAGCAACAAACAAATTAGTAGAAGATAATGCAGAGTTACGAAATTCTTATTCTTTTCAGGGATTAATTACATTTCGATATGTAGTATATTTATGTAGAGTATATTTACTTATCTTTATAAAAATATCCATTCATAAAAATTAATGAATACGAAATATTAAAAACAAGAAAAAAAGTATATTCTTTCCTTATGAATCACAGATGTGGACGACACTGGACCTAACGACGCTATATACTGAGTCAAAAACGCAATTTAAGTAGTATAATAACTACAAAAATATAGAATTAGTTCTAACAATTCTGATTAAGCTAGCTATAATAAATACTAAAATATAAGGAGCATTAATATGATGTAGGTTTTATCGCCATTGAATTATCGCACAGGGATCGCTGGAATTTTTATTTTCGCTTTCATAAATATTTTATATAGATATAAAGATAAATATATTAAGGATATATAAGAAAAGGGGTCTTAAAATCTTGTCCCAGTAATCAACTGAAACACAAGCGACCTGATAATATTGTATTATGTAGCTTTTTTCTACACCAAAATAGTTTGACTGGACTCAAATTTTAAAATTCGTTTCACTAAAAAAGCTTTAGCTATCAAGATTAAACAGAAAATAAATGAAAGATGATTTTTCCCTATACTTCAACTCATTTTTACTTTCACTTACCTATATATAAAATATATAGTTAGGGAAAGCATTGTGATCATGATAATTATCGAAATTCAGTTTTCAATGGGAATACACTTTTCAGGGTTCCCTGAGTCAAAAAAACATAGTCCCACAAAAAAGTGGGCGTGTGTGTGTGTGCGTTTGTGTGTGTATGTGGTAAATTTATTGCAAAAACGAAAAGTCGTACGAACCAGAAATTCTATATTTGGGACAACTATACCCCCGAGATGTTACAGCAAGTTTATCTTTAAAATCGGTCGACCGAAAGTGGTACTTTACATCATGAATTTTGCACCTTTTTACGATTTACTCAAAAACGGCTCTAACGATTTTGATTAAACTTACTACAACGATGTATAATTTAATGGACTTCAATATGATATTGAATGGTTTCATTCTGATTGAAATAGTCTTTAATGTCGTATATATATATACGACAGGTATTATTTTCTTTCTTCCTCTAAAGTACGTTCAATTTTGTATATCCTAAAAGATTAACCATGTCATCTTATCAGCATTGACAAATAACGCCTTAATATACAAGTTGAACGAATTTGACGACCGACTAAAGGATACAAGAGTAAAAATAGTTATTGTAATTATTGTAGTAATGTAATTTTTAATTTTTCTTTTTTATTTATTTATGTGATGTCACTTTATGCTACTTTGGCTAATCGGACGATGCTACAGGAATTAGGATATTAGCATAGGGATGTTTAACGAGTAACTGACATCGTACAGGCTTGGTACCACCTTTTAACGTGCTCTCCGAAGGACGGCATAGCTAAGGATCCTTTACCCCCATTAAAAAATCATTGGACCACCTGCGGGTTTGAACCCGTGACCTTTGGCATAGAAGCTGTTATTGCTAACCACCCTGCTACAGGTGATCCTTGATTTTTAATTTTTAGATATTAAGAACAGTATAATGTACCATTGGAAAGAGAAATATTATAGAAAAAAAAAAATTATCTTATACACAAAGTTGTAAAAGGTAATGTTAAGTAACGAACAGAGCATAAACTCATTACTGATTATAATACGTAACAATTCAATATAGTTACATTATTTCATCTAAATCATATGTTTCCAACAAAACTGAATACAATTTTTATTTATTTAAATTTAATTAAAACTGCTTTAAAAACTTTAAGTTTATGTAATAATTCTTAATTGATTTTAACAGCCGAGGTAAGTGAAAGTCGTGTGTTGCCCGCACCAGATTTTTTAATCTCTATTTTCAAATTCACTTGTCTTTTTTCTTTTAGATTATTTTCTAAAGACAACAAATAACTTTTACAGTCATCTGTTTCATATATACCACGTAAGATAATAAGTATCTTTCCTTCAAAAATGTATTTTCCAAGACCAGGTAGGAACAAAGAAAGGAGAAACTGTTACAAGAGCCTTGGAACTATTTACCGAAGAAGTCGGAAGGGAGCTTCTATTCTGTAAGAGGTAATTTTAGGGCTTTCAGCAAGGGAAGACATTGCCGATGATGTTTGCGCTGATCCAGGATTGAGCTGGAGAAAAGTACAATACCTGGAGCCAAACTGGAGCTGGAAGTAAATATTTAGAGGGGCTTGGAGTGCTTCCATGTAATATGTTATTATTGGTAGTTTATTTTCTTGTTTATTATTTATAGATTGAGGCTTATTCTAATATTTACAGAACCAGATAAATTCCTTATTACTTTATAGAAACGGAAACAAAATATATAAAAATCTATTTATACTTATTAACACTTTTTAGTATCATTCTGCCTTGGAATTGTAATAAATATAAAACAACAATTTCAAATAATTTTAAAATAGCTTATATAGTCATTTATAATGTAAACAGATATTTTAAAATAAATTTAATAATCGCTCTGAAGATGGTATCCAGTCTAGACCGAAACGTAGATAAATTAACGGGAAGTGAGAATAGTTGACTATAATTTAATAGAATAGTTGAATATAATTTAGGCTGAAACGTCGGGACCAGTAAATAAGTTTATACTTAATTTTGTGATCGTTTATATTGGATTTTAAATCGAAACCCACAATGTTTAAGTCATTCGCTTTGGAGATTTTTTCTTTTAGTTCTTCTGGCGAAGAATTAGCTGATATTATATTATTTTCTGTACATTTTGTGACTCAGCTTTGGTGTTATGACTGTTAAATAACAATCATATCACGTCTCCGTGTGTCACTTTTTGAAGAAAATAAATAAGTTCAACCTTTGTACCTCTGGATTTTTTTTTTGTTTTTATTTTTAACCATTAAGGACCCCTGGACCAAAACCATGTCAAAAACATGACACCTCATGCAAATCGTACCCGTGCAGGGGTAGGTCTAGTTTTTTTTTTTTTTTTTTATATTTCGTAATATAATGGTGTTGTTATGATATTATATAATATTAAGTTTTAATATTTTTTTATTAAGAAAATAATTCATTTCTAATTATTATGGATCTATATATTTTAAATATACATTTAATTTTGAATTTTTGTTTTTAGTTTATTCCAGTTTTGTTCATAATATCTGAAATTATTAAATAGGGCTCTTTCATTTTATTATTTAAGATGAAAATGTTTTTATTAGGCTGCAGGACTATAAAAGGAGAAAACCGTGTCATCAATCCTTTCCCCATTTAACGATTAACCCTAATTACTTGAGGATGTAATAAAACTTCGTATCAAGGGTGAATTCGTATCTCTTTAAGCTTAATAAGCTCTATCACCGTTAACTTATTTTAATTTATTTTTGTGCAAATTCTCCGCCTATAATTCCAACAATTATATATATATATATATATATATATATATATACATACACACATAAATATACCTTTAATTCTCATAAGAAAAAATAATTTGAAGAGATTAAATTGGCGAAAACCGAAACAATAAAAAGATGAGGAAGATGGTTGGGGGTGCGGTCATAAATTAAAAACACACAATTAAAAATAAGCGTTATTTTAATTATGTGCCGACGTTTCGGCCTACAATGTGGGCCTTCATCAGGGCTAAAAGAAACAAGATAACAACCAATGTAATTATAGACTTAATAATGCGTTAGGTATATAATAATAATATGACAGTAATAAATTATGGGAACATAAATAATATTAAATGTAAAATGATAATAAGATGACAATTATAAAGTATGGAAATAAGGTGACAGTTATAAAGTATGGAAATAAACAAAATTAAGATGATAGTTATAAAGTATGGAAGTAGACATAATTGAGATGATAATATTGTAATGAGAATATTACCTTCGTTCGTTTCGTATAATAGTAATATTCGTTATTACCTTATCATCATTCATCATTTATCATCGTCATCCGTTATTACTTAAAATCTTTTAATCTTTACCTCGTCACTATTTCTTACAATTTTATCAAATACTCATAAGTAATAACTCAAGTACTCTCAAGTAATGACTTTTGGCTATTTTTTAACAATCGAATCAGTAAACATAACTTAGCTTCTTGGAATTTTCCTAACGGACATTCTAGTTCTCATATTTTCCGTTCCACGCAATGAGCGTTTTTTAAACTGGGAAACATCACTTCTGTAGGCAACGCTTGCACGTCGTCACGTAAGTATTTTTTCTTATTGATAAGGGTTTTTTTTCATCGCCCATTTCTTTCTCCCCCTTTCCATACTCATATCTTTCTCCGTTACATATCCTGACATATAATTATTAGTTTAATATTACATTATTTTAAAATTTAAATTATTATTTTTTATTCATACTGTTTCTCTTTTGTAATGACTATATTTTTTATATATTACCTATACTCTTAACTATGTTTTTAATATATTACCGTCATATATCAACTCAAAATTGTTAATATTTAAAATTTTAATTGTTCTCATATTTTTCCTTTACCATTTTTTTTTTTTTTTCATTTACTTAGTCTCTATTTATATATTCTCATTACAATATTATCATCTCAATTATGTCTACTTCCATACTTTATAACTATCATCTTAATTTTGTTTATTTCCATACTTTATAACTGTCACCTTATTTCCATACTTTATAATTGTCATCTTATTATCATTTTACATTTAATATTATTTATGTTCCCATAATTTATTACTGTCATATTATTATTATATACCTAACGCATTATTAAGTCTATAATTACATTGGTTGTTATCTTGTTTCTTTTAGCCCTGATGAAGGCCCACATTGTAGGCCGAAACGTCGGCACATAATTAAAATAACGCTTATTTTTAATTGTGTGTTTTTAATTTATGACCGCACCCCCAACCATCTTCCTCATCTAATTTCTCTACGGTCAACAAAACTCCATTATTATGAAACAATAAAAATTTTTAATGGAAAAAGTTGGAACACATAATTTATTTCGTATATATTTATATTTTTTGAAAATTGTTTTAAGGTATACTGGATTTTGAATACGAGAATGAAACTATAATAAATAAGTAAACATAAGAATTGTTGTGACAGATATGCCATATTTATATTTAGTTTATTCTATATGGGAAATAAAACTCAAGTTGATTTTCGCGCTGGTGTTTTCCAGACTTTGGTCGTGTTGTAGTAGATGAAATAATAGATGAAAAAACACTATCAGTAAACAGGAATTTAAATATAAAATCGTAATCATAAGTTAATATAGCAGAAATATTGTGGACATTCCGTTATTAATCCCGATAAAAAACGTCTGTTTAAATAAATTATTTTCCTCGAAAAGCAGCCGGTTAATTTCCTGTATTCCTTGCAAATTATTTTATTTTTACGACCTAATTTAGCTGGGTTTTTCTCATTATAATTAAACATTCTCTTCACTTCTGACATTATTAATAAAGGAAATTGGTCTTTGAAGACTTCATATTTAAATAATAAAGCCATAATTCAATTATTAAATTTTGAAAATATTAAAACTGAATATCAAGCATGGATTTATGTTTTAAAAATTATTTATAATTTCACAACAGTTTTAACAATTGAATCTTTATTTGTTTATTTACTTTTTTATCAATATATTTATTTTTATTTTGTAGTTGCCTCCTACACTCTTCAATCCCACATCCGAGACCTTGAGGTATGGTGCCAGAATTGGAGGATTAAAATTAATTCTAACAAATCCCACCAGATAACATTTACCCTTCGTCGTAAACCAATGACTTTCTGCCCTACAGTATCCTTTAATGACACTCCACTAGCCCCTGTTGCAGATGACTAGGAATCCCCATACAAGACTGAAACGACAAGAAACTGAGAAACCACCCCAACGCATTCGACTACTTCAACACTTAACTGGACAAACGCTCCAACCTTCCGCTTAATTACAAAAGACTCATATATATGACCATCATCAGACCGATATGGACTTACGGAATAGAGCTATGGGGCTCTACTAAGCCATCGAATTCCTCTCGTATCCAATCCTTACAATCCAAAATCCTCACTGCTCCTTATTTTGTCACAAACACACTCATTCATAAAGACCTTAATATTCCATATGTTGCTGCCTTAGCCCGAACCAGATACCATTCCTTCCATGAAAAACTCCATTCCCCCTACAATCCATTAGTTTCAATCCTTGCTTCCTCTTCAATCCCTGATAATCCTCCGAGGCGTCTCAAAAGAAGATGGCCACGGGACCTTCTAGTTTAGAATATTTTTAGAGTGCTGCCACTGGGTATTGTCTCTACATGTATTTCATGACAGTTTTAAATATTACCATCGCATTTACTAGATGTATTTTTATTTAATACAGTTGTAAATATCAATAAATGTGTTTTAAAAAAAAAATTTGCAGTTCTTTTCCTTTTTTTTTTTTAAATTTTATTGGGTTGATGCAAAATTAATGCAGGTTTTTAGTAGGTATTGTAAATACGCCATATCTTTACTTTAACCATATATATTTAATCAAAATAATTTCCATCTGAATCAATGCACTTTTGCCAACGTTCAACAAGCTTTCTTATTCCACCAGAAAAAAAATCCGAATCCCTGGACTCAATGAAATCACGAAAAGAATTTTCAATGTCGTCCTGGTTTTGAAAATTTTTCTCCCTCAAAAAGTTGTCCAGATGCCTGAAAAAGTGGAAGTCTGTAGGAGAGAGGTCAGGTGAATAAGGCGGATGTTGGAGAACTTCGTAGCCCAACTAGTGCAGTCGTCGAAGCGTTGGTTGTGCAACGTGTGGTCTGGCGTTATCGTGGAGTAGGATCGGCCCCTTCCGATTCATCAATGCTGGGCAAAGACGTTGCGATTTTTGAGTTCCGAGTTCCGCCGCCATTTCTCGTGTGGTTTTGGTTGGGTCTTCTTCCACTTTTGACCTCAGCTGGTCGTTGTCCAGAGCAAGATGACGGCCCCGACCTTCCTTGTCTTCGAGGTCGAAATCTCCTCTGCGAAACTTCTGGAACCAACGCTGCACCGTGCACTCATTAATAGCCCCCTGACCCCACACTTCATTAATATTACGAGCCGTTTGCGCAGCGCTGCGCCCTAATTTAAATTCGTAAAAATAAATTTGACGAAAATCGCACTTTGACATTTTCGATTCAAGACCTTTGAACACACTGAACAAAACGATTTTACTAAACAAATTCATGGTGAAAGAGAGGGTATTAGATAAGGTTTGTTTTGGTATAATAATGGTCAATGTTAGGATTAGCTTTGTTTACACAATTGGAATTAAGATATTGCAATAGAGGAAACCTGCATTAATTTTGCATCAACCCAATACTTTTACTTACCAATGTATGAAATATATAGTTAGGGAAAGGATTGAGATCATGTAAATTTTCGAATTCGAGTTTTGACCTGAAATACAAGTTATAGGGTCCCCAGAGTCCAAATGGCCAAGCCCCGCAAAAAGGTGTGTGTGTTAAGTCCAGCTCAAAAACGATAAGTTGTATTAAACTGAAATTTAATATTTTGGAAGCATATATATGCCTGAGATTTTTTTAAATCAAAATCAGCGTACTAAAAGACCTACTTTATACCATGCATATTTCCCTTTTTACAATTTTCTCGAAAACGGATGTAACCATTTTGATTATACTCGGTGTATTGATGTAAAATTCAATATAATAAAATATCATGTATGCTATAATCTGTTTGAAACAGGGCTTAAGTGTAGACGACGTTTCTGGAAATACATCTCATATTCATTACAAAAAACACTTTAGTATTCCGTATAATATTCAAATTTAAACACTCTCTTCCTAAAAATTACAATATATCCTAATTTAATAACCATATTCCATATCCATATTTAAATAATTTGAGCGTATCATGTTTTCTAAAATAGTTGACAATCATAAAAACACCTATGATGGCACAAAATTAAATAATAATAATAATGAAGTAAATGTTGAATTGTCAGTAATTACTTTTTACATAATTAAATTAACTAATTACCTCCATGCACGGACGTTGGCCTATAAATAGTACAAATCCTTATATGTTCTGCCCCAACAAGCTTCATGGGTTGTATAGGTACACGTTTTTTTTTTTTTTTTTTTTTTTTTTTTTTTTTTTTTTTTTTTTTTTTTTTTTTTTTTTTTTTTTTTTTTTTTTTTTTTTTTTTTTTTTTTTTTTTTTGATGCGGAACGGCCTTAAAGACCACGGAAATATCATTTCCCCCTAACATTGCCCACACGTTCCACTCTTTTCCTCTCTTCCCACCTTTTCTTCATTCTCTCCTCTGTTCCTCGCTCCATACTCTCCCCTTTCTCACCTCTTTGGCACCCACAAGGACCTTTATCTTCCTCAGATTGAGATTCCCAACCTCACTGTCTCTTTCCTCCACAAAATGCCAACAGCACGCGGTTTTTCCCAGGCGGTCACCCATCCAAGTACTAACCACGCCCGACGTTGCTTCGGTGATCGGACGAGAACCGGTGTGTTCAACGTGGTATGGCCGTTTATTTTTTTTATTATTATTTTTATTTTTTTTTTTTTTATTAAAATAACAGGTGAGAAAACATATGAATATATTTACCACCTTAATGTAACGTATATTGTCATAATTAATTTGCTATATTTATATAAATGATGGTCACATTATTAACTGGATAGTAATCCCCCATGGCAAAATACTTCTTCTTCTTTCACTATCTCCTGAGTGCCTTTCAGCGTGGAGCACCAGCCTCAGTCCATCGTTTCCACTCATCCCTTTGAATGGCCATATTTTTCATTTGGGTAACTGATTTACCTCTCTTCCTTCCGAGTCCCTCCATGTACTGCATTTAAATAGTTCTGGGTCTGCCAACCATTCTCTTTCCTATTGGTTTGGCTTCCATGAACCATTTCACTTTCCAGTCTTCTGGGAGCCTGCACATGTGCTGAAACCAGCGCAGTTGGCGTTCTTCTATTATCTCCTCCAGTGCCACCACCTTCAATTCCTCCCTGATGACTTCCTTCCTAACGCAGTCCCTTCTTGTTTTTCCTACTATCCTCCGCAGTAATCTCATTTCTGAGGCCTCCATTCTATTGATAACTTGCTTTGGGCCTGTCCAGTGCTCTGCTCCATACAGCAGGATGGGAAGGAAAATCGTTTTATAAAGAACTAGTTTGGTGGCATTAGTAATTTCTTTTGTACCAATTATGTGGCTGATTTGATAGTATGCAAGGTTGGTCTTTCTATTCCGGCTATTAACTTCCTGTTCTATCCTTCCATCATTGCTTACAGTCGTGTCCAAATACTTTATGTTTTAACCGTTTCAAGCAATTCGCCATTACAGGTCACATTTGCGTTTATTTCCTCTCGCCCAACTTTCATGATTTTAGTTTTCTGTGCATTTATAGCCATTCTCTTTCTATACAGTTCTTCTCTCTACTCATTAACTGCTTGTTGTAAGTTCTCCTGTGAGTTAGCTACTAGAACTATATCATCAGCGAAAATCATGGCCTGGGCTGATACAGGCAACAAGTTTCTATATCCAATCAGGGTTCTTGTAGTCCTTCTTTTACACATTTTTAATACTTCGTCCATGAAGGTTTGGCAAAATACAAAAAATGTTTTTTATAATTCACATTTTTTATGACCCATGGAATAATTGCAGGGGGACGTTGTTATTTTGATAACTTCAATAAGCTATCAAAAAATAATAATACAAAATAGAACTAAATTACGTTAAATTGTGTTCAATAACGGTTTGTTAGTTGATAATAAGCCTAAAAATCTGTACCGACTTTTTTCTTTTGTTTCGCTCATCGTTACGATACTCGAAACATCACAAACTATATTATTATAACTGAAATAAACATTTACCACCACCAATAATACATAAAAGAGTTTGAAGCATAAACAACAGTATTTTTAAAGCTGATAGCCTTGCTAATGAACTAAAAGTATTTAGAAATATCAAATCAGGTATAAAAAAAATGATCTTGTCTAATTGTTAGTATTTTATTAAAAGAAATACTGTATCTGTTAATTACTTAAAATTTTATCTGTGTTAAAATATACAATATTCATTAATTGACATTTGTAAAGGATGGATTATTTTTTGTAACTTGATTAATATTTGATACATATCTTATTTTGTTGTTAGATTTGTTAGATACATTGTTTATTTTGTAGATAATTTGTTTGTTTTTTCCCCAATTATATGCACAGGTATTTTGATACATCTGAAGGGTTTTCTAGCATAGTGCATTTTTACTTTCACTTACCTATACATGAAATATATATATATCAAGAGAAAATGTGCAATTGTAAAATATTTTGAATTCCAGTTATCAACAGAAATACACGTTTTAGGGTCCCCTGAGTCGCGAAAAGGTCTAAGTGTATGTGTGTGTGGTTAGTCTAGCACTAAACGAATAGTTGTACGAAACTGGAATTTTATATTTGAAACAACTATACCATTCAGATGTTTTACAATATTTTTCACCGAAATTGACTGACCTTAATACCTTTTATACCTTATTACGATTTTCTCGAAAACGGCTTTAACGATTTAATATCGCTATATCACTGTATAATTTCATGGGATATAATATCATATACGTTTCCTCCTGATTGAAATAGTCTGACACGGCTTAAATGCGGATATTTTGAAGATTTGAAAAATTTAACCATTGTTAGCACTCATAAAAAACGGATAAAAAAGGGAAAAAGACAAACGAAGGGGAATCATTTTTTTGGGCACTTATTTTTTTAGAACACAATAATAGTAATATAAATGCACAATATACCGCTGAAAGAATGAATGTATTTGAAAAAGTGTTATTTTGTACCCGAAATCGTAAAAGGTAATGTAAAGTGAATAGAGCATACACTTGAGTGATTATTGTAGATAATCACTAATTAATTACATTCACTAATTAGTAGATTAAACTAATTATTATAGATAATGTCATACTATCATAATATATAAAATCTATAAATGTTTTCACAAAAGAATCTTAACATTGAAGGAACTTGTCGAACAATTCAATTAAATGGTTGGAATTTTCCTGTATTTGTAAAGTTTTGCATGGACTTACTGAGAGAGGCTCGTAAAATAGTTCAATTACAGCTGATTGGATGGGATATGTAAATATAAGTTTGTAAATTGTTAAGTTTATTCCTATAATTATTTTTCAATAATTGTTTCTTTTTGTTTTTACTATCTCTTTCCTATGAAATATATAGTAAGGGATAGTATTACGATCGTGAAAATTTTCAAGTTCCAGTTTTAAAGGGAAATACACGTTTTAGGGTCCACTGATTCCAAATGACCAAGTCCCGCAATAAGGTATGTGTGAAAACTTCCGCAAACGTCGTATGAAACTGAAATTTCATATCTAAGACAACTATACGCCCGAGATGTTACAAAATCAGCTAACCAGAAGAGCCACTTTATACCATGCATTTATCACCTTTTTACTATTTTCTCAATAACAGCTCATTAAATTCGCTATACCAATGTAAAATTTAAACGGTTCTAACGATTTATTGTCGCTATATCAGTGTATGATTTGATAGGCTTTAATATCATGTAGGTTTCATTCTGATTGAAATAGTCTGGCACGGCTTAAATGCCGATATATTATCCTCTAAAGTACCTATAATTTTGTAGATTCTATAAAAATAACCATATCATCTTGTCACCATTGATTAAAAACAAGTAAATATATAATTTGAACGAATTTGATACCCAACTAAAGGAGAAAAGAGCAAAAATATTGTTTTTTGTGTTTTTTAAACATAAAAACAGTAATATATACGTATAATATACCGTTGGAAAGCTAAATATTTAAAAAAAAAACGTTATCTCATACACAAAGTTGTAAAAGGTAATTTAAAGTGACGAAAAGGGTATAAATTTATCATTGATTATTATACGTAACAATTTAATATTCTTATATTATTTAATTTTAATCATATGTTTCCAACGAAACTGAATGCTAGTTTTATTTGAATTAACTTGAAACCTTTTTAACTATGAGTTTATTTAATAGGTCAGAGAAAGTCGTGAGTTTGGTAGAATAACTTTTGTTAATTTTGTTTAGGGCCGAATGGGTTTACTTAGCATAAAAAATAGCTTATCAGTTAATGGTTTACGTTAATTTAATGATTATGGCAACTTTCTAAAGCAGACGGTCATTTTACTATGCTTAAATGCCTTATATTGATTTGTACCTTCTAATTTTTAAAATAAAGCATTATTATTTAATCTAAAACATATGTTTCAATCGAAATTCAATGTAGTTTTTTAAACTTTTTTTAACTCTAACTGTATTGGAAAAATCATAAATTGATTTTAACAACCGAAGTAAGCGAAACTCGTGTGATTAGAATAAATAAAGAGTCGAGATACCACTCTGCCATAAAAACTGCTACCACAAAATAATGTTAACATTGGTATTTCAGAGAAGCATGAAATCCTATTGGGAATGAACTGTCAAAAAATGTAAAACATAAAATTTTCGATTTGATACAGAGTTATTAACCTATCGATCGCTAGGTTTACATTTCGGGAAAAAATCCGTAAGATACACTGATAATACTATTGTTGCTTTGTGAATATAGGAATACGGAAAGGATTGTGTGATCCAATTTTTGCTTAAGATGGATTTGTGGAGCTACAGTCTAATATGTAATTAACAAGGCCAATACATTAATATGTATATAAAATATTAAGTATGCACACAATAAAAGAATCAAAACCATGCATTCATAATTGAAAGTACCCATTATTAAAGATTACATAAACAAGCTTAGAAATTTGTTTTTTCTAAATGTTTAATTAACAAAAATTGTCTTATAAGAAATATTAGAAACTATACTATAAATAGTACAAATAGGTATGTTTACAAACTAAACATATATTACTGTAAGATACATTTGATCGATTTTTTTTTTTTTTTTGTCCTATAACTGGTCTACTTTGGTGCAGCATTATTTATGTTTTGTGTATTTTATTACATATTACAATAAAGTTTATATTTAAAAAACTTCATTGGGACTAACCATTCTTATTGGGAATAAACTGTCAAAAAATGTAAAAAATAAAAGTATCGATTCGATACAGAACGAAAGGTTTATATTTCGGGGAAAAAAAATCGTAAAATACAATTTCTGATAATATTATTGTTACTTTGTAAGTGTATTAATAGGGATACGAAAAGGATTGTGTTATATAACTTTCGCATAAAAGTGATTTGTGGAGCTGCATTGTAATATGTAATTAACAAGGCCGATACATTAAAAAAAAAAAAAAAAGTATATATATATATATATATATATATATATATATATATATACTTTTTTTTTACATATATATGTATATGTATAAAATATTCAATAGGGGAACTTCACATTAACATTGAACTCAATATTTTTTTATATAATATATTGAAACTCAAAGTAGTTTTTTAAATTTCTTTCAACTCCAACTTTATTAAAAAATTCTTAAATTGATTTCAACAACCGAAGTAAGCGAAACTCGTGTGATTAGGATAAATTAAGCAGTTGAGATACAACTCTGCTATAGAAACTGCTTCTACGCATTTATGTTAACATTGGTATTTCACAGAAGCAAGAAATCCTTTTGGGAATAAATTGTCAAAAAATGTAGGTACAAAGTTATTATCTCTAAGAATTATTGGTTTAAATTTACAAAAAAGAATCCGCAAAATACGATTTCTGATAATATTATTGCTGCTTTTTAAGTGTAATTATAGGATATGAAAAGGATTGTGTGATCCAACTTTCGCATAAGATGGATTTGTGGACCCACAGTCTAATATGTAATTAACAAGGCCAATACATTAAAAAAAATATAAATAAAATATTTAGAATGGTAACTCCACATTAACATTCTAAATTGTTTAATAGAACACAATATAGTTGAACTACGCCTATTCTGAATAGAGTTGGCTATGCCTATTCTGGATAATAATCCATTACAGTACGGTAAACTGTTCGACAGAGATCAAAGACCCAACGTCATAGTTAATAGTGTATATAGCCTAAAGCTAGTGAATTACTACAATGGTACCTCGTCTATCAGGAATTGTATTCCATGTATAAACCAATCCTCCAATTCTGGCAAAGGGATGTTCTGATCAGTAAACAAACAATATTGACATCGTTTGAATTAAGGAGACTATATATATCTCAAACTAGTCATATTGTCAATACATTTGCTTGGTATCTATCTGTTTTTAATTCCACTGACGTGATTGAGTGAGAGGCGTTGGGATCTGCTGAATTTCTTCTTTGCTCTTCACCAGCCCAGGGCGGCAAAATATGACTGAATTGCTTTAAGTTGAATGTAAATATTGTATATAGGTATAAATATGCAAAGTTGATTTATTTTGTAATACTTTACTAGATTTAATTTAGTTTAAACTAGAGAATCTTTGCATATTTGTATCAATATATTTCTTTTTTACTTTCACATACCTATATTAGAAATAAATAATATAATATAACCTATATAGGGAAAGGATTGCGGTCTTAAAAATTTTCGAATTCAAGTTTTCACCAGAAATACAAGTTTTAGGGCCCCAAATGACCTAGTCCCAAAAAAGGTTTGTGTTTGTTAAGTCCAACTCAAAAACGATAAGTTATACAAAACTTAAGTTTAATATTTTAGAATCATATATGCCTGATTTTTTTTTTTTTTTTCTCAAAATCGGCCTACTAAAGACCCACTTTATACCATGCATATGCCCCTTTTTACGATTTTTTCAAAAACGGCCGTAACCATTTTGGTTAAGCTCGGTATATTATCACCTAAATACCATTTATGTGTTAATCTGTTTAAAATTGTCTGACCAGACTTAAATGCCTATTTTTTTTTTATTTTCTTCTTCTAAAGTTTGTTTCCTCCTTTTATTTTGTAGATTCCTAAAAACTAACAGCTATATAAGTTTAATAGCATTGATAATAAACGGCTGAATGTACACGATGAACGAAGTTTTATAAAAAATTTGAGGAGAAAAGAGCAAAAATATATTTTTGAAAATATATATGTATAATATATCTTTGAAATGTTAAGTTGGAAGATTTTCCGTTATATATTATCACATGTAATTGTTAGTTTAATATTCCATTACCTACATTTTTTATTCTCATTAGGGGCGGGCATAATCGAATGATCGTCATAATCGGATGATCGGACTTCGATAATTTAAATAATCGAATGACCGAATGATTAGTGCATGCATTGCATTGTGAGAGACGATATGTCACAATTCCCGTCTTTATAGTGGCTGAGCTGGCTGATCCTAGTTGCGAATAACCATATAAATAGTTCATAATGATGGAGTTTTGTTGACCGTAGAGAAATTAGATGAGGAAGATGGTTGGGGGTGCGGTCATAAATTAAAAACACACAATTAAAAATAAGCGTTATTTTAATTATGTGCCGACGTTTCGGCCTACAATGTGGGCCTTCATCAGGGCTAAAAGAAACAAGATAACAACCAATGTAATTATAGACTTAATAATGCGTTAGGTATATAATAATAATATGACAGTAATAAATTATGGGAACATAAATAATATTAAATGTAAAATGATAATAAGATGACAATTATAAAGTATGGAAATAAGGTGACAGTTATAAAGTATGGAAATAAACAAAATTAAGATGATAGTTATAAAGTATGGAAGTAGACATAATTGAGATGATAATATTGTAATGAGAATATATAAATAGAGACTAAGTAAATGAAAAAAAAATGATAAAGGAAAAATATGTGAACAATTAAAATTTTAAATATTAACAATTTTGAGTTGATATATGACGGTAATATATTAAAAACATTGTTAAGAGTATAGGTAATATATAAAAAATATAGTCATTACAAAAGAGAAACAGTATGAATAAAAAATAATAATTTAAATTTTAAAATAATGTAATATTAAACTAATAATTATATGTCAGGATATGTAACTGAGAAAGATATGAGTATGGAAAGGGGGAGAAAGAAATGGGCGATGAAAAAAGACCCTTATCAATAAGAAAAATAATAAAAAGAATAATAATAATAAAGAATAATAATAAAAGAAAAATAAACAGTTCAGTTCGAATGATGATTCGCTTATCCGAAACGGTATCCGAATCCGGTAATCGATTAATACGAATGATTGAAATAGTCGAATGATCCCATAATCGTCATTTGATTATGCCCACCCCAAATTCTCATGGTCTCTCGTTTCTAATGATTGTGGTTTTTTTTGCATATGCAAGCTATGTTCTTTTTATATCCTACCTATGTTCTTTTTTATATACTACCGTCATATTACTTCAAAATTGTTTACATCAAAAAGTTTAATTGTTCACATATTGTTCTTCTTTTAACATTTAATTATTTGCTTATTTGCCCCTTATAGTCTTCAAATATTCACATTGTAGGCCCAAACGTCGGCACATAATTAAAATAACACTTATTTTAAATGTGTGTTTTTAATTTATGACCGCACCCCCAACCATCTTCCTCATCTAATTTCTCAACGGTCAACAAAACTCCATCATTATTTCAAATATTCTTGTTTCAATATTATCATCTTATTTTATGTTTGCTTCTATACTTTATTATTGTCATCTTATTATCATTTTACATTTAATTTTGACGAAATTACAGAGGGAGAGTACTCCAATTTTGAAACAGCCGCGGTGATTCGAGGAGCCCAGAAGCGAATCTCGACCGAGAGCCTAGTCATCGGGAAGTTCCGCTTTGGCTTCTAGAAAACCACGTGATAACACTATACTGAGCAGATCTGCACGAAATCAATGTACGATCAATGTTCAGTTGTGCCATCACCTGACACACAATTTGGGGCTCTACTAAACCATCAAACTCTTCCCGTATCCAATCCTTACAATCCAAAATCCTTAACGCTCCTTACTTTATCACCAACAAAATCATCCACAAAGACCTTAACGTTCCATATGTTGCTGATTTGGCCTGTACCAGTTATCGCTCCTTCCATGAAAAACTCCACTCCCACTCTAATCCACTAGTTTCAATCCTTGCTTCCTCTTCAATTCCTGACAATCTGCCGAGTCGTCTGAAAAGATGGCCTTGAGACCTTCTTGTGTAGATTCACTACTAGAGTGCTGCCAATGGGCAGTTTCTCTTCATGTTTTTTTCATGTGTATTATCATTGTAGCATATTTACTTGATTAAAGGTACATACAGTTGTAAATTTCAATAAATGCATTAAAAAACAAAAACAATTAATTTTATGCATGTTTCCATATTGTATTACTGTCATCATATTATTGTATTTAACTAACTACATTGGTTGTTATCTTGTTTCTCTTAGCCCTGATGAAGGCTCACAGTGTAGGCCGAAAAGTCGGCACACAATTTTTTTTTTTTTTTTTTTTTTTTTTTTTTTTATTCGTATATATTACAATTTGTCATAATAGACAATAGTGCTGATAATAGTGATAATAGTGCTACAGGATCTCATTCATACAATATTTACAATATAAACAAAAGGAAAGTCAAATTACATAAAATCAAAATAAATAAACGTATACAACAACAAAATGTATAGACAAAATAAATACAAATAAATGAAGTTAACAAATAAATAAACAAAACATGTCTCATTCATACCTATGTACAATATTTACAATCAGCCCGGGAACCCCGGACGGGGCTTGTCCCCCCACTTGTGGAAGGACAAGCAGAGCCCAAAGGATCCCAGCGCCTCCCTCTCAGTCACATCACTGGTGAGAGCCTAATAATAGCCTAATAATAATAAAAAAAATAGCCGGAAGCTAAGTGAGGGCCCACAGCCACAATCACACCGCACATGAGAGGAGAATCTGACCAGTGTCAGAACTCCAGAATAGATGTTTACAATATGTCTCGAGGCCACTGCCGTTTCAACCTTCTAGGAGGGTTGTATGGATGAGTGGAGCTGGATAGGGATTGTGCTAGAGGATTAGGATGATGAATGAGGTTCTGGTGGAATTTGGAAAATTTAGATGGAATCAGGTCTGAAATAAATGGAACATTAAGGTCGTGGTGCAAGGTATAGTTGGATACATAATAAGGAGCATTTACTATTATTCGCAGGACTTTGGATTGAAAGGATTGAATGCGTTTGATGTTAGAACGTTTAGCTGTCCCCCACAGTTCAAGTCCGTAGGTCCAGATTGGCTTCAGTATTGTTTTGTAAAGTAATAATTTGTTGTCAACTGTAAGCTTAGATTTTCTGTTTAGTAGTCTGTATAACTGTCCGAATCGTCTGTTGAGTTCTTTTCGTTTAAGTCTTGTATGTGGGTTCCACGTCAATCTTTTGTCTAGTAGTAAGCCAAGATACCGGACTGTGTCTGAGGAAGGAAGCGGTATGGAATTGAAATGAACCATTGGACAGGATTTGCGTCGAAGGGTGAAGGTGACGTGGGTGCATTTGCTTTCATTAACCTTAATACGCCAAGCATTACAACAGTCCTCGATAAGACAAAGGTGTCTTTGCAGGATTAAGGATGCTATTTCAGGATCGGAATAGGTGTCAGGATGATTAGGAATATCAGCAGTGTAAAGAATGTAGAGGACGGGTCCCAAGACGCTGCCTTGAGGAACACCGGCCTCAATGGGATAAAAGTTAGAAAATTCTACACCACAGCGAACTCGGAAGGAGCGGTTTGAGAGATAGGATCGTAGAATGAGGTATAGAGACTGGGGTAAATGCGATTTAAGCTTGAAGAATAATCCGGTGTGCCATACCCGGTCAAAAGCTTGCGCTATGTCCAGAAACGCACCAGAACAATACTCTTTGCATTCAAGGGCTGAGGAAATATGGTCTACAACTCGGAGTCCTTGTTGAACAGTGGAATGATGAGCACGGAAACCAAACTGATGGGAAGGAAGATTTTGTGATTCTAATATAGGTAGGATTCGTTTTAGAAGGAGTTTTTCAAAGACTTTTGAGAGGATGGGGAGTAGACTAATAGGTCTGTAAGATGAAGTGTTGCTGGAAGGTTTACCTGGTTTTAGGAAGAGAATGATTGTGGAATGTTTCCACAAGATAGGAAAATAGGTGGTGCGTAGGATGCAGTTGTAGATATAGGTTAGGAATATAATAGCTTTCTGCGGAAGTTGACGGAGGATCTGGGGGGTAAGGAGATCATGTCCAGGAGATTTACGGAGGGTCAGTTTCTGGAGAAGATATTTAACCTCAGAGGGATTAATAGCTTTAGGAGGTAGGGAAAGAGGTATTGGTGACAAAAGGAAGTCTTGTACTGCTGCGGTATGATTGCTTTGGGATTCCGGGTGAGGAGTGAATACTTTGGAGAGGTGTGTGGCGAATTCCTCGGCTTTATCTTCATCAGACGCAGCCCAGGAGTCATCACCACGCCGGAGAGGATGGGAAACTTGATAGGATTTTAAAATCTTCTTCGTGACATTCCACAGGGAATTGTCACTAGCTGACAGAGAGGAGAGGTAGGAATTAAAGGACTGGGAACGGAAGGTCTCCAACTCCTGCTTCAATTGTCTACAATAGAAGTTATAGGAGCGGCGATCTGTTGGGTGTCGGGTGCGCTGCCATAATGATCTGGCACGGCGTTTTGCATGGATTAGGTCTGTAAGGTGTTGAGGCAAATGGTTTTGGTGAGGAGTTATATTGGAGTGCTTAGGGGAGGAGGCAGTCCAGACAGCTTGCTGAATGGCGATGGTGAAGGAGTAGACGGATTCGTCAAGGTCTTCTGGGGTTTTGAGGGTCGCTCTGAGGTTAATATTATCGGTCAGGATTTGGCGAAATAGGTTCCAGTTGACAGGGCCTCGGATAAATGACGGTGGGATAGGTTTTGGAATTGGAGTGAGAGATACTTTTAGGAACAGTGGACTATGGTCTGAGGATAGTTCATCAAGTCGAGTTACTGATAAGTTGAGGGAGCCTAATCCGCTGTGAATGAAGAAGTCAAGGATGTCAGGATTACGGTTGGGATCGGTTGGCCAGTAGGTAGGGGAATCAGGAGGTAGGAGATTGAAATGACGGGAGTTGAGTGCAGACAGCAAATTTCGTCCACGAGAATTCGTGGTTCTCGAACCCCACTGTTGATGCTTGGCATTTAAGTCTGCACCCAGAATGAAATGATTTCCTAAGGAATTTAGAAAGGATACAAATTCGGTGTTGGAAATGGAGTGTTTGGGAGGGCAATATGCTGATGTAAGGGTTACCGGAAAGGAAAAAGTTTTGATTACTATGGCTGTGGTTTGTAGGAAATCATAGGTAGGAAGTGGGAGTAAGTGATGAGAGAGGGACTGGTGCACAATGACAGCAGTACCGGCATGGGCTTTGCCGTCTGGGTGGTCCGTACGGTATGTTACGTATTGAGGTATTTTGAAGAACTGTTTAGTGGTTAGTCTAGTTTCAGTAATAAGTGCTACGTCAACGTTTTTGTCTTGCAATAAAGCTGTAAGTTCGTCAGTATGATTTCTAACACCATTCGCATTCCATAGGAGAATGGATAAGGAGTTAGGTGAAGTCATTTAAGGATTTTTTAAGGAAGGGATTAAGTTTGATACAAGATTAGTAAGTAGTGATATTAGCGGCATAACGAGGGATTTGATTTCAGTGATGAAGGATGTCATCAAACTTGTAAGGTCTGAGACATTTGATGGAGGAGGAATATGAGAAATTTGATGCGGATGAGGTTTTTGAGGGTTGGGTAAATTTTGAGGAACAGCTGGTTGTGGAACGGTTTGAGGATTTTGAAGTGTGCGTTGTTCCGGCAGGGCCTCGGCCTCTTTGTTCTGGTTCCCACCTCCAAGTAGATGGGCAAATGTAACATTGGAATCAATTGTTTTTGAAGGTTGTCTTCTGCTTCTGATCGGTTCAGCTGTTTCATCCAGATTCTGAGGTTTTTGGTATCTGCTTTTGAGGTTCTTGTAGATTTGACATCCCTTGTAGCTAGCCGGGTGGTCCTTGAGGCACAGAGCACAAACAGCGGGTGTGGATCTTGGTCTTGTACATTCTTCTGACTTATGTTGTTCACCGCATTTCACACAGCGTGGTATGTGGTGACAATAACTTCTAGTATGACCATATGCCTGACAATTGTGGCACTGTACTATTTCTTTCTTAGTGTAAGGTTTTTCAACTCTTACACTAGTATAGTATAATCTATTGAGGTCATAAATTTTTTTCGACTCCTGCTGATGGCTCCAAGTCCACAAAGAATAGAGGCAGTGGAATTTTATCTTTTAGGACGTTGGTGACTTGCCGCACTTTATAGCCTATCTCCGTCAGTTCTTCTTGGATAGCTGCTGCTGGTGTCGAAGGGTGTAGGTTTCTAATTACAACCCTTAAAGCTCTCTCCTGGCTTAACTGATATGTATGAAAATCAGCTTTGGTCTCCGTCAGATATTTTACTATTTTTCTGTAGGTTTCGGCGGTAGTCGGGGATATTTTAGTATCACTGGTTCTACTTATACAATAATAACTGTTAGGATCGGTTAATTTATTTAGATGCGCACACAGTAGTTGAAAGTTTTTAATATTTTTAACAAATATTGGTGGAGGTTGTGGTTCTTTTGGTATAGGAGAAGATTCCATTGTTTCTTTTTCAATTTGAAGGATCTGAAATGGGTTCGGTGTAAAAAACGGCGATTCTTCAGATAATCCTTGTGATGATGTGCTAGGCTGTGGTTCAGATCCTAAAAAGGTAGCTGAAGCAGTCGCTGGTGGAATCATTTTTTTATTATTATCACGGCGAGGTCTCTGTTTTGTGGGAGACGAGTTTGAACCTGCAGATCTAGATCTTTTACTTGTAACTTTCGAGGACATCACGAAATTTCTCCAATATTCACTGCTGTAGTATTCCTGAGGTCTAGTGATGTTTTCCAGACTGAACTCAAGCGAATTCCTACTGAAAAAAGCAAAAATCTGAGAGACGAAGTAACGTATGATTGTTATCATCGAGCGCATCAGCTGTTTTCCGGCACACAATTAAAAATAAGTACTAGTTGTTTGTGTGTGTGTTTTTTTTTTGTTTTTTTATGACCGTAATTTAAAGTGATGAATACAGCACACCTTAAAGTGATTGTTGTAAATAACAATTTTATATTGTTATTTTATTTAATCTGAATCATGTTTCCAAAATTAATGTAATTCATTATCCTTTTTTTATTAGTTCTTCTTTGGTTTATTTCAACAAACGAGGTAAGTGAAAGCTGTGTGTTGTCTGCATCAGATTTTTTTTAATATAATTTAATTTTTTTATTTAAGGCGATAAGGGGATCTTAGAGTCCTAATACCAATTGATCATATTATATTGATAAATAAAAAATAAAAAAAAATATCTAAGCTATTCATACCATCAGTTTTAACCAAGGTGTCAGGAAAAATCACTTACTAACTTTTCTATAGATACAGTATTTTTTTTTTTTATGTTTAGGAAATTCACCGAACAAACGAAATTTGAGGGCATAGTGTTTACGAAGAACAGTGGCGAATCTACAATTTCGAAAGATCCTCTCTCGAAAAGAATAATGGATAATTTGAAAAACTACTACATATTCTAAATATCTACTCCTATAAATCGTGAGATACTGTAATAAATAAATTATTAGACGTCATCGTTGCAATGCCCATTTAAATAGCGCTAGTTCCAATCCTACCTGAGCAGGTAGATCTATATTTTATATAATTTGTCACTACATAAAATAAAACCAAACAGAAATGACTATCCTATAAGTTAGTACTTTATTCTAGCTATGCAGTTGTCAAATTCATATGCTGTTGATAATATTGGTGTAATGCTATCGGGATTATAAGTGTCAGAGTTAGCTATTGCACTCGTAAATAACTGAAATACTAATTGATAAATCGATGGATTAAATAAATCTACTTTTAATTAATTAAATCTCCTAAATTAATTAGTATGTCTTTACCTATGATCTTGTGACCTTAGATTTTTTAAACATTCTTTGACAGATAGCTTCAATCCTTTCGGACAGAATATAAAAGAATACAATAATATAATATTTCATTTTTCCATCCCTGTATTCTATTGTGTTCTCAGGTACTTTAAATTTAAAATGGCTAATATTTGCAAAAAATGAACTTAATATACTAATTGCACCAGAGATTCCCAACAACAAATCGCGAACTTATTCAGCTAATCATTTCAATTACAAGGACCCCCCAAAACCCTAAATATTAAATTTAATAGAGGGGTACACTGTATGCTTTAAATTATCTAGTAGTGGAAAAGGAAATGGAGAGAAATGTATCAGGCTCTAGGAGTGTATTTCAATCCGCGAGACATTGAATTGATTAGTGCTTGATCCGGCAGATGTACCTAGTATTTTTTAAAAGGAGTAAAAAATCCTTGGTTATCCTGTCATTTGGAGGAGACGTAAAATGGCGGTACGAGCCTGTGCAATGTCAGGTACTCGTTAAAGATCACTGTCCTAATTAAACCTTGCAGTGAAAAAAATAGGATTCCCACTGTAGCATTGCCCGACTAGCCACATTAGCATAAAATGACGTTAAATGAATAAACAAACAAACACAGATTATTTATTAAGTAATTAAACATTTTATTTAAAATCGTCCAATTTTTTATTAACTTTGCCCTTAAGATTATTGATTTTTATGACATTTTTACCAATTATTTGTCTGCATATGAAACCGTGGATAAAAAAAGAATTTCTGGCTAATACTTTTAGTTTGGCAGCCATTTCAAGTCAGTTGCGCTGCTGAAAAGATGTGTAGGGGAAATCTCTATAATAAACTAAAATCTAAAACTTATACAAGAAGGTATTTATATAAATACTCTTAAAAAAATCAAACATGATTCATCTTCTGTGACACATCATATATCCTTTGTTCTTTAAGCTCTCGACATGCAAGAAAATGGACAATTTTAATGTTATGATTGTGCGGTAGCAGGCACCTGTGAGTAAACACGAGTAATTTAGAATATCAAATTTGTCTGCGTAGAGTGTGTAATTCTTACTAAAAGCCAAAGCATTACAAACATTATACGTGAAGGTAATTCAGAATTATTCCCCAATGACATATCACGGACCCCCCCGACATAATCTGCGGACATCTAGTTCGGAACCAATTATCTCTACAAACCTATATACATATGTAATTATGTATCTAAACGATGCCAGACATACTGTCCCTTTTATGTTCATCATTCTTTATTCTTAGGGAACAAAATGTCCCAGAATAAAAATTATTTTTATCCATTCATTCGCTCACTCATTTTCATGACATCTCAGTAGTCGTCAGTATTTTACAAAATAGAGTATTACTTCTAAATCTTTTGTAACTAATTTGACTCGTATTTAGTCTTATCGATCACAAATTTTTCGAAAGGTTTTAACTTCCTCTTATTTTGTCTTCATCTATGAGGAATTCTGCTATCCCAGACTTAAATCGAAATAAATATAATTCGTTTATTAATTTTTCCAAAAAACAGTTTCATTAAAATAAAAATCAACGTTTCGAGGTATTCCACCCATCTTCAAGATCCTATAAACATTTTTAACTAATCGTTAAAAAATGTTAATTCTAATATAAATAATTAAAAATATAAATAATTAATTAAAAACAATTAACTATTTTTATGAGAATGCAAATAGGATAGGATCTTGAATACTTGGGAAATACTCTGAAACGTCGATTTTTATTTTTGTATTTAATAAAAAAGAACTCAACCGACGATTCGGACAGTTATACCGAATACTCAACAGAAAATCTGAACTTACAGTTGACAACAAATTATTAATCTACAAGACAATACTGAAGCCTATCTCGACCTACGGACTTGAACTGTGGGGGACAGCTAAACGTTTTAACATCAAACACATTCAATCCTTCCAATCCAAAATCCTCCGAACAATAGTAAATGCTCCTTATTATGTCTCCAACTATACATTGCACCACGACCTTAATGTTCCATTTATTTCAGACCTAATTCCATCCAAATTTCCCAAATTCAACCAGAACCTCGTTAATCATCCTAATCCTCTAGCTCAATCCCTATCCAGCTCCACTCATCCATACAACCAACCTAGAAGTTTGAAACGGCAGTGGCCCCGCGACCTCTTGTAAATATGTATATATTGGAGCTCAAGCACTGGCTAGATTCTCCACCCAGTGTGATGCATGTGTGACGTGTATATAGGTATGAGTGATTTCTGGACTTTATTTTATTGATTCATTATTGTATATATATTTTATTGCAATTTTATGCCGTGTAAATATTGTATGAATGTAGTATGTATGTTTTCTTTCACCACTACTATTCATGTCCAAATTGGGACAGATTGTAATTCTACTTAATAAAAAAAAATTTGTTGAAAAAAAAATTAATAAAAATGTTTTATAGAAGAATTAATAATCAAGCCCATTTTTTTCTATCACAGTTTTAACTGTAATTCTACCGTGCAATGAAAATAAATTAATTACATAGAATAGATGGCAATTCTTTCATATGGTTATTGGCCATATATACAATTAAACAAATTGTAGTTGTTTTGTAATTAAATGTTGTATTTTCTGAGATTGATTATTATTAAAGAAATCATATTTGTACTTACTGATAAAAAATTTTCTTGCACCAGAAGATAGCATTCTAGCCGAAACGCAGAGCATTATAATAAAATAAAACAATGGTTAAGCATAATTATCAGACCCCGATTTAATAATAAACTTTGAGCTTCACCTTAATTTATCTACATTTAATTAAACCTATCAACCTTATTTGTCTTTTTCAATTGATAAAATAAGGCAAACATTATGGAATGATTTACGATAGTTTATTAGATACACTGGGTGCTATGTTTCCGACAAAAATATTACCGAAGTCGCGTTACCGGATGCACCTTGTTCAAAATGCAGATCTGTAAATTCCTCCAATAGCTTTGGAATGGATGAGGAATGGCCGAAGACAATGTATACATTCCCCAGCGGCGGTGTCCATCCACTCATTTGTCAACACAGTTTCCCCGACGGTCTCCGACCACCCGTACCCAACCCCCGATGTTAGTCCGATCAAACAAGCCCGGATGGCTTTTTTTAGCCGCTCTGTTTGTGTCTAATGTTGTCGGATACCGAGAGGAAGGGATGGGAGCTTTAATATTCGGCCTTCTCGACTTTATTTATAGTGGCCGCTGTCATGTGTGCCCGGGTAGGCGCCAGTCCCCGGTCTTTGTCCTCCCCCTCTCGCCCCCCCCCCCCCCGAACCACGCGCCTCATTTTTAACTTTTTGTTTCTCCCAAACTGTGCCACGGCTATTTACATATCTTCTCTTCTAATAACTGCCTTCCCCTTCTTCGTCCCGGTGGTAAAAGTCTCGGCGCAAAATGAACCGAGAGTCAGAAGAACGACTTCGACATTACGTCATCATTAATAACAGACCAAGATTAAACTCATAACGCAGAAAATATATTCCACTATTTTAAACAGTGATGATAAAATTAAAAATCTCGTGACCTCAACACCGGCTTTCACTTTTAACAAACATTTAGAGATAAAAATAAATTGTTAACAAATCAATTGCATTGAGTTCCAATAGAAACATATGTTTTATTAAATATTCTATTATAATTATTTCTCAAAAAAGAAAGAAAAGTAAATTTTATTCTGGGATTTACTGTCCCCTAAGAATAACAGTAAAATACAAAAACTGAGTCTTGTGTCTGGCATAATAATAAAAACATTACAAAAACAAACTTAAGGTTATACTTATATTATTTATAAAAGTAGTAAATACGATTACTTGAACGACATACAACTACTACTTACATTATTTATAAATTAGTAAATACAACGACAATAGTGCATACATATATGACTATAATATTAAACACATGTGCATGCAGAGATAGTATAATTGTATCTCACACTACTATCATAAAATCATTGAAAGAAATGTTTAAATCTTTTATCAGCTTTTCATCACTCTCCGTTAATTTTTACAACTTTGTGTATATTTTTCTAAAATCTATAGCTTTCCACCATCTATATTCCTATGTTACTGTTTTTATGTTCAAAAACACAAAAATTGTGTTAAAAAAATTTTTTTTTGCTGTCTTTTCCTCAAGTTGTTTATCAAATTTGTTCAACTTATATATTTATCAGTATTTTATCAATGCAAAAAAGATGATATGGTTATTTTTATAAAATATACAATATTGAAGGTAATTAAGATTGAGAAAATTTAAACTATCGGCATTTAAGCCCTGTCAGACTTTTTCAATCAGAATTAAACCTACACTATATTAAAGCCTATAAAATTTTGCATAAATATAGCGAGTTTAATCAAAATCTTTATAGCCGTTTTTGAGAAAATCGTAAAAAGATGCAAAATGCAAGGTATGAAGTGGCTCTTCTGCTTGGCCAACTTTGATGGAAATGTTGCTGTAACATCTCAGGCATAGACGCTCTTAAAATATGAAATTTCACTTTTATAATTATATAGTTTTTGCGCTAGACTTCCCACACAGACACGGATGGACGAACAGACAGTCCTTTTTGTGGGACTTGTTAATTTAAACTCAGGGGCCCCTAAAACGTGTATTTCCGTTGTAAACTGGAATTCGAAAATTTTCACGATCGCAATACTTTCCCCTACTATATATTGAAAAATACGCAATACTAGTGAAAGTAAAAATATCTGTTTACGTATAATGGTAAGCGTATTATATCTGAGATGTTACATTAACTTTTTCATCAAAATCAACGACGGATCTAACGATTTTTATTAAACTCCCTATATCAATGTAAAATTTAATGGGCTTTAATATGATTTCAATAGTCTAACAGGACTTGAATACCTACTTTTATTTTTCTTCCTCTATAGTCCCTTCACTTCTGGAGATTCCAAAAATTTAGCCATTTTATTTTATTAGTATTGATTAAAAACTTATAAATATACAAGCTGAACGAATTTGATTAGGAACTCAAGCTGAAAAGAGCTAACATATAGCAAACAAAATGTCTCAGCCACTAAATCTTATTATATCGTACTTATTATATAGAATTATAATCTGTATGATTTACATCATTTATCACTCAGTCCTTTTTGAGACATTTTACGATAAATAGTACTGAGCTGGGAAATAATCCTTCTTTGAAAATTTATATTGCAAAAAAGGACGTAGCTTAAGAGATCAAAATTTCTATAACAAGTGGTGCAATCAATGGTAAGGCTACATAAGGGAAACAATTAAGCATGAAAATCATTTCTAACCTACCTCGTCATAGCATGACAAAGGTTTCAGTTAATGTAATTTTTCGTGAATTTTTGTAACCATTTTCTTAGAAACTTAGGTAATGTGTTGTAAGGGCCAAAATTACATGAAATACTCTCATTACTATTCTAGTTTTTGTTTCGTTCTTAAATATGCACAATTACCGGAGTTAATATTTTTTAAAGAAAACGTTATTTTATGAGCGAAGAGAATTTTCTAACTCCGGAACCAACTTAGTCTCAATGACCAACTTTATATCAATCAATTAAGCTCTCTTATAGAGGAGTAATCTGTCTTAGTTTCATAATATTTCATTCCGTACCTTTTGAGATATTTTACTATAAATATTACTGAGCTGGGAAATAATCCTTCTTTGAAAATTTATATTGAAAATAAGGACATAGCTAACACGATCAAGATTTCTAAAACAAGTAGTGCAATCAATGATAAGGCTACATAAGGGAAACAATTAAGATTGTAAATCATTTCCAACCTATCTCTTCATAGCGTGCCAAAGGTTTCAGTTAATGTAATTTTTCATGAATTTTTGTAACCATTTTCTTAGAAACTTAGGTAATGTGTTGTAAGGACCAAAATTATATAAAATACTCTCATTACTATTCTAGTTTTTGTTTCGTTCTTAAATATGCACAATTACCGGAGTTAATATTTTTTAAAGAAAACGTTATTTTATGAGCGAAGAGAATTTTCTAACTCCGGAATCAACTTAGTCTCAATGACCAACTTTATATCAATCAATTAAGCTCTCTTATAGAGGAGTAATCTGTCTTAGTTTCATAATATTTCATTCAGTCCCTTTTGAGATATTTTACTATAAATAAGCTGGGAAATAATCCTTTTATGAAAATTTATATTGAAAATAACGACATAGCTTACACGATCAAGATTTCTAAAACAAGTAGTGCAATGATAAAGCTACATAAGGAAAGAATTAAACCTGAGAATCATTTCTACCCTAGCGTGCCAAAGATTTCAATTGATCTAATTTTTCTTGAATTTTTGTAACTATTTTCTTTCCATGTAAACATCGCGAAAAATATTTTTATGTTTTTCCAACTTAGAAAATTCATATAAAAAAAATACTATGTTCTCAAGATTGAAATTTTTACAGCAAGTAGGAAGGACTATAACTAAGTTATATAATAAAAAAAATTGAAAGTGTGTCTCTTTTCCTTTATATAATTTAATCTCGTTAAAAGTCTCGTTTTTTATTATTTTTTGAGAATAGTTTACACAACATTCTTCACCATTTACGTAATGAGTAGTGGGAGCAAAAAATATTTTATCTAAAAAATTACAGGAATTAAAAAGATTTTTCCAACACATGTTTCTGCCCGCGAAGCTGACTTAAAACTGCTGCAACACTAAAACAACTGCCAGAATTTTTTTCGTATTTATGGTTTTATATTCACGAAATGTTAGAGAATAACTGGACAAAAATTCAAAAATGTCAGCGCCAAGGTCTCAATTATTTCGAATGGATTGACCCATATACCGTTGGAAAGCTAAAGATTTGAGAAAATATTTTATCTTATATAAACAATAGGTGGAACGTAATTTTGAACTACGAATAGGGCATAAACTTAAGTGATTATTGTACATTTTTTATACTGCTATATTATATAATCTAATCTGAATATAATTGCTTAACCTTTTTGTCAATTCTAACTCCATTTAATAGTTATTAAATTGATTGTAACAATCGAATTAAGTGAAAGTCAGTCGTGTGTTCCCCTTCACAAGATTTTTCAGTTTTAATTTTATTTAATAGTTCGTAATCCATTATAACAAGAGAGGGAAGTGATAGTCGAGCCATCTTTTTTTCTAAGTAAAAATGCCGATAGCAGCCTATTTTATACCAAATAAAATATTAACTTGACCAGTGATAATGAGCCAAAACGAACATGGGTCGTTAAGATTCCATTTGCTGAGAACATTGCCTCTAATAAAGATTGGTGTTTTACAGGGTTGAGAAGCGAGCCGTCTACTTCTCAACTAATACCCTGCCCCGGGCTCTTCCACAGGCAACGCAATTTTATACGCATCCCTTTTTTTATTTTCTTCTATCCCGAAAGAAAAAAAATAAAGGGTGCGTGAAACTATGTCAAACTGTGTAACCATATTGAAGTCGAAAAACCCACCTTATACACATAAAAGTAAAAAGTTCCTAATATTTTAAATTAAGAGGAACAATCGTAAGTTATCCGGAAAAGGAAAAAATATTTCTTTGGGATTTAAAATTATATAATAATAATTCTTTATTTATTCTAGGGCAAGACCCTTCAAGATAATATGATAGGAAATAAAAAAGTGGACTTCACTATAAACAATGAAATTAAATAAACCAAATTTATAAATAAAATAACTCAAACGATAAATTCTACTAATAATATACAGTAAAGACAAAATAAAATAATATATATGAAACATAAAAATTAAAAAAATGAGATATGGGTCAATCCATTCGAAATCTTCCAATTTTTCTTAATTTTGCCGCTCGACATTTTTGATTTTCGTGATATTTGCCCGGTTATTCTCTATCTTTTCGTGAATATAAGACCATAAATTAAAAAAAAAATTAGCCACTACTTTTAGTGTTGCAGCCTATTAATTCAGCTTCACGGGAAAAAAACATGTAATGGGAAAATCTTTCTAATTCCTATAATTTTTTAGATATCAAATCAAAACAAAAATTAACAATAAGATAAGGCCATGCTTTGTATTTTTTGTCCTTACGAATCATTTCCTAAATAGTGAAGGAAGTTGTTTAAAAAATTAAAGAAAATGGATAAAAAACGAGACTTTTAGGGTTAGGGTATTGGAATAGGTGCTCAACCTCTTGGTTATTAGCTCCGAATAAATTTGTAGTAACAGATTTGTTTTACTCTTTTTTCTTCTTTTTATTTATTTATTTTTCCTTCTATTTTTTTTTTTTTTTATTGTTTATATTTTTTTTATTATTATTATTTATTTTTTTACACATTCTGAATTAGTGAATTTATTCCAATTTTTATTTATTTTTTTATTATTACTATTATTATTTTTTTATATATTTTTTTTATTTTATTTTTTTTTTCTTATAGTTCCGGGGGCAGAGAACATTCTTTGACGAACCTAATCGGTGAACTAACTGTTTCACTTGAGTCCTTCAAGCTCTCACTCAACGATCTAGCTAGGTTAAGTTTATCCATTAGTACATGGAATTTGAAACGAGACTTTTAGCGAGATAAACGTAAATGAAGGAAAAAATACTCACCTTTGATTATTTTTTACTTTACACCTTAGTCATAGTTCTACTTGTTGTAAAAGTGTTTATCTTGAGAACATAGCCCTTTTTCGTATATGAATTTTTAAAATTGACAAAAATTCATTTTTCGCGATTTCTACAAGGAAATATCTCAAAAGTTAAGAATTATGAAACTAATAAAGATTACTTATCTATAAGATGGCTTTAAGTGAGACTAAGTTGGTTCCTGGGTTATAAAATTCTCTAAACTGTTAAAATAACATTTTCTTTAAAAAATATTGACTCATGTAATTTTGCATATTTGATAACTAAACAAAAACTAAAATGATGATGAGAGTATTTTAGCTAGTCAAAAAATCACGAAACTCAAAAATGTCGAGCGGCAAAATTTAAAAAAAAATTGGTCGATTTCAAATAGATTGCCTCATATTTAATTTTTTTTTTTTAAAGTTTTGATAAAAAAAGGAAATCACAATTCTTCTGAATATATATAAAATAATATATAATTTAATCTTACATCATTGAAATGTAAATCATTCCAAATAATATTAGATCTTAAATTTGCAGAATGAAATACAAATAAAATTAATAATGTTATCTATCTGTTTTATTTTGTGTTCTTCGGAGAAATTAGTACAACCACGTGAGGATTCTTTAAAAATTTATTGGATAGAAACAGGGTTAATTTAAATGTTGAAAGAATTCGGGGGTCCCGAATATAAGAAGGAATGGAGTAACATTGGGATGCAGATCGGGTTAAGAACGATCTATTAAAAGCTGTGGTTTGATGGAACGTCATATACAGATCAGAAGACAGCGAGTGGCTCTTACGGAAACCATCGGATGATCTAAATTTAAGGAGATTCGAGATGTAAGATGGACACGTGGCATGGACAACTTGGTAGAGGAAGGATGCCAGGTGATAAGATGATAGAGGAATGTACTTACGGCTTACAGTGATTCAAAAGCTTAGTATTTAGGAAAAAAAATCCGTAGATTGCGCAATTTTAGCTTTAAAAAATTAATCATATCCTTTGGATCAAGCAATATTTCTGGGTTAACGCACAATTGAAGTAATTCACCCCAAATTTAATTTATCTTTTTTTTCTTGTTTATTTTATGGTTAATTCAACAAAGTTATTTTCAAAAAAATATTTTTAAAACCACTTACACAAAAATATTAATCATTTTATTCTTAAAACATTTTTATTCGTAACTAAATATATATATAAGTTTCTGTTGTTCTCAGGTTTCAGTCAAACAGAAACTTAAACAGAGAACAACAGAAACTTAAATTATCAACAGACGAGAACTGATCAAACAATATATATATATATAACCAATAATTTTACCTTTTTTTTTTACTATATATAATATTTAAAAAAATCTCAAAAATTTCCACAAAGCTATTTCCACTGTTTGCCTAGTGTATAAGTCAAATGTCCACAGTCACTGTTCAATAACTCCAAGATTACAGTCAACCTTCTTCACATTCTTTAACTAAAATAGCTTTTACACCACGATAAGCAAATATGAGCAAATGATTTTTTCGTGGTAGTTACATTATGATATTTACTAACAAGAGGTATAAGTACCATCGCGTAGGTAAGTTTGCTATATTTTATATTTCCATCGATAGTTACAACCACATCGGAAATAAACATTGAATTTAGATCTACAAAGCTACAACCTTCTTTATAAAATTTTGAAGATCTTCTACTTTTGTCTGATACTGCAAAGGTTTGTGAAAAAGAAAATACAAAATTTACATTGAAAACTATCCTCTAAGTAGGCAATCGAGAGGTAATAATTATAAGTGAAATGCTAGACTTATTAGGAGCATCACTTACATTTGTAAATAAATATTACCGGCTTCTAAAAATATTTTTGATTAAAGGTTTCATAGAATTATAGTTTGGGACATCGTTTGTTAAAAACAAGTCGAGATATGTTTAAAAAAAATGTTCACATTTTTAGGTTTTTTACATCTTTATTAGCGGCGGTAGGAAGGGTAAAGCCACTTCAACTCCTCATAAAATCGGGTGATAGAGGTGGCTTTGCATATTTCAATAATGAAACATATAAAGCAGTTAAACCTTCGTTTTATCATTTCCTCGAGATCCCCAGAGACACCGTTCAGCAGTAGTCAAAGTAGGGAAATATCAATGAGCTAACCAAGAGCTTACTAGTTTCAATTTGAAGAAGAGGGTTGGTAATTCAGAAGTTTTGAGTTGGTACTAATGGGATTTTCCGTAAACTTCTGTTTCATGTCATTTTATCATATTGCACATTTATTTTTTATAAGTTAATATAGATGTAAATTTCAATAAATAACAAATTATATCAATATGATTCTAATAAATAAAGTATATGCAAAATCATTTGCCGGAACATCGTTTTTTGTATCAACCTATTTGAAATTTAGAATAATAGAAATATAAGTTCACCTAAAAACCCGAAAAACAGTTTTAAAATATAAATTTAAAGTTAGAATACCATGCATATTTATAGTTACACAAACATTTACTTGATGTATTAATTATGCAGTTCTAAATTGCAATAAATTAATAAACAGATTAAATTGATGCTAAATAACTTGTTCTTCCATTATCATTTTTCGCATATATGAGTATTTTTGATTGAGGGATTCATTACATTTATAATAATGATAATAGGCTTACCGAACCCGAAGATTCAATGCCGATACCACCAAACTCCGCCCAAACTCCAAACTCCAATGTTCACCGTTCAAGCCCAAGCCCCAGAGATCAGCCTTAACACGATTCTCCCATCGACGTTTCGGCCTACCTTGCGGACGCCTACCAGTCGGATTAGCGAATACCAACTTTCTCAGAATCCGATCCTCACCGAGCCCAACAACTTTACTCGTCCATTTGAGTCTCCGCGATTCTATCAACTCAATTATATTCAGCTCTGCAATACCGCGTTGTGCAACCTTCTAAACTCCCCAGTGGCCTCATCTCTCTTCGGACCAAATATTTTACGCAGTACATTATGTTCGAAAACCTTAAGCCGTTGCTCATCCTTCAAAGTAAGCGGCCACGTTTCACATCCGTAAAGAACCGTCGGAAGAATAATAGTTTTATAAACTCTAACCATTAGGTTTTTAGACAGAAGCCACGAGCTAAGTAATTTAGCAACTGAATAATAATAACACGCATTTCCCGCCATTAACCGGGACTTTATTTCTTCCTGGATTTTATTTTTTCTTGTTATCATTGAACCTAAGTACTTGAATTTCTCTACTTGCTCAAAAGTATGCCCTGATATTTCAATATCACTAACATCGCCATCGTTTCTGCTTCTAATATTTCGTCTTATCAGTATTTATTTCGAGTCCTATTTCCTTACCGGTTTTTATTAACACACTTATATTTAGTTGTATGGTTTTCGTGTCTTCACCTAGCAGTACCAAATCATCGGCGTACCCCAAAACCGGAATCTTATCGCCCATATTTAAACCTTTCTCGGTACACGTCACATTTTCTATGACATATTCTAAAGCTATATTAAATAAAACAGGTTAAAGGGAGTCACCCTGTTTCAAACCCGATCGCACCTCAAATTTCTCGGAGTAATTAAGACCGATTCTAACTTAATAGTATTCATTACATTTACCATTTATTATTTTCACCACATTTGCAATGTCCCCTCCATAAGAAATATTGGTTATCAGTGTTTTTACAAACGGGGAAAACCAAAATTAATTGAATCCACAATCAGAGCCATCATTATGTGTAACCGAATCATTGTGGAAATAAATTATAGCTCTTAATTTTCTTAATGCTATTAGTTTTTAAAACATGTTTTACCACTATACGGTGCAGAACACACAATGTAACAGCTAAAAGGAAAGTATACTTGAAATTACGAATGAAATAGTATTTAATCGTTTCCATAACTTTATACATCTTTAGTCAAAAAGCTAAGATAACGAAATTGTCATTCCTCATAATCGCATATCGCAGAACGTTCCTGCCAGCAAAAGATATGTCTAGTTGTGTACAATATGACTCATTAGTGTTAACAAGCCTGAGCGCTTGTTCAAAGAATTACAGGCAATAAAAGATCTGAACCAGCACAGCTCGAAGTATTGTATATATAACCCGTAAAAACGTTTTTAAATTTTAAATCAACGTTTTCAATTGTTTTCTTCTTTTTATTCTCATCAATTGAGACGTTGATTTCCAAAAGGTACTAAAGGACATTTTTTTCGAAAATGATATTTTGTCGTTTTTTTTACAAATGATTTAGTTTTATCTAAATCCGTCATCAGATATTTTATAAAAAAAAATAGAAATCTTTCAAAACGAATTTGAAAATTGATTTCATTCAAAAGGTACAATCCACATTAATTTCATTCCAAAAGGTACTAAAAACATTTCCTTCCAAAACGTACTGTATATTATGTAAACAGATAACCATTCATTTCATTTCCTTGCAAAAGGTACTATATTTCCGACTATACAGCGTAGGCAGAGGCACCTAATCCCTTAATATATTACCATTAATTTGTTGTTTTCTTCATTTTATGTATTTTTATTGGTTCATTTAGCACGTTTTAAACCACTGCTATTATTTTGATCAATGGTTTTAACCTAATAATCAGTTTTAGGTTGTTTTAAACAACTTAATTGCGTCGCTTCGGTTCTCGTAGGTTCAAAATAAAATTAGTTTCTTCATTTGTTCTTGCAGCCACATAAATTTGATGTAAACATTTTCAGAAACTGGCATTTTAATGGAATTATTGTATTTTATCCAGCAAATGGTTGGAATAAGAATTACCTTATCTTGGTTAATATGAGAAAAAAAAAAAACCCGTTAGGTTTGGCGTAACTGAAATGAGAAACACACTTAATTTGCAAATTTGATGAATGCCTTGAAAAAGCCGCATCAATTGAAACGTTGAGTTCCAAAAGGTACTATATGTATTCTAGGAAATTTCACAGAAGTGCGAAAATCTCACATTACTATATTATTAAACCAGCTAATTTGATTATTTTCGAATTAAATATATATAATTTCTTTTTTTACTATAATTATAACACCATATTAAAGTTATAAAAAGAAATGTTTTAGTACGATTTGGAAAGAAAATAAATGCATACTTAGTATCTTTACAAATTAATTGTATTTCTTTATCACGTTTTTAAAGTACTTGAGAGTTCATTAGACAAAATCTAATAGAAGAATTACATAAAACTAAATGATAAAAATACAAATATGTAAAAAAATCATTTTCGTAAAAAATGTCCTTTAGTACCTTTTGGAAATCAACGTCTCAATTGTCGTTTCATATCACATTGTTGATTGAAAAGGAGAATTATTCATCGTTCAATTCAATGTATCTCTTAAAAAAATCGATTCTTTTGAATGGAAATTAACATTGAAATCTCCAGAAAGAATCATTGGTAAATCATGATAATCGGTATTTAAAAGTCTTGAACCTTCGATAGTAGAGTGAAATAATTGCTGATGAATAAATTTTATAATATTTGATACAGTTTTGGAAAGAAATCTCTCATATATATAATAAAGTTTTTGTGAGCCTATGAACTCATGAACATTTGTTATGTTAAAGAGAGAGGTTAACACCGTCGTACAGGAGCGTGTAGGTTATATTCTCCCATTTAGTACGAAAGGTTTTAGAAACAATGTTACTTGTCAAATTGTTACTAATTTGTTAACACAAATGGTAAGTTGTTATAATTCTGCAAACTAGCATTGTTATTAAGTATTTCAGCTTTAATACTATTTCATAAAAACAGATATTTCACTGTATCCTAAATGAGTTTCGTATGTAAACTTAATTTAACTTTTATAATGTAATTTACATTTGCTTATTCAAAGAAATTTACAACTGTATTAAATCAATACAACAAGTAAATATGATTGATATATGGTTAGACACATGGTAGTAATGTGAAGAAACTACCCATTGGTAGCACTCCAAAGTAATTTATAGTAGGAGATCTCTTGGCCATCTTCTTTTAAGGCGCCTTGGTGGAATTTTGGGAATAGATATGGAGGAGAGGTCACGGATAAGTAGGTTTGAATGGGCAGGGAGTTTGGATTGAAAAGAGGTATATCTATATCGGGCCAAGTTTTCAACAAATGGGATATTTAGGTTTTTATGGATGATTTTATTGGTAACAAAGTAAGGAGCATTGAGGATTACAAGGATTGGATGCGACAGGAATTTGATGGTTTAGTAGACCACCATAGCTCAATGCCGTACTTCAAACATGCCTGATAATGGTTATATAAATGAGTTTTTTGTAGTAAATAAGAAGTTTTGAGCGTTTGTCGAATAAGTGTTGTAGTAATCTGTACACACGAGCAGTTTCCAGTCGTTTCAGTGTAGTATGAGAATTCCATGTTAGGCGTTTGTCGAGGTGGAGTCCCAAGTACCGGATCGGTTCAACAAGAGTAACTGGAATATTGTTAAAGGATACGGTGGGGCAAGAGGTCATAGGATTACGACGGCGAGTGAAGGTAATTTGATGGGATTTGTTAGGATTTATTTGAATTCTCCAGTTTTGACACCATTCTTCAATGGCTGATAATATACAATATAATGTAATTTAAATATTTTCTTAGAAATAAAAAAAATTAATAATCCTAATAGGATAGGAACCATTATATTTTTATAGTTTTTGAATACAAACATAGCAGTCAAGTTTTCTTTAAATGTGAAAATAAATTTTCTGTTATCTGTGCTTTACTTTAATATAACAATAATAATGAATAGACGTAATATAATAAACATATTTTCTGGCTAATTGCACTTATCATTAAGATGAACTAAATCTCGCAAAGCGATAAACTCGAAATCGATCAAGCAGAGATTATTTAAACATAAATGAGACCTCATTCTAATTCCACCCGTGCGAAGCAGGGGTGGATCAACTAGTTTATTAATAAAATGATTATCATTATGAGCATACATCATGCATACAGCGAGAATATTAAAAAAACGGATTTCCGTTACATTAACGTCAACCAAACTATTCAGTTACTTTGTAGTCCCACCTAAAAAGGTTTTACTTCCAAAAAGTAATACCAACTTAAAAAATTTAGAATAATTTTTTTTGAAAATTAAATCACGAATTTCATAAGCCCAATGGTGACATCCATCCAAGACTGAATGTTACAACTGCTTGCTAAGGACCCGAGGAGATTGGTTCGATACCATGCTCTCTCCCTCGCCAATGCAATTACACCCAACAGGCGAACATGCCATCTCGGAATTTGCCAAATATGGTGTCTTATTTATTATTTGGCATTAGTTAAATCGTGGAGCGGTCTCAGAGCAGGCATTAGATCTATTCCAACCCGGAGATAAATTTATGGGAATCGTTAGGAAGAGGAGGGGTTCCTAAACGCGGGGCTCACACGGAACCCGGAGTTCTCTAGCAAACTTCCTATAATAGAATTAACCGGTGGTACCTTCCACCGCCTCAGACGGAGCCTCAGCTACCTCACAAATAATGCACTAATGCCAGAAGTGAGGGGAGTCACGGCTCTTGGACCCAACTGTCACTTCACCAACAATTATCAACGTGATCCATTAATTGAGACGTTGAGTTCTAAAAGGTACTATATCCAGTTTAAACAATTTTAAAGGAATCGCGAAAACCTGTCATTTATTTATTACTGAACCAATTTACTTGGTTTTTTCTTTATTAAAATCTAAAATTAATTTTTGGCTCTATTTAAAAAAAATATTTATTGATGTATACTGTAATTTGTTTATGATTAAACAATAGTAATAGTGATATGAGACCACATACATAAAATATATACAAAAAAATAACGATAAAGTCAAATTACATAAAATATAATATATATATATATATATATATATATATATATATATATATATATATATATATATGATGAAATGACAAATAAATAAATGTAATACATACAATCATAACTATATACAATATTTACAATCTGCTAAAGGAACCCCAGACTGGGCTTTCCCCTCCACTTGTAGAGGGAAAAGCGGAATCTAAGAGATCCCAGCGCCTCTCTCTCTGATCCGCGTCCCTGGTGTGAGCCAGTGGAGGCTGAGTTATGGCGCAATAGTCACAAACATACAGTACAGGAGTTGAGGATTTGACACAGGGTGTGTAGACATATTGTGGGAGCAGATACTAGTCCTCAAGTGGACCAAAAAAGATCTCATAAGCCATAGCCGATCCTCAATGATCAGGGATGGAAATCAAAATTTGATTTGTTTGCTGTGAACCATAGCTTTCTTCAGATAAAACTCAAATACTTGATGAGCACGCACAGAAACATAAGTAGTATCAAATAAAAGAAGAAAAAAAATTCCCAAAACGTTAACAAGTCGAAACCTCAAATAGGAAAGTATGTGTCGCAAAACGTCATGCAGAAAATTAAATCTTAATATTGTTCAGGATATTCGGAAATTTCAAGCCGCTTTTACTCTCCTATCGTTAGGTTTTAAATTTCCTAGATCTCAAAAAATAAATAAATAAAATAATTCATATTAAAATAGCACATTTTTTCTTCAAAATCTTTTTTATTTTCATTGATACACAAATTGTCATAAGTGGTAGTCAACGTTTTGGGGCCTTTTCCCCATTTTCAAGACTAAACATTTTTTTAAAAACATTTTGCTTTTAGTTACATTTTATTAAATAATTTTTTTCATAATATATATTTAAATTCAAATTACCTTTTTTTATCTGTACATTCTAATATTCTATGGCACACAGCTGTATCAAGCATGTAAGGTTGACTATTGGCTCACTGTTTTTCCTTTGTAAACTTTGTACTTTAATATTGTTACATTGATCTAATTCCTGAGTCTGTTTTTATTTCTATTTCGATGTTATTATTTATTCTGTTTTTCACTATTTTATTGTTCTGTTTTTATTAAATTTTTATATTATTTATTATTTCCGCGTAGTAAAAAATAAAAAATAAATAAACTTCATTTAATTAGCTTTAAACTGGTGCAAAACAAACCTACCTTCATTGGAAAACCAAGGATGCGTGGAGGCAAGAATTGAAAATAACTAAAATACAAAGAACCAAAATGGTTACTTGTGCTTTTTTTTAAATTATATTTTATTTAAATTTACAACTGTATACAACAATACGTCAAGTAAATATGCTGATAAAAGATATGTACATGAAAAACGTGAAGAGAAACTGCCGATTGGCAGCACTCTAGTAATCAATCTAAACAAGAAGGTCTCGAGGCCAACTTCTCTTCGGTTACTTGTGCTTAAAATGTGTTTCATAAATATCGAGTCATATTGTGAAAGCAGATACTAGACCTCAAGAAGAACAAAAAAGTCCATATAACTAATATTCCTATTCTCAACTGTTAGGGAGGAAAATTTTGATATAAAAATACATTTTTTTCTGTTATCCATGGTTTTCATTAGAAAAACTAAATTATATCAACTTGATTGCACTCACAGAAAAATAAGTAGTACCAAATAAAATAAGATAAAATTTCCCAAAAGGTTAACAAATCGAACCCTTAAAATGAGTTATGCAGATCTGACAGTCTAAAGACTTATTTTCAAGATATCATTATTGTCATTTATTTTTTCACTGGAATAATTTTAATATTCTTACGCACGATTACACGACAAATTTAAAACAAAAAAAATCGTTTTCTGTAAATATCTTATTAATAAACGCAGTAGATAGTGGACAAATAATAGGGGGGAAATGTCTTATAAATGTGGTTAATGCTTTAGAAAGTAATTATGTTCGTAAAGTGCTTTATAAAGAAGACTATTGGAGCATTTTTTTCCACCCGATGGTGTCATAACTAATTTTTTTTTCAATGCCGTCCCTGGGCCTCGCGGTGTAATCTCCTGAGAGATTACACTCGCGTTTCTCGATGCAATTTTTAGGGTAGGGTCATTACTCCCTACGCCTAATTTTGTGAGTGGCCACCATTTGGCTGACGGGTCTCACATACCCGGGGGAGAGGCTGTGAGTGAATCCCCATTTAATTACATCTTTATAAAAGCCCCGCCGGGATTGGCATTCGTTCGAACTCACAACTTTAGCACGAGAGACTAGCGCGCTAGCGTTAAAGTTTTTTTCATTTAACTTTTAAAAAAATTATGTATTTAATCATGCGTTATTGAATTTTGGGCAAACTACTAATTACAGTTACCGATCTATTAATATTTAAAGTATTTATTAGAACGTATCCATATTTGGTCTAACTCCTGATACTAGTTCTGAGTATCAACTGAAAGTTACCACTTTTAGAATCCCTTATAAGGGGATTTCTTCAAGGGGAACATTCAGCCTTTCAAAGGGGTCTCATTCTAAACTTGATCAGGAAAATAATTTCACTCCAGAGACTGGCCTTCAAAATCTTCAACAACCACTTGAGTCAAGGTAGTAGTAGATTTTCGTTGGAGAGCGGGGTTGGGTTCTATTTGGCTAAAAATATTTTTAAAAATTCCAACACTGTCTATATGCATATTAATTTGAAAATTAAGTACTTGCTTAGTATTAAAAATAATCTGTAACTACACCTTTTATCATTTTTATCTATTTTATTTGTTTATTTAATACCCCGGCCTACGCCCATGAATTGAATCATCAACTGAGTAAAAAAATAGTGCACAAAAAAAATTTTAAAACAATAATTATAGTATATATAAATTTGTATTAACACCTTATTTTCTCCTTAGGTTAGTCTTATTTTCTTGATCTATAGGCGGCCTTGCCTTTTATAATATATAATATTAGGTTGTTTAAAAGCAAAGAACATTCGGCAAATTTATATTTCAGAAATCAACAGTATTTTCGTTGGAAAAAAAAACTTAATATTCCAAATTATTTGAGCGTTATGAATTTAATATCTCTCTTAATATTTCGTTTTTCCGATTATAACTTATAGCTCCAAAATTAGCTGTCTCAAGAAGTCTTAAATAGTGTAATTTATTTTAGCATTAAAAGTGTTTTATTTTAATATGTTACTTGACTCCATCAAAACAATCTGAAAATTTTAAAGAATTTCTAAAAAGTTTTTTTTAAGCACTATTTATTTCATATTTTCTACAATAAATGTAAATGTATGGGTTTATGAATATTGATATAGAATATAGCTACCATATTTATTTTTATCAGACAATGGTTCATAATAAAAATAAATAGTTGTGGAAGCTCACTCACTTAGTTAGGCAAATAATTTTCATTTGGCAGAGTAAATTTTATGACCTAAAATATGACTTAATATATCACATTATTAATTAAATTTCCATTTCAGTTTAGAAATAACTTGGTATAAACATACGATGATCTATTTTAGTACTTGAACCAATAAAAACACCATCATTAAATTCGGATCATACATTCTCATCATGTGCCCATGTTTTATTTATAGTTTAAAATGTTTTACGTTTCATGTTATATTTCCAAATTTTAAAATCGGACATATGATTGGTTGGTTAAGATCTAGTAGTTCTAAAATATATGACCCTATTTTGAACTTTCTACGACAAATAGTTGGGGTGCTACAAGTATTTAAATGATTCTCTAATAAATACTAAAAGATTGTTTTTTATCTTTTTACATTTTTACTTAGCTATTATGATATATTGGGTTGTGTCACATGAAATGTCCGTTTTCAAGGTAAAGGATGTTTATTAAAAATACGATATAAAAACAAGATAATTTTATTCGAAGTATTTACCTTCTTTTTCTACACATTTTCCCCAACGTGACACCAGCTTTTTTATCCCCGAACTGAAAAACTCTGAGCTTTAAAGAGAAACAAAATCTGAAAACGCACTTTTCACTAATTCATCATTTTCAAAAAGATTTCCTTTGACGAAGTTGTCTAAATTCCTGAACAGGTGGTAATCGGTTGGAGACAAGTCGGGAGAATATGGTGGGTGCGGAAGAACTTCGTAGCCCAGTTCTTTCAATTTTTGCACGGTATGTTTTGAAACATGGGGTCTAGCGTTGTCGTGTAAGAGTAAAGGACCCTTCCAATTTACCAATCCAGGTAGTTTTTTTAATAATTTTGTGCGCATTTGGTCAATTTCATTGCAGTACGTTGTAGAGGTAATGGTTTCACATCTAGGTAATGAATTATCCCAGCCATGGACCACCATACTGTAACCGTCGGTATCCCCAGCTGAAAACTGAATGCCCGAGTTTAAACTCGTACAAAAATATTACTCGAAAATCGCGTGTTTCCATGTTCATATTTGAAGGTATACTAAAAAGTGGGTAATTGATTGGGAAGCTAAGGTTTATAATACAAAGGTAAAGGATTAGTAACTATTTACTTTAAATTTGTAAACATTCGGAAGAAAACAACAGAGACTTGCAAAATCCTTTATGTATTTCATACTAACTAGAAGAAACTATAAAAACGGACATTTCATGCGAAACAACCCAATATATAGTTAGAAAAAGTATTCCGGTTCTGAATATTATAGAATGCGAGTTTTCAACGAAAACATACATTTTAGGGCCCCACGAGTCCAAATGACCAAGTCCCGCGTAATGGTCTGTGTGTGTGGTTAGTCTATCTTGAAAAATAAAATTTGATATTTAATACTTTTGGTAAAAAAGTAAAAAAAAAAAAAAAAAAAAATTGACAGATTACAAGTGCCCCTTTATATCATACATTGTGCAACTTTCATATTAACAAACGGTTTTCACAAACACGGCTGTCACGATTGTAATTATGTTTACAAGATTGATATAAAATTAAATGGACTTTAATTTCATGTGTGTTTTATTCTCATTTAAATAGTCTAATAGGCTTAAATGCTGGATATTTAAAATTTATTCCTCTAACATACCCATTTCTCTTCATAAGCTTTGATAAGAAAAGTGAAAATATGAAACACGAAAGAATTTGAGGAGTATGTAAAACAGAAAAAAAAGGATATATTTTTTTAATTATTATTATGTCCTGTCCGGAAATAAAAAAAATGAATATAAACGTACAAAATACTTTTAGAAATAACAAGATTTTGGAAACATTAATATGTAAAAAATTAAATCGTAGTAGCTATTAGGGATTGAAAAAAGATCCATAAATTTAAATTATTGTTTTATTTAATATTTTTTTTATTTTAGAATATATACAGATGTTTCTATGGGAACTAGATAGTATGCCTTGAAAAACATTTACCAATAATTATGCCAATAAAGGTAAACTTAAAAAAATTATTTTTATCCTGAAAATGAAGTGAAAGTTGTGTGATGCTTGCTTCAGATTTTTTTTCCACAACTCTCATAATAAAAATTTATACTTTGAAATTATGTGTCGAACACTACTACTACACATTTTGAAAACAAGTATTCATAATATTATGTTTTTATTTGTTGATTTCTTGTGGTATAGACCTATATACAAGTTTTTAATAATGGGTTTACATACCTCGATGCTTGTTTCCCATATGTGCCTTCATAAATGAACAAAACCTTGATCCACCCTCTCCTTATTATGGATCCGAGTCATGGACACTGGCAAAAGCCAACAGACAGGCAGTTCTCCAGGAAAGGAAGGCCTAGAGATCCAGCGATGTGTATATGGAGGAATAATGGATTTACAAGAATGGCCAAGGACAAATCTGGAACAACTCTCCGATGTACCACCAAATAAGTGAGGCTTACCAGGCATCTCAGTTGGATACTCAGCGATGATGAGTGTGGATGAAGTATCAAAGAAAATCCTACTGGAAGCATTACATGGAAAGCGATGGGTCGAGAAACCTAAGATGGTGCTTCTCAGGTCGTCTGGAAATCGCTGACTCTGGAGAACTGGATATATATGACTTTCGATCAGAAGCACTGGAGAAAGAAAACAATGAAAGTCGAGAAGCAGAATGGCTTCTTCGAACCGAATTCAGAAAAATTATAAACCTAAATATTTTATTTAATATTGAACAAGTGACCGGATGTATATAATTATGAATGAGATGTTTCGGGATGTGATTAAGTAATGAGCGCTATAAAAAATTAATAAAAACTATTTATTGTGCAACTAAATTCAATCCACATTGCGGATCTTCATAACTTATTGAAATACTTGAGTAAAACTTTGTAACTACGTTTGATTAATTATGTAAGTTTTATATTTTCAAATCAAAAGTTTTTTTTTTATTCAAAATTGATACCGTAAAATGGGATGAATAGCAACAGCGGGGTAAAAGGGAACAAAACTTCAATATTATTTCAAAGTTGCTTGAAAGCCACTTACTGTACCGTATAGGAATTAATGTCGTTGTTACTGGTTGGCCACTCTGTAAATAACTCGATTATAGGGTTTTGTTTAGTTGTAAGTACTTTGGACTTATCGGTTCAACCTGTGAAAAATTGTACTAGTTTCTACGAAATTTTTCTCTCCTACAAACTTTACCTGTAAGTATGAAACTGTTATCTATATAGCTTATTTAATATCTGTTTACTGTTCTTCAAGTTTTCTTCTTGCATAAAATTCCTTTCTCAACATATTATTTGCAACAGTTTCTAAGCAACAATTTTTTAGGTTATGGCATCCACATTTTCTGGAGAGTGGGGTGAATGGGAAGCTGTTTTCTGTCAGAAAATACATTAGGTCAATATTCTTTGCAAGACAGTGAGGCTGAGTTGGTGTTGCCATGCACATCTGAAGATAAACCTGGATTTGAATCATTATCCACAAATTATGACATTTCTGTTGGTGACTTTTTACTTATTAAAGTATTTGGAAAAAAAAACCCTGAGAATTTCCGACTTTATGTTTGTGAGGTTTTAAAACCTGATGATGGAGGATGCATCGGTTTGTTTTACAAAAAAAATCAAGCAAAGTTATAGGTTTGTTCCAACTCAAGAGGAAGCTTATTTTATCCCAAGTAAAGTTACATTGAAGTTAAAAGAGCGAATCGGATCTTCTACAGTAAATCTGACAGATTCTTGGGTTCTGTTTCATTTACCAATGCCAAAAACATACCAATGAAGTGCATATACATACATTACTGACATTTCTTCTTCTTCCTGGAGAAGCGTGATACTTTAGAACTTTTAAATGTAAAAGACTAAAATGTAAGAGACCTAATTTCTAGAATATAAGTGAATAAAGTGACCTAATTTCTATTTTTAAAAGATTTCATTTAGAAAAAGTAATTTAATGAACATTTTAAACCGTTCTCATTCACTCTACATATTGTAAATTGGAACAGTATAACATTTTTAATGTCGTTCTCATTCACCCCTACTGTAGGGCGAATGGGAACAGTAATAAGTATATTTTTTTCAAAAACTACAATTTAAAAACACACACCCAGTAAACATGTAATAGAGGGGATGTGGACCTAACATTTGATGTATTGTTCAATTAATTCAGATAAAAAATAAATTTGTTATATTGCTCAAGATTCCATAGAGTGTTCCTATTCACCCCAATTTTGGTACTTACATTTTTCTTTAATTTACCTATATATAGAATATATATATATATATATATATATATATATATATATATATATATATATATATATATATATATATATATATATATATATATAGATATATAGATATATATATATATATATATATATATATATATATATATATATATATATATATATATATATATAGTAAGGGGGGGGGGTATTTATCAAATAAAATTTTATATTTATGTTGGCGAATCTACCTCCGATATACTGCCAATCTCAGTGGGTCTTCCCCAAGGTTCTTGCTTATCTCCAATACTATTTAATTTGTTCATTTCCGACCCATCTGTGATGAGGTCTTTATACGTCGATGACAAGGCATTGTATACTTCTTCATATCACATTGATACAATAGTAAATCGCCTACAATATTTTAAAAAGTTTAACTAATATTGCATAAAATGGATGTTCAAAATTAATCCAACCAAACCTGAAGCGATTCAGTTCACCCTATTCACACTATGCGTCGCCCACAAATAAACCACCGAATCAGGATAAATTCAGCTCTCCATCCCTTGGTCAAAAACCGTGTGGTATGGTACCTAGGGCTAACTTTAGACAAATCCCTCACATTTACTAATTATATTAATAGAAAAATTAAAAAAGCGAAAAAAATAATATTTAAAATGTTTCTTTACTTCAACAGAAAATCCCATTTGAGTCCTCGTAGAAAAATATTAATATGGGTCAATCCATTTAAATCGTCTAGACCTTGATCTTTTATGTGAAATCGTCTAATTTTCATTAATCTTGGCGCTCGACATTTTTGATTTTCGTGATTTTTTGACCAGTCATTCTCTATCCTTTCGTGAATATAAAAGCGTAAATAAAAAAAATTCCAGGCCAAGACTTTTAATGTTGCAGCCGTTTTAAGTCAGCTTCACGGGCGAAAACATGTGATGGGAAAACCATTTTAATTTCTGTAATTTTTTAGATATCAAATCAAAACACAAAAACTAACAAAAAGATAAAGACATGCTTTAATTTTTTTGTTTCCACAGCTCATTACCTAAATGGTAAAAAAAGTTGTTTAAAAAATTTTCATAAATAAATAAAAAACGAGATTTTTTTACGAGATAAAAGTATATAAAGGAAAATAGACTCACTTTTAATTATTTTTATTTACTTTCTGTAAAAATTTCGATCTTGAGAATTTTCATGAATGAAGTCCTTTTTTGTAATAATTAAATAAAATTCATATACAAAATTCTTTTCAAAATTGTCAAAAATTCATGTTTCGCGATTTTTACACGGAAATATCTCAAAAGGGACTGAGTGGAAAATTATGAAACCATTACAGATTACCTATTTATACAGCTTAGTCTCAAAGACCAAATTTATATCACTTAAATATATCGTATAGATAGGTAATCTGTATTAGTTTAATAATTTTTCACTCAGTCCCTTTTGAGATATTTTCGTGTAAACATCGCGAAAAATGAATGTTTGCCAATTTTGATAATTCATTTACAAAAAAAGACTATGTTTTTAAGATCGAAAATTTTACAGCAAGTAACACTATGAATAACCTATATAATAAAAAATAATTAAAAGTGAGTCTCTTTTCCTTTATATACCTTTATCTCGTTAAAAATCTCGTTTTTTATTTCATTTTCGAGAATTTTTTAAACAACTATCTTCACTATTTAGGTAATAAGTTGTGAGCACAAAAAATACAAAGCATGTCCTTATCTTATTGTTAGTTTTTGTTTGATTTGATATCTAAACAATTACAGGAATTAGAAAGGTTTTCCCATCACATGTTTTTGCCAGCGGAGCTGACTTAAAACGTTAGCAATACTAAAAGTATTGGCCCGAATTTTTTTTTATATATGGTTTTATATTCACGAAAGGATAGAGAATAACTGGTCAAAAAATCACGAAAATCAAAAAATGTCTAGCCGTAAAATTAATGTAAATTGGACGATTTCATATGGATTGACCAACCCATACAACAGCCTCAGAAAACCCATTAATAATAAAAAAATTATAGACGCACGATTAAAACTAAACCTTTTTTTTTTTCAGTTAATTTCTAATATTCAGAAAGATAAACCCCATGTGAGAACTAGTAACATAAAACGTTGATTTCACTATAAATAGTTTCCATTATTTTTGTTATCATCAATTGACTGCCGACCGAACCATCTTATGCTTAACTGAATATTCTTCATTCAAGTTCCTGAAGTCAAGATCTGATAGAAGTGCAATAAATTTTCATGGATCTAGCAATAGTTATTTGGTTCAGGAATTTGACCAATAAAATTCCTCAGATGTGATTGAATATGATTTCAATAAAACTTGATAAAGGGGATCTCAGGGTACGTCTAGCCTCTATAAAGCGAGTACCTAAAATAAAAAAAAAACATGACAATTGAGTGTTATCTCGGCCTAATCAACTCATTGCACGGCCATGGGGCTAGAAACAGGGCAAATCTCTATATGTACTAAGGCTAAGACCCTTATGGATTATAGAGGTACAGGATTTTTTTTTAATCATTTTGACTGACTTACTTGAAAAGAACATAACTCCAAAAAATGGGAGTGGTTATAGGCTGTATAAATAATATACTACCCTGTTTACTTAATTAACAGGTTTTATTTTTTATAGTTATTCTAATTGAATGATGTGGTTCATCCGTCGATCAATGAGACACAAGATATCTATACTGTAATATTACAAACTAGTGGACTAGAACATATAAAACCAATAAACATTTGTTAAGAGAAAAATCGTTCGAACCCTAGAGTATTTGCCTAACCTAAAATTTATGTAAATATAATCCATTACCCATATTATGGACGGTAGGTACATACATTATTCATGAACTGGTCCGCATTTGGTACGACGAAAGGGAACGATTTGAGATCAATGAATAAATGGAGCATAAGAGCAGGACTTCGAAGACAATGAAAGAATGTAAATAATCTGCTTCATATTTAGGTGACCATTTGACCAGCATATATATATATATATATATATATAATATATATATATATATATATATATATAATATATATATATATATTTTTTTGATTAGTTCTCGACTGTTAATAATTTGAGTTTTCTACCGTTCTTAGGATTCAGTCAATAAATAAAAAATTTTATTTATGCAACGTTTCGAGAATTTATTTTTCTCATATTCATACAATTCAAGAAAAAAATCAGTGCTCTTTCACAGTTTATAGTATATACATATGTCTATGTAAGGCACTATTTTATCTATATTTATATTTATATATGTAGGTTTTCTACTGTTCTTAGATTTCAGTCAATAAACGAAAAAAAATATTTATGCAACGTTTCAAGAATTTATTTTTCTCATATTCATGCAATTTGAGATAAAATAGTGCCTTGTACTATATACACATATACATATGTGTATACTATAAACTTTGAAAGAGCACTGATTTTTATCTCGAATTGCATGAATGTGAGAACAATAAATTCTCAAAACGTTGCATAAATAAAATTGTTTATTTTTTTACTAAAACCTAAGAGCGGTAGAAAACTTAAATTATCAACAGTCGAGAACTGATCAAACTGATTAATATGGAGAGGCAGGTCATTAATATAAATATCGAATAGGGTAGGAGATAGAGACGACCACTGAGGGACACCGCAGGAAATGGGCAAGGTTGAGGATGGAGGCTGGTCTGGCACTACTATGTACTGAGAACTATCGGAGAGAAAGGATTGAAACCAGCGCAAAGCACTGGAAGATTTTGGAGTTTGGTAAGAAGGATGCTATGGTCAACCGTGTCAAACGCCTTTGAGAAATCAAGGAGGATAAGAATTGTTATTTGTTGGTGATCGATGGCATTCTGGAGGTCTTGTGTTATTTTAAGGATTATTTTGTATGTATGTACATGTGCTTATTGTGTGAATGATCACTTACTTGTAAAACAATCCATACTTCCAACGTCCTACAAAAAGCTTACTTACGTAACTATTATCGGGTCTATTCGAATAGTATGATTGAGCTATGCGGCTCCACTAAACCATACAATTCCTCCCGCGTTCGGTCCTCGCTATTCAAAATCATTCCTATAATCCTTGTTTCTAATGACTCTTTTTTTGTCACTAATGAAATAATCCATAAAGGCTTCAATAATCCATTGGTTGCTGACATAGCCCGAAATAGATACACTTATTTTAAATTCCAAAATTCCTTCCCATAGAAACCTTTGTAACCTGTCACTCTCAATAATTATTATTTTCGAATTCAAAACGCAATTACATGTTTTTGGGGGTCGCATGAGTAGAAATGACCAATTCCCGAAAAATGGTTTGTGTGTATGTAATAAGTTGAGCGCAAAAATAATAGGTTGTAAATGCAAGTTTTTCACCATAATTGTCAGACCACAAGTGGCACTTAATACCATGCATTTTATACCTTTTTCTGTTGTTTATTTTAATTTAAAAATTCTGTTGTATAAATCTAATGGGCTTTAATATGATGCAGGTTTCATTCTTATTAAAATGGTGTGACAGGGCTTAAATGCTGATTTTTTCTTTTTTCTTCTTCTAAAGTACATTTAATTTTGTAGATTCCAAAATATTATCAATTTCATGTAGTTGGCAGTATTTTAAAAAAACAAACTAAAATAATTTATTTAGGTAATTTTTCCCACGTATAAAACAGTAATATCGATGTAAAATATACCCTTGGTAGCTCTTGATTTTAGAAAAAATGTTATCAAACACTGAAAGTTGAAGAAGGTAATACTGTGAAACAAAAAGGCCATTATGTCATGTGAGAGTTGTAGATAATAATTAATATAGTATATTATTAAGGTAGATATTCGGGCTGAATAACTTCTTCCATAAAGACTCAAATTTTTTTATTACATCAACATGACGTTTCGGGATCTTCACCCATCTTCAGAAGTCTGGTTAAATATTTTGAACTCCCAGCATTTTCACTAATACACAAATTCAAAGATCTAAGAGAACAAAGATCTGAGCAATACTCTTCCTCAGATCTGATGTTTTTATATATTGACTACATTTTTACTAATTTTCATAGTTAATTTGTGTATTAGTGAAAATGTTGAGAGATCAAAATATATAACCAGACTTCTGAAGATGGGAGAAGATCCCGAAACATCATGTTGATGTAATAAAAAATTTGAGTCTTTATGGAATAAGTTATTCAGCCCAAATATCTACCATAATAATTATACGAGATCTTCCTTTTTTTAGAATATATTGATATAATAGTATATTATATTATATTTATTTTTTGTTAATTTTTGTTTGTTTGTTTGTTTGTTTAGGTTTTAAGGCGTAAAACCCTAAGGTCATCAACGCCTAGACACTGTATGCATATTCAACCTTTATAAAAAAGAACTATTAGGTAATGGGTGATTGAGAGAAAGAAAGAAAAAATAATAAAATAAAATAAATAAATAATAAATAAATAAAAAAAATAAAATAAAGAAAGAAAAAAAAGATTTTTATGTAAACAATAGTTTAAAAAGCTAATACTAGTAATGCTAACTGACTAGGAATGGTCTTTATAATTTTGATAATAATGACTGCTCCTTAAGAAAATCAAAAACTAATTCAATGGTTTTCTCTCTATCACCCAGCACCGCTGAAATATTCGGGCTTAGTCCAATTCTATTCAGGTGTGATGAATAATAAGGGCATTCTTGAAAAATATGCCGAATGGTAAGGGTTCCATCACAGTGCTGGCATCGGGGCACCGGCTGCCTAGCAAAAAGATAAGAGTGCGTCAGCCGCGAGTGTCCTATCCTTAGCCGGGTCAACGCGACCTCCTCCCTCCGGCTGCTACGGCTAGATGTAGACCAGGGTTTCACTGTTTGTTTAATATGCTTCAGTTTGCTTACCTGGCTATCGTCCCACATTTTCTGCCATCGGTCATCTTCTTGCTTTCTGAGCGGTTCACTGAGTTCAGACGGTGTCAAGATGGCTGTTCCTCTCCCTGGCAGTGTGAGCGCCTGCTTCGCTGCCCGGTCCGCAAGCTCGTTACCGGTGATTCCCACGTGGCTCGGCACCCACACGGAGCTTACCGACTTGCCCAGGTTTCGCAACGCAGCTATATGAGAGTGAGTGCGAACTAGTATGGGATGATTTGGATATAAGTTCTGCAAACCTTTAATTGCGCTTAGGGAATCGGTTAGTATTACGATTTGGTCTTCATTTATTTTCATACAGAACTGTAGAGCTGAGGCTATTGCGTGTAGTTCGGCTGTGTAAATATTGCATAGATTATGCAGTTTGAATTTGTGTGTCGAGTTATGGGTCACGAAAGCGGAAGCTGTAGAGGTATCTGATTTAGAACCGTCGGTATAAATTAAAAAGGGTTCAGGTATGGTTTGAATAATCTGTGTTAGTCGGTTTTTGAATTCGGAAGGGGAAGCATTTCTTTTGGAGAGGTTGGAAAGTTGAAGGAATATTTTAGGTGGTTGGTGAGTCCATGGTGGGGTTTTATCATGGGAGTTTATTTTATACAGTGGAAGGTCTCTAAGTAAAGAGGAAGCGGAGGAAATTCTTTCTGCTAACGGAAGGGTCGCATTGACTTTGTTTCGAAAGGCTCTGGTAAATTTAGGTTTAAATATGTATCTGTGTGTGGGATGATTTGTCTGTGGGTATAATTTGGAAATATAATTTATGGCAAGTTTTTGTCGTCTAAAAATGAGAGGCGGAATTCCGGCTTCTGAACATAAGCTAAGGATAGGGCTGGTTCGAAAAGCCCCAGTGGATATTCTAATTCCTGCATGAAGTACTGTGTCGAGCCTGGCGAGAATTCGTGGGTGTGCCGAAGCATATATAAATGACCCATGTTCAAGTTTTGAACCTATCAAACTTTTATAGAGTATTAATAAAGTTTTCCTGTCTGAACCCCAAGTAGTGCCGCTGAGAACTCGCAGTATGTTTAATTTTTTCATAGCCTGTGCTTTTATGATGGATATATGATGTTCCCAGGTCAGTTTTCTGTCAAATGTCAAGCCTAAGAATTTGTGGTAAGTAGTAAATGGTAATTTAGTGTTCCCTAAGTACAATTCAGGTAGTGGTGGTGTATTCCGCTTTCGGCTGAAGAGCAGACATTTAGTTTTTTCTGGTGAGAAGTGGAGTCCTTTAGATATTGACCAGTTGTTCATCCGATTGAGAGTTTCCTGCAGTTTATTTTGAATATCCCTAATGTCGTGGGATCTGTAGATAATTGCCATGTCATCAGCGAATTGTAATGGTTTCACTCCTCTTGGAAGGTTAAGACCCAAGTCGTTCACTGCCAGGGAGAAAAGGGTCGGGCTAAGGACGCAGCCCTGAGGGACACCGCTGTTTTGAGAACTATTTTCAGAAAGTTCGCAGCCTATCCTAACTCTGAAATGGCGATTAGTCAGAAACTGTTTAATGAAAGCAAGCATTTGGCCCCTTATTCCAATTGAGGCTAGTTTGCGTAGAATAACGGCATGGGAAATACAATCGAAAGCTTTTACCATATCAAAGAATATTTTTTGTTGTATAATTTTTGTTGTATAATTTTTGTTGTATATATATTAACCAGACATCTGTATATTTCATCTTTATATAACTGTTATTCTTAAGAGATCCAATCCCAGAATAATATTATTTTTCAATTTCTATTCCTAAAATGCATTTTAATATCGAGACAATTTGAATATTATTTGAATTTTTTGTTTATCAAGAAGTGAGGTAATTGATAGTACTGTGTTCTTTTATGCTGTTATGTTGAATTAAAATCAGTATAAAAATTGATGAATGTGATAAAGGATATAGTAAGCAATACAATAATAACATAAACTCAACTATCATTTTTTTTTCTATTTAATCTTCGCAGAGGAGTGTCATAAATAAATGTGTATTTATGATTCTTCAAACGAAATCTAGCCACTATATAAGGAACACGAATTAATCTACGAAAAATATACATGTGTAAATTGATAATTCTAATTAATTTTGATTACTAGCCTTATAAATTTTTAAATCTAATTGCCATTTAAGTAGATTCCCTTTCCGCTCAACATTCTTGTCGGATACATTTTGGCCCAAGCCTTTACCTTACCCGAGCATCCCGAACATTCCCAGACATCGCCCGGCGCCGGGGTTGGAGCATGAACTGTTTCAGAGAAGAGACGGTGAAGAAAAACGCAAGAACTTCTCATAATGAAGGAATTTTAATCAAACTTTCGATAGGCGAGTTTGCGGTTTTAAGGTCCTGCCCGATGCACCATCCGAAACCAAAACAACATAAAGATCAGGGGCTTAATACTGATAAAACCAAGAAACAAAGACTCGTCGATGAGATTGGCCATACTGAAAAATGATATTCAGTTGAGGCAACTAATAGATTTGAGAAGTGATAATGTGCTGCACCTCTTTCTAACTCATTCTCCACTGACTCATGCTAGTGACGCGGCTGAGAGAGAGGCGGTGGTATCTCTTGGATTCTGCTTTTCCCTCCACAAGTGAGGGGAAAGGCCTTTTTAGCAGATTGTAAATATTGCATATAGCTATGATCTTGTATGATCTATGTATTTATTTCAATTATAGGATTTAATTGTTTTTGTTTTTATAGTTTTTTTCTTCTTTATATAAATTAATTTTTCTATTTTTATCCAATTTGATTTTATCATTGTTTGTTGTAAATACTGTATGAATGTGGTCTCTTATCATTATTAATATTGTTCATTTTGAAACAAATTGTAAAAATTTCAATAAATATTTATAAAAAAAAGATAAAAATATGGTGCGGGCAACACACTACTTTTACTTATTTCGATTGTTTAAATCAATTTAAGAACTACTGTTAACGCTGTATTGTTTTGTTTTTTTGTTAATTTAAAACATAAATTTTAAACTTTTTTTAAAATATTTATCTTTATCTTAATCAATAATTATTCAATTAATTACTATTATTATTATTGTTAAATTGAATGCCCATTAAACATATAGTGAATATATAAGGATATAGTTGTATACAAATAATGCTTAGACTTAAGCTCGGGCAGATGCAGGATATGATTAGTGTCGAGGTTGCATCTAACGGTGAAGCATTGCCGATCATGTTCTGCGATCGTACCTAAACGATTTGACGTTTGTAAACATTGACATATTTTAAACAGCGTTTTACTGAAATTCCTTCACGTCGTTTCCCTTGGAACTTATAAGTGCCGTCCAGCGGTTATTTTCATCGCCGCCCTGCGGTAATTTCCATCAAGAACACATAACATCTCATCAAATAAATGAATATAACTGAAATTTCATTTTTTTATAAGAAATTTATATTTTTTTTCTGCTGTAATAGTGAATATTTTTAATCTGTTTTATGCATTATTAAGTTAATTTCGGATTGTTATCTTTTACTTTCACTTTCCTATGAATGAATGAATGAATGAATGAATGAATAAATGCTTTATTTACATAATATAAAAAATAGTAATAACATATATATACATTTTTTTGAGATCAAAGCCCACAAGACAATGGCGTTAAGCCGTCTGTCGAGTTGCCCCTTTTTCTTAATAATTTATATTTTTAGTAATGTTATGATTTATTTTTATTGATTGTAAAAATTTAATAATTGAAATACTGTACCAAGAAATTTCTGTATTTTAATGATTTATTTAAATATGCTGCAAATTTAACCCAATCTAGCCCATTTAGTCTATCTATTATCTCTTCTGGAGTTAACTTATATTTTCCCAAGTATTTCATCCTGAACTCCTTTAAGACAGGACATATTGCCAAAAAGTGGTAGGTATCCTCTGGCACATTTAGGTTGCACATAGCACAGGTAGGTATCCTATCCCTCCTCCATGGCTGATAATTAAGTCCCATCAGTTCTCCTCTTGCTTTAAATATCAGAGATTTATTATAAAGACTAAGGTTGTTGTGGTGGATGTAGGAAATAGCTATTTCAGGATCAAGTTTTGCATATAACATATGAAATTGGCTATTGCTGGCTGCGGATATCATTTCTGTTCGGATTTTTGTTTCCATTTTATTAATGAGGTAGTCCGGATTCATTTTTTTAATGGTTTCTTTATTAATTTCTATTTGTAGTTGGTCACCTATTTTCATTATTTGCATATACCATGATATCTTTTTTTCTATTACAACTTTCCTATATACGGAATATATAGTAAGGGAAAGAATTGCGATCGTGAAAATTTTCGAATTTTAGTTTTCAACGGAAATCCACTTATTTATTTATATCCACAGGAAATTATAGGGTCCCTTGAGTCCAAATGACCAAGTCCCGCAAAAAGGTGGGTGTGTGGTGAATTCAGCGCGAAAACGAAAAGTCCTATTAAACTGAAACTTCATATTTAAGACAACCATACGTCCGATATGTTACAGTAACTTTTTCATCATAATCACCTAACCACAAGAACCACTTTATACCATGCATTTTTGCACATTTTTAAGATTTTCTCAAAAACTGCTCGAACGATTTTGATTAAAGTTCCTATATTGACGTAAAATTTAGTGTGATTTAATATCATGTAGGGTTTATTCTGATTTCAATCGTCTGACAGGGCTTAAATCCGATATTTTAAAATTACTTCCTCTAAATTACCTTTAATGTTGTACATTATAAAAGATTAACCATATCATCTTGATGACAATGATGAAGGACACATTAATATACGAGTTGGACGAATTGGATGACCAACTAAAGGATGAAAGAGAAAAACTATTTTTTAATGTAATTTTTGTTTTGTTTTTATATCAAGAAATGTAATATAGACGTATAATCTACCGTTGGAAAAAATATTAACTGATACACAAAGTTGTAAAATGTAATATTAAGTGACGAATAGAGATAAACTTATTACTGATTCAAAATTTAATGTAGTGATATTATTTAATCTTAATAGAATACAATAGAATAGAAATTGATTTTTATTCTGGGACTGTGTCCCTTGAGAATAAAATATTTGCACAGTTTACAATATACAGTATGTCTGGCCAACAGACGAAATGAACATAATTAACTAATGTTTACAATTATGGGTGAATATATACAAAAAATATAAAAATAAAATAAATAAAAATTAAAATAAAAAAATATCCTCAGAAAATAGTTGTTTGGACAAAATGAAAAATAAATGAGTTTAAATATATAATAAAAAGAATAAAATAAAAATCTACATTATTTTGTTACTTGGTATTTTAAGAATAACATGAGCTTTGAAATAATAAAGTAACTTAAAATGGACAAGAATTAGTGAAAAATAAACCAATTAAACATAATAATAATAATAATAGGCTTACCGAACCCGAAGGTTCGATGCCGATACCACCAAACTTCGGCTGCACAGACTCGTCCAATGTTCACCGGTCAAGCCCAAGCCCCCGAGATCAGCCTTAATGCAATCCTCCCATCGACGCTTCGGCCTACCTTTCGGACGCCTACCAGTCGGTTCAGCGAATACCAACTTTCTCGGAATCCGTTCCTCACTAAGCCCAACAACTTTACGCGCCCACTTGAGTCTCCGCGATGCTATCAACTCAAGAGTTTGAGTTTGAGAGTTTTTTGAGTTTGAGTTGAATTAAACATAAATAAACATAATATACTACAATGATACAAAACGAAGTCTTCTAATCACATAACAGACATAATAATCACAATATAAACAATTTAAAAAGAAAAGAAAAAAAAACTGTAAAAAAAATAAATCTTCAGATAAAATAGTTGAAAAAATAGATAGATACTTGTGGAAAAAAATAAAAATATTGAATACAATTCTGCTAAAAATTTTTACATTGTCAAGCAGCGTCATTTTGGGATGCTAGAAGGTACTGGAAGAGAAGGTGTTAATCATATGTTTCCGAAGAAAATGAATATACGTTTTATTGAAATCAACTTACAATATTTTTCAAATTGAAGTATATTTAATAGTTATTAAATTGATTTAAACAGTTGAGGTAAGTGAGTCGTGTGTTGTCCGCACCAGATTTTCTCTTTATGTGTTTAGTTATTTTATTAAATGTACTGTGACCCATTATTTGATTTATTTTATTTTTTTATTATACACAATCCACTAATTTTTTAATAAAAGAACCACCCTAAATTTGAGTTATCTCTTGGAAGTACTGATCTTCCACTGATAGCTCAGCGTAAACAACTACTAAATTAAGTTGGAGTTGAAAACAGTTTAATGAATTATATTCAGTTTCGTTAGAAACATATGTTTAAAATTGAGAAATATAACAATATAAAATTGCTATGTATAATTATCATTAAGCCCTCCTTATTCGTCATTTTACACCACATATTGTATAAAATATACCATAACTTTACGCAGAGGCAAATTCATGACAAATAAAAGTCAACAGAAGTAAAATTATTGCTGGCTGAAAACTTCTACAGAACTATGTAATTAGATTTACAAATCCCTTTGTTCAAAAAATATTTATACTCGTTGGCACAATTTTCTTCCCTCCCCCCTTACTTCCAAGGAGTGGTGTGGTCTAGTGCAGTGGTTCCCAAAAAAAAATGTTCGCGGACCCCTTTTTCCAGTTATTTCAATGGCAAGGACCCCCTAAATTATATGTATATATAGATAGATAAGCAGATTTTTATAGGGCTCCTCAGTATCACGTACATCTCATGTGAAATACCTCTACTGAAACTCAGTATACTAGAAATGGCTCAGGTGATAAAATGGAAATGAAGATAAAAGAACCAGGCTGTAGGAGTTATCTTCCATCCTACAATGAACCTGGCAGTTGGCTCTTGGATTTTTAAAGAAACAGAAAAATCTTTGATTATGCTACCCTTCATAGAGAACGTAAAATGGCGGTACAGAGCCTTTGCTAAATAAACTACTCCTTAAAGATCCCCTTCCTAATGAAATCTGGAAAGATAAAATTTAGCACTTCCAGTATATTATCATCCAATTAGCCACATCAGCATAAAATGACGTTAAGTAAACAAAAATAAACTAAAATTTCAGTCTTATATAAGATAGGTAGAGAATTATTCAAATTCTCATAATGAAATAGAATATTTTTTATTATCTTCTTCGATATAGTTGTTCTTTGGGCTTTTTATTTTCGAAAAGTTAGGAAATGACAAATTTTAAGGTTGAGATTGTGGGGTAGCCATCACCTGTCAGATATTACTATCAATTTTATCACTCAGAATATTAAATTTATCTGTGTAGAGCGTGTGATTCTTATTAAAAGCCAAGTATTCTCAAATACTTCTTGTTAATTTCATTTAAAATTATTTCTCAAGACCTGTCGCGGACCCCCTGAATATCCTCTGCGGACCACCAGTTGGGAACCGCTGGTCTATTGGATAGAGCGTTAGTCTACTGTGCTCCGGGTCCTGGGTTCGAATCTTGGTTATGACAGAATATTAATTATTCTGTTATTTCAGCCGGGGGCGACCCTAGGGTATGGAGACCCTCCTGGGGCATACCCAGCATCTATAAAGTGGGTACCCAAAATGAGGAAAAAAGCTGGCGGCTGAGCGTGAACACGGCCGAATCACTCATTACACGGCCGTTGGCCTAGAAACAGTACGAATCTCTATATGTACTGAGCCCAAGACCCATCATGGGTTTTAGTGGCACAGGTTTTTTTTTTTTTTTTTTTTTTTTTTTTTTACTTCCAACTACGGCAACCCAATCATTCGAAAAATAGGGGACTATATTAAGACTACTCTAAAACGTTACACACACATGCGTTATTAGTGAAGTATATACGCATAAAAGCAACAATATGTTATTTTTTATGTCAATTACCTGCCTCTTTTTTCCTTTATGATAATCGAAAATTGATTTGGTTTGTTTTTAGTTTAAATTTCCTTTAATGTCTAGGTTATTTATCTTAATAATAATAATAATAAATAAATTCTTTATTATTCTGGGACATGTCCCTTTAGAATAAAATATACAAAATGTACAAAAAAAAGGCTTTAAAGTCTTAGAGTAAATTAATTAAATATAAACAAGTTAATGATTTTTATAAATCAGGTATAAAATATACATATTTAAATGAGATGAAAACAAAAAAAAAATAAATAAAAAGCTTATTTAGAATTCTTTTGAGCCTGGATGTGCAATAAGTGATCAAATATGCGGGATTTGAAGGTAGAAAGAGAATTAGAGTGACGGATGGAAGAAGGGATAGAATTCCATAGGATTGAGGATCGAATGAGAAAGGACCTGTCGAAATGTGCAGTTCTGTGGGCCGTACTGTATAAATCCGAAGGCCTGGAGCGTGTAGAACGGGGATGGACAGAGGATTTGAACTGTAGGAGGTCAAAAATATATTATGGACGGCGGGATTGGATAATTTGGTGAAGGAATTAGGCAAGGAAATACTTGCGACGATTGGAAGGGTTAAGCCACTTCAACTTGCCATAAAATTGGGATACAGAGGTGTATCTAGGGACCACGAAGATGAAGCGAACAAAGGAATTGATTAAGCGTTTTATTTTTACTTCGAGATCCCCAGACACACCACCATACACCGTACAGCAATAGTCGAAGTGGGGAAATATTAGGGAGGTAACGAGGAGTATTCGGGTTTCAAGCGGGAATAGGTGACGGAGGGAATACAGTCTTACTGTTTCAATACTAACTTTATAATTACCATATCCCCGCTTGTACATAACACTTAAAAGTAACATGTAATTAGTGCATACCTCAACATGTATACATTCTGAGACTTCTGGACTTCTTCTAAAAAACTTTTTTAAAGATTTCTTAAAAAATTGTGGAAAAAAAATCTTTAGCCTCCCAACAGTATTATATTGTGCATCTATATTACTATTCTTATGATCGGAAAAAAATAATTTATCTAAAAAATATGTTTGCTCGTCTAGTTGGTTATCAAATGCATATATTTGGTCGTGTTTTATCAATGAGATTATATGGTTAATTTTTTTATAATCTACAAAACTAAACGTACTTTGAAGGTAGAATTAAAAAAAGAGAAAAATCAGTATTTGAGCCGAGTCACACTATCTAAATCAGAATGAAACCTACATGGTAATAAAGCCGATTAAATGTCACATCGATATAGGGAGTTTAATCAAAATCGTTGGAGCTGGTTTTGATAAAATCATAAAAATTTGCATAATGCATGATATAAAGTTGCTCTTCTCGTTGAATGGTTTTGATGAAAAAGTTTTTGTATTATCTCAGGCATATATGCTTTAAAATATGAAATTTCAGTATTATACATCGAGGCATTTCGCGCCACTTGGTTATTTGGATTCAATAGGTATAGATCACGTAATAAATTTTGCTATTTTGACATGAGTAATTACTTAAAGTATGGGAAAAGTAGCACAGAGGGTTTATTCCTTTTGATGCTGTTGTATAGTGGAAATTAATTTAGTGGGTTAATGTCAATCACATAAATGACTATAATATTATAGTATAATATGTGATTGACATTTAACCACTAAATTAATTTTCATTTTAGTAAAATTTAGTAGAAATAAAAAGACAATAAACCTAAAATATTTTATATTACAAAGGAACGCCTTCATTCACTAACCCCGTCAAATACTAAACCCGCAATACCTGTCTTAACAAAATCAGTCAGTATATTATAAAAACGTTTAAAAAAGTTTGAAGCATTGAGTTTTTTTCAATTTCTTTTAACTATAAATGAAATATATCGTAGGGGCAATATTGCGATATAGGAAAAATCCATTTTCTAATTGAATCCAATTTTTCAACGGACATAAACATTTAAGGTCCTCTATTTCAAATAATCAAGTTTCGTCAAATGGTCTGAGTATATGATAAATATAGCTCAAAAACAAAAGTAATATTATATATGTTAAATGGATAATTTTCAATAAATTATGTAAATTAAAAATGAAGTAAAATTCCTGTGCATTGAATTCCTGAGGAACACCAAATAGATTAAATTAGTTTCAATAAAAATTAGTAAAAAGAACAGAGAAAAACCATTATATATTTATTATATTTTATTATGTGTTTTAATAGTCTTAAATCATTAGACAAGGATAATCCTGACATAGACTTCAATTGGGGTCCCAATTTAGAGCAATAGCCGAGCTAAATGCGTTTTCAGAAGAGCTTTCTGTTCACCATAGACCCGAACTTCTTCGATACAAAGACCACATCCTGGAAAAAGGACATAACCATTATCTCTTAGCCGAAATACAAAGAACTTTAAATTCAACTAACTACCCTTTATATAGAATACTATGCAGTTACAATGCTTCCGAACCTGAAACGTACCTTATATTCAAAGTTTATATAAACAAATAGAAATGTGTCAGCCTATTAAGAGTTACAAATCCAGAACATCTCAGAATCTATGGGAGAAACTCAATTTTTTGTTCATGTCACAAAAAAGCTGTATATTACGCAATCAGTTTATCTACAACAGTCTACATCACATTCTCCTTCAGTGCCAGGCAGACAACGAATATAGACAACAATTTCTTCAACACTTCATCTTAGAATCTACTGATAACCAAAGTAGCCATGCTGTTACACAAACGAACTAAACATATTACTGTAAGATACATTTGATGTAATTTTTTTTTATTTTTCAAAACGTGGACATTTTTTTATATTTATTTATTCTTTAATTTATTAATGTGTCTATATCCTATGTCCATGTTATTATGTGATTACATAAGAGGCTGATGTACTTTATTACAGCATTATTTATGTTTTGTGTATTTTCTTATATATTGCAATAAAGATTATATTAAAAAAAAATATCCATATTGTACTAAATATAGTTTAGATACGTGACATAAAGTATGCTATTACATGGTGGGAGTTAAAAAGTGCTAAATTGTTTATCCTAGACCATTTTCTATTAAATGTTTGTTTTTAGTTTATCATCAAAGTGATATTATGTTTATTTATCTTCAATTGTTTCTATTATAGCACTAGTAATTGTTAATTCTTTAATCTGTTATTTATGTTTTGAAAACCAGAACTTGTAAGTAAATATTCATTTTTATTGTTATGAAATGATATGTACATAAATTGTTAAAACCATAGTATTATAATATATAGCCAAGCTAGGCTTTATTTGTATAGGGAAGCCCCACAGACAAATATAATTTCATTCTATATTTTATCATGTGTCGTATTTGAACATTTATAATATTATTTCACCAAGATTCCACTAGCATTACATTATTACTTCCTTTTAAATTAACATGGTGTGTATGCTCATGATTTAGTATATATTGCTTTTTCAATTGTTTTTTTTTTTATTTGTCTTATTTCTTTTTACTGTAAGATGTGATGTTCTATTTTGATTTTTCTGTTATATTATTCTAAAGGTACTTTAGTGCTATAATAAATAATTTATTATTATTAAATTATTGGTAAATCGGCATATCTACAGAGCCACTCGGTATAAATGGTTTTTACGATTTTCTCGAAAACAGATCTCACGATTTTGATTAAACTATTTATTTCAATATGTAGTTCAATTATCTTTAGTATGAGCAAGGTCTTACTGAAATATTCTGACAGATCATAAAAGCCCGAATTTCTTCTACCGAATTAACTGTAATTTTGAATACTTGAATTAACCGCCTCACTTTCTTGGCACTGAAAAATGGATAAATGTAAAATATGAGATAGGATGAAAAATAATAAATATTTTCCCAGGCTAAGCATTTCAGAATTCACGAGAAAAAAAAATTCCTTAGGTGATAAGTGTTAAAACATGTATGTATATAATATACTTTTGGAAAACTAATGACTCCAGAATAAAATGTTATATAAAATAATAAATTCAAATGGAAGTAACAAAAAAACAAAAAAGTAATTTTTATGCCATTGTTGTATTTAATAATTTCTATTGTTATATACTTGATTCGAACGTAAATATGTTTATGGAAATGTAATTTGACATAAATAGTTGAATTCAGTGATATAATATTAGTCTAAGATCCGAACTTGAAACGATCTGCATCGAGCTGATAATTGAATGAAACATATTTTATAACAATATTAGTATATTAGAAAATATGTTAAGAATGGGTTGCCTAAAAAAATCTTGGACAGCGTATTTTTATTTATTTAAAAAAAAAAAAAAAATTGGGGAGCTGCCAATGGGTAGTATCCCCACATGTGAATCCATGCCATTTTTATCTTGTATCTCATTTACTAGATGTATATCATTATACAGTTGTAAATAGCAATAAATCTATCTAAAAAAAAAAAAAAAATATTTTTGATTAAATGTTGCAAACACCATGATAATAAGAAAACTTTTACCCAGACTTGAAGTATCAAAGGTATAGAATTTGCAGCCGTTAAGCTGTCTAATCATTTCCTGCTATCGGTTGTCAAGTAAAAGCGGGTATGTCGATATCAGTTAACTGTAACGGCTTGATAATAGAAAAAACATTATATCAATATAAGCGTTGTTTTATTGCAAACACATTGATACAGGGTTGCCTGCAAAAAACTTGGTCCTAATCTGGGTTGCCGAATTTTAAAGATTTTAACGCGAGTGGAAATGCGTGACAGAGAGATCCGAGTTGAGTATGGCGTGTAATAATAAAGGAACCAACATTGCAACCGCACGTAATCGGACATCCGATATAAAATTTTATGTTTGATATCCCATATAAAATTACAGGACCATTTTTTACACAAATACCAAATTACAGGGTAAATGTTTTCTTACTATCATGATGTAAAATGTTAATGTTATTAAAATGTTAAAATGTTATTAAAAATATTTTTTTAAATAATTAAAAATAGTCTGTCCATGATTTTTTTAGGCAACCGATTCTTAACATATTTCCTAATATACTAAATTTGTTATAAAATATGTTTCATTCTATTATCAGCTCGGTGCAGATCGTTTAAGTTCGGATCTTCTACTATGTAATTTGAAATTATGTTATGCAAGGACCGTATTTTTGTATAGCTTGCGTACAATTTCCGATCCATTTGAATATCTGAACACCATTATTATGAATTTCAGTGTCAATTCTTTAACAAAATAACTTTTTTTTTAATGTATTAATACAAAGGGTTTGTAAAGACTAAATGTGAAATAACTAACACACTCGATCAAAGTTTTGGGATCGTAAATAATGTCTAATCCACGTTTAAGAACCCCAGAGTGTCATAGATTATAATTTTCCAGTAAATAAAATTATATCGAAATCACAGCTGATGAATAGATAAGGTAGTGGAGTATCAACTCTTCAAAAATTTATTTAAAAAAAAGAAAATTGAATTGAATATGATTGAAAATGACATCTATATAGTTCATTAAACTATCCCCAGTAGAACCTTTAACCGGAGCCTTTTAGAAGAACTCTGTGTTGGTTATAAGGAATGGTTTATAATGGCCGAGAATATAATATTAGACTGTCTAGGCCTTATACATCATCACCTCTATGGATGTGTTAGTTGGGTTAAGATTTCTACCTAATTTCATAATACTTAAATTATAGTTTTGCAGCCGTTTTAAGTTAGCATCGCGGGCAAAAACATGTGATGGAAAAATCTTTCTAATTCCTGTAATTTTTTTAAATATTAAACCAAAACAAAAGTTAACAATAAGATAACGACATGCTTTGTATTTTTTGTCCTTATGACTCATTTCCTAAATAGTGAAGAAAGTTGTTTAAAAAATTATCGAAAATGACTAAAAAACGAGATTATTTTTTCCTTTATAGCTTATTCATAGTCCTACATGTAAAAATTTCGATCTTGAGAACATAGACCTTTTTTGTATATGGATTTTCAAAACTGGCAAAAATTTATTTTTCGCGATGTTTACACGGAATTATCTCAAAAGGGACTGAGTGAAAAATTCTGAAACTTATACAGATTACTCATCTATAAGATGAGTTTAATTTAAATAAATTTGGTCTTTGAGATTAAGTTGGTTCCGGAGTTATGAAATTCTCTTAACTGTTAAAATAGCGTTTTCTTTAAAAAATATTAACTTCGGTAATTTTTCATATTTAAGAACCAAACAAAAACTAGATTGATGATGAGAGTATTTTATATCATTTTGGTCCTTACAACACATTACCTAAGTAGCCAAGAAAATGGCTTAAAGAAATCACGAATAATTACATCAACTGAAATCTTTGGCGCGCTGTGACAAGGGAGGTTAGAAATGATTTTCACGCTTAATAATTTTTCCTTATATAGCCTTATCATTGCACTACTTGTTTTAGAAAATTTCAATCAGGTAACCTTATTCCAACATAAATTTTCAAAGAAGGATTATTTTCCAACTCAGTACTATTTATAGTAAAATATCTCAAAAAGGACTGTGTGAAAAATGATGAAACTCAAACCGATTATTCCTCTATAGGATAAGAACTATAGGATCAAATTTAGTGGCTGGTCTGGTGCGCGCAACACACGACTTTCACTTCCCTCGAATAAAAAATTTTCAAACACAGTTAGATATAAAAATGAGTGAAACTAATAAAGAAACAATTAAATTTAATTTCTAAAGAAACATATGTTTCATTAAAAAATCGATAATATTATTATCCAAAATAAGCAGTTGGTTTTATCGGCTTTTCATCACTCTTTATTAACTTTTACAAGCTTTTGTATAAAATGATATTTTTACTAAAATATTTAGCTTTCCAGCGGTATATTATACATGTATAATATACCGCTGGAAACCTAATATTACTGTTCTTAGGTTCAAAAAAAAAAAAATTGCGTCAAGGAATATTTTTTCAGTTTTCTCCTTTAGTTGGATATTGAATTCATTTAACTTATGTATTTACCTATTCTATATCAAAGACAACAAGATTATATGGTTATTTTTATTGAATATATAAAACTAAAAGTAATTTAGTAGAAGAAAATTAAAAATATCGGCATTTAAGCCCTGTCAGACTATTTCAATCAGAATGAAACCTAAATCATATTGAAGCTCATTAAATTTTACACCGATATAGCGAGTTTGATCAAAATCGTTTGAGCAGGTTTTGAGAAAATCTTAAAAAGGTGCAGAATGCATGGTATAAAGTGACTCTTCTGATTTGCCGATTTTTATGAAAAAGTTTTTGTAACATATCGGGCGTATAATTGTCTTAAATATGACATTTCAATTTCATAGGACTTCTCGTTTTAGCAATGGATTTAAAACATACGGACACTCACACAGACCTTTTTCTGGAACTTGCTCATTTGGACTCCTAAAACGTGTATTTTTGGTGACAACTCGAATTCGAAAATTGTCACGATCTCAATACTTTTCGTTACTACATATTTTATATATATGTAAGTAAAAGTAAAAAAAAAGAAAACAACACACCATTTTTTCTCCGAGAATAAAATATAACAAATCTGACCTCTGAGTCGTATGATAAGTTCAGTTTCCTATTGGGACACGATTTATAATAAAGAGAATTTAAATTATGTAGATAAAAAATTTCTTTGCTCTCCTGGTTGGCCGATTTTGATGAAAAGTTGTAACATCTCGGACGTATAGTTGTCGTAAATATAACATTTTTAATTTCGTAGGACTTTTCGTTTTCGTAATGGAGTAAAACACACTGACACACACACCTTTTTGTGGGACTTGGTCATTTGGACTTACAGGACCCTAAAAAGTGTATTTCCGTTGAAAACTCATATTCGAAAACGGATCACTTGTAGCTGGGTGGCTTGCATAACAGCCTCCAATTCCAAAGGTCACGGGTCCATATCCGCAGGTGGTCCTAGGATTTTCTAATGAGAGTAAAAAATCCTTAGTTATGGCGTCCTTCGAATGAGACGTTAAAAGTTGGTCCCGAACCTGTGAGATGCCAAGTACTCGTTAAAGATCCCAATCCTAATAAAACCTGGATAGGCAAAATTTAGGACTCCCACTTTAGCATCGTGACGTTAGCATCTCACAGTAGCATAAAGTGACGTTAAAAAATAAATAAACAAATCATATTTAAAAATTTTTACGATCGCAATACATTCCCTTACTATATATATATCATACACAGGTAAGTGAAAGTAAAATTAACTGAGTTAGGTATGAGCAATAAATAATATTTCTTTTTTATATTCAAAATCTCATATTTGATATAAAACGTCAGTGTTGTTATGCTTCTTTTTGAGAATACAAGAGGTATTGGAACAATTTGGACTTGAATGATGATGTAAGGACTTGAAAGTAAAAAATCTGGTGCGGGCAACACACGACTTTCACTTACCTCCATTTTTAAAATCAATGAAAGAATTTCCAAAAACAGTTAGAGATAAATATACGTGAAACTATTAAGGAATTAATTAAATTGAATTTATATAGAAACATGTGTTTTATTAAAAAATCTATTAAATTATTATCTAAAATAATCAGTTAGATTTATGTTCAGTTCATCACTCTCTATTAACTATTAAAAGCTTGTGTATGAGATAATATTTCTTCTAAAATCTTTAGCTTTCCAACGGTATATCATACATGTATATTACTGTTCTTATGTTCAAAAACGAAAAATTGCATTAAAAAAAAATAGTTTTCTCCTTTAGTTGGGTATCGAATTTATTCAATTTATATATTTACCTGTTTTTCATCAGCGTTAACAAGATAATATAGTTATTTTTATTGAATCTACAAAATTAAAGGTACTGTAGAGGAAGAAAATTTAAAATATCGGCATTTAAGCCCTGCCAGACCATTTTAATCAGAATAAAACCTACACGATATTAAAGCCCATTAAATTTTACATCGATATAGGGAGTTGAATCAAAATTGTCGGAACCGTTTTCGAGAAAATCGAAAAAAGGTGCAAAATGCATACTATAAAGTGCCTCTTCTGGTAAGCTCATTTTGACGAAAAAAGTTTTGTCACGTCTCGGGCGTATAGTTGTCTTAAATATGAAATTTCAGTTTCCTAGGAATTACCGTTTCCGCCCGGGAGCTACCCACACACACACACACACACACACACACAGACCTTTTTGCGGGACTTGGTTATTTGGACTCAGGGGACCCTAAAACGTGTATTCCCGTTGTAAACTGGAATTCGAAAATTTTCACTATCGCAATACTTCCCCTTACTATATATAGTAAGTGAAAGTAAAATGTAAGGTTAATTTATAACATTTTAATTAAATATAACAACATGTCATTAGACTGATAAGTACGCTGTGTATGGTAGCAACCCACTACAGTTGGGCAGCACTGTTATGTTTTGTTGTACTTTTAATGGAATAGATTATTTCTCTCTTCTCTTTTTCCAATGTATCTTTACATTCCATAATCGATTTTAACAAGGGAGGTAAGTGAGATTCTTGTGTTGCACGCACCAGGTTCTTAGTAATGGATTTTTGTGGATGACGAAGCTGGGGAGGGATGGAATGGGGATGGGGATGTTACTGGAGGATATCCCTGGACCCGATTAGCTGGACATTGGAGCGAGGGAAGATGTAATAGGATTTGGCCTTTGGAAGGAGGCGCTAAGAGGCGGGGGGAGGCCACCCTGGAAGGCGCCATTAGGAGTAGAGATTTATGTACTCGCCGCTCCATTGAGGGCGGCCATTGAACGAGCCCTCCTCATTATTTATTAATGACCTCTTCGCCGGAAACAACACTTCATCTTGTCCGACGCCCGACCTAAGAAAAAAGGCCTTCACTATCTTTTATTTTGCCCGTTCGGCGATGTGTCCCACCGAACCGGTTGCTTTGGCGCCCTACAACCTTCGGAATCGCTCCACATCGTCTGCTACCCAGATCCCCGTCCGCTCCAGCATTTCCCATCCTCTTCTTTTCGGATGTCGTCCTGTCTTCATTCCTTCGAATTAACATCCTTGAATATCTAACTGAAATGAAAAAAAAATCTGTATTCTGGGACCAAGTCTCCTTAGACCGCAAAACAATGTAAACAAAAAAATGATTACAGCATTTGAAAATGCAAAAATGGTTTGAGTAAGCATCAAGAAGCAATTTTTAATACGCTATTCTGAAGAGGAGGTAATATGACGTCGAAACGTAAATATGTATAACTGATGTGAGATTAAATATATTAATGAGAACAGAGTGTTCTAAATTTGAATATAATAAAATAAAATGCTAATTGTCGCGTTACTTTTTAATATTATGTATCAACAATTTAATATATACAGGGTGTCTCATTAATGTCTAGTCATTTTGTGGGAGCAGATACTTGACCTCAAAAGGAACAAAGAGTTTATATGATGCATAATCCAATTGTCAACGGTTAGGGAGGAAAATAAAATTTTGAGTTTTTTTCTGCTATCCATCAGGAGTAAAATCCATCTAGATAAGTTAGCTCCTTTATCAAACAAAAAATACTTAGAACTCTAAGGTTTCCTGCTTATCCAATCTATTTGTATGTAATGAGTGATAAAAAGTTGTTCTTAATAAAACTATATTTGCTGAGTCAAAATGAAGTGCATTTTGCGCAGTTACTATAAAGTATTCTTGTTCGACAGACAAAGAGATAATCTCTCCCTCGTATGCTAACATCTTCCGTCTCCTTAAATTATAACTCTATCACTTTATTGTACAAATAGCTTGTGTAATGTATATTTTATTTACTGTATATTTATATTTTCGTTTATAACACCTCTGGTTCTTGTTTTTGTTATTTATGTATTTATTTTATTTTATTTTTTTTACTACAGGTTGTTTTGATTTGTTTGTTGTTTTTTTTTTGTTTTTTTTTAAATGTTATTTTCTTGTATATATTTGAATTTATTTATTTCCGATTTTATGTAATTTGACTTTATCATCATTATTCTGTATATATTGTATGAATGTGTACTACATCTCTTTTACTACTGTTCATTATGTAACAAACTGTAATATTTATCAATAAAATAAAAAAAATAAAAAAAATTATTTTTTATTATATACCTCATGGATCTTTTAAATACCTCAGATTCTAGTGTTTATAATTTTCTGTTAAAAATGTTGAGCCTTATTGTACATACGGATATATTGTTTTGTTTTCCTATTATATAATTTTGTAAAACTTTTTAAAAACAAAGATAAGTTGTAGTATTTACACTTGGAGGAGAAAACCTTCGGGGTTTTTACATGAACCCCTCCCCATACTACCTATGTTTATGGTTTTCCTCAGTTCATGCTTGGACATGGCTCAGTAATGGTACGTTTATATATATATATTTTTTTACTTCTATATTAAAGTCTAAAGTTCTGTAAAAATATGTTTATGCTTATCATCATCAGATTATGTATCAAATTATCATTATTTGTATTTATAATATTTAAGTATGTTGGTATATTTTCTGTTTTATTTCAAATGTTATCATTGTCACTACATTCAAAAGAAAATGTTTATTATCATATTAATATGTATCTCTTTTGTTCTGATGTTTGTAGCCCTGATGATGGCTCACAAGCTTGAGCCGAAACGTTGGCAAAATTAAACAAAAATTTCAAAAAAATGACTGATTCCTGACTATTCCATCTATAATAGTTTCTACACTCGACTATACATCCTCAATATTCTTGTTCCTATAATTAATCAAACAAGACAAATAACTAATTCATTTAGATAAATTTTATATTGCAATAATTAGACTGCTATTTAATTTTATAATTAATGGTAGTTACACAAAAAAAACAAAAAAAAAAACAGTCTATATTTTATATTTCTTCATTAAGATGCAACGTAGGTTTTTTTCATGTAATAGGTAAAAAAAGCAAAAATTAATATAATTAAAAAATTTCAAAAAAAAAAAAGGGAGAAGGACATACAACAATGTTGAAAATCATTACCTTTTTACAAAAAGTCACTAATAAAATTCATCCAAACAATAGCTTGCTGTCAATTACTAAAATTAACGACATTCTCAACATTTTTTTATGACCTTCTCTCTCTCTCTCTTTTTTTTAAATGTTACAGATGAATATGGACGCGTTATGACGCGGAAAGCTAAGTTGGGGCTTAATAAAGAAATATAAAGTATAGATTGTTTTTTGGTGTAACTTACCTAAATTATGAATTCTATATTACGATAAAAAATTTATAAACATATAAAACATATCTGGATGAAGCTTTATTATCTGGACGGATCTTATTTCCGATAAAACCAAAGAAAACAGCAAAGAAAAAAAACTTTGCTTGGAGAATCGGAATATGGGTTATATGAACTGTTTTATTCCTCTTGAGATTCAGTTTCTACTTCCACAACATATAACTAGACAACTACAAGCGCCCAACTTTCCTTTTGTTTTTTTCTTAATTCTTGCTTCCTCGTATTCTTGATTTACAAATGAATGTGGGCTTGTTTTGAACCATTTAAAAGCTAATTAAATGAAGATTTTTTTTTTTTTTAAAGAAAAACCGCTAAACTGAACTCCTTAAATAATCCAAGCGGTGATAACGTGACTTACTTTCGTGTAGTAAAAAAAGAGACCTCAAACTTTTTAAAAAATAAGAAAAGAGAGTATCTTAAAGACAAAAAAATAGAAATAGAAAAACACAGAAGCGAAAATAACGTAAGAGAGATGTACAAAGGTATAAGCAAATCGCGTAAAAGATTTGAACCCCTGTTAAATGCGGTTAAAGATGCAAATAACAATATAATTGCGGATCCGACTGAAATATTAAATAAATTTAAACAACACTTTGACGACATTCTCAATACGGAAAATAATAATCTATCTCCTCAATCTGAATATCAGAGCGCTGAACCATGGATAGACGCACCGAGTAAAGAGGAAGTCGAAATGGCGATAGGAAAATTAAAACGTTATAAAGCTGCAGGAAATGATAATATCACGAATGAATTAATGAAGGCGTGTGGAGAAGCGGGCGTTTCCAAATTACATGTTTTAGTTAAAAAGATCTGGGAAAATGAAAAAATGTCCGAAGAATGGAAAGAATCAATACTTATTCCGATTCACAAAAAAGGACCGAGGACGGATTGTAACAACTATCGTGGGATCTCTCTTCTCCCAGTATGCTATAAAATATTCTCGTCAATACTAACTAGTCGAATCACGGAATACGCTGAGGAAATTATCGGAGATTACCAATGTGGTTTTAGGCGGAATCGCTCGACTATTGATCAAATATTTTCCTTACGTCAAATATTAGAGAAAAAATTGGAATACAACGGTGTAGTCCATCAACTTTTTATCGATTTTAAAAAGGCGTATGATTCAATAGACCGTCAGAAGCTATATAACATCATGATTGAACAGGGAATACCTAAAAAGTTAGTAAACCTAGTAGAGATGTGTTTGTCGGAAACATTTCATAAAGTTAGAATCGGTCATAATTACTCCGAGAGATTTGAGGTGCGATCTGGTTTGAAACAGGGTGACTCCCTTTCACCAGTTTTGTTTAATATAGCTTTAGAATATGTTATAGAAAAGGTGATGTGTACGGAGAAAGGCTTAAATATGGGTGACAAGATTCCGGTTTTGGGGTATGCCGATGATTTGGTACTGCTAGGTGAAGACACGGAAACCATACAGCTAAATACAAGCGTGTTAATAAAAACCGGTAAAGAAATAGGACTCGAATTAAATACTGATAAAACGAAATATATGATTAGTAGCAGAAATGGTGGCGATCTTGGTGATATTGATATATCAGGGCATACTTTTGAATTCGTCGAAAAATTTAAGTATTTAGGTTCAATGATAACAAGAAAAAATGAAATCCAGGAAGAAATAAAGTCCCGGTTAAAGGTGGGAAATGCGTGTTATTATTCAGTTGCTAAGTTACTTAGCTCACGGCTTCTATCTAAAAACTTAAAGGTTAGAATTTATAAAACTATTATTCTTCCAACGGTTCTTTACGGATGTGAAACTTGGCCGCTTACTTTGAGGGATGAACAACGGCTTAAGGTTTTCGAAAATAAGGTGCTGCGTAAAATATTTGGTCCGAAGAGGGATGAGGGCACTGGGGAGTTTAGAAGGTTGCACAACGCGGAATTGCGGAACTTATATCCTGTGAATATTATTGAGTTAATAGCGTCGCGGAGACTCAAATGGGCGAGTAAAATTGTAGTGCTCGGTGAGGAGCGGATGGCGAGAAGGTTGGTATTTGCTGATCCAACTGGTAGGCGTCCGAAAGGTAGGCCGAAGCGGCGATGGGAGGATTGCGTTAAAGCAGATTTCGGGGGCTTGGGCTTGACCGGCGAACATTGGACGAGTCTGTGCAGGCGCAGTTAGGTGGTATCGGCATCGAACCTTCGGGTTCGGTAAGCCTATTATTATTATTTTTATTCCTCTTGAGGCCAAGTTTCTGCTCCCACAATATGACTAGACATTTATAACCCTTAGCATATTTATACATAACTGGAGCATGCACATATACATATATACATACATTTATAATATATCTTAGAAAGGAAAGGAAGATTGAGATTCAAGTAGGCAATGGAAGAGTTGTTGTTTGAAAGAGAAGAAAGAGAGGTGGTTTTACTGATCAAGATAGGTCACGAATTCCAAAAGTATGAGGAGCGAACGAGAAAGGATTTGTGAAAGGACGCAGTTTTATGTGGAGTACAAATATGGATTGCTAGGGTTCTAGTGTTCAACGAATGGATGTCCATCCTTTCTGAAACCTCCGACAGCAACCATTGATACCACCCGCAATACAGATTTAAATAAGACCCATTCTCGCATTTTTTTTGTGTATGGAATTGTTTCAATTTGTTTTGGATACTAATCTGGTGCGGGCAACACACGACTTTCACATACCTCCGTTTTATAAATTGATTAAACATTTTCAAATACAGTCAGAATCTTTTTTTTATTAAGGAATTAATTAAATGGAATTTCTATAGAAACATGTGTTTTATTAAAAAATCTATTATATTATTATCTAAAATAATCAGTTAGTTTATCGGCTTTTCATCACCCTTTATTAACTTTTACAAGCTCGTGTATTAGATAATATTTCTGAAATATTTAGCTTTCCAACGGTATATCATACATGTATATTACTGTTCTCATGTTCAAAAACAAAAAATTGCATTAATTTTTTTTTTCGGTTTCTCCTTAAGTTGTTTTTTAAATTCGCACAACTTATATACTTATCTGTTATTACCAATGCTAACAAGATAATTTGGTTATTTATAGAATCTACAAAATTAAAGGTACTTTTCAGGGAAGAACATTTAACATTTAAAATATCGGCATTTAAACCCTGTCACACCATTTTAACCAAAATTAAAACTACATGATATTAAATCCTATTAAATTTTACATCGATATAGCGAGTTAATCGAAATCGTCGGAACCGTTGTCGAGAAAATCGAAAAAATGTGCAAAATGCATGGTATAAAGTGCCTCTTCTGGTAAGCTCATTTTGATGAAAAAGGATTTGTAACGTCTCGGGCGTATATTTGTCTTAAATATGAAATTTCAGTTTCATAGGACTTACCGTTTTCACTCGGGAGTTACCATACACACACACACAGACACAGACCTTTTTGCGGGACTTGGTTATTTGGACTCAAGGGACCCTAAAATGTGTATTTCCGTTGAAAACTGGAATTCGAAAATTTTCACGATCGCAATACTTTCCCTTACTATATATAGTAAGTGAAAGTAAAAAGGTTTTTGTGTACATATTTGTGGAAGTCCTCATTTTAAAATGAAATGTGGCCATTATTCTAACTTTTGTATACAATTATTCGAAAGATAAATGGCTGAAGAGATGAAGGAATAATTTGTTTTTAAATAAGGTTAAAGAAGATGCTTTGCGTACAGAGGTAGGTATGGAATTTCAGAGTGAGGTGTTACGCAAGGTAAAAGATTTTTTAAAGGATGATGTTCGATGAGATGGGAAATAGAGGTTAGTGGCCTGGGATCTTGTTTATAACGAATGTACCAATGAACAAGAAATGAGTAGGTCAAGAATATACGATGGATTTTTGGTATTGGATTTTCATCATTGTATGAAAAACAATTTAACTTAAAAATAATTTAAGTTTATACTTAAATTATAAATAATTATAAGTTCATTTTTAATCTTTCTATATAAATTATTCTCACTTAGTGTATTTGACATAAATATTTCTAAAAAATTTAGCTTTGAAAGTAAACTTATTTCCGAAAATATGAATATTGTTTATTTATTTAACGTCACTTTATGCTACAGTGGCTAATCGGGCGATGCCACAGTGGGAGTATTAAATTTAGCCTATCCAGGTTTAATTAGGTTGGGGATCTTTAATGAGTACCTGACATCGCACAGGCTCGGGACCACCTTTTTACGTCCCCTCTGAAAGACGGCATAACTAAGGATCGAAAATATGTATATTGTCAACCGGTTAAATATGTTTTCTTTAACTAACTGTCCAAGGTCTTAAATGAATAATTTAAAGAAATTATCCATTTCTATTATTCAAAACAATGAGTTTTTTTTACTAACACAATTGAAGATTCTTCAAAGAAATTGTTTTGAAAATTCAGCACTTAAGCCTGTCAAACTATTTAAAATCGATCAAGCTGATAAGGGTAAAATTCAATTTAATTGCTATAGCGAGTTTAATCAGATTCTTTAGAGCCTTGTATCATAAAAAAGTCTAAAATCTATTTACACATCCTATTGCAAGAATTGGTTATTAGGCTAAACTCTAAAAGGTGTATTTCTGTTGATAAATCGAATTAGAAATTGTCCATAGTTCTTTTATATTCATCTTTTGATCTCTTTTACTCTGGCCCGTCTGTCTATAAACATACGTTTTATGTTTAAAATTATTTTTTGTGTCTACATCTTTATTATACCTGTAAATTTTAATATTCATGCATGTTATTTATAACATCATATGAACAAATAGTGTTTTGTTTTTTTACGCATATTTCATGTAAGGTATATATATAAGGTAATATTCAAAAGTAAATGGTTTAAACTTTATTAAACCTTTGATTCTGTAGCTTGTAAAATTGATACATATCAGAGCTTCACATTTTTTTTTTATTTTTTTTTATTTTTTTTTTTTTTTTTTTTTTATAAATACACAAAAAATAGCAACCATTTATTTTTTCATTAAATGGTCAAATAAGATTTTAATATCGTCTGGATTTAGCCAAAATTCATTTAAAATCTAACATAAAAATTAATACTATCATAGGAATAAATCTTTAACTACATAATACGAGAAAATACATTAATATAAATAAAATTGGAGGCTGATTTCTACTTCACCACTCTTTTATTGAAAATAATTGCACTACGTTTCGGCTACAATGCCATCTTCAGGTGCAATGGAACTAATTTGATCTCAAATTGATCCTGCCTCTAACAATTTTGTCAGAAATATTCATTATACTGCTTATGTCTCTACTTTGACCTTCACCTAAAAGAATCTACATCTTATAAAAAATGACCAGTAACAGGCTGACTGGTAGAAGCGAAGAATTGTGGAACAATTTTAAGAAGTTCATTAATGGTTTAAGTGAAGTACAAAGTAGAGACATTAGCAGTATAATGAATATTTCTGACAAAATTGTTAGAGGCAGGATCAAGTTGAGATCAAATTAGTTCTATTGCACCTGAAGATGGCATTGTAGCCGAAACGTAGTGCAATTATTTTCAATAAAAGAGTGGTGAAGTATAAATCAGCCTCCAATTTTATTTATATTAATTTATTTTCTCGTATTATGTAGTTAAAGATTTATTCCTATGATAGTATTAATTTTTATGTTAGATTTTAAATGAATTTTGGCTAAATCCAGACGGTATTAAAATCTTATTTGACCATTTAATGAAAAAATAAATGGTAGCTGTTTTTGTGAAGTAGAAATCAGCCTCCAATTTTATTCATAGAAATTGACCTTCACCTAAAAGAATTTACACCTTATAATAATATAAAATATTTATAGACTCGGTATTGTTTCGTTTTAAAGAATGGAAGATATGTGTTTTTTTTCTCTAGCATCTTTACATAAAAAGAAACAAATTTAGTAAATAGAATAAAATATCTACTATACCTTTAATCAGTTTAGGTAAAAACTAACAAAAATGGCAAATCATTAGTCTTTATTTTATCGTCAGGATTTATCAATGTATTATTATTATTTTTGTTCAACAATCGCCCCAATAGGTACTAAAATTATTTTTCTTAGTTTATACGTATTTTTCTTTTTTTTTTAGTATTAAAAATATCAGTCTTGTCCTAGCTGTCATAACGAACGGAGCCTTGATGATATGTCGAATGTGGGTCGAAACGTGGACAAGACAATAAATAGTTTAAACTTATTAATTGTTTTTCATACACTGACCGCCACCCGGACTAATTTCCTCCTGGATTAAAAATAATAACTCATGTCTTTCAAGTTAATTAATTTATTTCATAAAATTTACATTAGTAATTGAGTTAATTTAGTTAATCGCATAAGCTTTTTTTTTTTTCATTAATTAGTTCGTCCACAATGGGAGCGGCGTGGTCTAGTGGATAGAGCACTAGTCTACAGTTCTCTGGATCCTTGGTTCGAATCTCGGATGTGGCAGAATGTTATTTATCCTGTTAATTCAGTAGGGGGGCGACCCTAGGGTATTGAGAACCTCCTGGGGCAGACTCAGCATCTATAAAGCGGGTACCCAAAATATTGGGGGAAAACCTGACGGCTGAGCGTGATCAAGGCCTAATCACCTCATTGCACGGCCGTTGGCCTAGAAACAGTACAAATCTCTATAAGTACTGAGCCCAAGACCGTCCATCGGTTGTAGTGGTTCAGGTTAGTTGATCCACAGAAGAACAACGATAATTATTAACACCAATTTATAATGTTGACCGAAAATCATTTCTTAATTACTAAAAGATTATAAAATAGATATGAATCTTAAGAATCACTCATTTCTTGATTTCGCTAGATGAAACAAATCGTATATGATTTATATGTTTAATGAAACAGTCATCATCTTAGATTGAACGAAGGATATAGTGAAATCCTTTATATAAGGAGTGGGGTAGCTCAGTAGATAGGGCAGTAGTCTACTAATTTCTGAGTCCCGGGTTCAAACCCGGTTTCGGCAGGATAATTAATGATTCATTTATTTCAGCAGTTGGACGACACTAGGGTAAGAATACCCCGTGAGGCCTATCCATTCCAAACTGGTCTAAAAAGTGGGTAACCAACAGTTCGACAAAAAACCTGAGATTTGAGCGTAACCTAGGATAAATCACCTCCTTGCTTAACCGTTGGCCTAGGAACAGTGTGGATTCCCTTTACATACTGAATACAAGAATCTTCATGTATTGTAGTTTTACGGGTCTTTTTCTTTTTTTTTTAACCTTTATTCGAATAAAAAGAACTTAATAATAATAATAATAATAATAATAATAATATATAATATATATATATATATATATATATATATATATATTATATATATATATATATATATATATACTTTCATTAATAATTTTCTTACAATTAATTGAACTATAAACTTAAGTATTTTGCTTCTAATTGTCACATTCTATTTCGTAATATTTAATATTATTTTGTCATAGTTTAGAATATTTAAAGTAGCATATACTAGGGGCATCAATTTCCTAATTCTAGATCATTTTTACAATTCAATTAAATTAAAAGAAGTCTGTTTTATTTATAATTTTATTTTTTTTAAATGAATTAATTTTTAAAAAAATCAGAATTTCAAAGCCTCCATTAAAAATAAAATACAAATCTTATGAAAACAACAATTTAAAAGTACACTCTTATTCTTGCAAGAGTCCATAAAACTGAATTTCTTAACAGTAAGCAAATAATTTAAAAATATTATATATTTTCATCGTTTCGATCTGGATATATTAATTGCTTGGTGAAAAAAAAATTAGAGAATAATAAAAAAACTAAATAAAGCTATATTTGTAAAATAAATATTGTCATTTCAATGGATGAAATTCAATTTATTTTTATTTTTTTGGGATGTTAATTCCACTGAACCATGTTTTATGTATTATTATTATTTACTAGCATGCGTATACATAAATACTGAATACAATAAATAAAATGTTAATATAGTTAATATTACTTATTAATAAATGTTAATATTACTTTAGCAATGCTCTCATTCTAGGTTTTTTATTTCCATCTTAAAAATAATAAAAGAAAACTTCACTCTACATTCATAATTTAATACAAAAAAAAAAAAAAAAAACATATTTTCGTATTAACATTTTCTGGAAGACGTAAATAGAATAGTCAGAAACAAAGTTTGGTTAGTTTAATCGTGAATTAATTAATAGTTTTGAAAAATATTTTTATGCTGAAAACAAATTATGAGCCTAATTCTCAATATACATTAATTTAAAATATATATATATAGTAAGCCATTAAATTGTTTTTCCTGTTTTCAGAAAAATGGGACTGAATCTTTTAAGATTACTTCCCTCTCAGTCCGCTAGGGGCAGCACCTCCTTCGCTCTTAACCACGTTATCAAAAAATTTTTTTTTGTTTCTCGAATTTCAATGAAAAGATAAATTTATACGAGTTAATATTTTGAAAATGTCCAGCTATTGATGCAATGTTCTAATTTTAAATAATAAGCTTAAATGATAATGATTTGAGAGATTCGGTGGTTTAATATGAATAGATTTTCATTCGCTTTTCATTTAATGTAAATAGAAGTGACGTATGGTATAAAAGAGGTTACTTTCGGTTTATATGGATTTTTTTTTTTCGACAAACCGATTTGTGAAATGGATGTGTATTGTTATTCCAGCCACCGAAAGTCAGTGGGATATGTTTTAGAATTAGATCCCAAATCACTTGATACAATTTTAATTAACCAATTGTACTTTAAAAACTGCCGAACTATATTTAAATTATTTATATCCACTTCGATAATTTGATTTATTGTAATGGTGAAAATTCTGAGATTATAAATCATAGAAATAATATAGTCCAATATTATAATGTATAATATTATTATAAATTTTCCTTTGAATTAAGGTTCCCTTATCTTATTCTTTAAGGCTTCCTCTATAAAACTTTTAATATTGTTTGTTTAAAAAAAAAAAAAAACTATCATGATGCATTCTTGATAGTAATAAAAATCGATAAAAGTAAATTATGAACGAACTTGACAATCATATAAAAGAAAAATATGCTCTTAGGTCGAAAACCAATTTCCACTAAAAAGAGAAGTTATAAAGAACTATAATAATCAGTTAATTGGAAATCTAAAGACTTTATAACGATTGATATCGAATATACGAAGTCATAAATGGTAATAGAATGTGATAAAAAAAAACCCACATAAATTTGAATGATTTTTGTATTTAATAATTCCTAATTTTTAAAAATGACTTCATTTTTTTTTTTTTTCAAGTATAATATTTTATAGTTCATAATCTATCTTATAATTCATTTGGCGTGTAACTAATGTTACTGAAAACGTTCTAAAAATGTTTGTAATTTCCTAAAACTGTATTGTGAAAACTAACACAGCATTTTATCATTTGTTTCTCTTATATCAATAGATTCCATCGACGTGAACTGAACCAAGACATTTTTATAACATGTTTGTATTTTCATATTTTTTCGGTCAATGGGGTACAAAGAAAACCAACTGTAGAATCCAAATCCTAGGATTTAACCCCATTCAAAGCAACATCAAGAAAAAAGTTCTCTTTGAACGAAATTTCTACTTTGTTTTTCGCGTTGTTAATAAGGGGGAAAAAAGTGAAATGAATGACATTATAAATGAAGACGGCGATAAAAGGCAAGTAAATTAAATCTTTATTCATAAAACCGCATCTCGAGAATCGTAGGTATATATATTAACATATGCCATATACTGACCCCATTTGTATTATATATAAATAAATAGATAAATAGAATATGGCAGATAGAACTCGAAAAAACAAAAATTGTTCTCGTTAAAGTAAGAATTTCACAATACTAAGACAGAAAGTTCTCATTTGAAACAAAAAAAAAAAAAAAAAAAAAAAAAACTGTACCACTACAACCCATGAAGGGTCTTGGGCTCAGTACATATAGAGATTCGTACTGTTTCTAGGCCAACGGCAGTGCAATGAGGTGATTAGGCCTTAATCACGCTCAGCCGCCAGGTTTTTCCCCAATTAATTTGGGTACCCACTTTATAGAGGCTGGGTCTGCCCCAGGAGGGTCTCCATACCCTAGGGTCGCCCCCCGACTGAATTAACAGAATAAATAATATTTCTGCCACAGCCGGGATTCGAACCCAGGACCCGGAGCACAGCTGACTAGTGCTCTATCCACTAGACCACGCCGCTCCCCATTTGAAACAATTATTTGATTTATATAAGATTTTCGTTAATTATTTTGAATAAAATGTTTTAAACATCGTTTTAAGTATCGCTTTATATGTTACCATTATAATAATTATATGTTAATACTTAACAATAAGAATTAAAATTTAATAAACCCTTAAAATTATTTATTTAGTTTTTATGTTTATTAGGGAGCGGCGTGGTCTAGTGGATAGAGCGCTAGTCTGCTGTGCTCCGGGTCCTGGGTTCGAATCCCGGCTATGGCAGAATATTATTTATTCTGTTAATTCAGTCGGGGGGCGACCCTAGGGTATGGAGACCCTCGTGGGGCAGACCCAGCCTCTATAAAGTGGGTACCCAAATTAATTGGGGAAAAACCTGGCGGCTGAGCACGATTAAGGCCTAACCACCTCATTGCACTGCCGTTGGCCTAGAAACAGTACGAACCTCTATATGTACTGAGCCCAAGACCCTTCATGGGTTGTCGTGGTACAGGTTTTTTTTTTTTTTTTTATGTTTAGTTATTGCTCTGATTTATTTTATTATAAATTTATTTAAATTAAATTATTTTCATCCTCATGCAAGACTTAAACGACAAGAAACTGACCGACGTTTTCGACTACTTCAACACGTTCTGGACAAACGCTCAAACCTTCCACTTAAGTATTGTAGAAAAGGCTTATCTACATGACTATCACAAGACCGATATGGACTCACGGAGTAGAGGTTGGGAGCTCTACTACTTACAATCAAAATTCCTTCGAAACATCCTCAATGCTCCTTATTTTGTCACAAACAAACTAATCCATGAATACCTTAATGTTCCCTATGTTGCTGACTTGGTGCGAACTAGGTATCACTCTTTTCAAGACAAACTATAACCCACTAGTTTCAATCCATGATTCCTCTACAATACCTGATAATTCTTCAAGGCGTCTGAAAGGAAGCCCCGAGACCTTCTAGTTTAGCATAGTTTTTGGAGAGCTGCCAATGGGTAGTATCCCTACATGTGGATCATGACAGTATATCTTGTATCACATATACTAAATGTGTTTTATTATACAGTTGTATATATCAATAAATCTAGTATGAAAAAGTATTGCGAAAGTAAATATTTCGAATCAGTGTTCTCAAAGGATGTACACATTTGAGCTAAATAGCCAATTCTAAAATAGTTTTTGGTAGGTAGGTCTAGTTTAAAAACTAAAAGTGCTACGGAGCTGAAATTACAAAATTATGAGAGGCGAATAACATATAACGGAGATCAGCAAATGTTTCACCAAAATCGACTAAGTAGAATTACTCCTTTACATTATTGGATTAACTTATATTTTTCTCGAAAAAGGCTGAAGCGATTAACAACTATTAAATTGTCTTTAAAACCAAGTAGTTAGTATTCTCATCGGAATTATCAACGGGGTTAATTTTTCAAATATTCGAAATATCTTCTTCTAAATCCCTAAACTTTTGTTTATTTAAAATACTTAAAAATAGATGGACTTAAATTATGAATGAATTTAATAAATGCATTAATTAAAACAATATTTTTTTGGTAAAATTAAATTTCCAGATATATGAGTATTAATATAAATTTATAACAGACAATAACTATAGGAAAGCTAATGATTTAAAACAAAAAAATTAAATACAAATGAAGGAAATAACGGATTATTAGCTAATTTAAGTTAATTTTTAGATAATAATTGTTATTGTTATATTATATCTTGAAATTTAAATGTTCCTACAAAAGTAAGTAGAATTTCACCTTTTAAGGTCCCCTCCGAAGGACGACATAACTAAAGATTTTTCACTCCCATTAAAAAATCCTAGGACAACTTGCGGGTTTGAACCCGTGACCTTTGGCATAGGAGGCTGTTATGCTAGCCACCTAGCTACAAGTGATTCCTTTTCCTTAGATTTAAATTACATGCAATTACAAAAAAAAAACCAAGTGTATCAAACCAATTAAAGGATATAATCGTGATATTAAAATATTTAGTTATGGGAGGTCTTGGTTTTTAAATTAATTTTAGTGACTATTCAAGGAAATTACGTTTTCATATCGCGAATTTTTAATCTTTAAAAAAAAATCTTTAAGAAATATCTCTATCTCTCTCATCTCATTCCCTCCTACTTTTTCCCTCCTCTTACCGAATTCTCAGTATTTTTTTTTTTTTTTTTTTGGATGCATTCAGTTTATCTTCTTCTAGACCGGTCATTGGGATGTTTTCGATGATTTAGAACCCCTCTTACAGGGTTATCAACTCCCTACCTATTTTTATTTTTTATTTCTGTAATGGCTGAGTAAAATAAACAAACTTTTTTTTCAGTTTTAGGATTAGTGATGGCAGCGAGAGGGAAGATTTTAAATTTTTAATAAAAATATTAATTGACATGAACAAATATTTATAATCATTTTAGATTTATTATGAATGAGACTGTCATCATATTTTTAACTATAGTATATTATATTTTAAACTATTGATAATGTAACCATCCGTAGCAGATTTATAAATTAAATTTAAATAAGGAAATGAATGAATTAAAAATTATATTTTAAAATCCTGTACAACCAAAATGTCTGGGGGCTCAGTACATAGTAAGGATCGCACTGTTTCTAAGCCGACTGAGGTTTGGTCGTGATCACGCTCAGCCCACAGAGTTTTTCGCCAATTGTGGTTACCCACTTTATAAAGGCTGACTGAGCCCTAGGAGAGTCTCTTAATCCCGATCCACTAAAATAACAACATAAATTATTCTGAATTAATTTTGAGAACATTCCTTTTTTTTTTTTTTATGATACAGTTTTAAGTTTTAAATAATAAATGTTTACCAACTTACCGAGACAATGCACCATCATCAGGATTCCACTAAAATGGCATTATTTCGAAAAATTAACACCGTAACAATTACTCTGAAGACTGTTTACGATAACATTACTTAAACCGTATTGTACACCCGGACCTAAGTCAAGTATGCGGGCTCAAAGTCAGACATCTGTCCATCAGGAAGTCTAGGTACCGGACTGTGTCTGAGAAAGGAAGCGGTAAGGTGTAATGAACTGGCGGACAGTTATTGGCTAACTAAAGTGCTAAATTTCAATAAATTAATACAATAAAAATATAAAATAATAATGAAATAAAATTAATTAAAGGACATTAGTAAATCAGCAATATGGTGCCGATTGAAAAATAAATTAAGCAAAAATATACGATACGTGCTACAAAATACATGTCTAAAGTAAGAGAATGTGAAAATCCAAAGTGAATGGTGTTTGGAAACACTAGAAGCTAGCTTACACGAATCCAAAGCGACGGATCAACATGTGATCACGCAAGGCAATTCAACGCATTAAGTGCTACACACATCTCAACATTGAATATTATCCAATATTTTTGTTTGTTTTTTCAATATTTTCTTACATTCAATGCAACTTTTATTTCATTTATGATATTTGTTTTTGATTATACACTTTTTTTTTAAATAACTATTACGATATTTATAATATAGGTAAATTATCAAAAATAATTCTGGTGCGGGCAACACACGACTTTTACTTACCTCGACTGTTGAAATCAATTTAAAAATTATTAAATATACTTAAATTTGGAAAATATTTTAAGTTGATTTTAATAAAACGTATATTCATTTTCGTTGGAAACATATTATTTATAATAAATAATATAACTATATTGAATTGATAAACAGTTTAATAACTTTATTCCCTATTCGTCACTTATGTTACCTTTTACAACTTTGTGTAACAAATAATATTTTTTATAAATTCATCCTCTTTCCAACGGTATATTATAATTCTATATTACTGTTCTTCCTATCAAAAAAACAGAAATTACATTTTAAAAAATAGTATTGCTCTTTTATCCTTTTGTTGGTCATCAAATTCGTCCAACTTGTATATTTAGCCGTCATTCATCAATGTCATTAAGATGATATGATTATTCTTATGGAATGTACAAAATTAAAGGTAGTTTAGAGGAAGACAATTTAAAATATCGGCATTTAAGCCCTGTTAGACTATTTCAATCAGAACGATTTTATTTATTTATTTTTTTTTTTTATTTTTTTTTTTTTTATTCTTTTCTTATATGTAGCTATCCTATATAATTGTTTGTATTTATGTATTTTTTAGTGTATTATGTATTTTATTTTATTATGTATTTTGTGATTAGTATATTTGTATGTATTATTTTCGTATTGTATGTATTATTTCGTATATTATGTATAATGTTTGTATTGTATTTTATTATTTATCATGTATGTATTATTATTAGTATATATGTATGTATTATTAGTATATATGTATGTATTATTACTTTTATTATATTGTATCTGCATTATTAGTTTAGGGCTAAAATAACCTCTATGGTTGAAAAGCCTTTATGTTACAAATAAATAAATAAACAATCAGAACGAAACCTACATTATAATAAAGCCTATTAAATTTTACATCAATACAGCGAGATTAATCAAAATCGTTAAAGCTATTTTTGATAATATATTGTAAAAAGGCGTAAAATTATTATTATAAAGTTAGTTGATTTTGATGAAAAAGTTGCTGTAACATCTCGGGCGTATAGTTGTCTTAAATATGAAATTTCAGTTTCGCACGACTTTTCGTTTTTGCGCTGGACTTACCATACACAGAGACTTTTTTTTCGGAACTTGGTAATTTAGAGTCAGGGAAACCTAAAACGTGTATTTCCACCGAAAACTGGAATTCGAAAATATTCACGACGGCAACAATTTTCCTAACTATATATTTCATATATAGGTATGTGAAAGTAAAAAACGTTTATGTTTATTCACAAAAATAAATTTAACAGAATGAAAAGTTGTTTTTCATTAATATTTTTTTTTAGTTTAGTAAATGTGATTAAGTAGCTGTTAGTACATTCACAAACACAAGTATGCATGTTATGGATTATCAGAATTAATTAATACTAAGTTGTGTTTTTATATCAACATTAATATTATTATTAATCCATGTTTTATCAACTATAACATCGAGAAACAGTTAAACATTACGAATCAACAAAATTAAAGATACTTTACAGAGCAAAATTTTGAAAATTAAAACCGGCCACAGTATTTAAATCAGATTGAAACCTGCATAAAATCAAAGTCAACTCAATATTGAATCAATTTAGTACTTCTAATCAAAATCGTTTTTGCCGTAATTGTAATAAGGTGCAACATGCTTTAAAGAAAGTTGTACTCCCGTTCAGTCAATTTTGGTGAAAACCTTACTGTAACATCCCTGGCATATTCCTTCCTTCTTTCCTTCAAGTGGCGCGACAGGCCGTATAGGCCCTGGGCCTCGCGTTGTAAACTCCTGCGAGTTTACACTCACGTTTCACGATGCAATTTTTAGTGTAGGGTCATTACTCCCTACGACTAATTTTGTGAGTGGCCACCCTTTGGCTGACGGGTCTCACATACCCGGGGGGAGAGGTTGTGAGTGAATCCACATTTTTTTTACATCCTTATAAAAGCCCCGATATCCCTGGCATATACTTATCCTAAATATGAAATTGAAATTGTTTAAGACTTTTCGTTTTTGAGCTAGACTTGTCACACACTGACTATTTTGCGGAATTGGGTCTTATGGACTGGGAGGTGATCTTCCGCTGAAAGTACTTTCTCATACTGTATATTCTCCGATAGACTCCCCATCTCGCGGGTCTTCCCCAAGGCTCTCAATTATCTCCAATTCTATTTAATTTGTACATTTCCGACCTACCGACCCATCCATTTGTGATGAGGTCCTTATACGCAGATGACAAGGCATTTTATACTTCATCATACCGCATTGACACACTAGTAAGTCTCCTACTACAATACTTTAAAAAGTTTAGCAAATATTGAATAAACTGGAAATTGAACATTAATTTCACCAAATCTGAAGCAATTTTGTTCACTAAACGTTGTCCACAAATAAACCACAAAATCAAGATAAACACAGCTCTCATTCCATGGTTAAAATCCGTACAGTACCTAGCAATAACATTAGACAAACCAAAAAATTAATATATAAAATGTTCCCATACTTCAACAGATAATCCCATTTGGGCCTCCATAGCAAATTAATCATATACAAATCAGTTATCCGACCGTTAATTACTTACGCCTCGCCAGTCTGAAGCTCAACCTGCTTGACTAATTACCGACAACTTAAAAGAGTTCAAAACCTATCAATGCGGATAATTAACAATTGCCTCCGCTACACTAAAATATCTTCTATACTCCAAGACTAGCGGCTTCCTACAGTAAACAATATGTCCATTCTCAAACAACTTCTTACATGAGTAAAACAACGTTCCCCGAAAATCCATTGTTAAAGGAAAACGGTAATTATAATAAATTGTCTCTCGAACGCTACACTCATTAAAGAATAAAACATGTCTTGTTAAATTTAGTTAGTTTGTTGTAATTTATAATTTTTATATTTTCAATTATTTTATCCGTTTTTATATGTAGGTTTTTTGCATAATGTTTCCTACAACTGTACTATAATCTCAGTTTTATAGATATATTTTATTCTTATTAATATTTTATTATCTCAATTTTATCACATATTAGTTATTTAGGCTAATGGATTATAATTACCAAAAAACAAAACATTTTGCTGATTGTCAGGATATCTCATTCGAAATCATATGTAAATATTTTGTCAAGTTGTAAATATGTAAATAAAGTTTATTTTATTTTTATATTTTTACTATGCATTGGTATGTGAAATAACAAATGGAACAAATAATATATGATATGATGAGGTCGAAACCAAGTATTAAAGCACATTAATGTAAGTGATGCTCGCCGTTTTAGGCTACTTAAACACCTACTAGACAAACGGTCAAACCTTCCTCTGAACTGCAAAAAGCTCATCTACATGACTATTATAAAGCCAATCTCTACTAAACCATCAAATTGTTCCCGCATCTACTCCTTATAATCCAAAATCTTTCGTAAAATCCTAAGAGCCGAAACGTTGGCAAAATTTAAAAAATGACTGACTCCTGATTATTCCACCTATAAAAATATGAAGTAATTATTGTGCGGAGTAGATCTTTGGGGCTCTACTAAACCATCAAATTCTTCCCGTTTAGAACATTTAATATGTTCAATAAAAAATTAATTTAAACCAATCATTAGAAACTATTAAAAAAATATATAAGAGAAATAATAAATGAGAAATCATTTTAAGATTAATAACAATACATTATTATATTAGAAAGACTTAACTAATATTTGAAATATTATATTTTAATTTTTTTTTTGTTAAAGTTTGTAATGTATATAGCTTATATAAGAGTATTAGAAACATTTATTTGAAAAGAATGTTGGAGAGTTAAATTTCCTTTTATGTTTATTTATTTTTATTTTAATCGAAAATTGGATGCTTTATTTTGTTTTGATGATGTTTTAACCATTAGATTGTATTAATACTAGGAATATAAATATATTATATATATATATATATATATATATATATATATATATTGTAAATACTGACTTAAAAGACCTGACTCAAGTTTTTTTTTTTTTTTTTTTTTTTTTAACATCATTTATTGAAAATTACAACTGTACTTCAAGGTACAACAAGTAAATGTGACAAAAGTTAAATGGCGTGATACAAACTTGAAGAAGAACTACCCAATGGCAGCACTCCTGTAACTTTTCTACACTAGAAGGTCTCGAGGCCATCTTCTTTTCAGACGCCTCGGAGGATTGTCAGGAATTGAGGAGGAAGAAAGTATTGAAACAAGAGGATTAGGGTGGGAATGGAGTTTTTCATGAAAGGAATGGTATCTAGATTGGGCCAAATCAGCAACATACGGAACGTTGAGGTCTTTATGGATAAGTTTGTTCGTGACAAAATAAGGAGCATTTAGGATTTTACGAAGGATTTTGGATTGTAGGGATTGGATACGGGAAGAATTCGATGGTTTAGTAGAGCCCCAAAGCTCCACTCCGTAAGTCCATATCGGCCTTATGATAGTCATGTAGATGAGTCTTTTGTAGTTAAGTGGAAGATTAGAACGTTTGTCTAGTAAGTGTTGAAGAAGTCGAAAACGTCGTGCAGTTTCCTGTCGTTTCAGTCTAGTGTGAGGGTTCCAAGTAAGGCGTTTGTCAAGGTGCAGTCCTAGATATCGGATCTGTTCAACCGGAACAAGAGGAGTATTATTGAAGGAGACAGTAGGGCAGGATGTCATAGGTTTACGACGAAGGGTAAAGGTAATTTGGTTGGATTTTTTGGCATTAATTTTAATTCTCCAGTTCTGGCACCATACCTCAAGGTCTCTGAGGTGGGATTGGAGAGTTTGAGAGGCAATAGTTGGATCAGTATTGACTGATAACACACAAGTGTCATCAGCATAGGTAGAAAGGAAAGTGTTAGGATGGGAAGGGATATCAGCTGTATAAACTGTGTAAAGAATGGGTCCTAGGATACTGCCTTGAGGAACACCAGCAAACTGACTAAAAATGGATGAATAGGAATTATTATGAATGACTTTGAAGGATCTGTCAGTGAGGTAGGACTGGATAATAAGGAAGTATGTTGGGGGGAGGAATTTGCGGAGCTTGTAAAGCAACCCTGGGTGCCAGACTCGGTCAAAGGCCTGTTCCACGTCGAGGAAGGCTCCCGTACAATACAAGCCGCGCTCCAATGTAGACGATACAACGTCCACCACACGATGACATTGCTGGATAGTGGAGTGGGACGTTCTGAATCCAAATTGATGATGAGGAATTATGGAATTAGTATCAAGGATGGGATACAGGCGTTTCAGTATAAGCTTTTCCAAGATTTTTCCCATGATTGGTAAAAGTGAGATGGGACGGTAAGAAGATGGATTTTCTGGCGGTTTCTTAGGTTTGGGTATCATTTTGACAATGGCTAATTTCCAGGAAGCAGGAAAGTATGTGGAACGGAGTACGGAATTGTATTTGTAAGTGAGATATAGGATAGCTTGTCGAGGAAGTAGTTTTAAAATATGGGAAGTTATAAGATCATGCCCAGGAGCTTTGCGGGATGGTAAACTCTGAATGATGTTAGATATTTCCGAAGGATGGAACGCTTTAGGAGGAAGGACCATTTGGAGTGGGATATCTAATTCATCTTCTATAAACTTAGTGTGCCCGGGATTAAGGATATCTGGATGTGGATTAAAGGTTCTAAAAAGGTGCTGACCGAATATCTGGGCCTTCTCTTCATCAGATCTTGTCCAGATACGGGAATCAGTTAGGAGTGGATGATTACAGTTTTTGAACTTTAGTAGCTTTTTTGTTGTCATCCATAATGATCTGTCTGTAGTAGTAAGTTTTTCGGTGAAGTTAAGTAAGTTTTGAATTTTTATTTTTCTGATTTCTGATTTTAGTCTGTTAGTCAGTTTATTATAATAAGTTTTGTCTGATGGATATCTAGTCCTATGCCACTTCGATCTTGCCCTGCGTTTTTCCCTTAATAAAATTCGAATGTGCTGTGGCAAGGTAGTCTCCTGTGAGTTAGTAGTAGTAATGGTTGAAGTGTTGTCAAGTATGCTATTGCTAATTGAGTCAGTCAGATGGTCAACGGCTTTATCAATATCATGTTTAGTCTTAAGTGGGATCTGTAAGTTCAGTTTGGTTTCCAAGTCACATCTGAATCCGTCCCAGTCCACTCGTCCTGTAATCAGGGAGGGAATGGTGGGTTTAGGAACAAGGCTCGAGTGCAAGGAAAGCAAAACTGGGCTATGATCAGATGACAGGTCATTTAGGGATTTTATTGTGGATTAGGAGGAAGATATCTGAGAGGAAACAAATATATCAAGGATATCAGGACGTTTTTTGAGGGATGTTGGCCAATATGTTGGGCTCATAGGAGAAAGGATAGTATAGCAATTGGAGGTAGAGACTCGAGAAAGGACATTACCACGGGAGTTGGATGTCCGGCAACCCCATCGTTGGTGTTTGGCGTTATAGTCTCCTCCAGCAATGAAGCGCGGTCCTAAGGATCGGAAGAGGGTTTCAAGTTGATTAGAGGAAAGGGAGTTACCAGGAGGACAGTATACAGCTGAGAGTGTAAGATGGAAAGGACGAGTTGAAATGATTACCGAGGTTGATTGTATGGCATCAGTTGGAGTAGAAGGAATCAGGGAATGGGATAAAGATTTATGAATAAGGATGCATGATCCAGCATGGGAAGTGTTGTCGGGATGGTCAGATCTATTTGTGATGTAGTCACGTATGTAAAAATTTGATCGTTGTGTGAAGTGAGTTTCAGTAAGTAGTGCTATGTCAATGTGGTTGTCATGTAGAAATAAGTCCAGTTCGTCACGATGGTTATGCAGGCCATTAGCATTCCACAAGATAATCGCTAGGGGCTTTACACTCATCGTTGGAGATTGAATGGGACTTGAGAAAGGACTCTGGTGAGAAGGGTGATTAGTGGTTTGATAGTATCTCTAAGATCAGAGAGAAAGGACTCAAGGATGGAGTATATATTGGAAGGATCTTGGTTTGGATACGGATGTGGATAAGATACATGGGGTGGATAATTTATTGGTTCAGGATTGTTGGCTGGGGGCTGAACTCGCCGTGGAGTACGAATCTGTTCAGTCCGCTGAGATAATGGAAGTTGGGGCGTTGGGTGATTCGGTGGATCATAAGGACGTTCAGGAATTTTTTTAGGGTTCTCAGGAGAGAGTTTCACCTGTAAAGGTAGATTATGGGGTGGGATCGGTTGACGGGAAGCTGGTGGTTTAGGACGGGAGACCGGAGGCTTGAATTGGGAGTTTGGAGGCGCCTGACTAGTAGTTGGTTGCTTCCTTGGAGTGGTGACTTCGGAGAGAGATTTCCTGGTTTCCTCAGTAGGAACTCTGGTTGCAGGTGTGGCAGGCTGCTGTGGAGCGATCCTATTGGCAGGTTTCTGAATTTCAGGAAAATCAGAAAAATTATTCATCTCTGGTACCTGAGGACGAATCTCCTGATCCACTCTTTGTACTGATGAATTTTGTGATCTCTGGCGAAGAAGGCTTTTGTATACGACACAACCCCTATAGCTAGCCGGGTGGCCTTCCCCGCAAAGAACACATTTTGCTGGTTCAGTCTGAGATTTCTGGCAAGTGTCAGAGGCATGTGGTCCGGCACACTTAACACACCTAGCCGGGTGGTAACAATAAGATTTTGTGTGCCCAAAGGTTTGGCATTTGGTGCACTGGACTATAGTAGTTCTTTGCCTAGGCTCTTCAAAACGGACAGATGAGTACACCAGCCTTCTCACCTGAAATATTTCCGGATTATTACCGGCTGGTTCGAGATCTACAAAAAATAATGGCAAGGGATATTTTTCCCTGGGGTGTGTCACTGAAGAAATGTTCCGTGCGTGATGACCAATTTCTTCCAGACCTCTTTTGATTGCGTCAGTGGGAGTAGATGAGTGGAGCCCGCGTAAAACCACTCGATATGACTTCTCTTGTTTCAACTGATAACAGTGAAAATCGTAGTTTTTTGAGCTCAAGTAACTTACTAGTTTTTTATAATTTTCTTTTGTGGTTGTATTAATTTTGATATCGTTTATTCGGGAGAAACATTCAAAGTTCGGTTGTCCGATGAGAGCGGCGATTTCATCACCAAACGATATAAAATTACTAATATTGGATACATAGATAGGAGGTGGCTCAGGATCAGAAAATCCGTGAGGCTGGTTTTCAATGTTGACTGAAGCGGAATGGTTGATAATAGAAGAAAGTGGTGTGGCGTTTGAAGTGGACGGCTCTGGAGATTCAAGTTGGTTGGCTGCAGTGGTGCTGCGGGTTTTTGGCGGAGAAGGAATTGATTTTGGCTGTTGCTTAGACTTGGCCGATTTATTTTTTTTTTTTGTTTGGCGAATTACCGCCGGACCCAGTGTTATTCATGTGGCGTTTCTGGCGTCGCGTTAAATATTGGGAATCTGATTCGCTAATCTCAGATAATGGCGTTTCTTCCCCTGATTCATCATTAGATAGAGTTTTGTCTAAATCCATGATGAACACGGTAGAAAAAAAAAAAATATAAAGTCCTCTTATATTGTGAGCTAAATAAAAATAAATTGAAAAATAAAATAAAAAGAAGAAAAAAAATTATGTTGACTTATATTAATTACTAATAATAGAAAATTAAAGTAAAGATCTTAAAACTAAACTATTTACATTATATACATATACATAAAAAACGTAAAACAAGATGAACATTTCTGATTTAGTAAAATAAAATAATGTCCTAGAAAAAGAGAAAAAACACACAAAACATTAGAAAAAAAAATATATATATATATATTAAAATAAAATCTATCAGGAAGAAAATAAAAGTTTATATGAAGAACGTCTAGGTTACGAAGTCGGAAATGTCAATATTGCCGACCGAGACCTTGTAAACAAAGATGAGGATTAGTAAGTCCTAGCCTAGGCCTTATCTCCAGCCTAGGACGACCAGTCTATTATTGTCTATCGAACTAATTGCCACTCACCTCGTGATATGTGTTCGTTAATGTGTTTATCAGTGCAACCACTCACGATTTACAAAGTTTGAAGCATTTTCATGCAGTATCACATTGATGAGAAGGAAACTAACATAGAGCAATACGTAAGTAGAACTGTGCCAGTCGCCATTTTAGAAAACACTTGACTCAAGTTAAAATATAAATGTAATTACAATTCCTGTTCATTGTAAGAGATGACCAGTTTGGTCCTAAATGTTACAGGTCAATAATAAACTCTATTCTCTATTCTCTATTCTCCCGTCTCCAATGCTTACAATAAAAAATCCTTCAAATAAAAATCCTCAAAGCTCCTTACTTTGTCACGAATAAACTTATCCATAAAGACCTTAATGTTCCCAATGTTACAGATTTGGCCCGGACCAGATATCAATTCTTTCATGACAAACTCCTTTCTCTCTCTAACCCACTAGTTTCAATCCTTTCTTCGTCTTCAATTCCTGATAATCCTCGGAGGCGCCTGAAAAGGAGAAGGCCCCGGAACCTTCTAGTTTTGAATATTTTTAGAGTTCTTCTCTACATGTATATCATGCCATTGTATTACATAACCATTACATTTACTTGATGTATTTTATTTGTTAATACAGTTGTAAATACCAATAAAATTAAAAAAAAAAAAAAAAATGTAAGTGATTGTTGTGAAAAATAACTCAGATTACTTGATCGAAAATAAATCTTTCAGAACCCTTATTTAATTTTGTTTTTACTTGTAATTCGTTTTAAGTAGGAAGGTATGTGAAGGCTAGGGAAGAGCGCACCAGATTTTTTGTAGATCAAATAAACTTAAAAATCAAGAATCAGAGTTATTCCTCACTGATGTTCAATCGATTCCCTGTAGTTAGGTAATTGAAGATGACATAAGGCGGGACATGGGCATTATAGCTTGATAGCTTCCACCTGTTTCCACCACATAACTGTTCGTCTATCCCGTTTTCTTCGAGAAATAATTACCTGCGTTCCATACAATTGCTAGGTATTTCGAATCATCCCATGGGAAAAAAAAGGCAATGGATAAAAGTCAACATCAAATATAAGATACGCCTGGTCTCTGAGGCTTTGGGCGATAATGAAGCCATTATCAACAGTACTATTAAATTTATAAAGAATATTCGTTTGTTTCAGCAAATATAACATATCTAATTTTTTATATTCTTCTTATATATTCTATACATATTATTTATATATATATATATATATATATATATATATTATGGACGAGCGAGTCGTATCAGCTTAAAACCAACTCTTATCATATAAACCAATGCAATAGTGTATAAAATAGAGGATTTATAGAGAATAAAGTCAGTCTTAACACAGTTGCCGTGTGAGTCATTTATGCACCCTTTCTCTCATTTATTTTTATTTTTTTTTATTTAAGTTATTCGAGTCATCATAACTGGTGCCGAAACCCGGGACCTCAGTTTGTAGTGCTTAAAGTTTTTTTTTATTATAAGCTTCTTCTTTACGTGCCATTCTTTTTTTGTTTTCTTCTTTAAAATCAACGACTAACATGGCAGAAAACGTTTTAAGACCAGCAACCCTCCAAGTACCTGGAGTACCAGTAGAGATGCCAGTGGAGATCCCAGTCCATCCAGTGGAGATGCCTCCGTTACCACGGGAGACTATAGCCGAGGCCCACGCAAACACTTTAGCCTGGCTAAAAGTGAAAGCGGCAAATGCACAAGACCTGAGGATGGCGATTTCGGATGTGGAAAAATTTACTGGGCAAACGGGAGAACTAAACCATTTCCTAAAGAACTGCGACCGCATTATGTCCCGCATCGAGATTAAGGTAGCGGATGGGATACTAGGAAGAGAGGAGTCACTGAAAGCCGATCTGGTATGTCGTGTAAAGCGAAGCGTCCTCAACTTTATACAAGCGGACGAGGAGACCCCATGGGCTGCGGTAAAAGAACGGCTCAAGGAAGCTTACGGGGGCGGCAGATGGAGTCCCGAGGAAGACATCTTCCAGATGTTCAGGGAAGTGAAACACCCCCGTCAGTCCAGCGGACAGTACGCAGGAGAGTTGCTCGTGCGGTTCCACAAGATAACAGAGAAGCTACGAGAAATCATGAGCGCAGTAGAGGTGTCAGCTAGAATGGACTTCCTGTCGCCAATTCTTTTAGTGCAATTGGCCAGGGAAACGGGAAGAAAGGACGGTTTCCCCAAAGGTCGTTCCTTCGTAGAGTGCGCCCAAGAGCTAATGGATGCTAGCGCACGAGATGAGGAGACACGGATGGAAGTGGAAGAAAACGGGTGGAGCCGTGTAACCTACAGGAGAGCCAGGCCCAACCCTGGGCCATGGAGGAAGAAGGATCCAGAGTATGAAAGACGGGAGAGGGTCCCTAATGACGGCAGAAGGCAATCTCAGCGGAAGACCAGACCCACTGGAAGGCGCGAGGAAAGACGGTGCCACGGATGTGGGAAGACGGGGCATTTAGTGGCACAATGCCCGAGGACGAAATGCTTTGAATGTGGTACGGAAGGACACATCGCTAGGCAGTGTCCGTACATCTTCCGCCAACGGGATATGGCCAGAGGAGAACCAATGGAGGTAAACGCCCAAAGGATGTGGAAGAGGAGCAGAGAGACAGCAGATTCCACTGACAGTACTGGGACATCCGAGACGGACGATGACGAACCAGGATGCAGCAGCAGAGAAGGACGTAACGGAAGTCGGCGTGGCGAAAGACGGGTGGCGGCAACGGAGAGGAGGGTACGAGCAGATGCCTGAGGAGCGTGTCAGAGGAGCGGCGACCGCACGATAGTAAACCACAACATCAGAAGCGAGTGCGGCGGTCTGCCTATCATTAGAGTCGAAAAAGGTGTGAGATGTCTAGTGGATACAGGGAGTTCCAGCACCATCATGAGTAGGCGAGCAGCGGAGTTGATGTGTTGTGACGGCGGGCAATCCAGCCACAGGTATGTAGATGTAAATTGATTACCCTGGGTGGGCCGTGCGAGGTAGACGGGGAAGTACGTCTGGGCTTAGAACGGTGGGCGACTGGGGGAGGTGACATTACAGTTCATATGGTCGGAAGCATGCCCCGCGAATATGGAGCGATCATAGGTTGTGATTTGTTAGGGAAGGTAGGAGTAAAAATTAGGAACAAGGAGGGGCGTTGGGTAATAAAGATTGGGAAGAGAACCTACCGGTGCAGGGATCTCGTTAGAGACGGGAGGATAGGAGCGGTGAGCAGAGTACGGGACTGGAGGACAGAATTGAGGGAGGAGTATCGAGACATTTTCTTCAACGAAAACGAAATCCTGGGAGCAACCGGGAAAACCGTGCACGAGATTCCCCTGAAACAAGATAGGGTAACATACGTGAAGGAACGGCGATACCCTCAGGCACTCAGGGAGCACATCAGGGAAGAAATTCGGGATCTGAAGAATCAGGGTATCATTGTAGATAGCACGTCCCCGTTTAATAGTCCCCTGTGGATAGTGAAAAAGAAAAGTGCACCGGGAGAAAATAAAGAAAAATATCGATTGGTGGTCGATTTCCGGAAATTAAACGAAAATACGGTGGATGAAAAGTATCCCATTCCCAGATTCGACGACATCCTCGACAGGCTAAGCGGGGCTACTATATTTAGTACGCTCGACCTTAAAGCGGGGTACCACCAAATTAAGATGCACCCCAAGGATTGCCACAAGACGGCTTTTACGTTTGAACGCGGACATTACGAATTCCGTAGGATGCCGTTTGGCTTGAAAAACGCGCCGATAACGTTCCAACGATTAATGGACGAGTTTTTGAGGGGGATAGACGAATCGGTCTGTCAAGTGTACATGGACGATTTAGTCGTTTTTAGTCAAACAGAAGCCCAGCATATCGTACACCTGCGGAGCGTATTTGATAGGATAAAGCAGTTTGGCCTTAAGCTGTCCCCGGACAAGTCTTTATTGGGCCAGGAGGAAATTAATTTTTTAGGCCACACTATTTCCAAGCATGGGGTGAGCCCAGATAAGACAAAGGTGGAGGCAATACAAAGGATGGCGGTGCCGCGTGATGTCAAGGGCATACGGCGGTTACTTGGGACTTTGAACTATTATCGGCGGTTCATTCCAGAGATGGCCGCGTACTTGGTGCCCCTTAATAACCTGCTTAAAAAAGGGAAGAAGGTGGTGGTGACGCCCGAGATGGAGAACAACATCAGACGTTGTATGGCAAGGCTGCAGGAAGAGCCCGTGCTTGCCTTCCCCGACTTCTCGCGGTGCTTCAACATCACGACAGATGCCAGTGAATATGCGTTGGGTGCAGTATTATCTCAGGAACAAGTCGAGGGGGACCGCCCTATCGCGTACGCTAGTCGACGTCTCACGGATGCGGAAACGCGGTATAGCGCTCTGGAACGCGAATTGTTGGGAATCGTCTGGGCCATCGAACATTTTCGGCCTTATATTTTCGGCAGAAAATTCAAGGTCCACACGGACCATCGTCCCTTACAATGGGTGGGAACTTTGAAAGAATCTTCGGCGCGGGTCACCCGGTGGAAGGAATTTCTTAGCCAATACAATTTTGAGATTGTGTATAAGCCGGGTAAAGAAAACGTGGTGGCAGACTGGCTTTCCCGGGCCATTGTAGTTAACGCTGTAGAACAAGAAGTGGGTGAACCGTCTGGGGAAATCCAGCGCTTTATCAGAGATTGGACGCCGGACGGGGAGGGCGAGCGTGCCCCTGCAGAGGACGAGGCTACAGAAATCGAAAGTTCGGCGGATGAGAGAGCCCCGCATATGGAAGAGCTGGAAGAAATTATCAACGATAAACCCAGGCAGATCATTTGGAAGACGAGGACGGCGGGGTTGCTCAAGCTTGAATATAGCCAGTTCGGGAAAACCAAAATTACGACGATTTGGTCGCAACCGGGAGTTAGCGAGGAGGGGATTTGCCGTGCTCTTAAGGACGCTTCCAAGCCCGGCCACACGCATTACTTGTATGTCGGGAATAATACCGTGTGGGACAAGATCAAGCGCCTCTGGCGGGAAGAGAAAATTGGGGTGGATAGGTCGTTCATTCGATGCGCGCTGATGGTGGAATCGATCAGGGACCCAGAGCGCCAACGGGAAGTGACGGTGGCATATCATCAGGGTAAGACGAATCATCGCGGAGTCACCGAGACCTTACAGGCTCTGAAGCGGAGGTATTTCTGGTGGGGCATGCGGAAGACGATTCACGATGTCATCGGGAGTTGCGACGTATGCCTCACTACGAAGTATGATCGTCATCCCCCCCGACCCTTGCAAGAGGAGACGCTTACCGCGGAGGGCCCTTTGCGGGATTTACAGATTGACACGTTTACCTGGCGTGGGTATAAGTGGGTGACGGTTCTGGATACCTTCAGTAAAGTTGCGATGGCGTACTTGGTCCAGCAACGGTCGTCAGAAGCGGTGTTGGAAGCCTTGCGGATGTGGTTCCAATTCTACGGGGTCCCCGAACGGATAGCGTCTGACAGTGGCATGGAGTTCGACAACGCTCGTGTGCGGGCGGAAGCTAAGATCTTGGATTTTACGTGGCACCTCAATACACCGGGGCACCCGAAGAGCAGGGGTGGAATTGAACGGCTCCACAGTACGTTGAGTGACCACTTGCGGGTATATCAGGTGGCTAACGGGTTGGACCCGGATGTAGCTATGGCGAAGGCGGTTGCGGCGTACAATCACTCCGTCCATACGGTTACGGGCTTCACGCCGTTCGAAATTCTGTTCGGCTTGCGGGATCGCCAGAGGGACTGGTCGGAGACCGTTGCGGGCGCCGAACCTTTGGATCGGGCAGTTGCTAACCGAGTGCTACTGGTGAAACGTTGGGGCAAGGTCGGGGAGAGGATCGGGGCCGAGAAACGGCGACGGGTTGCTAAACATAACCTGGGTCTCAGAGATCTTGCGGGGGACATTAGAATCGGGCTGGTTGTGTACCGTCGGAGGGGTTCGAACCGAGGTAAGGAGTTAGAGAGGTACGAAGGCCCGTTTCGCGTGGTCGCTATTCGTGAACACAACGTGGTCACCCTTGAGAGTCTGAAAAACCCTAGAAAGCGTCGAACCGTGCACCTGGAACAGTTGAAACTTCCACCTTCTGATTCGCCGCATACCTAGTGGCCCGGGTTGCCCCGTCGGCCCGACGTTGCTCAGCGTTTCTTTCTTCATTTCTTTTTCATTTTAGTTCGTTTCACAGTGTTGTGCTTCTTTTTATTTTTATTTTTATATATAGTGTTTTGGTTCCTAGTGATTCAGAGTTGACATATGTATTATACCTTTTGTTTCTTACTACTTGTTATGGAGATTTTCCTTTTTCTTTCTTGTTGTATTATTGTATATTATGTTGATTATTATTGTACTAGTGTATCGTATTTTCTTTTCTGAGTTCCTTCTTATTGTATTCTTGTATATCTTTTTGATTCTTATTGTACTGTTGTATATTCTGTTCTTTTTGACGTTTATTCTTTTGTACATTATGTTTTGTTGGCTGACCGCTCGCACCGGCTCCCCGCTTGGATCTGTAAGTTTACGAGGGATATTCGTAAACTGGCGGGGGGGAGTTATGGACCGAGGCGAGTCGGTATCAGCTTAATACCAACTCTTATCATATAAACAATGCAATAGTGTATAAATAGAGGATTTATAGAGAATAAAGTCAGTCTTAACACAGTTGCCGTGTGAGTCATTTATGCACCCTTTCTCTCATTTATTTTTATTTTTTTTATTTAAGTTATTCGAGTCATCATAACTTATATATATATATATATATATATATATATATATATATATATATATATATATATATATATATATATATATATGTATATATGTATATATGTATATTTTTTTTTAATTTATTTTTTTTCCTCTCTCTTCTTTATTATACAGTTTAACCTAAAATTTAATTGTATTTATTTATTTTTAAATTATTATTATTCTTTATTTATTTTTTTATTATTAATTATCTGTGTCATATTTATATTTCATTGTATCTTTTATTTATTATTATTAGTTATTTATTTTTTACTTTCACTTACCTATATATTAAATATATAGTAAGGGAAAGTATTGCGATCGTGAAAATTTTCTAATTCCAGTTTTCAACGGAAATACACGTTTAAGGGTCCCCTGAGTCCAAATAACCAAGTCCCGCAAAAAGGTCTGTGTGTGTGATAACTCCCGGGTGAAAACGAAAAGTCCTGTAAAACTAAAATTTCACATTTAAGGCAACTATACGCTCGAGATGTTACAATTATCAAAATCAGCTGAACGGAAGATGTACTTTATACCATGCATTTTGCACCTTTTTACGATTTTCTCAAAAACGGTTCTAACGATTTTGATTAAACTCGCTATATCGATACAAAACTTGATGTGGTTTAATATTATGTAGGTTTCATTCGGATTTAAATAGTCTGA